>CM057380.1:104329031-105529031 GCA_030015415.1 Cynopterus sphinx
GTATAACATTATCTAACAATAATGAATATGAACTATATTAGCTTTGCAAAATTATTTTTAAAAAGTCATCTAACATAATGCTATATATTGAAACCCACATTTATTAACAACTCAATTTCATTTAAACTATCTGGATTCTTTTGTTCCCCACATAGAAATAAAAATAATGCAATAATTTCCATTACCAATTCAAGTTCAAAAAGAATATGCATAGTAGTAGTAACACTATAATTTTATTAGCTCACTCCTAAGTTTTTCATCAAATTCACTTTCCTTATTTTGCATGCCCTTGGCATTACTTTCAGGATTGCACTATATAAATGTTTAAGATCTGTGTTTGACAGTATCCTAGGGATACCTTGATAGTAACAGGAGCCACAACAGATCAGGAAATAGATTTTATGTCCAACCTGCCATGCTTCAACTGAATAGCTTAACTATCTTCCAGAAAAGAAGGAAGTCTGACTGAGAAGAGATATTATAGAACCTGTGAAAGGTAGAACCTTGCAACAATAATTAAACCATGTATGACAAACAACATTCCATTAGAAGTCTTCTGTATTATAAAGATATAAATCATTCCTATGATTGAATAATGTAACATACCCAAGCATATAGTATCATGGTAAAACAAATCATGAATAATATTTTTATGTACTTTTCAAATATTTGAAGACCACACGTATACAACGTTTCATATTATTGAGGTATTACCATAGAGTCAATACTTGATAAACATTTTTCTTAAGTCTTTAAACTAAAGAAAATGCAATGTCAAAGAATGTTCTAAATTTTATGTGATATATAGTGAGTACTGAACTTATTGTTCTACAGGAATATGTTAGATAGAAATATTTTGGGATTACTGAAAAGCAGTCCACTTATTAAATTCAAGAACTCTCACCTAAGTAAAAGGACAGAGGAACAACCCTATATGTTGGCTCTTCACTAAATTTGAGTCTATACACTGAAATAACCACATAAATCACTTTATAGTAAGAATACTTTGGTATTTCCATGTGAAAAATCCTAATGCCAGATTTCTCATGTTCTGAATAACATTTAAAAATTATTAGCTTTATAAAAAGATTCTAATATACATTATATTCAAAATAGAAATTCAAAAACTTTCAATTGAAATGGAAAGCATTATTGCTTCAGAGAAAGCTGGAAAAAATATGAAATTTTTAAGTGCAGTAACTCCTCTTGATATGGAACACTTCCTGTGCATAATATTAAACAAATGGGAAGACCATATGTTCATAAAGACATAAAGAAGTGATAAAGTCTACTCCTTGCTTAAGTAGCAAAAACAGCAATATTTATTTTAAACACTTTGGTTGAATAAAAGTTCCTAGTTTCATAATTTGAGGAATTTATAAATTATCCATAATCTAAATTACCTTTTTATCAGTGAAAATATTGTTCAAGAATAAAGGTGAGATACATACATTCCATTAAAACAAAGAGTGAGAGGATATGTCAGTACCTATAGCATATATTTTAGGTAGACGGAAAGTGGTAATAGATGGGAGACTCATGAAGAAAATAAGAAAGAAGTCCAGATTAAGTGCAAGTCAGAAATCATACCATATGATATCACTTACACATGGAAGCTAAAAAACAAAGTAAACATAAACAATTTCATAGATACAGAGACCAATTGGTGGTCATCAGATGGGGGAGGTTTGGAGTGATGGGTGACAAAGGTGAAAGATTAAGAAGTTCAAATTGCCAGGTACTAAAATAGTCATGAGATGCAAAGTACAGCATATGAAATATAGTTAATAATATTGTAATAACTATGCATGGTGTCAGATGGGTACTAAATGAGGTGACCACTTCATAGGCCATATAAATGTCTAATCACTATGTGTATACCGGAACTACTATATTGTATGCTAACTTTAATTAAAAAATAAATTTAAAACAACTTCTGAAACAAAAATTTTTATAATTTTTAGAAAGGAAAATATTTATCCATTTGTGACAAGGTAACTGCTGGGTAATGTCCATTTAATTTGCCCACAAAGAAATACTACAAATTCTGTAATTGGAAAACTGGCTCTACACTGAAAAATAAACACGCTATTTAGAATTGGGCACTTAAGAAATGAAAACTCTACAACTGCAACTTTACAGTAACAAATGTTACTCTGCCTTATAATTTACATTATTCTTCCTGATTTAATAAGATGCTGCTTACAATAAAATATATAAACATAAGTTTTAGTTATTATAATGTGGTAATTTGCTAGTTTAATTATAGTACAGGAGTGACAACTGCTGCAGTGTCCTTGTTAGTGGTATCTACTTTTGAATATGAGGCATTTCATAACATTTTCTCCTTTTTCTTAAACATTTAAAAACTTTTAAATGTTTATCCAAACATATGAGAACAAAATATTTTACATGAATCATCTATTGGATATGCATGACGAGAATCACATAAGTAACACTCCAAAAATTAAGGTCAATGTAGAATTAGTTCTCATAGTTGTTCATCACTATATGGTCAGCCTAAGAAAGAATAACTGGAACATAGTAAATGTTCACTAAATGTTTCTTAAATAAATACACAAACTTCTCTAGACCTGTGGTAAGACTAAATAAATACTTACAGCATTCATAGTTTCTTTTCCTTATAAAGGGTAACACAAAAATATTTGAAAATCACATTTTCTGACTTCCATGACTTGAAAATAAATGGTTCCACCTGTAGATGCTTCAAACTTTATTGTATTATAATTAAAGTTCACAAATCATTTTTCCACTTACTGATCTATCTTTCTTCAAATCCTTGACAGCTCATGGTACATATTATACACATACATTTTTTGAGCATTTACTCTCAGTTATTCTTGAGTTCAACCCAAGAAATGTAAGTAATTTATGAGAAATTGAAATTACATAAATAATGAAAGCAATTACTCTATATTTTGCTTTTTGCAGAACATCAGTTTAAGCCACATCTCAAATCTATCAATCCTGAATAAGTAATCTTTAAAAAGTAAGCTACAGGGACTGAATCTAAGGTATAATTAGTGGACTAAGTAAAAGAGAATCTAATTTCAAGTAAGTCATGTACCATCACAATACCAGTTGCAGTTTGCCTTGTATAAAGTAAGACATTCTGACCTTAAAGTTAATCTGCAGCTAAAATGTTATTGTTTATGCCATGTTATAAGCCATATCAAAAAATCCTTACACTTAGTACTCTTTTTGTGGTTGTTATTTAAAGCAAGTTACTATTAGGAGTAAAATACCAACAATAAAAGAAAAATAAATTAGTTAAAACAGTAAAACTAGAAAAAATTAAAATATATTAGTTGTCAATAATCATTGCTCTTCAGTCATTGCCCTTTGTGATATTATTGCATATAGGGGATGGTCCAGAATTTTCAACTTAGTAATTACTTTGATGAAACAGAATATTAAGCAGTTCTCAAAAATCAGTTTGCCTTTTTCTTCAGATGCTTGAGATCTATGTTTGACAAATGTATTGGGAGCCCTATAGTCTTCATATATTGTATTTTAAAACTCAATAATCCTACTAAGTAAGTATTGCTCTTACAGTTTATAGAAGACAAAAAAGGCTCAGAAAGGTCAAGAATTTTACATAAGATGACACAGCCAGTAAATGGCAGAAATAAAATTAGTACTCTGATCTCACTTGATACTGGGCTTGTTAGTAATATTAAATTACACTCATAATTTTATTTTCATTTCTTTATTAATCAATACACCCTATTAAAAATGTGAATCTAGTAATAATATGCAGATAAGATTAACATTCAGTTAGATTCCTCCATCCATTTATCCATTCTCCCACTCATCTATCCCACAGTCAACTAATGAAAATCACTATCTGCCTGACAGTACATAAAAAAGTATACACAAGAGGCAGAACTGATTTGTATCCTGAAGATTCAAAGAGATTAATATAAGCAAAATTAATTCATTACTGGGTGAAATTTCAGAAGAGTAAACTTTTCTTTTGTAAAGGTCTGCTCCAGAAAGCCCTTCCAAAGATGGCAAAGGGTGATCAAGCTAGGAACATAGATGTGAAACTAAAAGATTAAAAAATCAAAGTAATAAAGTGAGTCATAGGTCAGTAGCAGTAGTGAACAAAGACACCACAACAGGCCATCTGCTAAAGTCATTATAAGATGATATATTATAACATTTCAGCATTTATATTACACATTGACATACAATTTTCATCTGTATACTGTATATTTGATGCTTCAAAAAATTAACTGTTTGTAAAAATAGTTTCTTGAGTGGTGGTCAGAGGATAACAGGGTCCTTTAGACCACTGCTACTCCAATTAGTCTATGGACCAGCACCCAGAGCATCAGCCAGGGGCATCATAAAAATTTAGAACATTGGGGTTGATCACCAGACCTAATGACTCAGAATTGACATTTTAACACATCTCCAGGCGATCTGTATTACATATCACAGTTTGAGAGGTCATACACTAAGAAATAAAAGAAGGGCTTAATTCTCACTTTATATAAATTGACAAGAGTTCCACAGAAGGAACCGAGTGAGCAGGAGAAGAAAGACCAAGAAGAAAGAGGTTCACACATCTTAATGTCCTCAGTGCTCCTTCATTAGACAAAACAGAGACCCGCGACTAAGGAGAGAAGCACTACTTTCTCCCTAATGTCAGTTTTACTTTTGAAATAAGTACACTGTAGACATGAAGCTGTCACTCATGCTCAGCACAAATAGATATTCATGAAGAAAATGACTTTAAATAAAATAGTAGCTAATGTTATCACTTCAGAAAGCATGCAGCAACATCATAAGGAAAGTAGAAAAAGAATAATTCCAGATATAATGTAGCCAAAGAGAAAAAAGCAATAGAAGAGCTAATGAGAGATTCAATGTGTAGCTCTACAGATCTGATGAATATGGTAAATATACTGCCTAAGAAACAGAGGACACTTGAGAGTACTTCTTTCCACTGTTCTTTTACATTTCAGAGATCTTTTTGATTTCTATTATCTTCTCACAGAGTTTTCTGAAATCTTATTTACAGTAATTACAAAGACCTTTAATAATGTATTTATCTGTGTATTTGTTTAATGCCTTTTTCTCTACCACAGTAAGCTTCATAAGGGCAAAGACTCAGTTTTGTATCTGTTCCTTTGGTGTAACAATAAATATTGGTTGATCATATTGGGCAGAAGAATATTTGCTGAGTGAATGAATAAAATAATGTATATATAAATATGAATATTCCCTTTTCCTAGGCTCTGCCTATATTGAGAAACTAAATAAACTTTATTAAATACATTTGAATTTCAAGACCTAGCTAAATATGTTTTTTAATCATAAGTCCTCTTTAGTATTCCACTATTTGAAATATTCTTCCGTTTTTCTACACATTTGTTAGTTTCTGTCTGAATTTTAATTGAAACTATGAAACACAGAAAATCAGTCACATTTGACAACAACTATATTAGACTTCAAGCATATATCCACCATGCTTTTATGTAGCATATGACTAAATTATAGAATTTCTAGAGTTTGCTATTGCTAAAAGCTCTTTCACGGTCCTTTTACAGGGAAATTCACTTCATTCTGAAAGGAGCCACCAGGTGGTGCTGTGTGGCCCAAGATTAAAGCAAACTCCTAATCGACTCGGTGGGGAGTTTTCTATTCTAATTTAACCCTGCATTCCCAGATGATGGCAGTCTTAAAAACTTAGTAATGGCTATAGGGCTCTTCAACACAGCCTTCAGGATATAAACCAAAGCTTTTTACAGTGTTTCACTGAGGGAGAAGATGTCCTTAATAATTCAAATTGAAGAGATCTTTTAAATGCACCCCCCTCTCAAATGGGGGCAATATTTCACTAGCAACTTCACTGATCAAGAGACGGAATTCTTGAATATAAAATATGCCTTCTACTGAGATTTAAAAAGTTACATTTTAGAGAAGCAATTGCAATTAAATATGAAAAAGTCTTATAAAATTACAAAATACCTGTTGTAAATTATTCCAAGGGCCACACTGAAGAATTTCTAGTGTATTCAAAGGGGGCATAGTGTTGGCTGGGCATTTTACAAGTCTCTTTCTCTTAACAATCTTCTTTTGTTGATTTTGCCTGAAAATTTCAAACCAGGGTTTAAACGATTTTATCCAAGCTAGTCTCTTTTCTTCAATAGCAGATAGAAGTGCTGGCTCAGGTACAGAACAGGTCATAAAATTTTCACATTCAGCTCTATTTTCATGACATTCTTCTGGACTTTCTTTAATCTGAGACTTCAGAGAGTTTAATTCTTCAAAAACCAAGGCATTTTTTGCATTATACCTACCCAAGTCTTTGCAAGGAGCATGTCTACCCAAAATATAATTTTGCTTGTTTATTTTATCTTTGGCATTTATCACACCATCACTGGCATTAAAAATCATGTTACTTTTTAGAGCATTGCCTATCGAATTCTCTTCATTTTCTTTAGATTTTAAAGCAATTTCTTTTTCTTGTAGTATTAAATTTTCCCCTATATCTTTGGAATTTTCTAATATTAGTGGTAGTAGTTTTTGTTTCATGGGAATCATTGAAATGTTATTCTCTCCATATAATATTCCATTTTGTTCTGATATCTCTTCTTTTTCTACATTTTGTATCTTACTCTGTTGATTATCTTTGATTTTTTTCTGTGCTTCATTGCTTTTTACCACATTAATTTCTTGATTATCTCCTAATATTATTATTTGGGTTTCTTTTATCATATTATCCTTTATGACAGGTTTCAAAGATTCTTCTTTTTGTACTAGAGACTTTAATTCTTGCAGCTGAAACCCTTTTTTCATGCTTTCTTTTGAATCCAGGTTTTCCAATTCCGTTTTATCTGTATTTTCATATTTTCCTTCTTGATTGTCCAATTTTTCTGAACATTGTTGTTTTGCTAGATTATCATTTTTTTCTTCCATTTTAAATTCTGCCAAAACTGCCTGGTTTGATGTAGATTCTTTTAATTGCACTTGTACTGATTCATTTAAGACAAGCTGTCTAACTACATTTTCTCTCTTATTCACTTCTTTAACTAGCCAAAGGGAAACATCTTCCAACTTCTTTGACCTTTCATTCCCTAGATTTTGGGTTATATCATCTTTATTCTTTGATGTATCTTTGACATTTAAATGTTTGGCATTATGTTCTTCTTTTTTTAATGCTCCACTTATTATTAGCTGTTTTCTTCCATCTTCTTTTAACCTTAATTTCTCTGTATTTAGTAGTTGCTTTTTTTCTTGTCTTAGGATGTTCTTTTTTTCTTCATATTCTTTTTCTCTCCTTTTCCTTTCCTCTTGCTTCCACCTTTTTGTCTCTTCTTCTATCCTTTGTTCCTCTTCTAATCTTTTTCGTTTTTCTTCTTCCATTTGACGTATTCTTGCTTCCTTTTCTTTCCACTCTAGTGCTTTCCTTTTCTTATTGTCCATTTGTTCTTTTATAATTGGACTATATTTTTGGTAGGCCATAAACCCTCTATATTTAGCTTGAATTTTTACAGCTGCATCATGCTGCAGTTTTAACAAACGCATTTTTTCTTTTTTCTGTAGGTCTTTAAATCTTGTTCTTTCTTCTTCCATTTGTAAATGCAAATTTCTAATAAACTCCTAAAATAAAAATAAATAGTAGTCAGCATAAATTAAATGTGTGATGTTTTTAAAATATAATCTAAAATATAGATTGAAAACAAATACTAAAACTGAAATCATAATATAGTTACAATAAAATTCACTTAGGAAAACTAGTCATTTATTTTAAGAGCTAATAATTTTTAAATAATATTTAGGAGCTTCTATACAATTAAGTTAATATTCTAATATTATGGCTATACTAATACACTGAGATTAAATGAAGGAATTCCTTGAGGTAAGAAAGCACATGAAATCAAAACCACACAGAGAAAAAGAGAAACCACAAGCCAAAATTTATATAAGAGAAGAGAACTTCAACTTTCTAAGATGAGAGTTCTGATAAAGGAGATGCTCAGAGCTAACACAGGGAATACAGAAGCAGGGAATTATTTTGTGAGACTTATGATACCAGGAAGATAAGGTAAAACGTATGAGTAAGTAATATGAAGAACTAGCCTAGTCTCACATCTTATCATTTCTCAGCTATTAGGAGAACTGATAAGCACATACTGAATTAAATGAGATAACTTGGAAGTAGGTGAGAAAGTATCATTGGCACCAGAATTCTAAAACAAAAGTAAACAGATGAACAAAATTCAGCAAACATTTGAGTAAAACTCATACATATGATGTGAGGCAATAAAAATACTTTAATAAGGAGAAGAAAGAAGTAATTTCTGAAAAAACAGAGTTGTGAACCTAAATAAAAATTTAAAGAAAAAAAATTAGAAAAAAAAAAAAACATTTAAATAGGAATAAGCTCTTACAAAAATAAAATGTAAAAGCTCAGATAAAAAAGACTCAAGAATGTCAAGGTAGAATAGCTAAACAACTGATTGCCTAAAAACACCTTCAAAATTAGATGTTTTCCCAAAACAACATATAAAATAACAATAACACAAAATATACCACAGAGATGCTCAGGAGTACAGGAGATCAACACAGATGCTCCAATATTACTAGTAGGAGTTCCAGAATAAAGAACTGAAAAAAATTAAAGGAGATGGAGGAATGTTTTCCATCTCCCCCGCCTAAAAAAAGGGGCATAAGATTAAGACCTGAGTTAACACACAAACACACGGAATACATTCATATAAATGGTAATATAGTTCAGAACCCCAAGGAATGTAAGGTCTCTGAAGGAAGTTTTTGATTTTCTGATTCACTGCTGTATCTTGAGCACTGATAGTAGTACCTGGCACACATTGGAAAACCAGTAAATATGTGTGAATGAATGTAAGAAGTGAAAAATCCTAAAGTTTCAAAAGACTGTAAGGAATGAGTATCAAATCTGCAATCATAGCACAGGCAAAAAGATTAAATATGTTATGGTGTTATTTCTTTAAATTGTTAAAACTAAATGATAACAAATCTGGATCTAAACCCTAGGAAGTTAATTATTAAGTTTTAATCCATTTCCCATTTAGAAAAAGTACAGCTCACTGCCAGCATCAATTTAACGTCATGTGTAGAAATGCTACATTTCCTAGGATTTGACACTTTCAGTGATCAAGAATTACTATATTTTGTAAATGACAATACCACTACTAAAAACAGAATGCTATAAATAAAATGATGTCATTTGTTTCCAAAGACTATCGGTATACTAGAACAGTGTGAAAATAATAAAAATGAGATATTTCATGGCACACTTTGAGGGTAAGGTTAGGACCGTAATCTGCAAATTATCTCAGAGTAGACACTGTAGCTGCAAGTGCCACTGGTGAATATTCTTGGGGCAAATGGAAAATGGGTTACAAGCAAAATTAAAATATTTTAAGGGTGCAAAGATTGAGAAAATTTGCCATTCAAAAATGTTTCTTGATGAAGTGTTTAGGTATACTACAGGAAATGAAAACTGAGTCTATAAAGTAGGAGAAAGCTCAGGATTCAAAGAACACCAGTGATCAAAAACCACTAACGCTTAGCACTTAAATTTTTATTCTATGGTCTTCTTTCCATCATTTCACTTAAGAAGTCAGCTGTTGAGTTTACTCTTGCCTTTTTTTTATGTAATGTGCTTTTTTCCTCTGGCTGCTTTTAAGACACTTTTTTTTTTTTTGTCTTTGATTTCAAGTTTACTTTTAAATATACAGGTGTGATTTTCTTTGCATTGATTCTACTTGAAGGTCATTAAATATCTTTGAGTGTTTAGATTGATTTTTTCTAAATAATCTGAAACCATGTTAACTATTCTCTTCCAACCCATTGCTTCTGCTTCATTCTCTCTCCTTTCCTCTCAAGATTACTATATTATACATTTATCTTTATGCTATATATCACCTATTTCTTTTCTGATTTTCTAACTTCTTTCCTCTCTGTGCTTTAATTTGGATATTTTCTATCGACCTTACTCGACTCATTAATGTTCTGTATCAAATCTACTGTTAACTATCCACTTGAATTATCCAATATGAACTTTTAATTTCATATACTGAACTTTTCAACTCTAGAATGTATACTTGATATTGTATTATAGATTCTAATTCTCTTTTCATATCACCTATCTGAGAACAATTTTGCTATTGCATTACAATTTTATCTATTTTAATGGTTCTCCTAACTCCAACATTTAGGTTCCCTGAAGATGAAATTCTATTGTCTCCCCCCCCCCCCATAAGAATCTGTCTCCTCACATGTCTAAGCAACTTTTTAAATTTAAAGATGGACAGTAGGAATGCTGGGAAACATGCAGAATGAGAGACATCCCCAGATCTCTCCCCTTGAAACAACAATAAGCTGAACATCTAATATCAACAAAAAACACTCAAACTGCCCACCAGCATGTCTGAGCATGGGATCTGCACATAACAGCTACCACAAGTCAGATCCCTAGGTGTCGAGTGGTGAACTGGGAGAAATAAAAAAGCTGCCTCTTGCAGCCATCAGAGCTCCTGTAGAATGAGTCACAGCCCAATCCAGAGGGCCCTTTCCCTCATTCCTTTTGAGACTGAACACCATGGAGCCCCAGGGGAATCTGAGCAAACAGTGCCAAGACTGTCGCTGACACTGACAGGGACTGAAACTGAGGATAGCAAGCAAGCTTAAATATCTACGAGAAAATAAAATAAAAAAGGCATTATTTAACCTTTGTATAAAGCAGGGATCAAAGAGGCTTAGACATTATTACTTACTGAAAACTAAGACAAAAGCAACTTCTTTGCAGCAGGCTAAAGAGAGACCTTTATATAATAAATCTTCTTGCTGGATAAATAGCAGAATATACTTCCACTAATGCCCAAGCAGAGAGATAATCTATTAAACACCATTAACAACCGAGGTGACAAGACATTTCAGAAAGAACAAGAAAAATCTCTAGAAAATAAGCTTACAGACATAGAAATATGCAACTTAAATAACAGAGACTTCAAGATGGCACTTCTGAAAAAACTCAGGGAGTTCCAAAATGAGTCATACCAACAATTTCAGAAATTAAAAAAAAAACAACAACTAGAGAGTAGAGCAAGGAGATTGAACCCTCAAAAAGAACAGGATAGATCTTCTGGAGATAAAACACACTACAAGAGTTGAAAAATGAAATAGCAAGCTTGGGAAATAGAGTAGACCAAATAGAGGAAAGGACCAGTGATATTGAACACAGAAATCTAGAAATAAATCAGAAAGAAGAAGAGAGAAAACAATGAAAAATAATGAAAGATAAATTCAAGAACTAGCTGATACCATCAGGAGAGGAAACATAAGAATAATGGGCATTATCGAAGGCGAGAAAAAGGAGCAGGGACTTGAAAGCATTATCAGATAAATAGCACATGGGAATTTCCCACATCTAAGGACTGAGCTGGAGCTTGGAAATCAAGAAGTCAATAGAATACCCAATTACTTCAATCCAAAAAGGCATTCACCAAGACACATTGTATTAAAATTATCAAAAATCAACGATGAAGATAGAATTCTCAGGGCACCCAGAGAGAAGTAAAAGGAAACTTATAAAGAAAAATCCATTAGTTTATCATCGGATTTCTCAGTGCAGACCTTGCAAGCCATAAAGGAGTGGAATCAAAATTTAAACTATTAAGTGAAAGGAACTACCTGCTAAGCTCTCCTTTAGATATGAAGGAGAAATTAAGACCCTTCCAGACATAGAAAAATTGAGGGAATTCTCCACTTTGAGGCCTCAGTAAATACTAAAAGAGGTTAGTGCCTAAAACAAAATGACAAATAATAATAATAATAATAATAATAATAATAATAATATTAGGAGTAAAGTGACTATCAGGCAAATAGAAGCAGAGGAGTGCATACCTTATTAAGAACAGGGTGTTATAAGCTTAAATAATAAGAAAAGAATTGATATAGCAAGATAGTAATGAATATTCAGCATACATACATAGGGACAAATGGATATAACAATGACTAAAAACAAGAGGATTCAAAGATCCAAATTTGCAAAGGGAAACGGTAATAAGGCACATGCAGAAAAAAATGGACAATTGTATATAAATAACTATCCTTTTCATATTTGTAATGGTAACCACACATCAAAGATTCAGAACTGAAGTATATAACATAAAACAAAAAGAACCAGATGGAAAACTCACAAAAGTCAATCAAAATAAAGAAAACAGAAATACAAGGACAAAGAAGCAATGGAAACACTAAGCTACCAGAAAGCAAAAGATAAAATGGCTATAAGAAGACTTTATATTTTAGTAATCACCCTAAATATAAGTGGACTGAACTCACCAATAAAAAGGCACAGTGTTGAAGAATGGATCAAAAAAACAAAACTCAAACAAATGCTACCTCCAGGAGACACATCTCAACTCCAAATACAAATATAGACTCAAACTGAAAGGGTGGAGAATGATATTTCAACCAAATGGCATTCAGAGAAAAGTGGGAGTAGCAGTGCTAATATCAGATTAAATAGACTTCAAAACAAAAAAGGTAAAGAAAGATATTGATGGACATGTCATAATAATAAAGGGAATCATGCACTAAGAAGACATAACACTTATTAAAATCTATGCTCCCAATTAGGGAGCCCAAAATATTTAAAGCAATTACTAAAAGAACTGAAGGGAGAAACAGACCAAAACATTATCATAGTAGGGGACCAAAATACCCCACTGTCAGATATGGACAGATGCTCCAAACAGAAAATCAATAAGGAAACAGCATCCTTAAATGACACATTAGACCAACTGGACATAATTGACATTTACAGAGCCTTCCATCCCAAAACAGCTGCTTACATATCCTTCTCTAGTGCACATGGAACGTTCTCAAGAATTGACCACATACTGGAACACAAAGATAGCCTCAACAAATAAATATAAGAGGGTTAAAATCATACCAACCATATTCTATAATCATAATGCTTTGAAACTAGAGATCAACTGCAGAAAGAAATCAGAAAGAACCACAAATATATGGAGATTAAACAACATGCTACTGAAAAATAACCAGGTCAAGGAAGAAATAAAAAGAGAGATCAAGAGATACATAGAAATGAGTGATAATGATAGTAAAACATATCAAAACTTTTGGGACACAGCAAAAGCAGTCATAAGAAGAAAGTTCATACAATTACAGGCCTATTTCCAAAAATAAGAATGAGCCCAAATAAACAACCTAATGCTTCATTGAAAAAAACTAGAAAAGGAAGAACAAATAAGGCCTTAAGTCAGCAGAGGGGAAGAAATAATCAAAACTAGAACAGAAATAAATGAAATTGAAAACAAAACAAATATATATATATATATATACATATACATACATACATACAACAAAGAACTGGTTCTTTGAGAAAGTTAATAAAATTGACAAATCCTTGGCTACACTCACTAAAGAAAAAAAGAGAAAAGACACAAATAAATAAAGTCAGGAATGAAAGAGGGGAAATTATGACTAACAATCACAGAAATACCAAATTTAATGACGTAGAAGAAATAGACCAGTACTTAGAAAAATGCAATCTTCCTATCTGAACCAAGACGATCGGGAAATCTCAATAGACTGATCAGCAGTATGGAAATTGAAACAACCATCAAAAACTAACCAAAATGTAAAAGTCCAGGACCAGATGGCTTCACCAGTGAATTCTACCAAACTTTCAAAGAAGATTGAATACCTACACTCCTCAAACTCTTCCAAAAAAAAATCAAAGAGGAGGCAATACTTCCCAACTCATTTTATAGTCCAATATTACTCAGATACCAAAACCTGGTAAGGATAACACAAAAAAAGAGAACTACAGACCAATATCTCATGAACACAGATGTAAAAATCCTAAATAAGACACTAGTGAACCAATTATAGAACATGTTAAACAGATTATACAATACGATCATCCCAGGAGCACAGGGATCGTTCAACATATACAAACTGATTAATGTGATACACTACTATGACCAATTAAAAAATTAGAATCCTATGGTCATATCAATAGATGCTGAAAAAGCCTTCAACAAGATACAGCATCCACTTATGATCAAAACACTTATTAATAAAATCGGTACAGAAGTAACTTAGCAAAATAAAAGCCATCTATGACAAATCCTCAGCCAACATTATACTTAATGATGAAAAACTAAAAACCTTCCCTCTAAGATCAGGAACAAGGCAAGGCTGTCCACTATCACCATCAATATAACATTGGAGGTCCTAGCAAGTGGAATCAGACAAGAAAGACATAAAAGGTATCCAAATAGGAAACGAAGAAGGCAAACTGTCACTATTTGTGGATGACATGATTCTCCATATAGAAAACTCTAAAGACTCCACAAGAAAACTACTAGAAACAATAAGAAAATACAGTAATGTCTCTGGGTAAATAATCAATATTCAAAAATCCATAGCATTCCTATACTCTAATAATGAAGTGTCAGAAAAAGAAGATGAAAAATAATTCTTTTTGCAACTGCAACAAAAAGAATAAAATACCTGGGAATAAATTTAGTGAAACATGTGAAGGACTTACATAATGAAAATTACAAGACCCTATTAAAAGAAATAGAAGAAGATACAAAGAAATGGAAAAGAAAGATATTCCGTGTTCTTGGATTAGAAAAATACACATAATTAAAATGGCATTATTACCTAAAGCATTATACAGATTTAATGCTATCCCATTGAAATCCCATCAGCATTTTTAAAAGAAATATAACAAAAACTCATTAGATTTGTATGGAAGCACAAAAGACCCCGAATTACCAAAGCCATCCTGAGATAAAAGAACAAGGCTAGGAACATAACTGTGCTCGACTTCATATTATACTACAAAGCAACAGTAATCAAAACGGCATGGTTTTGGCAGCAAAATAGATACAAAGACCAGAAACAGAATTGAGAGACCAGAAGTAAACCTATATTTATATGGGCAAATAATTTTTGACAAAAATGTCAAAAATATACAGTGGAGAAAGGAAAGCCTCTTCAATAAGTGGTGCTGGGAAAACTGGAAGGCCACCTGCAAAAGAATGAAACTAGACTTTTGTTTGTCACTCCACACCAAAATTAACTCAAAATGTATTAAGGACCTGAATATAAAACCTGAAATGATAAAATGCATAGAAGAAAAAACAGCACCTAAACTCAAGGACCTTGGACTTCAAGAGGTATGAATTTGACCTCAAAGGTGAGGGAAGTAAAAGCTAAAATAAATGAATAGGACTACATCAAACTAAAAAGCTTCTGCTCAGCAAAAGAAATTGTTAACAAGGCAAAGAGATTGCCATCTAAATAAGATAATATATTTGCAAGCAATGCTATAGTTAAAGGTCTAATATCCAAAAAATACAAAAACTCATACAACTCAATAACAACAAATAAACAAATGACTCAAGCAAAAAATGGGCAGAGGACTTGAACAGACACTTCTCCCTTAGAGGACATACAAATGGCCGACAAATATATGAAAAGATGCTCAATATCGCTACCTATTAGGGAAATGCAAATCAAAACCACAATGAGATTCTGTCTCACACCTGTTAGAATAGGTATAATCAATAGGACAAGTAATAACAAATGTTGGCGAGGATGTGAAGAAAAAGAAACCCTCATTCACTGCTGGTGAGACTGCAAATTGGTTCAACTACTATGGAGGTTCCTAAAAAAATTAAGAATTGATCTACCATAAGTCCTGCAATACCTCTACTGGGTATTTACCCTAAAGACTTGAAAACCCATAACCAAAAAGATTTGCACACTGATGTTTATAGCAGCATTATTCACAGTTGTCAGGTCATGAAAGCAACAGAGGTGTCCTATGATAGATGATTGGCTAAAGAAGCTGTGGTACATATATACAATGGAATATTACTCAGCCATAAGAAGAGACAAAATACTGCCATTTGCGACAACATGGATGGACCTCGAGATAATCATGATAAGCAAAATAAACCAGACAGAAAAAGTTGAAAATCACATATCACTTATAGTTGGGATATAAACCTAAAAGCAACAAACCAACAAGAGAAACAAACAGAGACTCATGGATATGGACTATAGATTAGTGGTTACCAGAGGGTAGGGAATGGGAGAGGAGGGAAGAGGTAGTAGGGTAAAGGAGGACAAATATAGAATTTAGGGGGAGGGTCAAGTGGGTAAAAGAGATAAAATACATGATAGCTGAAGACCATTGGACTTTGGCTCCAGTTGAATATAGAATATATAGATGTCAAGTTATAATGTATACCTGAAAATTATATAATTGAGTTAACCAATGTTACCCCAATAAATTTAATTTTTAAAAAAATTTAAAAAATAAATATATGCAGTAGGAGCAATCACATTATAACGTACAATTATATCAAATCAACATGTTGTACATTTTAAACATATACAATGTTATATGTTAAAAATATTTCAAAAAATTATGGCCAGTAGAAACCTACCTTTTCAGGTGCATGTTTATATAAATAATGACTTAAAGGAAATACAAAGAAAAATAGTATATTAAGATGAATAGTAAGATTACTAGAAATTTCATCTACTTTATGCTTGTATTTACTTAAAATAATTTTATATAAAAACTGTGGGATAAACAAAAGTTAAAATGTAATAAATATGTCATCAGAATCATATTAAATTCAAAGGGGTTATTTAGCACATACAATGAACTGTGTTCAAGAAATACAATAAATTTTTATAATGATTTTCAAACATCATTATATGTCCATAATTATGTTTCTGTAAACATTAGAATAAATTATAATTTTATAGAGACATATTCACTCATTAACCAGTTTATTTTCATTTTCAGGACATTCTATTTCAAGAAGTCTCTCATGATTAATGAATGTTTAAAACTTTAATAAATTAATTCCTACACCAGCTAGGCAATATTATTTTAAAATGTCCATTTCAAGCATAGTAATTTATTTCAAATAAAGAATAATTATTGCACTGAGTAAAAGCAATAAATAGATACCTCATGCTGTTTAAATTTCTCTTTCCACATTTTCTCTTCTTTATGGAGTTCATCATTCATTTTGTCCTGTTCTTGCTGAATACATGGTAACATTAAAATATTATATTCAAATATCAAAAATATTCTATTCATTACATATAATTCTCACAACATATATTTGTAAATAATGGTTAAAACAACTCACCAAATGGTCCTCCGTTATTAATATTGGAATAAGAACTTTAATAACAACCTAAACTGTCATATTTATAGGATTTTCACTTTCAACACATAAAGATGTCTGTAACCTTAAAAAGTGTTTTATTTATTTGAATATGTTTAATCACATAATAAAAAGCATCAACTATAAATATTGTTGGGCAATGTAGAAATTACAAATAATAACGTTTGTAAGATGGGCTTTGCATTACAATATTTTTCTCTCTACACAATCCCATTTAATTCACAAATAAATCAGTTCAGTGGGTAATGATTTTCTTTTAATAACTATTAGTACATATTTTGTTAAAGTTCTATAGAATAAACAAAAATCAGTAAAATATAATCCCATTCTTCTAAAACTTTACCTTTAATATGGGAACACTATCACAAGTTCACTTATTACCCCAAATTTAGCAGACTAAATTCATCACAAGAGAAGACAATAAAGGATTACAGTAGGAATAGGTGTTATAATTAGATCATGACAGATTTCATGCAGAAAATTGTATTTGAAAAGACAAGGCTTTCAAGAGGCCAAACTGACATTTTAGAGGTTTATTGAATATTTTTGAACTAAGAAAATGATTATAGCTCTGATTTCAGGGAAAGCATAATGTTATATTAGAGTTAGAAACAGAAACCCAAGGAGACTCTAAGGAAATCAGTAAAGCAGGTATTAAAGAAGCGTATGTGGGGATCAATGAGGGACTTCTGCAGATAGCATAGCAGGGAAAAAACAGATACCAAGACAATATAAACACAAAATTGCTACAATTTGCTAGTTGACTGCATATAAAGGAAGTGGGAAATTTTCTTTGGACATTATCTCATATGAACTCTGGCAAATTTTGAGGGGATTTAAGAAGGAAAATAACATTTTTTAAAAAATAAATATCCTCCTGACAGGACTACAGCGGATGAATTTGTGGACGACCAAAAGTAGGAAGATCAATACAGTAAATATTCCAAGTTAGACATTAGGATTGAACTATGAAGAACCAGGAGATATATGGGTGAAAAGATGGATAATACAACTGCTAAAAGGAAGAGAATAATAAAAGAGAGGATAGAGTCAAAAATGGTTCTCACTTTTCTAGCTTGGACTATGAAGATAGTGTGGCTCATCAAAATAAAAAGTACTCAAAGAGGAGCACAATTCAGAAAAAAAGACAATGCATTCAGTCTTAGATACATTAAGTTCTGAGTGTTAAGTATCTGTAAGAGAGTTATGTAGTTTACTTTTTTTTGTTATAGATTGTTCTGAACAGACAAGGCTATGGATAAGATTATCAAAATTAAAGTATATGAAATAAGAAAAGAAAGAGCAAAAGATGAAAACCTTGGTACCACATTCAAGGGGAGAGAAAAAAAGAAGCTTAAATGGGCATCAAGGAGGGAGTTCCAAATGTATAAGAAAGAGAATCAAGGTAGTGTGGTCCCACAGAAGTTAAGGGAAGGAGAAATAGTTGACAATCAAATTTTTACTGGCATAAAATGCTACAGAAGTCAAAATAAAAACTGAAAAAAGAACTTGTGAGTATGGTAACTTAGAAAACATTAATTATTTTTGTCAAAAAGTTTCACTCAATGTGGTTGTACTAAACACCTAGCAGGTTTATGATTAAGTGATACATAAGAAAATGGGTATAGCAAAAATAACTACTCTTTTAAGAAGCTTGATTATGACAAGTACAGCTAAAGAGCTTGCTAAAGTGAAACATGAACAAAGGTGATATCATGGACGTTCCTTTGTTTTGTTTCTAGGATGTTTATAAACAATAAAAAAGGAAGAAGTTAATAGGGGTGTTTTTGAACATAGGAAAAGGCAGTAATAAATTGGAAAATGATAGAATACAAAGCGAGAAGGAAAAGCTAGCTTTTGGGAGAAGGAAGAAACTTCTGTCACTGAGAAATTGAGATAAAAGCAAAGGCAAAAAAATATAAAGGTGAGTATAGAGGTTAACACTAACTATACATGGGATTAGAAAGCAGAGAAAGCTTGCAATTGATGCAAAAATGTGTGATCATATACTAATAATGAGGAGGGAGCAGATGAGTGGAACTCTTATGGAAAAAGATTTACAACAGTGGTTTTGGAGAATAGAGGAGGATACTGACAAAAGACACAGACAAGAACTACTGAAAGGAAGTGAATCATATATATAGCACATCGTTATAAAATTATGGAGTGGCCCCACAGGAAAGCTTTTAAACCACAAGGCAAAACAAAGCACACATTTAGGAATCACTAAGCCTACTAATGTCATTTTTTAAAATGATAATTTTATAATGGAAATGATCACATTGATCTGGTCTGTGGGAAGAAAAATATAACTAAAGAAAAGCTAAGGATTTTGTTTACTACTAGAAAGAGACATGGCCAAGTGGTACGATATGATTATCTTTAACTTGTTTATTTTTATATAATTAGAAGATGCAATGTACTCAACATGAGGGCTAGAATACCCTGAACCACCTAGGAGACCATAAGTTAATGTTCTCTATATTGAACACTCAGGTCTAGCAAGTTCTGAGTAACATTTAAGTCAATTTTAGTGATCTAAGACACAGAAGTCAGTCCTGCCTGCTACCCAGACATTCTGAGTCCCCAAAAGCCCCCAAGCAGGGTCCTAAGAAGTCACCAGTTTTGCAATATGACACTACCATCACCTGAAGGAGTAGAGCTCCTAGAATGGTGTTAGGGGAAAAAACAAAATAAAAACAACACAAAACTCCTCCACACCAAAAAATTTCTAGTTCAAGGAATTAGCTCAATTATGGAGATGAAGTACAAACTATCATCCTCAAGGCTGAACCTCTTCAACCAAATGATTTTTACATAATTGCTATATATCAGACCACACTGTGTGATTAAGAAAATTCTGTTGTCTTTTCCTATCATTAGAAGGATATAAAAAAGCAATAGCTTATGCTATAAATGTCAACCTTTCTAGGACTACCTTTGAAACTTCATAGACTATAGGTGCTCTCAAAATCCAAAGCAGTATCTGAAATTCCAATGAATTTCAATAAAAACTAACCAAAAAAATCATATGAAATATTGATCCATAGTAAATTGCTTCTATTATTAGGAGTAAGTAAAAGCCATAGAACAGAGTTCAAACCATCCTATAATCCAAAACATCAATACTCTTCAGTAGTAGCTGTGATTCAAAAAAAATATATGAACAAAAAAACCTTACCTTCTGAATACAGTCTAATTTCTTCTTTTCAACTTCAAATTGTTTCATCCAGTGATGTCTCTTTTCTTCTTCTTCTTGAAATTGCTTTTCTTCTCTATCCCTTTGAGCTTTGATGGTTTCTTTCTCTTGGTCTTCTAGTTCTTTTTGTTTGTCTTGCCAAGCCTCAAAAGATTGCCTTAATTTTTCTTCTATTTCACAGTATTCAAAATTTATTTCCCCATCATCTGCATTCATGAAGAGAAAAAATATTATTATTTTAAGATCAAACCTGTCAAAAGCAATCCAGTGCAAAGTATAAAAGTAATTTTTAAATGAAGAAATAATTTCACACATTACCAAAGTAAAAGTGATAAACTACCAGAAAATGCACTCTTGAATATACATGTAAATTCCATTGCAGTCAATAAAAAAGCACATAACTTGCCTTAAACTAGTCTACAAAACTTAATATAAAAAATGTGTGTGTGTGTGTGTGTGTGTGTGTGTGTGTGTGTGTGTGTGTGTGTGCGCCTGTGTGTAGGTAAGGAATACTTAAGGGACATTTAATAGATTCAAGGCTGGGTATATCTGTGTATATCCAGCTATAGGTATGGAAAATTATAAATATATTTAAATCAAGTTAATTTAGGAGGCACAGAGAAAACTATGAGAAGGTATAATTTCAAATATTGTGATTGTACTTTTCTAATTGTCAGAAGAAAAAAACTAAATTTTCTCAAGCTATGATAAGATAAAAATTATCAAAATAACACCTGAAAAAACATGTTCATCCACAGTCAAGTGATGAGGACCAGGCTGTGGTACAGAATCAGGACTGCCATGATGGGTTTTACTTCTCAGGAATTCTTCTTTTTCTATTTCAGATAATATCTAAGAGGTTATAAAAGAGTACCAATGATTAAAGAAACCAAAATAGAGAGTAAAGTTATCATTTTAATAATATATTAAATATTTACATATACATATCTAGAACTTTACTTCAAAACTCTCTCTAATACAGTTCTACAGCACATTAGTATATATTGTCTTTATGGTAAGTAAAAATGTTTTCTCAAGCAAGTCTACTGTATTTTATCCTCATGTTTTTCAGAACTCTAATCACTCTATAATATTAATTCACAATATTCAATTAAACTTCTTGATAATCATTTAAAAATATTTTTACTAATACTTGTTTTCCACCCACTATACTTCTATCTTATCTGTAGTTATTGTTCACATATACAATTGCTAATATATTCAATATGTTTAAAAAACAGAACTATTCTCTAACTTGAATTATACATGTCATAATTTTGATGAGTACTTTTCCATAATTAGATTTCTATCATAATCTAGTTGGAAAGAAATAGGTACTCTAGTCCAATGACATAGCAATAAGATAATTCAAAATTAATATTTTGTTTTAGTGTTACAAAAAGAGTGTCATAGACATACATAAAAGTGATTTTCATATTATTTTAGACATCTTAGGAAGCAGGAATAGAACTAGATAAGAAAAAAAAGAATTTGGTAAAATGAAAGTTAAAAATGAATCCAAGATGCTGAAACTATACAAGAGATATTTTTGTAAATGTATTTGAACGGGTATTAATCAAAAACGTTAGCTAGCTCTTTTACTATTTTTAATTAAATTTATTAGGGTGACATTGGCTAACAAAATTATATAGGTTTCAAAAGTACAATTAAATAATACATCATTACTTGCACTGTATTTGCATTGTGTTCACCACCCAAAGTCAAATCTCCTTCCATCACCATATATCTGACACCCTTTACCCTTATCTACCTCCTATCTCCTAGCTTTCTCTCTTGTAACCAATAAACTGATGTCTGTGTCTATGAATTTTTGTTTGTCTTGTTAATTTGTTGCTTTCAACTTTATATACTAAATATGAGTGAAATCATATACTTCTTAATCCTTTTCATCTGCCTTATTTTATTTAGCATGATTATTTCAAGATCCATCCATGCTGTCTCTCCTTTACTCTTATTTTTTAGGGATATTTAATTCTATCTTTAAAAGAAAACTAATGCAAGATGTTCTATGTTAAAAGTTTCTGTAGAGTATTCAATGTCTCTGCTAGAACACAGTACATTCTGAAGCAAGGTAATAAACAATAGGGGGAAAACATCATGTAATACAGTTCTGTTTTATCTATCGCACATTAAATTCTCAAGTATTAATGCTTCAAATCACTATTGCTAATATTTTTAAAGATTGAAATTTCAGTGGTTTTGTATTATATGCCAAAAAGTAAAACCAAAAATAATATGCTTAAACACAATTAATTTATTACTATTTTATTAGTTTTAAATTACAGCTGACATGCAATATATTATTTTATATTAGTTTCAGATGTACAGCATACTGGCTAAATAGTTATATAATTTACGAAGTGATTTGCCTGATTAGTCTAGTACCCATCTGGAACTAAACACAGTTATTACAATATTATTGACTACATTCTCTATGCTGTACTTTACATCACTATGACTATTTCATAACTACCAATTTGTACTTCTTCATCCCAATACTTTTACACCCAGTCAGTCCCCCAACCCTTGTCCCATTTGGCAACCATCAACTTGTTCTCCGTAAATTAATTTTTAAATCAGTGAACTTTAAATCAGTGAACTGCCATCCTATATAAGAGGGAAAGGTAAATTTCTTGCTGTAATATTGAGTACTTTCCGTCAAATGTTAAACATATACCTTCATTAATTGGTCTGGATTTTGTTCAGATTCAGTTGATAATCCTATCCTTAGATGCATATGATTATTAGAAACTGCTCCATAGTTATAGCCTAAAGAAATAAAAATATTATAACTTTAAATATTAGAGTAGGGCACAACATGCTAAAATTCTGAATCTTTTCATTATCCTTTAATCTCAAATTTTATTAATAGTATATTCTTGATCAGTAACTCAAAACAACAGAAAAATAATGAAGAATAAATAATAGAAAAAATTTATAAACTTTATGCTAAAATAGTAACATATTTTGAAAGCACTCTAATTCTTTATCACCTTTCATATTCTAGACTGAAGTTTATCTTCCATCGCACACAGAATAATACTTTGTTTGATGGTACAATGAAATTTGATTAGAAATCAGCAAAAGTTTATTTTACCTGCTACAACAAGCAATATAATCATATTAAAAATACTTTAATAAAAGTATAAGTTTAAAAGATTGTAATTACTAAAATGTGATTGAAGTGAACTTTCATTCTTGATTTTATAAGTTTTTGTTGAACTTTCTCAAGTTCTTTTATCATCTGTGAAGATATAGTAATGTTTCTTTTATTTATTCATTTAATTTGTTATATCATGCTAATGCTTTCTAATAGTAAACTATTTTTAAACACCATTCTACTGGTTAACTGACCATTTACACCTATTTTGTCAGATTTTATAGATTTTCTTCAATAACTACTCACAACCTTTCTGGTAAGCTTTCCTATGTGAGAGACTGAAAAGCAAAAATAATAATAATATAATAACATTCTCCAGATTCCTTCAAAGCTAGATTTCTAAGGGTGATTTAGGTTCTATCAATTATATATTTGTATGTCTTTATTTTCATAAAAATATTATGTGTGTAGAGAGTTAGAGAGCTATATTTTAATTTTTTTTGGCCCTGACCATGAAAGAGGAAGATTTGGGTTTGAGATAGATGTGTATAGCAGAGGACAAATGTCTCTGAATTTCTTAATTATGTCAGACAGCAGGACCTACCCAGTTTTACAATGTATGTGTGTATATATTTTGTCTGACATTCAGTATGCAGTCTGCTTCTTCAGTTATATTAACCATCTGTTTTTTATCATATTGGCTAGTCTCCAATGATGTCTCTTCCATACTTCCTGGTATGCACACCTGTATAGTTCCCTCCTGCACAGAACACAGGTTAACCCTGTGACCATCAAGGTGTGGTAGAAATGATGTTGCATGACTTCTGAAAATACGTTGAAAGCAGCCTTAAAAAGTCCCATCTTAGTCTCTCGGTATTTCATTCATGGGATGCTCCTTTTCAATACCCAGGTTCCCTAGCAAGCTATAGGGAGAACCAGATATAGGTATCTCCAGTTGACAGAACCAGCTGAACTCCCAGCCAACAACTGTATCAACTGTCAGCTATCCAAGTGAGCCATATTGAAATTCCAATCCAGTAATGACTTCAGATGACAGCAGCCTTAATCGACATCTGACTCTAAATGCATCAGATATACAAGCAATAATCGTTCAGTTAAGCCCAACCAACCCACAGGACTATGAAATATAACAAAATGTTATTTTAAATGACTTTATTTTACAGAAAAAAATAACCAGAACATCTACTCTACCCATAAAAACAAGCAAACAAATACCTCCTCAAACCTTACTTCTTAAAGTAGCTAAAATGGCTTCTGATAACTACAAGTGAGAGCCTTAATCATTACCTCTATAGTCATAAATAAAATTAGCCTCTGGCTTATTTTGTATGCATTATACTTGTACAGTTTTATTTTTAAAATATGAAGCATTTTATAAATACTATATAATCTGTAGAATTTCTGCTCCTTGACAGATTTGAAGAATTTAATTTGTAAAATTATTCCTACTTTCTTACTACACTTGAAAAGAAATTCCTTTCTACCTTCTTGTCAGATTATCGATTTAATAATGTTTTCCATTTTTCTTATACAATTTTGATAATTTAAATTTTCTTGGAAAATTATTCTATTTATTGAGACTATTAAATATATTTGACTAGAGCTATATGAGTTCTCATAATTTTCTAAACTACAGTAATTATAGTTATATAACATATTATGCAACCAGTTATCTATAGTTTCCTTTGATTTTTTCATAATTAAGCTAGATAATTGTCAAAATATTTGTATCTTAATTGTATAAATCTTAATTAAAAAATAAACAAACCGTTATCCCCACCCACCCCATAACTCAACTATAGATAATCACTGTCAAATTTGGAACATCTTAATATAGTCTTTACATATCCACTCACACAGATGCTCAGGACAAAATTCTTGAAGCCACCTTCCTTTATTCCTTTCATGCTGATCCATCAATAAATCTATCAATAAATCCTTTTGGTTCTTCTATCTTAAAAATGGTTTCTAGACTATGACCATTTTCATCATTTCTACTCATATTACTCTCATCTCTAGCCATACTGTTAAAAGTCTTGGAGTAGACTCTTACCACCTCAATGCACCTTGTCTACACAGTTACCAATATGCCTGCCTCAAACTAAAAACCTTGATATATGTGGAATAGAATTCAAAGTCCACACCATGGTTTATAAGAACCTTAGATGGTTTGACCCCTTGTTTTCTTTGGTACAACTACAAAGGCTAACTGTTCTTGAAACACATTAAACCTACTCAGTGTGCCTTGATCTTTACAATTCCTTCTTTCTGGAATATTGGCTCTATGGATAGCCTCATGGCTCATCTTCTGATTCATTAAGATATTCACGAGGTTTACTTTCTCAGTCATTGCTCAAATATCACCTCAGAGGGGTCTTCCCTCACTACCCTACCTAAAATAGCAACTTCCAAACTCTATCCCCTTGTCTTGATTTTTTTTTCCTTCTTAGCAACTATCTCTATTGAAATGTTACATATTTATTTAGTTGTTTATTATCTGTCTTCTCATACTGAAACATAAAAACAGAAAAGTAGAATCTTTGCCTATTTTGTTCACTTCTGTATTTTCAGTGGCTAGAACAAATCTTTTTACACAGTAATACTTGTTGAATAAATATCTGTGGATAGCCACATTATAATTTATGCTAACACTTGCACAAATGACCTTGAATTTTATGACAGTTTTAATAATATATTATTACTATTTCTTATGTCATTAAATAATTGTCTAAGCTACCTTTTTAAATGAGTGTACTATTGAATACAACAAAGTCCTGTTGAACATGTAGGTTGATGCAATTATTCCTTATAAACTAAGCCATGATTAAGTCTAGTTAAATCTCTGATCATTCTTTTATTACTAGAATAATTCCAAAAAGTAAATTTGCTCAGTTGAAGACAATAAAGATCATTATGCTCTTTAAATAAATTTTATTTTTCTCCAAAAATATAGTCCCATGATTAGTTTTCTTTCCTTTGATGTAAACAGGATGTCTGTTTTTTATTAGGATTTGGTAGCTAATATTTATTGGAGACATAATGTAGGTAGTGAGGAAAATAAATGAACTAAATTAAACATTCCAATATACTTTACAAATTATATTAGAGATAAATGTATATATCTGCATAAAATAAGAGATAAAAACTTCAAGCAGTTACATTTTTCATACTTACAGAAAACATAAATGCCAAACTATACTTACTCAAAACATCAGTATCTTCTAAGTCTTGAAGAATGAGCTCTTCAGCAGTTTTACTCTTATTCTTTATAATGTTAATACAGTGAAGAACTGACTCAGGCAATTCACCTAAATCCTAAAAAATTCAATAATGAAAGAAACGATAAAATTGTTTATCAAAACTATGTGTCAAATATTCCTTCCTTCAGTCCACACCAAACATTTGAGCAAAATGTGTAAATGAGGTAAAAGGACTCCATATAAAGAACATAGTTCAAACAAATATATCTGGTTAAAATTTTCTTTTCATTTTCAGGTGTCATGAATTAAATCATGATTATTTTTGGATTTCATAATCAAATAAAGAATCTAGGGGGTTTCTGCTTCACTTAAATTAAAGTAAATAAAAAGATATAATAGTGTAAAAACATTAATTTTTCCTAAAGTAACATATAGGTTATTGAAATTCTAATTAAAACCCAAAGTGTAATTATTTTTTAAAACTACAAATGAGTTTTTTTAACAAAACTTAGTTGATAATATTTTGAAACAACAAAACTAAAAGAATTTAACCCATTTAATATTTATAAATATAAAAACTACAAGAGCAAAAATTAACAAAGTAATGGAAAAGAAAAGATAGCTTGGATATATCATATGTATAATAAATATATACAAAACATGACAAATCAATTGAGAAGAGGTGGATTATTCAACAAGTGACACTGGGAACATTAGTTTATTCAAGAAAATTTCAAATTAGATTTTTATTTCATCACATACATGAAAGTAAATTCCCATTGGATTAAGGACTGTGATGTAAAAGAATAAATCCACGAATATATTTTCTAAGCATATAAACAATTGAGGAAAATACAAAAATGAAAATGATAACATGTTTGATTCCACAAAAGTAATTATAGGTCTAAAGTTTTAACTTAAATTTTGCTTTTCATCCATCTAGAATCATGTTAGAATGCTTCATGTACATATAAACATATATATGTACATAATATACTATAATCCCAGTTTTATTAAAAAATGCACATGTATATATGTGGAATTATAGGTGATTTTCATCTTTGACATACTTTTTATATTTAAATATATATCAATATACATTGTTTAAAGTTGAATAAACATGAAGTAATTATATAAAACACACTGAGAAAGTAATCGCTCTCCCGAAAAGCTTATTCTAATTAAAAGCCTCAAAAGTCCAACACTTAACACTTACTGTATCACTATCATCACTCTGGGTTTCTGATTTTGAATCACTACCACCATCATCTTTTTCCAAGGAAGAAATGCTGATTTTATCCAATTCAGCTTCTATTTCTTTTTCGAGCTTTGCATCATCATCATCGTTATCTTCCATCATCCTTCATAATAAAATATAGAACTATTTAAAGACTACTGAAGAGGTCAATAAAATTTATGGGTTCTTTAATGTCATATCAATCCAACATTGTTCTACATAAATATGTTTCAGTTTAACAAACTTTTATCACATATTATTATGGTTGTACCACATATTAAAAAAAAAACATTGCTCTCTCTCTATTCATTCATTATTTCTTTAATGTTTTACTACAAAATGATTCCAATTATAGCCTTTTAATTCTCTAAGGAAAAAGTTACATGGAATGGGCTGGCTGACCTTCCCCAACCAAACTTCACAGTAAAACTCATCATCCTCATGGAAATGATTAATGGCAAAATACCTTTGAATAGCTTAAATATTCCGAGATTAAAATACGCAGAACAACCTAAGTCTATGTATGAGAAAATATATGGCTTGTTTCTACTCATTAACTCATAATTGTTCATTTTACCAGAGATAGCCACATGTTTTTCCAATAATAATATGTAACAACAGATATGCAGCATATAAAATCAGTATTTATTTCATTTAAATCATTAATGCTAATAATAAATATGGGTCCTCGGTACATTACAGTTAATCTTTGCATCATCTCATCATAACCACTATTACTGGCTTCCATGTAGTGAGTACCTGTGACAAGGTAGGCCCTAGAATCCATTTGCATGATGAATAATCTTCAGAATAATTTAACTGGTTAAAGGCCATTATAGTCATTGTATAGATGAGAGAACTGAGGTTTGAAGAGGTTACTTAACTGTCCATAGTCATTATGCTAATAACTAACGGGCAGGATCCTGATTTAGATATCTTGAATCAAATGCTGTGCTCTTCACTACCAAATGGTCTCCAAGCTCAGTCAAGCTATTCATCTGTCCAGCAATCCTTCTGGACATCCCTTTGTCCAACAGTCTTCAAATTGCAGATTATAACACATTAACAGATGAAGAAATAATTTAGTAGCTCTTGATTATCAAGTTTTAATAATAGGATAGGAAAAATCAGAATAGGCTGGAAAAGAAACTACCAGGTGCATTCACGGCAATGCAAGGTGTTAAAAAATACATTGATTAAACGAAACCACCTCATTTTTCTGTTTCTTTTCCTTCAATCTCTTCTTACTCGTCTTACTAGGGGAAGAGTTTCTTTTCCTAATAAAGGGTTATTCTCTACTTTTGCTCTGAATTTCATGAATGCTCACCTACTGAACTGTGCTCCATCTACTATTCCTTCTGTTTACTGTCTTGCCATACATTTTATTCTACTGGCTCCCTCTCCACATGAACACAATGAGTTTACTCCCATCCATCCCAAAAAAAAACTTCTATGCCTGCCTTTCTTCTAACAATAGATATCACATTTCTTTGTTTGACACATAAATGACTTAATTAGACTGATCTACAAGTATTGCCTATACTCTTGAGTATTTATCCCAGAAAAATGGAAACTTATATTCACACCAAAAAAATGTACAAAAATGTTCACAACAGTTTTATTCATAAGACTTCCAACCTGGAAACAACCAAACTGTCCCTCAAAAGGCAAAAGGTTAAAGCATCTCTAGTACATGCATACCATGGAATAATACTAAGCAATATAAAGAATAAACTATTGATATATGCCACAATACTGATTAATCTCCAGAAACTATGCTGAGTATTCAAAGCAAGACATACTATATGATTCCATTTATATAATATTTTTAAATGACACAATTTTCTAAATGGAAAACAGATTAGTGATTGCCAGTAGGTGGGATGAATTAGGTTGGGGAAAAGGTAGTTATGGTGATAAAAAGGCAACATGAGAGATTCTTGTAGTGTTGGAAATGTTTAGTATCTTGACTGTGGTAGTAGATTAGTGAGCATACTCAGATAATAAAAATTATATATAGCATATATATACACAAATGACTACAAGTAAAATCGAGGAAATCTTAATAAGATTATATCAATATCAATATCCTGGTCATGATATTATACTGGTTTACAAAATATTATCATTAAGAGACACTAGACAGTATACAAAGGATATTTCTATATTATATTTGACTTTACAATTATATCAGTAAAATTCAATTAAAGATACCCTAAGTACTCAGTAAAAAAAAAACCAGGTAAATAAATTATAATGGATCCACAGAATGAAATAATATACAAATCCCTTTAAACAAGTAAGTTCCTTTACTGTACTTTTCTGGAAAGGTAGCCAAGAAGAAATAATTGAAAAAAAAAAAAAGGTAAGTGGCTGAAAAATATGTAGAGTAACATCACTTTCATGTAATCATACACATATACACACACATACATTTTTTAGACGTAGAAACTTTCTTGGAAACATTAGGGAACTTTTAATTTTCATTTCATTTCATACCTTTATGCTGAATTATTTTTAAATATTGAATATGTACTACTTGTATAACTTTAAAATCTAGTTCAGAAATACTCAATGTTATCCACAACCTCCTTTCTCCAAAGAAAAGCAAAACAAAACACTACCAGGGCAAAATGCTAACTCATAATCAAACTAACTTAAAGTGCAATTCAAAAGCTTTATTAATTGGAAATTAGTTTTTTTTTAAGGTAGCTATAAAGCAGAATGCACGGGTACACAAAACTTCATGTAGAAGGAAAGGCAGGAGAGTCACTGGCATTATATGTCCCTCTACGCTCATCTTCTGGCTCTTTAGGTCAGCCCTGTCCAATTACACATACATTCAAGCACATGTGTAATTTAAAATTTTCTAGTAGCAACTGTTTTTAAAGTAAAGAGAAACAGGTGAGATTCATTTGGATGTTTTTATTTAACCCATTTATCCAAAATATTTCACCACGTAATTATCAACAACAACAACAACAAAAAAAAAAAAAAAAAAAAAGGAGCGCCCTCTACTTTCAAAGGCAGCAAAATTAGAGGAGGAAGGGGACGAGAAAGAAAAGGGAACAGAAGGAAGAAGAGATGGAGGAAGGAAACTGCCCCCTAGAGCCGGGAAAAAAGTACTTATCGAAGATCCCCTAGAAAGTCGGAGTAGACCTTCGAGTTTTCTGTGAGCTACCAACATTTCCAAGGTGAAGGCAGCCTTGAGCTTCACGGGCTCGCGCGGCCACCCCGTCGGCGCGCGGCCACCCTCTTCATTTGCCCTCAACCCTGGCCGTGGCAGAGGGGGACCCGGCTCCGTCTGCGTTCCCACAGCGTCCCCTTCCTCCTCCACCCCGAAGCCCGGCCCTGCGGGGTCCCGGCTCACCCACAGTGGCTAACCCTCTCCGCGTGGCTGGAAGACAGCGCCCAGAGGCTCCAAACAAAGTGTCACCATGGCAACGGCCAATCCCAAAGAAGATGGAGCGGCTTGTCCTTACGGGTGCCGCAGGCGGACAAACTGTCTCCAGTCGAAACCAGACCGAAAGCTGCATCCCGGGAGCTGCATACGGAAGTTAGGTAGACTTTAATATTTTAACAATTTTGGAAAGTATTTAATAAATAAACTGTATTTTGTTACACATATCTAGGTAGAGGTAGCCTGACCTTTAAATTGTTTGGGATCTATCTATATTTATTACTTGGATCTAGTGCATGTTGAGTCGCTCATGTAAATCGTTCATTCCACAAAAACTGAATTCTGAATAGTGATTTGTGGGGTCTGGAAATATAAAAGAGAAGCCATAAATCGTTTGTCTTTCATGACAACAGTTTCTTTTTAAAAAGAGAAAAAAATCAATTGTCAATGCCTATCAAACACCTCTAAATTAATGGGTAAATGGGGCAATAAATTAGAAAAAAACATTTTCGGGAATATTTTACTGTAAAATTTTGGCAGTGACACTATTTTAATATGAAATTTGAAATTTAAGTGTTTACCATGCTATTTAATTTTAACTTAAAAATCGAAAAAGTTTTTTTGTGGAGCAAATATATAGTGTACAAAATCTGAAATTTCATTTTAGGAATAGATGTTTCTCATTTTAATTTTTTTAAGTTTGCAGAGAATGCATTAAATTCCAAGATGAGGTGGTTAAGCATAATTGTAAAAGGTAACTGACATACAATAAGCTAAAAGCAAACATTTCATGGAGCCTTTGAAAGGAAATAGACTATTTCTTGGTAACAATAAACTCGTATTGCATCAGTATAAGAATAATATAAAGTTAGAAATCAGTAGACTTTTGATATTGAAAAAACATGTTAGGTCCTCGTTCAAGAAAGATAATGATTTTCAAAAATAAACTACACCTGGTTTTAGATCTAATTAAACTTAGGATATTTTCATCAAAGTGCATCCTAAAATGCTCCCCACTTTTTTTAGTTTAGTTTTGTTGCTGGTTTATAAACTATTCAAACTCTTCAGTTTAAATGGTCAGACTAACATATTATGTTGAAATTCATATGTGAAAAGTCTTAAGATTAATTTTGTTTGTAATTATGAAACTGTATTTTTTAAAAATATAGAATCTATTAATAAATTAATTTCTAAAATTAATTTTAAGTAACTAATTTAATAATCGGCTAACTTGAAGATAATGTCTAGATTGCTTTTCTTCTTAAAGCTTACCATGTCAAACAAATATTCATGTTATTTTTTACTTTGGAAGGAAACTGACAACTATATGATCAGTTATACCTTGGTAATTGCTAATTTATATCACTAATTATGGAACAAAATACAATACTTGTATAAAGTAGTTACAGATTATAAAGCAATTAAAATGAAATTACTATGTAACGATGCAATGCTTAGCAGAAACTTATTTAATTGCAACCTTCCTAGAAATTATAGCCTAAAACTGAGTATGTTAGTTTGCCCATAATCTTTTGACCTGAGTACATTTTTTTTCTTTTTTAATAAATAACATTTTTTTTATTAAATTTTGTTTTTATTTTGAAAATTATCCACAGGTCTGGTTGGTTTATATCCTATTGGCCTAACACAACATATTTTCATAAGAAGCACATGGCATTTATTGAGGAAATGAAAGGATGAAAGAACTGTTTGTTCCTCAGATCTGACAAGAATATTTGTTTAAAAATGTTAATTGATGGTTGCTGTTGGATTAATAGTAGTCTTCAAAAGATGACTTATTCTTCATATGACAGGCACGTAATTTAAATATTCTGGAATATCATCGTAGTATTCAAATAGCTGCATAGCAAGTATTTGATTTTTTTTTCATTAAGAGTGATTATTAAGTCATAAGATTTTTAATATGCAACTCAATGTGTTGAATTCTTAGATATTTGCTTCTCTTTTTCCACTCAAAGACTCTCATAAACCTTCAAATCTACTCTCTACCCTTCCATGTTCTGACTCCCTGCAGCTGTTATGACCATGTACTTCAGAGTCCACTTTCACACAGGTCCCATCCCATTTTCCATCCTCATGCTCACCTCCCTTGTATAATTTTCATATTCCTATACAAAAATGTAGTATAATGAGGTTAATAGCTAACATTCAGTCAGGCACTAGGCTAAGTGCTTTACAAACATAGTTTCATTTAATTTTCACAATATGCTTTTGAGATGTGTGCTATTACAGTGGATATTTAAAGTTGATGATATATAGTTTACATCTCTGGGTTTGATTCTCAGCTCTGCCACGTCATGACTAGGTGATCTCAAGCAAGTTTTTTTTTTACCTTCTTGAGTCTCATTCTCCATTGTTAGTTCTGGGAGTAATATCATAATAGTGCCAAACGTGCAAAATTTTGATGGTCAAGGGAATCAATATAAGCAACACATTTTAGGACTTGGGATGATGCTAATAGCTTATATATTTAAGCTCTATGGGCTTTAAGTTCTCTTTGCCTCTTTCTAACATCCCAATGCTGGCAATTCTACTTTCTATTGTACTTCTCACATCCTGAAGCTGTTCTACAGCCATCTTTCAGTTTAGACCACATTTATTTATTATGAATTAGTGCATTCGCATTGAAAATTATCTTTCTGTCTTAAGTTTCCTTTCTCACTTGACTTCTATGCTGGTGACAGAATTATGCTTCCCTGTTACCTTTGGAAAATAAAAGCAAATTCTTAGTAAAGCCTACGTGATCTTTTACCACCTTTACTGAGAGACTTCTCTAGCCTTATCTTTCATTTCTTGCCACTCTCACCCATGTCCCATGCACTTCACTGGAAAGCTTGTGAACACGGTGTTGAAAACTTCCTACCTCTACCTCATTTTTATCTAACTGGGACCTTCCTAATCATCCATCAAAGATCATCTCAAATTTATCTCCTCTGTGAAACTTCCCATTTACCTTTAGTCCCTGTCCCTCAACCCCAATGCGTAATTCAGAGTTGACCACAAGCTTTAATATTTGACTCCTTGGCAGTTCGTCTTATTTATTCAGTTTTGTGTTTTCATCTCCTAACACTTAGCAGGAACTCAAAAAGAATAAAAAAGTAATTAGAGTATTATTTAACTAGTGAAAATGACACCTAGAAGTGAATATTGTAAATCGTCCTTCTCTATAGTATTTATACTATTGAAAAATACCTCTTTTGTTGGACCATTCATTAACTAATCAGGAAATAAAAAAAAAGAAATACCACACCAGGACTTTATTTAAGTTAAAGACAAATTGTTAGTCTATGGCGAAAGAAAAAATGTAGATATTCCATGCGAGAAATATTTCAATGGGAACTTCACTAACTTGTTATGTCTTTGTGTTAGCATATCTACATTTTCAGTGTTGTCTTTTCCAGTATGTGGGGCTTATGAAAGAAAAGATCAGCACATGACCATCTCCTCTTACCATTCTATGCAAACATGGCTATGGGCTTCCTTGACTTGTTGCTTAGTTGCCTTGTTTGTTGTGTTCTTATTCTTTAACTTTAATCGCTTGCTATGGTTTGAATGTTTGTGCTCCCCACCCACAAATTTGTGTTGAAATTCTTGCACTCAATATGATGGCATTAGAAAGTGAGAATTGTAGGAGGTGATTAAGTTATGGGAGTGTATTCCTTATGAATGAGATTAGTGCTCTTATAAATGAGATTCCAGATTGCTCCCTAACTGCTTTTTTCATGTGTGGATATAACAAGAAGTTTGAAACTGGAAGAGTGATCTCACCCAGCTGTACTGGCACCCTGATCTTGATTTCCAGCCTCCAGAACTGTGAGATATATATATTTCTATTGTTTAAAGCTAACTTGGCTGTGGCATTTTGTTATAGCAGCCCAAATGGACTAAAAGACTGATCTTTTGAAGTTCTTCTTCAAAAGAACTTCGTGAATATCTTCTTTACTAAAGTTGGCTGACTTTAAGTACTGAATTCTCACTCTTTTTTACCTCTGTAATCTAACACTACTTTAGAAATTTCTTCTGGTTTCTATTGGTTTCCATGAGTTCATACTTTATCTTCTTATTTTGCAAAAGTCTGCTTAAAAAAAAAAAACCTCATCTTCCTAATAACATCATTCTCTACCATCAAACCTCTGCTCATTTTTATCTACAGTCAATCTCTCTTCTCTTTCAATCATTCCCATGTCATCACGATCTCTCTGTGGATGACTCCTAAGTTTGCATAGCTTACGCTATTTGTTTGTGCTTAACCATAAAGACATTCTCTACCAATTTAAACTCAATTAACAGAATATTAAATTTATGAAATTTATGAATTTTTACAAATAATTTTTCTATTTTCAGTGATTATCATTATTCTTTTATTTTCTCATTTAATGGGAATCCTTCTGATTCTCACTGATTATTTTCCCTAGTAAAGCAAATGGACACTGTATCTAGGCCCTACTTTTCTCCCTCTAATTATCTTTTATAAAGACCTTTCCTAACTGTCAAGCATTTTGCTTGACTCTCCCCACCCTAATTCACTCCTTTCCTTCATCTTGGGCACACAGTTACCTACACCTCCAGCTGTGTAGTGCCTGCTGAATGACTAAGTCTGTGCAATGAAATATGACCAGAAGAAAAATGTGCCACCTCCACCTCACTTGACAGAAAGATACTCGCCTGAGTTTACTCATCTTTTCTTGTCTGCTGGCCATAAAGGATGATACCTTAAGCAAATTTGGGAGCAATCTATTGCTGGAGAAAGCCCAGGTTCCTAAGATGATTTCCTAGAAGAGAACCAACTAGACACCTTGGGCTAAGGGAAACATAAACTTCAGTTTATTTTTATATTTGGGTCTTTTGATAAAATATTTTAGCTTTAACTCTAACATGCTACTTATTACCAAATCAATAGTCAAATACATGCTATCAACCTTTCACACCAGAGTTATGCATAGCAGTCACATTCATTTGTCTCCGCAGAAAGACCAGGATTTGGGGCTTAAGTTCTTATTCAGTCTATAAGTAAGGGTCACACTTTCTCATATTCTGAATTAAATAGAATTGAAGTATATATATATATACATATATATATATATATATATATACACACACACACATATATGTGTGTGTGTGTGTGTGTGTATATATATATATATATATATATATATATATATATATATATATATATGTAAAGAGAGACCTATAGCATCTTGGAGAGAAACTGAAATAAAAATCAAGTGTCTATTCCAGCTAAGTATCCTATCCAAACAGGCTAAGCACTGAAGGAATCCAGGAATAAGACTAGAGGACAGAAATTAGAGAAACCAAATGACAGCAGAAGAGTTGAAAGAAGAGGATGGAAGACAAAACCTGGAGAGAACCCTTAAACTGGGAAGAATAACCTTAGGAGTTTTTAGGAGGAATATGACCTCAGGTCAAAGTAGGGAGGGAAATGCATGAACTCTAACCTTGGTCTCACCTATTTCTCCACTTTCCAATGCATCCTTCAGTTCAACAAATAGATTGGTTTATTTATAATTAGTAAAAATAGCTTCAAATTAGTGTTATTAAATCTTTCATCACTTTAAATATTCACTGCATGTATTCAAACATTGTAAGCTACAATATTTTTTTTTTTTATGGTGCAAGCTAGAATTAAAATAATGAAGGAAAAAGAAAACCCAGAAACATATTCAGAAATATTTAAAACCTTGATATCTAATAAAGAACCAAAAACCGATGGGGTAGTGACTTTTTCATAGATGTTTTAGGAAAAATTGGCTCTCTGGGAAATAATATTAAATTAAAACAACCTCAGTTACACTACATATAACATAAATTATAGACTAAATAATCTCATTCATTCATTCAGCAGTTATCTGTTAAGTACCTACTATGTGCTAGGCTCTGGCATTATAATGGTATACAAGACCTACTCTCTTCACTTAAAGACCTCAGAGACTATGTAGGAAGAAAGACAATTCAAGGAGAAAATAAGCCAAACTTGAAGTTAGTCAAGGCAAGACCACAAGGAGGAGATGACGTGTAGGGTAATGCAGAAGTGAAGGAATGTTTTCCTGCAAGGAGAAAGGTGTGTTAAGACTGGAAACTATATAAAATATTTTATTTTTGAAAAACTGTAAGCTATTGACATGTTATACCAATGCCCATTGGTCTCAACCACCTGGCCAAAATGTGTAGATAAAGACAGATATGGTTTCAAGATATCTTCATTATGTCCTTACATTCAAAAGGGCAAAGAAGGTTGTGATTACCGACCTTTGGTATGAGAAGAAAAATGAAAAACGTACAAATAAACGATATTAGAACTCAAAATTGTTACTGTGGCAAGTGTTTATAGTAAAAGTTGTGCTTATCTTTTCAGAATCACGAGTATCTGGAAAGGAAAAGAATGTTAAGGAAAAATAAATCTTTAATTTTTAAATACTTTCTTAATCTCATGAATGGAGCTTTCTTGGTAAGAATCTACAAAATTATGTAGTAAAGAAAATAAAATACATTTTTTTTGTCAATTACTAAAACTCACATTGACTCTTTTTTGTAGGTTCTTGGACTTTTACTGATGGGATTTGCTGCATGGCTTTTATTAGATAGAAATAATTTTTTCACTGCTCTAGGTATGTCCATATTTTCCTTTTTCTCTCTGAAGACATTCCATTTTAAACAACCGCATACATGATTTATTCAGCAGGTGGCAGTATTTCTCTAAAATTCGAATTTCCTCTGAAGGTCACCATCAATTGATTTTTAAAACATCTTATAAATAATAGGACTTAAATCCAAGACCATAAAGGAGAGAGAATTTTGAGAGAGAAAGCTAGGAACTTTGGACAAAAGAAATGATAGAAATGGGAAATTTTGTTTATTCTGCTAACTTTGGATCTTTACAGATCTATGGACTTGAAAAGATAATGGAAATTAACAGTTTCACTGCCCAAGTTAAATAATCTCCTTTAAATCTCAGTTACCATCTACTCTTACTATAACATAGTTAGAAATAAAATATTATATTCCTGATAGAAATAACTTGTGTCCATCAATGGCAAATGAATATTATTCTGCCAAGAGAAAGAAGGAAATCTTGCTATTTGTGACACCATGGATGAATCTTGAAAGCATTATCCTGAGATAAATCAGAAATAAAAAAAAAAAAAAGAAATACTGTATGATATCACTTATATGTGAATCTAAAATAAAACATCTTGTAAAAACAGAATTGTTGTTATCAGGAGCTGGGAGTGGGGGAATGGAGATATATTGTTTAATGATACAAACTTATAATTAGTAGATACATAAGTTCTGGCAATCAAATGCACAACATAATAATTATAATCAACATTACTGTATTATAGACTTCAAAGTTACTAAGAGACTAAATCTTAACTATTCTCAGCCAAAAATAAATGATAAATATGTGGCATGATAAAGGTGTTAGCTAATGCTTCTGTAGTAATCATGTTGCAATTATGTAAAAGGACCAAACCAACGCATTGTACACTTTAAGCTTACAAGATGTTTTATGTCAATCATATCTCAATAAAAATATTTCCCATGGAATTTCGAATCTGGGGTTAGTCTCACCCTAGGGAGCCAAGATTGTGAAACACGGGAAGTATCAGCAATGTTTCACCTTGTGAATTGAGACACATCAGAAATTAGTCTGGCAGAAAAAGTGAGAGGAATCAGCTTTCAGCGATAGACTGAGATAAGAGAGAGCCATCATTTGCCTCTGATTTTTGCAAGACCCGAATGCATCTCTAGACTTTTCCATGTGTGGCTGTTCGGATAGTTTGGGTGTCCCAGTATTTATTAAATAAAATATTTAATATGTATAATATCTTAGTATATTTATAATATTTATTTCAATATATATTTAAAATGTTCTCCAAATATTAAAAAAATAATTGAATACATTTAACTTTATTTTAAAAACTTTAGATCTTTACATTGCCCTTATTTTACCATATTGTAATATGATGCAGTCACCTGATAGTCTAAAGGTTATTTTCATGTAAATATCCTTGGTTGGCAGGAAGGAAGTCACATTCTGAGTGCTCAGTAGCCATATATGCCTACTGGGTATTAGCTGTCTTGTTGGACAGTGCAGATATAGAACTCTTCCATTCTTTCAATAAGTTCTACTGAAAAGCACTGTGAATCATTAAATACATAGCAAAAGCATGTGCTGTAGAGCCAATTTATTTCGCAGTGAGTATCAAGTAAGAAAAAATGATTATAGGAAAAAGACAGCTGAACAGAAAGGTTTAATATGTAATAGAGTATTAAATGGGTTAGCTAAAACTTCATCTATACTAAGTGCCTGGTACCTTCATTTCTTCTGTTTGTATAATTTGCTTGTCAAAAAGTACTCATGATGTCTGAATACATTAGTGGTTTGCTCAGAATAAATGGACATATGGAGCTTTCTATGTCTCCTTTCCTTCCCCTCAATAATGCAATAGTAGCTTCTATTTATGTAGTGTTGACTCTGTGCCAGGCAAAGGGGTAAGCACTTATCACACAATATCTAAGTTAATAATATAGGGATTAGTGTGGACCAAGTCAATTTTTTTCTTTTTTCCCCTCCATTTTGGACTTGACAGATAATTCTCATTAACCTAATGTTCTTGCTTGTATAAAAACTCTGCAAAGGTAGTCAGAAACTTATCCTTTAAGATTTTTTAAAATCATGTATTTAAATCACTTAGTGAAATCTCAATTAATGTTTCAGTATGTGCAACTGAAAATAACCAGTGTGAGGCAAGAAACATCAGGTCTTCCTCTTTTCTTTATCTTTCAATTAATTTGCTTCTTTTAAATTATTCCATCTTCACCTCTCCACTAATAATAGCACCATGCCACCTAAAGTCCTCATCTATCCTCCGCCACTACAATAGCCTCCAGTAGCCTGTGCTCTGATCTCCTTTCTCAGCCATCTTCCAAATGCCACTGAAGCAATTAATTTTAAAGGTGAACTTAACCATGCAACATTAAAAGCATTTCTCTGACTCACCACTGCCATTATTTATTCATATGACAAATATTTATAGAGCATCTTCTACATGCTAATAACTATCCCATGAGCTGAGAATTCAGTAGTGTATAAGAAAGGTAAAGGTCCTGTCCTCATAGAGTTTAATTCCAGTAAGAAAGACTGTATAACAACATTAAAAGTGCCCTTAATTTGGCCCCTGCAAACCTTTCCAGCCTTATCTGCTTCAAACTGTGAGCACCAGCAAAGTGGAGCTTCCTACACACACTGTGCTTTTCTGTGTTTTGGAGTGCTTCTACCATTCCGATGGAGATATTTCCAGTTATTCTTTAAAGCCTAAGCTCAGGTGTTACCTTCTCTGATAATCTTGCTATCTACACCTTCCAGAGGCCTTAGTCTACTGGAGTAGGTGCTCTTATTCTCAATGGTGTGCTGGTAAATGGATGGAGAGCCTTGATTTATGGCATTTGCTGATTTATGTGGTAAAAATACTCCCACAAGGGCTGATTTCATGTACCAATGTGAATTAAGTTGGCTTACAAATTTTGTGAAAAACTACTGATTCGCTTTTATGAGCCAGAGCAATCTGCCTCTAACACAGCACTACCTCTACTGTTCTATCATAGAAACTACGGCATATTTAATACATTTATTCTTCTATTTTTTAAACAAATATTTGTTGAGCACAGTCTGTGCCATAGCACTAAACATTTAATAGTTGGTTGAATATATGTATAATTCTCCAGCACAGAGAGCTAAGTCTAGGTATGAAGAGAATAAAATATAGCTTTGATGGGTCCACATTAGCAATAAATGTAGGGTAACTTAACCTGTATGTTAGATACTCAATTTTATTTTGCTGAGTGAATGAATGGATGAATAAATACATTAGTATTTGGATGTACATCAGTCATAGAAGAGTTTACATTAGAAAAAAAATTGTCTTCTTTTGTAAAGGAAATGAAAATAAAGGTAAAAGATCTTCTGAGATCAAAGAAATGCTCCATCATGTCATTAAGAAAAGAAAAGTTGTTGCTAAGAGTAAGTAAGAGGGTCTAGAATGAGGTTTAAAAAAGAGAAAGAGAATCCCAGTGTTTTGACAACAGCTACTTGGGGGAAACTTGGGTGGCTGCATTTATTATTAAATAGAAAACAAATCACATAATGATGTTTTTTCATGATTTCCACAGATGAAAAAAATCACTTGATAGTATATATTTTTCGAATTTTGATTGGAACTGGATCGGCTATTGTTCTTCTTTGTCTCTTGGGTTATTTGGGAATTCACTATGAAATCAGATGGCTCCTAATTCTGGTATGTATTTCACTTTAGAAGCCCAAATACGCATCTTCAATTGTGAGTGTCCAAGTCACACAAATGAGCTGAATGATTTATTTTATCATAACACTGTGGGGTAGTGTGCCCTTGGGTAAAGGCAAATGGAACAGTAGAATTTTCTTGAGGAATTTTGTATAGGTTGAATCTGTACCTACTTCAGCACTTGTATACTTTGATATTAGTTTTTAGCACAGAGTCAATAAGAATTTGTCTCCTACGATGAACTACAATGAACCAAACTTGAGAATCTAAAGATTAAAATTAGAAGGAAGTATATTAAAGTCAATGAGCAATGTTGCTTAGCAAGGAAAATGAAACCTGTTCCCTAGTCAGCACATTTCCTCCTTGTGGGCATGCCATGCAGGAAGCTAACTTATAAGTGAGATCACAATTTATTATTTAAACAGAGAACTGTAACTGCTGAGAGAGGCAGACTCTGGCATTTGGCAAGTGCTCTCTCTCTCTCCCAAGGCATGTAACATGAAAAGATAAATTATAATCAGGAATATAGACCTGAACGTGAGCCATTTCCTATAGAGTTGTTATGTATGGATCACAATTTACACACTTAGATGTAATAAAGTTTTTAACTTTTCTTTAAATCTAATTAGTTTTAATTGTACAGCCACTCTCCTGTCAAGCAGATAAGAAACTCAACTGCAATCATGTGTTTTGCCAGGAAGAATGCAGAAATACTTAGCTTTTATATATCACTGAAAGTCTGGGGATCACTCCAGACAGTGGTTTTTGGTCTCTACTGCTCAAGTGAACTATTTGAATTTCCTTCTGTGATAGTTTGAGATGTGAATGAAGATGATATCACCAATTCCATTAGTCTATGAGGGTTTTCATGAAATATTATCACTTTCTTTCTTTCATTCTTATCCAAATGTCCACTGATATTTTTGCCTTTGCTTTTTTTATTTTAAAAAATTCAGCCAGAGGAAAGAAAAAGCTATAAGGGAATAATTTTATAAACTATATAAATGTCTAACCAATGTACCATATACTTGAAACTAATAATAAAATTAAAAAATAATTTTCACTCATGTGAGGGCAGGAAACTTCAGCAATGCTTATGCATATTTTAATACTGAATAGTTCATATGATGTACATTTTCCCATCATTGTAGTTAGCATCTAAAAATATATTAGAAGCATAGTTACCATCTCTGTTTTTCTTTTGTTTTAGTATGCAGTACAGTTAATAGCGACTTTTGGTGTTCAGATTGTACTTTCAGCACTCATCTTCGCAAAGAAAGAGGAGGTAAGGGAACATCATCGTTTTATTTGAGATCTAAAAAATTTTGTATACCTTAGATTATTGAGACCCATGAGCCTATATTAAAAGCTAAAGGTAAATAACTTTGGAGGGAAAAAAGAGTCAATATAAGAAGGGGCCTAAGATTAGATTGCAAGGGTATGTTCAGGAATATGTCTTTAATAACTCTATCTTCAGAAGATTGAGAATATTGTAAATAACAAAGAATGTGAAGGAAGAAGAGTTGATGTTGAGTGTGGAAAACCCAAAATTGGCCTCCCAGCCACCAGCGCCCCGCCTACCCCCCCCCCCGCTCCCAGCTACCACTGCTGACCCAATGTTTTTATAAAGAAATATCTTTAGAATTGTACTAATTTGAAATTTAGCAATTTCATTTAAGTAAGATGGACTGAAGATGTATTTTGCATAGGTATGGTCATGAGTGATATAGATAAATTAATTAGAGCAAGATTTATATTTATCAAGGTAAGTTCAAAATGGCACATAATAAATTGCCTGAAAAAACTTTTTAGTAACATATCTTACCTATTACAACCTACAGTTACTTTTAATATTTCAGGAAACTTCAGTGTTTCAGTGTAGGCAGGGCCTGTCTTTGTATCATGATTGTCCAATGGTGAAAAGAGCGTAGATTTGAAGTAGTACAGATAGACATCTGACTAGAGATCAACAGGCTACTTAATAGCCCTAAGCTTGTGTCTTCATCTGTAAAGTATGGTAATACCTATCTCCCTCACAGTTATCATTAACTGAAAAATTATAAATTTCCTTTCATAAAGTAGCTATTTAAGAGCCCCTTCCTTCCATTTAATTTAGACAGAGCCCTCAATTAGTTCCTATACTTCATAGCATTCAAATTCTCTCTACATGTAGACTCCTAAATAGTGGCCAGACCTCAACAAAATCTTTCTTATATAATGCCACTGCCTTCCAACTTTATTTGCTCTCTTGTGCTTGGCATCTACCCTAGATATCTAATCACCCATGGTCTATTGTTAATGACCCGGCATTTGTAGCTAAAAGTTCTTCTCTCCACATCCAAAATTGTGTGCATGTGCGTGTGTGCACGCACACACATACATGTGGGTTTATGGGCCAGTCCTATGAAGCTGCTTTGGGAGCAAAGCATCACATCTCCACCCATCAACCTCTAACTTTGTTCCTCATGATCAAACCTATATAGAATACCTAAGGACCGTTAACACATAAATATAGTTCATCTATGTCACCAATGTGTACTTAAGTATTATTCACATACTTCATATTCATATTTATATTTCTCTATTTCAAGAATAATAAGATTCATTTAATAATAATTACTATGTGCCAGAGACTGTGATAAGAACTTTCTAGGCATTAAACTATGGATCTTCACAACAACACCTAGAAATATGTTATTAGTCTTACTTTGTACACCAGGAAACTGAAGCTTTTAGAGGAGAAATACTTGCCTAAATAAATCATGGCCAAATGACAGAATCTAGACTCGAACTCTTATTAGCTGATCCCAAACCTAACAGCTTCGTCTACATCAATTTGTCTTCTACATTCAACCTGTATTGAACTCTTATGAGCCTCTAAATCTTTTAAATCATTTACAGGGCCTCATTCAGTGTTGGAGATGCACTAGGGCTTTAACGTAAGTTTGTCAAATTGACTATATGTTAGGGAGTTTTATTTATATAGTGGTCACACAAATTGTGAACTCACTTTTATTCTTATGTACCAAGATATGATTTATATGAACCTCCCAAATAATGCTTAGAGGGTAAATGAAAACATAAGTCAGTCCTCCCCCCACAGCAATTGAAAAAAGAAAAGCATCATTTTCTATTCTAACTAAAAATTAATTTACAGAATAAGGTAAATAGATAACTTTAAGATCTAAATAACACTTTATATTATTCTAATCTTAAATGTATTAAAGCATAGATATATATGTACCTGTATAAGTTTAACTTGTACAAATGTTTTAATTATTGTATTATTCCCATCAATTATCTAGTTTACATTATTCAAAAGAAGCATAATGCAACAAAAATCATTATACTAGAATTTAAATGAACCATATTTAAAAGTCTCAATTCCTCTTCTTTATGCATGTAAACAAAATAAATAATTAAAATTTTCCAGTATTTGTCTCCTTGTTCAAATACAGGGATAGTTAAAACGAGATAGTATTGGCCCTTTCTAACTTTTGACACTTTTGAGAACCAAATTAGGAATTAGTTATGAAAGTCATATAAACTTTTGAATGCTTAAGTAGGACCAAATGCATCAACACTCACTGGGATTGCTAAAAATAATTAGAGGGAGAAAGGCACTTAGCAATAAGCAGAAAACAGCAGTCTGAATACTCTTTTACAAAAAGCTATAAGGAAAGTTTCTATCAAAATTTCACTTTTAATACAATTTTCAACAGGTTCTTCAAGTTTGGCATGATGAAATTGATTTAGTCATTTCTCATTATGGATCTAAAGATATGCCTGAAGACATACCCAAGTGGACTATTCTGAATGTTTTACAGAAAACAGTAAGAAAAAATTAGCATAAACTGAAAATTCGGTATCAAAGATGAGCACTGCAGGGTGGGGGGTGACAGGAAATGACAGAGGATAGAGGCAGAAGAATGAGAAATTCTTGATTTCTTTTAAACAGGGTTTAATTGCATTGTTCCTACTTACAGATCTTGAGTTTTGTCTTCCTTTTGTAATGTATATCTCTCCTTTTCTGGGTTAATCGATGTGCATTTTAACCTTGTTTCACCTATAAAAGTGTTGGTGGTTTTCTGCCAAGGGGGTCATCTTCCCTCCTGCATCCCAGGGAGGTAAGTCTGAGCGCAGTCCTTGCTGGCAGCAGAGTTGCGTGCTGGTTCCCATTTGAACCTGAATGATAGAATTGCCACGTGGTAGCTTTGTGACCCTGGACAAGTAATTTTCTCAATTTCACATTTCATACCAGTAAAATGGGCAGAATAATCTCTACCCCTGATTGGCGGCAATAAATGAAGTAATATCTAAAATATTTATAAGGCCTTGTACTGCGACATTGTAAGGAACTTACTAGTTAGTGTTGTTAAGATTGTTATTTAACAGTTCAGAGTTTTTTGGGTGAGGAAAGGTCTTGGTATGGTCAGTCAAATAATTGGTAGGAATAGATCAGCACCTGGTATGTAGTAAGTGCTTGACAAAAAAAATAGCAAACATTTACATAGCAATAGGCCCTTTTGTAAGTGCTTTGCATATATTAACTCATTTATTCCTCTTAGCCAATAAGGTCAGAACTTTTATTCTTATTTTATAGATGAAAGACAGAGAAATTTAGTAATTGAGCCAGTATCACCCAGTGAATAAGTAAATAGCAAACCAAGATTTTACTCTTAACTGCTATATTAGAGGCCTCACATAAAAAGTTATTTTTTTTAATTACAGAAACACATTTTAAGAGAATTGAAATGTAATTATAAATGCTTTTACTCTGCATATTTTTTCTCTGATATATCTAATCAGTACATATATTGCATTGTCAGATTGCATTATGTTCCATGTTAGCATATTAAACCTTCTTCTTATGGTCATAAACTGATAAACAGGAAGACATTTCTATGTATGACATTACTATAATTAATGAGGATCCAGCTTACAGTTCCTAACCATGAATATAATTAACATAGTATATGCAGGTTTGGGTTGAACAAACTTTCAATATCCAAAATCTAATGTGCTATCTTAGTCATTCTACATTTCTAAGATTGTGTCAGGGATTATTGGTACGTGTTGTAAAGCAGGCAGTATTGATGTTATAATTTTCAATAACAGGTTTAGAAAACAATGAAAAGTCACTTCAACTTGTTCTTGTTTTCTAGGTGACATATATATAAAGTGATTCTTTCAAAAACTCCCAACTCAATAGGATTAAAATTGAGTCATTTCTTAAATGTTTGATCATATCTCTGACTATTTTCCTTATGTCTTTCCTGGTTATTTATAGCAATTTTCCAGACAATACAAATTGAAAGTTAACATCTTATATTAATCCTGACAGTAGAAATAATCCTGAATCTTTTTATGTATATTAAATATATGTGACAGCACATTTGGGATAGATATAAAGATAACTGCTATAGGTAAGAGGAAGATATGGCTAAAGTTATGCTCTCTTCTATGTTCTGGCCCTAAACATAGTTTGTAGCTTTAGTAAGTCAAGTGTCTATCTTTCATCCTGGGCTCCTATAAGATAAATTCAGATATAACAATTTCATCCAAACATAGCCTGCTTACATAAGTAGATTTCTTTATGTCTGGTTTACATTAGAAGCAACAAAGTAATAGATTAAACTACCAAAAATGTACTTATTTGTTTAATTCACTACATTTCAATGGAGAATTAATAAATTCATCATAAAACACTTTAATATGCATGGGACTTATAAAATTAACTTTATTTTGAATATTCGATAGTACAATTCATAGAATCTTTTTCTAGTTACAGTGTTGTGGCCAACACAATTACACAGATTGGATGAAGAATAAGAGTAAAGAAAATTCAGAACAAGTGCCATGTTCTTGCACGAATTCTACATTAAGTAAGTGGTTTTGTGATGAGCCACTGAATGCAACTTACCTACAGGTAAAGATAAATCAAGGCTGCTGCAAATATTTATAATCTCTTCTCTTTTTTTTCAAGTCAATTTAGAATTCTGAGCACATTTTTTTATACAATGTTATTTGTGGTAATTAGGTTCTGAAGTGACTTCAGTAAGCCGAACCAATAATTAAGTAAATTGTAATATTATTTCAGGTATGTAATAAATATATAAACTTGTTGGGCATATGTGATCTAAGTGCTCCTAGAGCTGATACCATCAACCTTTCTCTCCAATTCTCCTTTCCAAAGCCTTGCAGAGGGAGGAGGCACTTTTGACAAATCTCTCGTGTAAAGGATTGGTAAGAGAGCTGCAATACCAGAATTAAAGAGGTATAAGGATTGATAAAAACTAAAGGGAGGGGACTCCAGCAATGATAAAAGTGTTCAGATAAATGTGGCAGAAGCAACAGTATAGGTTCATCTGGAGCAACTGCTATTTATAGTTATGGGATGTTGATAAACTAGGGATTTCCATTTGATAATAGCTTGTATAGTTTATATACTGTCATCATTTTAAGGTGTATCTTTCAATTGCATAATGTATTCATAGATAAATAGAGCATTATTTTTTTTTAAAGTTTCTTTTGGTGGGGTACTAATTATTTTAAGCAGTAGTATATACCCTGCTGAATGACAATAGTTTATAGAAAATCAAATCTTTCTCAAAACTTAATAAATTTCTGATTTCAATTGCATGCCATCATGTTAGCAACTTTAAAAAGTAAGTAGCAATTGAAGTGTCTTGGGATTATATGAAGCTTTCTGGACTAAAAAGTACAGTCTCTAATTAGACATTGACTTGCTTTTTGGCCTTGGCAAATTCCTAGTTTCTATGTCTCTTCTTTGTAGTGGAATTATGTATAAGACCATGTCCATCTCCAAGTCAACTTAAGTGACTTCTTTTCCTTAGGGTTGTGAAACTAAAATCAACACATGGTATCAAGCTAATGCTTTAACATTAATTGGGATTAACTTTGGACTTTTAGTTTTAGAGGTAAGCTTTTATACCTATGTTTAAATATTAATAAAAAAATGAGTATAAACTATACAGAATAAACTGAAGAACAACCAGGCGGAATCCTAATCAGACAAGTTAATCTAGCAGGAGCCAGGGCTTTGAGACTATTCACACCAAGGAGAGAGATAGATACCAGATAAAGGTGATAGCCCTAAATCAGCTAAGTGTCATCCTGGCAGGTAGCAATTTCATGGTTTTATGATAAAAAAAAATACTTCTTATCTTGTCAGAGAGAGTATCATGTTAGAAAGTCTGCAAGTTAGCAAATTTCTGACATCTAGGCAGATATTTGACATTGTTAAATCTATTCACTCTAGACTCATTTGTTCATCCATTCAGTAAATTTGGAGCGGGAACATCTACTATGTATCAGGTACTATACTAGATGTCAGAGAAACAGTAGGAAGCAAAATAGATATATTCCATGACATAAAGTGTACCAACTACAGAGTTGAGTTTCAGAAGCAGGACTTTATTTTCCAGTCTCAGTGAAGACTGAGAGCAAATGAAGGCTATGGATAGATTATTTCAGTGTGGACTATAACATTGAACAAATATAGAATGCATAGTTTGGCCAAAGTAGGATACTGAATTTAATTATATGTTGACCCACCAAGCCACTGACCTAAGTTTCCACAAATTCTCTTACTTGGTAACAGTTTTAATCTTAGATCATGAATGACAGTAAATGAAGACATTCTTATAAGCATTAATATAGTTCTACTGAAATGTTTAATCTTTATTGTGTTCATGCTTAGATGTTTACAACAAGACTGGGGGGATGAATATCTGGGCTCCATTTTGTCATCTATGCTTTGCACAACACTTTTCACAATATTATGCCCCAAAGAGGCAGTTTTGTAAGACTGATGATATAGTTAGATGATGAACAGAAAACAGATCAGCAGTTCAAGGCAGCTAGCCCAATAATAGCCAATGTAAGGAAAACAGAAAAATTAATTTCTTAGTCCCTTCTGTAAATGAACTTGGTGACAACTGGGGTATGCTAGAACACTCACTCTGCAGATTTCTTATTCACAACCATATATGCACCTTACTCTGAAATGTACTCACTCTATTTGATCCCTTTTCCCGTTTCGGTGTGCATTATGGTGACTATATAGTGTTAACTTTATAAATTATTCTTATTAATTACATTTTGATCTCTTATATTTCTTTTTCTTCCAGGTTTTGCAATTCTCACTAAGTATCTCTTTCTTCAGACATATCAAGAATAGAATATATACAGAAATATGATCTTTGGATTTTAATTTGCCCAGAAGATTTGAGTTAATTCTCAAAACAATTATATTATGTTACTTTTTTGCAAAAAAATTACATTAATGCAGTTTAGGACTTAAAGAAATCATTGATTACATGTAACACTAAATTATTGAAATTATAATAAATAGCTCCATAAAATTTTTATTAATTTGGTTTTCTAAAATATCAAAAATTTCAAAATATCAAAAAATTCTATGGTTTAGAACTTACCTTGACTTACTTTATGAATTCGAAAGCTATTGCCACATATATTAAATTCAAAATGTGGTTAAGTACCACCATATGTTTTGAATTTCTTATGTAGAAAAAATACTTATGATGTTCAGAAAATACTAATAAGTAATCAATTATAACATGTACCTTACATTTAAAAATTTTAAGAATATTACACTGATTTATAAGAGACTTAAAAGAAAGTTTGAAAATTTGTATGACAGGTACCTCTATACTGAATTAATAATTTATTTCTCGTTTTTGAGTGAATAATAAACTTAATATTTACAGATTTAATGGCAATAATAAAATATTAAAATAACAAATTTTTTAATTATGGCAAAAAATATCTGTTCTAAATGATCACTGAACCCTCATACTCTACTTGCTCCTCATTTTCTTCTTTTTTCTTATAAATTTTGTTCAGTTTGTGCATGCACAATTCTCTGAAGGATAAAAAAAATAACCAATTTGTTCTATTTTCCTAACAATGATATTGTGAGAACAGAAAAAATTGTTATTTGAAAAATAAAAACTGCTATACAGATATGAAGTATTTTTATATCATTGTTGTTCTTTATAGCAAAAGGCTGTCTTGACCTTGAGAAAATGAAGAAAGGATAGATGAACAGAAGATCCTGCAATGCTTCTACACCTATGGATGGCTAACTCTTGTTTATCAATTTGATCATCTCTTTTTATCCATCTATTCAGTACACTGAAGATTTCAGAGACCTATAAACTTTTATTTTTTTAAGTCAAAACAAAAGGAAATAGAATCAGTATTTTCTCAAAAGCAACCAGTAAATAGACATGACTCCTATTCTTTAAAATGCTCTTGAGATTTAAAGCTCTTTTTTAAATTCATATTTTCTCTAAAATATGCCACAAGAACACACTGATAGCAAAAATCTTTCCCCTACTTGGGAGATTAAAATGAATTTATGGGTAATCAAATAAATATTATAGATTGTGATTACATTTGTTTGTTCTTGAATCAAAAACCACAAAAAGTTCTTTGGAGACCGGATTGCCTCTTTTTAGTTAATACAGTTCATTCACAAAATCTGTGCACCACTGACTGAATTTATCACCTTTATCATTCTAGAGAATATTGTCTTGAAGGATGTTGCTTTACACTTTGAAAAAAAAGATGTTATGTAAGATAGAGTAGATACGATTCATTCCCTATCTTTAATCATTTTTTTTCTGTTTTTTATTTTGTTTTATTTTTTTCTGAGATAGAAAACAGTAAATACTGAAAATCAATCTGGATCAGAAGCGAACCATTCAATTTAGGTTAGGATTTAGGGCAATGCTTAATCCTGATTTTTCCCTTCAAATAGTCATATTACTCTCAAAACACATTTAACTTGCTTCAGGCTCTTCATTTTAGTTATGTTTCAAAAATTCAGGGTGGTTTTGTAATGGCACTATATAAATGGAATACTTTCAAATTCTTTTAGATAAAGACATATGTATTTAGTCAACACGCATTTATGGAACACCTACTGTGTGCCGGGATAATTGCTGGCTATTGGGATATGAAGATGACACAAGGCTGGCTTCAGGGGCATACAACCTGTCCTTAGAAGTCACACTTGATTTAATTCTCGGCGGTTGCCGTCTTGGAATTTTAATAGTTTTTGAGCAAAGGATGTCTCATTTTGCATTGGGCTCTGTAAATTAGGTAGTCAACTCTGTACTTGTAGTTCAACTCAGACTCAATCACACAACCCGACATATAAATAAGTAAGTCTAATGGATGTGATATTTTTATGGATATCTAGAAAGAACAGGCTTAAACATCAGAGAATAATTCAAAAAAGAGCCATTCATATGTAAACGGCCAGGGGAGGGAGGGAGCAATTGGGGGGATCGTTTTATGAACATTATAGATGTCTAACCAATATACTGTATACTTGAAACTAATTTAAATAAATACATTTATTTTTAAAAGCCATTCATTTAACAACTTATTGATCAACTGCTATGTGTTGAGCCCTTTTCTAGATGCTAGAGAAATAATGAATACAACAAAATGAAAACAAAATTGCCCTCCTGGAGGTTACATTCACATCAGGGAAGCCAAACAACAAACAACAAAACATATAGCAGATGGTAAAACGAGCTACCAAGAAAAAAATAAGTTAGGAAATAGAATAAGAAGTGTTGAAGAATTAATCAGATTACTGTTTTAAATAGGATATGCAAAGAAAACCTCACAGAGAAAATGACTTTTGAGTAAAGAAACAGAGATGAGAAAATAAGGGGAAAGGACACTGCAAGCAGGAGAAAACAGCAAGTAGGAAGGAAGGGCCTGAGACAAAAGTGAACATGTTAAGGAAAGGCAAAGAAGCGGGTGTGGCTAAAGTGACAGTGGGGTTGTGGGGCCCTAGGAGGCTGGGAGGGTGTGAGGCTGCATGAAAGGTTCTGAGGTGGGGCTTGTCAGCCACTCTTGGGGTTTTAGTTTCATTGAGTGAAATGAGAAGCAATTGGCAAGTTTTGTACAAGTAACATAATTAGGTTTGTATTTTAGTGGGGGCAGTCTCACTGCCATACTGAAAAGACACACGTGGAAGCAGGGAGAACAGATTGTTTTTTTATTTAATAATCCAGATAAGAGATTATAGTAGGTTTGGCCAGAGATTAGAGGTGGAGTTGGTGAGAAGTGATCATATTCTATCAACATTTTGTGATGGAGTCATCAAAATTTATCCATAGTGCGGAGATATAAGAGAAAAAGAAGACTTGATTATGACTTGAGTAACTGGAAAGATGGAATCCCCACTTATGGATATGAGGCAGACTTGAAGAAGAAAGGTGTTTTAAATTAACACGTAACACTTCAAAAAATCCTATGGAAGTGATTTGCTATGTATCTTTCACAACTCAAAGCTGGGGGTATTTCGAGTTGTCTTTGCAATTCTGAAGCCTTGCTCAATACTTGACCATGTAGGTGCCCAACGAACTTTAATGAATATTAATGAGTCAAATTACTCAGTATAAAACCCAATTGCCCTTTAAGGTTGTCTGACAATGTCTGTACTCGATAATTTTGATTTCATTAGGCTATCATAAATGTAATCTGTCCAAACTTGTTTGATAAGTTAGTAGCTGTAAATTCAACTAATCACTGCCACCTACACTTCGGAATGAGGAGTGTTGGCAGAACAAAAACGTCTTTAGAAGTATTTCATTGAAACAAATTTTTAAAAGAATACTATGATAGATATACTGTCAGACAACCTTAAGTGTTTATTTAATGTCTGCAACATTTGTTTAATATTTGTATACTTCTATTTTCTTTTTCTGATCTTAGGGGAATAATTCTTCAGGGACATAAGAGTTCCTGGCAGAAGGAAATAATAAAAGTCAAATGTTTCACTGCCATGAGATAAAGCTGCAAAAGAAAAAAAAAAAAAAGAAAACACTATTTTATACTACCTTTTCTGTTTTGTTGTTGAGCCTCTTATTTTCCTTCTCTATTCCTTTTTATTTTTAAATCACCCATTAGATGAAAAAGGCTAATGACATATTTCCAGTATATCTGTAAGTATTTATTGAACAACAGTGAATTTTTAACACTAATTTACTGATAATTAAAACAGGGAGAGCAGAAGCCATTGACAAATTAAATTATACAGATTAAGCCTTTGCTAGTATTCTAAATATTTGAAACTAAAGGGGAATATTTTGTTCAAGAACATTTGTAATGTGAAAACGAAGTATAGAATCATTGTTGAAAATTATTAAAGATTATTACTAATTGCATTCAAGTATAGTATACTTTCTCTTGAATGTCCAAAAAGGTTTATGGAATGAATCATGCAGAATTACTAATTTTCCTAATTAATAGTTCATTGCAATTGCATATTTTATTTCAGGGGAAAAGTGTAAAAAATACTTGATGACAGAATATGTCTTTAGGAATTTCTACAGTTTTTAAAGAAAATACAAAAGTTTAATATGCATTAAAATGACATTTAAAATTTTATGTGTTAGTGGAATTAGAAAGAAGATATGTAAAAAAATCAGTCATTTCATGATTAATTTTCTAGGAGATAGATATATTAAAGCGTGGGTAAGTCAAATTCTATAACATATTCCAATGTAAGTTGTTTACAATTTATTCATTTATTTCATTGTATTTCACTCAGAAGGGAGTGTTATCTTTTTTTTTTTCATTTTAAAATGTACATTAATGCTATTGAACACCAGGGAACAGAAAGTATTGGAAATATTTAAACAATAAAATCAGAAATTTACACATTGTATTAAGTATACCACTATCTAATGTGTCCAAATACTGGTAAATAAAAAATGGTTACAATGTCATGGACCACAAGTTTAAGCCAATTGAGTTTATAAGAATTTCTTCTGTGTAAGAAAAGTACAGTATATTCTAAAAGGTCTAGAATAATTCTTTAAGAAAATTTGGGAAACATTACCCACACTCTCAAAATGAATTGTAAACAAAACAGTTGCAACATTGAGGTTATTTTTCAAGTCTATATGATATAAACATATGAGTTTCACTGTTTACATTTGTATCTGTTGATATATGACTCTGGTATAAAATTTTTTTTTAAGTCCCGTCTGCCTTAACTATTACTAGATGCCTGAAACTGTGCCTTTATTACTAATTCTTAATAAACACAAGAAATAGATGACCATGTAATCCATTATGCCACTTTATTATAAATTTACATTATATATTTATAGCAGCATATATTTATTCATATTCCTTAAAAATATTACCAATATCATCTTTCTATCTTTTAGTTTTAGTCTATTTTAAAAACAATCAATCTTTTTTCTACAATATCTCTGATATTTTTGTTCAATCTATAAACATTATACCAGATGCGGATTTGCCATCAGAAAATTTAGTTTTTAGGGTTTTATTTTTCACCATCAGAAACATTACCTGTCTTTATTTTCCCTAAATTAAAACTATGAGTCCCAATATTATAATCCTAACTGGGTGGACATTTTCTTCTAGGTTTCTATGGGCAAAAAGATAAGAGTTCTCTCATTTTCTAGGCATCCATGTCTCTTAAGCCCTCTACCATAAAATCTTCTTGTAGAGTTTAAACTAAGATTCATTCAGTTCACTTGGGCCATCCACTTTGAAAGACTTACAAGAATATCTTGCATTAGACTTTTGAATGTGAGGGTATTTGGCAAGTATTTGTTTTCATCCTGAGGCCTCATCTAGTCTATGTGTAGGCCAGCTTTGAGCACTATGATTTAGTGTCTCCATCGTATCACAAGTATGCATCAACTAAATTAAAGAACACACAGATGCTTCTTTCGCTTGAGATCTCATACTCAGAATAAAAGGGAATGCACTTTATCTTATAAAGAACATTTTCTTGGAAATCATATGTGGAAAAAGAGTTAGCACAGTAAGCCTGAAACTGCCTAAATGTAGAAAATCCTGCTTGTAAGTTTGCCCCTTGGCTTGCTTCTACATCAATTTCAGCTGGAGGTAAAGTAGGCAAAAATAAGAAAGAAAAAGAAAGAGAGAGAGAGAGAGAGAGAGAGAGAGAGAGAGAGAGAGAAGAAAGAAAGAAAGAAAGAAAGAAAGAAAGAAAGAAAGAAAGAAAGAAAGAAAGAAAGAAAGAAAGAAAGAAAGAAAGAAAGAAAGAAAGAAAGAAAGAAAGAAAGAAAGAAAGAAAGAAAGAAAGAAAGAAAGAAAGAAAGAAAGAAAGAAACTTATCTTTACAAATGTGGAAGAAACATGGTATTTTCTGAATGGTGCAGTAACAACAATCAAAATCTATTTCTCCATAAGTGTTATGAGAAAGCTATTAATAATTGTAAAAAAAAATCACCTTTTAGAACTATGGAAATTATCCAAAGAATCCTTAAATAATACAAGAGTGCCTCATTGTGCCTGAACTGTTTATACAAACAGTGTGGCTTTTGCTGAACATTCGTTTTTCCTTTGGGATTCTAGAGTTTATATACATGTTAGATCCCAGTAAAATCTTTGGACACTGAGACCCTGATGAATTACATAATGTGATGTGTGCAGTGTGACTCCACTGGCAAAAGACTCTCAAAAGCTGGTTCTGGTTTCTTCTGCATTTATGTAACTTTTCACTTCGCTGATTTTGCTTTATAACCTTTCACTATCTTAAATCTTGGCCATGAGTAAAATTACGCACTGAGTCTTGTGAGTCCTTCCAGTGAATCACTGAATCTGAATTAGTCTTGGTGGCCCTCAACACAATCTTCTCTCTGGAAAGAAGATTCTGTTTCCAGTCAAGTGTTTGAGATGCAGGAATGGTGCTGTCATGATACAGAAATTTATTTATTTCACCCAAAATATTAGCTTTGTATGTTTAGTAGGATAACCGATTTCATTACTAGCTTATAACCATTTTTCAGTTGCCAGGCCTATTCCATTCCACCATAAAATCTGTCACCAAATCAGTCTGAGCCCACTGGATTTTCAAATAAGATTACCTATTCCTCTCCATATCTTTGCTCATTCTGTTCCTGTTTCATTAAATGGCTCCTCCGACTCACTCACTGGAAGAAGCTGTATGTCCTTTAAAGACCACCGAGAGATAACAAAGTGAAATGGTTAATTCATAGTTTTGGAAAAAGATGATCCGGCCTGAAGTCATGCCAATCACTAGTTATAAACTTTAGCAAATTATTATTTTCCGTAGCTCAGTTTTTTATTTGAAAAATGCATGTAATATAAAGTAAACCTACAAAGTAGGTACTGCTATGTTAGGATTAAATGATTAAATATTTGTGAAGTGTTGAAAACTATATGTAGTGCATTATAAATGAACATTTATCTATTTATAAAATATACATATTAAACTGGCTTCCTAATTGCTCTGAGGAATGTACATGATGTGCCACCTGCACAGATCCATGGAATGAGGTGACAGAGTAGACCTTGAGAGGCAGTAGTGTTTTCAAATCTTGGTAAGCCATTGAATTGGACTCTTAGTTTCCTTGAGCAATGAGTACAATAGAGTAAGTTGTTCTGTGCCTGATTTTAGGATTTTTGAGGGGGGGGCACTAATTTAAAATGTTTAGAATAATTTTATGTCAAAATCTGTCTACCATGACCAATAACTTCCAAATAAATTGTGAACAAAACAGTCACAGACAGCATTAGGGAGTTAGCTTTTCAAGTCTGCAGGATATTTAATATATAATGAGTTTTAGCATTTACTTTCAGCTCTATAAGTATTTGAGCTTATAAATGTTTTCTTCTAAATCCAGTGAACTAGGGTAGTTGGGCCTCTTGGCCTGCTGAACTCAGAAGACTGAAGGTGAGACTGGAAAAATATCTTGGTATCTGCCCACACTTTTCTGCCACTCTGCGCATAAAAACAGCTTTTTTAATCTTTGTATTTCTTTCATCTACTGACACCTCCACTTCCTTACTGCTTATACCCAACTCCTATCTTTATCTCCTTTTTGATTCAGTAAGATTAGTAATTTATTAGTAAATTTTTTTACAACCATCGTATCTCTCCCTTACTCTCAGCAACAAAGTTTGTTCTGTTTCTGGTGTAGCTGGAATTTGCTGGAGAAAATATTACAGATGTACAGAACACTATAAAATCATGATCACTGACATTAAATCAGCACTTAAAATTTCCCGGCAATGCTCATAGTTTTCTGGTAAAGTCTCTCATGGTGAATAAGTGTGAGGATATTATGGGGTGGAAGAGAATTGGGGAAATATACTTTCAGTAGCTATAAAAATGATCATAAATAGTAAATATGCAAATACATGTTTTCCATTTATGGATTTATCAAAAGCCCATCTTAATCCTTAGGCCAATGTGTATGGCAGAAAAGACACAGGGTTAGGAATTAAATTACCTCAAGTTGAGCTCTGGGTTCATCTCATATATATTTTGGAGTTATATAATCACTTGAGCCTCAGAAGCAACTTCCTACCCAACTAACCTCAACTGACTTTGACAGCAAGCAAAATATCTTAAGAAGTATGTCACTATATGAAATGAAGTGCAGACAAAAAAATTCATATAAGGCTGCCTTCTTATGATATTGTAATACACATTTTTTTCCTCATTCTCCAACAATAAGCGGTGAACATGCATAGCTCTAATTGAGAAGCTGTCGAAAAAAAGTCTTCTTTACAAATTTTTCATGAAATTGTCCCCCTAAAGTTCCAAGCACTCTCTAAAGTTGTTCTGGAACCCTAGTATGTCATACTGGAGGAAAAACATTATAAATAATGTTTTTTTTAAATTAATTCCAATGTATTAAACAGCTTTTTCTTAGCTTTTCAAAGGCCCTGAAATTTCATTAGGGAGTTCTTTCATTTCAGTTCAATTAGTCTAAAACTTACTGGTTATACTGTAATTCAATTCTGATATTAGCTTCCTGGAGATAGGGAAATTCTTTCAAATTAAATAGTACTGTTCCTCAAAAAACTGATGCCAGTCACACACTTCAGTGTCATTAGTGACGGCTGCATTTCTGGCTGACTGGCTATAAATTTGGAGGATTCCACAACCCTCTCAGATTCATGAGTTAGAATGATTAATGAATTAGAAAAGTACTGAGGATTCTGGGAAACATGGTGGAGCGAGAGATGTCCCCAGATCTCTCCCTTTGAAACAGTAAGCTGAACATCTAAAACTCAAAAAAGCTTATGGCTGTACTACTCTTAACAAGCCCAATCTTCTCTGATCTTGGAAGCTAAGCAGGGTTAGTACTTGGATGGGAGACTATTTAGGAAGACCAGGAACTGTAGGCATAAAAAATAGTAATAATAATAAAAAATAAAGAATTGTTAGCTGACAAGGTCCTTGCAATCTGTGAGGTCAACCAAGGGTTGCCTTGCCTAAAAAATAAATAAATAAATAAAAGAATAAAAAAAAATATAGATAAAACTCAACAAAAAACACCTGAAATGCACATCGGCATGTCTGACAGTGGGATCTGTGCATAAGAGCTACCATAGGTCAGAACCCTGGGTGTTGGGGCAGTGGACTGGGAGATATAAAGAAGCTGCCTCTGCAGCTTCCAGAGATCTCTGCAGGAGGGGAGAGGATGCTGTGACTTCCCTAAACAGCCCTGCCTGGAAGTGCTGGGACTCCTACGCAGCTGGCAGCAGGGCATAGTCATCGGAACAAAAAGCAGAGAAGCGGGACAGGAATGTAGAGGAACAACAGCTGATTTTGGCTGGATGCGATTGCAAAACCAAGGTTGTGTTGCAACCCCCAACCCCCAACCCAGAGGGTCTCTCCCCCATACACTCTGAGACTCATCACTGCTGAGCCCCAGGGGAATCTGAGCAAACACTGCAGGGACTTTGCTGATACTGACAGGGACTGAAACTGGGTAGTGAGCATGATTAAATATCTCCAAGAAAATTTAAAAAGTGATATTAAGACTTTATGTAAAGCAGAGATCTAAGAGGTTCAGATGCCACCTACTGGAAACCAAAAGGAAAGAGCCTTCTTTGCAACAGGCTAGAGATCTTTATGTCATAAATCTTCTTTCTGGAAAAACAGCAAAATACACTTCCATTAATGCCCAAGTGCAGAAATAGTCCATTAAACACTATGAACAACCAAAGTGACAAGGCATCTCAGAAAGAGAAAAGTCTCCAGAAAACAAGCTTACAGATATAGAAATATGCAACTTAAATGACATAATTTAGGATGGTACTTTTGAAAAAACTCAGCGAGTTCTGAAACGAATCATACCAACAATTTTAGGAAATGAAAAAAAAACAGCCAGATGAGCAGAGCAAGGAGATTAAAACCCTCTAAAATAACCATTAGAATTTCTGGAGGGAGGGAACACAGTGCAAGAGTTGAAAATGAAATAGCAAGCTTGGGAAATAAGAGTCGACCAAATGGAGGAAAGGATCAATGATATCCAAGACAGAAATCTAGGAATGAAGCAGAAGGAAAAAGAGAGAAACCGAAAATGAAAAATAATGAAAGAGAAATTCAAGAATTAGCTGATACCATTGGGAGAGGAAACAAAAGAATAATGGGCATTATCAAAGGAGAGGAAAAGGAGCAGGGACTAGAAAGTATTTTTAGACAAATAGTAGACAAGAATATCCCAAATCTAAGAAACGAATTGTAGCTTGGAATTGAAGAAGTCAACAGAACACTCAATTATCTCAACCTAAAAGTACTTCATCAAGGAATATTGTATTAAAGTTAGCAAAATCAATAACAAAGGAAGAATTTTCAAGGCAGCCAGGGAGAAAAAAACAGTAAGTTATAAAAGTAAACCTGTTAGATTATCCTCAGACTTCTCAGCGCAAACCTTGCAAGTCAGAAAGAAATGGAATCAAATATTTTAACTATTAAGTGAAAGGAGCAACCAGCCTAAAATAATATATACAGCTAAGCTCTCCTTCAAATATGAAGGAGAAATTAGACCTTTTCAGACATACAAATATTGAGGGAATTCTGCACTATGAGGCCTGTACTACAAGAAATACTCAAAGGGGTCAGCTCATCTAAAAATGACAAAAAAAATTCTGAATTAAGAGTAAAGTGACTATCAGGCAAATATAAGCAGAGGAGTGCAGCCCTTACCAAGAACAGGGCATTGTAAGCTTAAATAATAATAAGAGAATTACTATAGCAAGATAGTAATGAATGTCCAGCATACACAGGAACAAATGGATATAACAATAACTGAAAAGGGGGGATTCAAAAATTCAAATTCACAAAGGGGAATGGAGATAAGGCATGTGCTGAAGAAAATGGATGACAGTATATATATATATATATATATATATATATATATATATATATATACACATAACTATCTTTTTCATATTTATAACGGTAACCATACACAAAGATTCAGAACTGAAATTTATACATAAAACAAGAAGATGCAGAGAGAAAAGCCAACCAAAATCAAGAAAACAAAAGCACAAGGACAAGGGAGCAATGGAAACACTAAGCTACCAGAAAGCAAAAGATAAAATGGCTATAAGAAGACCTTATATTTTAGTAATCACCCTAAATATAATCACCCTAAATATAAATCACCCTGAACTCACCAATAAAAAGGCACAGCGTTGAAGAATGGATGAAAAAAACAAAACTCAAACAAATGCTACCTCCAGGAGACACATCTCAACTCCAAATACAAATATAAACTCAAAGTGAAAGGGTGGAGAATGATATTCCAACCAAATGGCATTCAGAGAAAAGTGGGAGTTGCAGTACTAATATCAGATGAAATAGACTTTAAAGTAAAAAAGGGAAAGAAAGACACTGAGGGGCACTTCATAACGATAAAGGGAATCATGCACCAGGAAGACATAACATTTGCTAATATATATGCTCCCAATTAGGGATCCCTGAAATATGTAAAGCATTTACTAACAGAACTGAAGAGAGAAACAGACCAAAGCATTATCATAGTAGGGGACCTAAATATTCCACTATCGTTTATAGACAGATCATCCAAACAGAATATCAATAAGGAAATAACATCCTTAAATGACACATTAGACCAACTTGACATAATTGACATTTACAGAGCCTTCCTTCCCAAAACAGCTGCTTATGAATTCTTCTCTAGTGCACATGGAACATTCTCAAGAATCGACCACATACTGAGACACAGAGGTAGCCTCTACAAGTATAAGAGGGTTGAAATCATACCAATCATATTCTATGATCACAATGCTTTGAAACTAGTGATCAACTGCAGAAAGAAATCAGGAAGAACCACAAACACATGGAGATTAAATAAAATGCTACTGAGGAATAACTGGGTCAGAGAAGAAAGAAAAAGCGAGATCAAGAGATACATAGAAACAAATGATAATGATACTACAACATATTAGAACTTTGGGGACATGGCAAAAGTGGTATAAAAGGAAAGTTCATATCATTGCAGGCCTATCTCCAAAACAAGAATGAGCCCAAATAAACAACCTAATGCTTCATCTTAAAAAACTAAAAAATGAAAAACAAATGAAGCCTAAAGTCAGCAAAAAGAAAGAAATAATCAAATAAGAGCAAAAATATATAAAATTGAAAATAACAACAACACAAAAAAATAGAGAAAATAAATACAATAAAGAGCAGATTCTTTGAAGGTAATAAAAGTTACCAACCCCTGGCTAGACTCACTAGAAAAATAAGAGAAAGGACACAAATAAACAAAATCAGTGATGAAAAAGGGGAAATTATGACTGACATTTCAGAAATACAAAAAATTATACAAAAATATTATGAAAAATTATATAATACAAATATAATAATCTAGAAGAAATGGACCAGTATTTAGAAAAATACTATCTTTCTATCTGAATCAAGATCAGGAAAATCACAGTAGACCAATCAGCAGTATGAAAATTGAAACAAGCATCAAAAACCTATCAAAAAGTAAAAATCCAGGACCAGATAGCTTCACCAGTGAATTCTACCAAACATTAAAAGAAGATTGAATACCTATTTCCTTCAAATTTTTCCAAATAATCAAAGAGGAGACGACACTTCCCAACCCATTTTATGAGGCCAATATTACTCTGATGCCAAAACCTGGTTAAGATAACACACACACACACACACACACACACACACACACACACACACACACACACACAAAAACTACAGACTAATATCTCGCCATAAAGACAGGTGTAAAAATTCTAAATATGATACTAGCTAACTGAAACAGAATATATTATAAAGATTATATACCACAATCAAGTGGGCTGCATCCCAGAGGCACAAGATGATTCAACATTTTCAAATCAATTAATGTGATACACCACATAAACAAATTAAAAAATAAGAATCATATGGTCATATCAATAAATGCAGAAAAAGCCTTCCACAAGATACAGCAACTTTTTATGATCAAAACACTTAACAAAACTGGTATAGAAGGAAAGTACCTTAACATAATAAAGGCCATCTATGACAAACCCTCAGCCAACGTTATACTTAATGATGAAAAACTAAAAACCTTCCCTCTAAGATCAGTAACAAGGCAAGGCTGTCCACTATCACCACTCTTACTCAATATAACATTGGAGGTCCTAGCAAGAGAAATCAGACAACAGAAAGTTAAAAAGGCATGCAAATAAGGAAACAAAGAAATCAAACTGTCACTATTTGTGGATGGCATGATTCTCTATATAGAAAATTTTAAAAGCTCCATAAGAACACTTACTTCTAGAAACAATAGGCAAACAGTAAGATTTCTGGATACAAAATCAACGTTAAAATATCCATAGCTTTCTTATACTCTAATAATGAAGTGTCAGAAAAAAAAGTAAAAAAAATAATTTTTTTTTTTGCAATTGCAACAACAAAAAAATACAATACCTAGGAATAAATTTAACGAAACATTGAAGGACCTAGATAATGAATACTACAAAATTCTATTAAAAGAAATAGAAGAAGATACAAAGAAATGGAAAGATATTCCATGTTCTTGGATTGGAAGAATCCACATAGTTAAAATGACATTATTACCTAAAGCATTATACAGATTTAATGCAATCCCCATCAAAATCTCATCAGCATTTTTTAAAGAAATATAACAAAAAAATCATTAGATTCGTATGAAAGCACAAAAGACACCGAATTGCCAAAGCCATTCTGAGAAAGAAGATCAAGGCTGGAGACATCATTGTGCCCAACTTCAAATTATACTACAAAGCAACAGTAATCAAAACAGCATGGTTTTGGCAGCAAAACAGACACATGGACCAGTAGAACAGAATCGAGAGTCCAGAAGTAAACCCACACTAATATGGGCATATAATTTTTGACAAAGAAGCAAAAACATATAGTGGAGAAAAAAAAGATTCTTTAATAAATGCTCCTGGGAAAGCTGGAAGGGCACCTGAAAAAGAATGAAACTAGACTGTTGTCTATTACCACACACCAAAATTAACTCAAAATGAATTAAAGACCTGAATATAAGACCTGAAACAATAAACTACATAGAAGAAAACATAGGAACTAAACTTGAGGACCTTGGACTTAAAGAGGATTTTATGAATTTGACCTCAAAGGCAAGGAGAATAAAAGCTATGATATATGAATGGGACTACATCAAATTAAAAAGCTTCTGCTCAGCAAAAGAAATTGTCAACAAGGTAAAGAGAGACTATCCGAATGTGAAAACATATTTTCAAGCAACATCTCTGATAAGGGCCTAATATCCAAAATATACAAAGAACTCATACAACTCAATAACAACAACAACAACAACAACAACAACAACAACAACAATAACAACAACAACAAACCAAATTATCCAATCGAAATAGGCAGAGGACCTGAACAGACTTCTCCCTAGAGGACATACAAATGGCCAATAAATATATGAAAAGATGATCAACATCACTAGTTATTAGAAGAGTGCAAACCAAAACCACAATGCAATATCATCTCACACCTGTTAGAATAGGTATAAACAACAGGACAATTAATAATGAATTTTAGAGAGGATGCCAAGAAAATGTGACACTTCATACACTGCTGGTGGGCCTGCAAATTGGTTCAACCACTATGGAAAATAGTATCAAGTTTCCTCAAAAAAGTTAGAATTGATCTATGATATGATCCAGCAATCCCTTGATTGAGTATATACCCCAAAGACGTGAAAACCCATATCCATAAAGATATTTGTCAACCAATGTTCATAACAGAATTATTCACAGTTGCCAAGATGTAGAAGCAACTGAAGTATCCTATGATAGAAGATTGGCTAAAGAAGCTGTGGTACATATATACAACGGAATATTACTCAGCTATAAGAAGAGATAAAATACTACCATTTGAATCAACCTGGATGGACCTCGAGATAATCATGCTAAGTGAAATAAACCAGACAGAAAAAGTTGAAAATCACATATCACATATATATGGAATATAAACCTAAAAGCAACCAATGAGCAGGACAAACAAACAGAGACTCATGGAAACTGATATAGATAGACTAGTGGTTATTAGAGCACTATAGACTAGTGATTACTAGTGGGGTGAGGGAGTAAAAGGAAGGTAGACAAGGTAAAGGGGGTCAAATATAGGGCTTGAGGGGAGGGTGAATTGGGTAAAGGGGATCAAATATATGGTACCTGAAGGAAAGTGGACTTTGGGTGGTAAACACACAAGAGAATATACAGATGTCAAATGATAATGTACACCTGAGAATTATATAATTGTATTAACCAATGTTAACCCAATAAGCTTAATTAAAAATTAAAAATAGAAAAAAACAGTTGGAGATGAACTTTTATAATTTGCAGAAGAGATTATCGTCTCCTTAATAAAACTAAACAACCAATGACAATACTTGTGAAACTAATAAGACATAATTTTCTAGATTTAAAATCTATACAATTTGCTTCACCAATAATAAGCAAAAGAAATCTAGTAAAAATGAGATACTCTTTATAATATCAAATTTATATGAAGTATATTTTAATTAAATAATTCAGGTTGAGCAAAACTCTATAGAAATAGCAAATCTTTTTTAAAATGGGCATAGAAGATAGCATAAAAATAAATAAATTACATGCTCTTGGCTAGAATATTATAATTATATCAATTCTTCACAATTTAATTCATCCATCTAATATAGTTTTAATAAAAATTCCAGATTATAAATTAATAAATTGGCTTGCTTCAAAATTTATATGCAAGAATAAAGGTTTATAGATACCTAGGTCAAACATACAACAGAAAAAAAGATGATTGAGGAAATAATCCCTTCTATATACCAAAAATCTAAAACTAAAATAAGAACATAGTTGTAGTATGATCAGAAGAAATAAAACTTTAAAAAACAGAAAACTTAGAAACCAATCTGTGTACATATAGACATTAAATAAGTGATCAATTTATCATCACAAATCAATAGCAAATATAGGAATATTTAGTAGAAATGAGAAAAATGACTTGCCTTATGGAGAAAAATTAAAGAAGATCTCTAACTAACTTTTATATACAAAGGTGAAAGTCAGATGGAATAAAATACTAATAATGAACAGAAATGTATAAAGTTAACAGAATAAAATAAAAGAGAATATCTTAGTGTTAAGAGCACAAACTATATGGAAAAAAATTTTGAATACATCAAAAGTAAGACTTTCTGGTCAACAAAAGGCTCTATAGACAAAGGTGCAAAGAGGACATTAGCAGGACTTTCATCTCAGCATTGACTGGGGATCTGGAGAGTTGAAGGCAAGGTAAGTGTACTGTGCAGCATATGCAGCAGTTAGAAATAATGCATTAAATCAATATCTCAATATTAATGGATTCAGTAATTCATTTTTTAAGAAATGTTGACACAGAAAAACTCTACCTACACTAACAATTTTTAAAAGTATACATTATTCTTTAATTTTAAAATAATGGAGAAATAACTGAAAAGTAATTATGATCATATAATATGTATTTCAATATGTAAATACTTGTATGTGACTACAAGAAAAGACTTAGCAAAGTAGTCAGAGACTTGTAACTACTGTAAATGTGATAGATACAAATACTGATAACAGTGTTGTATTGGCAATTCAAATATAGCAAAATACTATAATAATAATAAATATAAGCAATAAATATAGCTCTGACTCTGCCCACTAAAAGCCAGTATGGTCTTCTAAATCATTATGAAAATATGCCCACAGGTTTTTAAAGTAATTCCTAGAAGTCGAAGCAGCCCCACTGAGAATCGTGGTTAGAATATTAAAAACGAATATCAAATCAGAAAATTGGAAACAGAGAAAGTGTAAAAGAATAAGATTTATGTAAACTGCAAATAGATGCTCATACATAACAAATAAAAACACAAATGGCATGGGTGGAAATGAGATTTGGGATAAAGAATGAAATGACAGTATAAATATATATTGCTGTTGTTAATATATACAGCTGAAATTTATTGGATTTCGTTACTAATGTCACCATAAAAAACAAATTAATTAATTAATGAATTAATCAATGAATTAAAATAATAAACATCAACAAATTTGATTTGCCAAATAAGCACATAGAGTGCTTTATAAAAATTAGTTCATGATAACAGCAATATGATCACTGTAGAGAGTATAAAATTAGCAATATTTCCATTTATTCAACCTGAAGCAAAATGAAAAATAGAATGCTAAAATATAGAACTGTAATATATAATACTCACTGTTATGGACTGAATTGTATCCCTCTCTCAAAATGTTTACATTGAAGCCCTAATGTGAGATGTGATTATGCTTGGAGATAGGACCTTTAAAGAATTAAGGTGAAATAAGGTTATAAGTGTGCAGCCCAAATCCAAAGTCAGTTCATTCGTATGTTGCTATAACAAAATACCGTAAGCTAGATGACTTACAAACAGCAGAAATTTATTTCCAACAGTTCTGGAGGCTGGAAAGTCCAAGATCAAAGTGCCAGCAGATACAGTATCTAATACATGTATTTTTAAATTGTTCATTGGGATAACACTGGTTAATACAACCATATAATTTTCAGGTGTACATTATCATTTGACATCTGTATATTCTATTGTGTGTCAGTGTCTAATAAAAGCATGCTTTCTGGTTCATCGATAGCGCCTTTTACTATGTCCTCGCATGGTAGAAGGGACAAGGAAGCTCTCTGGGACCTCTTATATGAGGATTCCACCCTCCTAATTTTGTCACTAACCCAAAATCCCACTTCCTTATACTATTATTTCAGGTGTTAGGACTCCAATATGTGAATTGCAGTGGAGACAGGAACATTCAGCCTTTACCATCTGAGATCACTGGTAATCTTATAAAAAGAGAGATATCAGGGAAGCATGCACACAGAGGCAAGTCCACGTGAGGATGTGGCAAGGTGGCCATCTGCAAGCCAAGGAGATAGACTTCAGGAGAACTTCCAGCTTCTAGAACTGAGAGAAAATGAATTTCTGTTTTTTAAGACACTCAAACTTAGTTTGTTGCCCTAGCAAATTGATACAGTCATTATTAATCTGTAATGTTTTACAGGGAGGAGGAAGCCCATTGCCTCTAATGCATGAGCTACTTCTTCCTGAGGACTTAGGAAACAAAGTGTTGCATTTAGGAGCAGCTGCCCAGGTGCTGGGTTTGCATATAGCGGAGTCAGAGCACTTAAACTGACTGCCAGGAGCCATCAGACATTAAATATTTTTTTGAATCAAAGTTTGGTCAATAAATTAAAATAAAAATCTACTATACAATTATTTGTAACATCTAAGCCCCAAAGAAACATAACACCTTTTTCAAAACAGGCAATAGTCTTTGAAATGGTTAACCTTCTTTTGTCAAGCATTAGAACTTCAAGATCTGGATTAATGTTAGAAACTTCATAATTCAAAAGTCACATGCTTTACAAAAGTCACATGCATTTCCATCAGCAGAAAAAAATCTCTGTGAGTTAGTTATTATACTTTACTCTGATTCTTCTGGATCTTTTTCATCTGTATTTTACTTTTTTGCTAAATTTCTTTTAGTATGTTGCTCTCAGTAGGGGAGAGAAAGATGTCACAAGTAACACATCCTTTATAGGTTTTTATTACTACTGAAAAGACACTGAGAATTATTTTCAGTGGTCTTTTCCTTAAGCTCAGAACAATATCTTGGGGTCTCTGTCCAGGGCCCTTCCCGGGCTAAACTCCCAAACTGAGTTTCATTTAGATTTACTATCGCTTTACAATGAAAACTCAGTATCTGACATCAAAAGATGTGTGAAAGAATAAACTCCCAAATATTTTTTTTCTCAGAACAATGATTGGTTATGCCTTGCATGATCTCACGGTTTTTAAAATAAGTAAAGGAGGTTGAAAAACTGCTACAGATGGTCAGCAACTTTACAACGTTTGGATGCAGGCTGATTGGGCTTGGCATGCTATGGTAGAGACCAACATTTGCGCCTGCAATTCTTCTCCTCCACTTTTTCTATATAAGACTTAGCTGGACTAGTGTCCACCCACCTAAGACTAAATGTCCTCACCTCTCTTGAAGCTAAAGTGGCAGTATAACTAATTCCTGGTCAATTAGCATAAATAGAACTGATGTTTTCAACAACCAGGCCATCCCATAAAAATGAAAATTTATGTCCTCTCTACTCCTTTTTCCCTTTTACAAGAGTAAAAGTGAAGATATTTTCCCTTTCAAGATTCATTCTCATCATCATCATTCTCTTCATAATATCATTCTCTTTAGGATAAACTATTAAATGCATTAAAACCTACACGGAAAATTACATGGCACAGCAACTTATTTATTTACATGATATGTGTCTGACACTGGTCCTATGTTTACATATGCATTTTTTTCTTTCTGATTGAAGATATATAACCAGAGTTTCTTAATAGAGTGAATAAATTGAGCCTGTTCATATGTGCTCTATGAAATCTTTCCTCTCACATTTTTATTACTGTTTTCCAATTTTTTTAAATTATATTTTTAAAAAATCTTATGGTTTCGTATTAGGCATGATTATATAATATTATCCCATATAAGTGATCTCATAATTCTATTCATATTTAGCTATTCTAGCACTTCCAGAAAAGGTATTTCCTCTGAAAATGCATTTCTCTAGCTTTCCTTAAATGAGCATGCTAATAGTTAATAGAATCCTCAATCTTGTTTTTAATTGTGATTGTAATAGAGGAAGGTGTTTGTGATTCCAGAACTACTTTTTATATCACAGCAGAATAAGGTGTAGTAGCCATTAAATTATAAAATGATGGAGACAAAAGAATAAAATGATCACACCTCTTCTAAATTTACATAATTTCAATTCAGCTTTACAATAACCTCTAGAAAACACTTCCTTATGTTACTATAGTTTCTCCCTTGATTTTCTGTTTGTTTTCTTTGCTCTTTACTTTTCTTCTCTTAATAATCTGTAATTACGATTGCAATGCACCCTGAAAATTTCAGTTATCTGGACCAATATTCCTGTCTTTCGTTTTTCTTAAATTCTTCTACACACTGTTGCAGGACAGCAAAGTCACATAAGAACTGTCACATGCTTTTCTGTTGCTAAGGGCAACACTACAGATGGCAAGAACTGGCTATTGTACGTCACATGTTACACACACAAACACATGATGGTTTGAAACAGCTTAAACCATTCAAGGGCAGTTTGCCTCTAAGTATTAGGATTTTATGTGCCATGTGATTGTGCGACCTTTAAAATACTGTGCTGAATCCAGTTAAATAAAATAATTTCCTTTCTTCTTGGTATGAAATCAGTTAATTGCCTTTATGACCAGGCTAAATTTTATTTTAAAGACATTAAGTAATGAAATAAATAAAATCCAAGGTAACATATAAGAAAATGTGGCCAAGTTTATATTACATTTGAATTTCTAATTTCTGTATCTCTGCATAGTCCATTGTGCATGCTGTCTTTCTCTTGATTTTACTTCCAGTAAATGTGTTTCAAATTTGTGGATTTCACATATCTTTTAAAAATATTTACTACTTAAGGTCCATAAATATATTTAAAAATGTAATATAGGTGAGTAGATGAAATTTATAATATAAGTATACAAAATGATGTAAAACCTTTTTTCAGTGTTAAAAAATTATTTTATGGATCTGTAATTTCTAGTACTTGGCATTGTTTGGATTTTCTTCTCAACAGCTGTCAGTCATTTTGGTAAACAAAATTGAACAGGTTACCTTGAAAAAAATCTGAATGTGATTTTCGTGCAATGAAAGTTGTCTCAAATCTATGATCAAAGAGAATTGAAAAGCTGAAGTAATTATTCAACTAATTAAAGTAAGAGTGATGGAGCACATTACTTAACCTAACTCACTGAGATATTAACTTATTTTTCACATTGCTATTGCAGGTATGAATTAATAATGCTATTAAAAATTAAATTATCTGAAACCTTTAAATATTTGGAGGCACAAAATAATTTTGGCTTTTGGGTGCCATTCATCTATATCTATATTATCTCTGTGTTCTCTTTGTTTTTGTGAAGTCAAAAGAAGATGGATTTAACTCAGAAATTAGAATTTGAATTCCTTCTATTCTACTGATGGCAGTATGACATTGAACCTCGCTTAACTTCTCTGAGTCTCAGTTTTCTCATATGTAAAAAAAGAAGAAGAATAATACGTGAGTTTGAAACACATATAAATATATTTTTAAATTATACATTTTCACATAAATATGTTCTATTGTTAGATACTGGTTTACTGTTTTTGAATTTGCTAACAGGTGCCCATTCAGAAAAAAAAAAATGGGATCAGATCAAAATAAAAAAATAAAAACAAATAAACAACAAACCAGAAATTAACAACAATATTATCTAGTTTTGAAATAAAAATATTGCCAATTAGTATAATTTGAAATATTACCTAACAAATAAATGTGCACATTTATTTCATTTGATTCTTTATATAATTGAAGGATCTATCTCAAAATATAACTAAAAAAAAGCATTTAAAATGAGGATGGAATACATTTCTCAATTATCTATGGAGAATAATCATCATTCAGAATTCTCTTAAAAAATACATGTTTATTTTACCTTACATACCCATGTATTGCTTTCCATAAGAGTCTTTTACTAAAATTAAGAAAATTGAACTATTTAATGACATTCATTCTACTAATCATTATGTGCTTGTTTTAAGTTATTAAAATATAAGCAACAGAAACAAAATAAATATTTAAATATTTAATTTAGTTATACAGATAGGGAATCATATTTCTGAGAGACATAATTCTCAGGAAATCATCCAGCCCTATCATATACTGCAAATATTATCAATTACATATTATAAATAAGATAGTCTGAACAAGACTGTGAAATAACTTAGTTCGAGGTAATACATGGAAGAAATAGAATTATAATTTATATTTTTATAATTTGCATAACATGTCAATGAATCAGATTTATTTTATAGAATTTCTTTCCTTAAAAATAATTTAAATGATTCTAAATTGTTCCTCTTATTTGGCCCCTTTGTTACTTAAACTAATTTATCTATAATGTCATTGAATTTTACTTGTGTTTTCCTTAAGAAATGCTCTTGCTTTCTCTAAAAGAAGATGAAATACAGATTTTAGTTGATAATCTGAGTTTTAGACCCTTGGCCCCTGTGCAGCCCCTAAACTTAGTGTAAGCTGTGGAAGTTCGAAGATCTTACCACACTCTCTATGATAATTACTCTCTAGAGATTCTTGCTTCTGCCAGTGACCCTGTCAACTTTTGTCTTTCCTGTTCTATCTCAGACTAACCAAAAATGAATTTTAGCCCCTTCAATAGTTTGCATAAGCAGTCTACTTGCACTATGTATTTTATGGACTTCATTGCACTCAATTGGAGATTTGGGAGGAGTTGTTGTGGGGGCAGGTGGCAGCCTTCCATGCCACCCCACTTCAAGCAAATACACTTTCTTCCCTCTGAACTCCCAGGTTGGCCCCTATTTCTTATCCCTAAAGTTCCCTCCCTCCCAGAGTGCTTAATTCTTCTTCAGTCCTAAAAAACAAATCGGTTCCCTTTGGCTCCTAAACTCAAATTTTCATTCTGAAGCCCATCAAGGAATTCAGAGACTGGAGCCAGGGATTCATATTACTACACTGTTTCAAAAGTATTTTCACTGCATCCATACATTAAAACAAACAAACATAAAAACAAATAAACATCAAAACAAGCAAACAAAAAATATGCTCATGAGGTGTGGATGGCAGGAAGCAAAGAGCCAGTTTCAGTCTAAGACATAATAAAACCTAGGAAAAAAAGCACACATTCAGAGGTACTGAATAATTTGTCAATGGTTAACTGATGCTGATTTTAGGATTCACTGAGGGTCTGAGGGGAGGAGGTTAGTCCCTGGCATTTGTGCTCTAGATAAAGAGAATGCTCCGGGCTTTACCACCCTGAGATTTCTCTCAATAATCATACCCCCACTTCAATACCCAAACTTCCTTCTTTCTCCAGTCTGGATTGTGGATGGTTGGCCATCAACAGTTGTTGGCTGCTGCCCATACTTAATTATGGCAATGGGAACATATTAGATCTGGTCTGTGTACTGGCTGGGTTAAGCTGTCACTAAATAATTCAGACTTAACTATATTTTTGTTTTTAAATTTGATTTGGGTTTTCCTTGAACTTATCACCCACTGCCCAATATCTCTTTACCTGATTGAACTGATCCTTATAAGAATAAGGTGATGGGACAACAACAAAAACAAAAATGGCTAATAATATGTAAGATAAAATAGCAATTTTTAAAAATAAACAACTTTTTGTTGAATTGTACTCAAATAAGATTTTCTGCATTAATGAATTTCTTTATGTCAATTAAGATAAAAATGAACATAAAGCAATTGGAAAACTAATAGCATCATCAGTATTAATAATGTGATTATTAGTCACCCTCCAGTAGTGATGGTTTTATCCCCTCTCTTCTGTTTTCCTTCAGGATCAAATTTTGTTTTGACCAACTGTTCCTCAATGTGTTTTCAAAAGGTCAATGTCGTGACTATTCAACTGCACATTTATCTCAACTGGTATATTTTAATGTTGAAGAACTATCCTCTGCTATTGAGATTATAGAGAATTATACAACAGGATGGTTGGCTTGAAAAAATAAAATATGCTGAGGAAAATAAAACTTAATTTCAGGAATAAGTTAGAGACCAACAAGTAAGCACTGTATCCATATGATAAATCAAGCTTTAATTTGTATTTTTTTTTTCAGGCCACAAAATGTTTATTTAGTTTCATGTTTTCTGCAAGGCCTTCTGCATAATACTTGAAATACAATGCTGAAAATTACAGACATGGTTTTTGCCCTTGTGAAAGGCAACACATAGTAAACAATAACTGTAAAATAGAGTAGTGATTAAAATTATCGTAAATCCTTCAGAGAAAAAGTTACCATATGCCGTAAGCTTCAGCAATTAAAAAAAAAAAGCATTACCTAGTTTGGAGAGTTGAGAAATGTGCTCCACTGAGGGTCTGAAGAAGTTACATTTTATTTGATAAATTGTAAGAGGAGTAGGTTGTGAGTGCAGAGAAGCAATACAGAGGAAAAAGCATAAAAGAAAGTCCTCGTTAAGTTTAGGGCATTTGAGAATTATAGTGAACAGATTTGAGGGTGAAGAAGTAGTGAGAGATGATGATGAAGAATATCTAGATCCTGCGGGATGGTCCATATAAAAAAAGTTTGTATTTTATCCTAAGTGGAGTAAAAATCTATTGACAGAATTTTAAGCAAGCGAGTAAGTATTGTGATCGAATTTGTCTTTTAAGAGAGAATGAATTATATTTTAGTTAGTGGGGGAAGCTTTTCACAGTCTAGGTAGTGTAAGAACAAGACATGGTCTTGGATAGGGCAGTGTTCATAGAGATAAGTAAGCAATTTAATTGTATTTATAAAGTAGAACTGAGAGTAGTTGATTATGGTTTGAATATATTAAGTAAAAGAGAAGAAAGTACCAGCAAAGTTTCTCAGATTTGTCAGGAGTAGTAGGTAGAATAATGGAAGAATAAACTAGAAATTCCACCAAGTAAGATTACTATGAGCTGGAGTAACCAGGTCAGGCTTATGCAGAATATGGATCAGAAAGAAACATAGGTTTTAGATGGAGAAGAGAGGGAGGAGCTATTAAGAAAGGATATTTCTACAGGTATTTGGTAAAGATGGAGACATTATTGGTGTTTGAGATGGTGATACTTATTGATATTGTGGGCAGAGAAATTAAAATTCTTGAATGTTAATATCTTGATTTTGTAGGAGAAAGAAGAACCATTTACGGTTTGGACAAACAAATGATGTATTGGCTATATTCCTTTTGAAATGAAACACAGGATATGTCAGAATTGAGAATAGCTGAAGACAAGCACATTGATTGTAAAACTATGGTAAAATAAATAAGCAAAGGACAAAGCCTTCAATATGAAAATAAACTAAAGACATGAATTGGTAATTTCCCCCAAAAATAAAACTATAAATGCCTGGTAAACTTATGAAAAAATGACTATCAAGAATTAAATAGAGCTGAGAATGAAATTAGATACTATTTTAAAATATTAAAAATTTTTAAGTGATGTTCTCTTTTTTTGAAAGGTAACAAAATATACTCATACCCTGCTAGAAGTAGGTTTGGAAAAAAAATTGGCAAGGTAGTTTTTAAAGTTTTGATAATTCATAATATTTAACTATTTCTACCGGTTGGCATTTATCTCTAGGAAATAATCAAAGATTCACATAAGCATGTTCATACATATATTTCCATATTAGTATTATTTGTAATAAAAAGAAACTAGTAGTGAAATAAATATGCAACTGTGAGAATTAAATACATAAATTTTGGTGTATTTGTGAGAAAGTAATATACATAATTAAAAATCATGTATTCAAAGGAACGCAAAAAGCAACTAGAAGCATAAACAACAAGATTTAGTTTTTAACTCGCTCATTATAGAAGCAGCAAATTGTTTTTAAAATTTTGTGTGTGCTGAAATTATCTATTTTCTCATTTTTTTAATAAGTGGGGAAAGGGCAATTACAAATTTTATTTTTAAAATGTATTGCAATAGTTTAGTACAATATCATTGAACTAGGCTAGCAATAATGAGACTAGAGAAAGAAAAAGGTATGAGAAAATTTTTTGAAGGAAATACTAACACAATTTAGCAACTGTTACACTAGATTAAAAGAAGAATGAATTAGATTTAGCATCTGGATGATGAGAAAATAGTAGAACTATGATTAAAACAGGAAAGTTATATGACTCTGAGAAGGCAAAAAATTCAGTATTGGAAATGTTTAAAGAAAAATATTCAGTGTTCTATAGGAGAACTAAGACTACAGCTTACAGAAAAGGTCAGGGGGATGAATCCACAGAAGAGAAGAATATAGAGAAAGAGTAGAAGACAAGACTGAACCTAAGGTCCTACTGGTCCAAAACTCACTTTTAGCAATAATAAAGATAATAGGATTTGCATTTAAAGTCATTAACTATAAGACTAATGTCTTTTGACAGCTGCATATATGCTCACTGAAAGAGATTATAAATCAACTTGTTTAAAGATATTTACCTTAGTTATGTCTGGGCACTGTGGCTTTAGTGAGTACACATGCCAGATGTAATTTACATTATGTAGGTATTAAAGACAAATCTTGTGATGTTACTGGCTTATGTTTTAGAAAAACAGAGAACTTTCTTTTGATTTAAAAAAATTTTCTGCATTGTGCTTCCTAATGGTTACTTATTCAACTGCTTTGATTTTGATTAATTTATTTCAGAAACTAATATCTTATGACTGACTGTACTTTACATCAAAGATATGAAGAATATTAATTGAAGATAATTTGCCAGCTACTAGTTCAGTGCAGGAATGATTATAAAACCTATTTCTAGACCTTTTTTTCATAGTAATTCATTATTCTTTATTGAAATAATTTCTGATCATATATATTTAAAATATCCAAGCAGTGTTGTGGTTTTAAAGGGTAATAATTTTGTTTAAAATTATTTTCAATATTATTTTCAATATAAGTAGCATATTATTCATTAGCAGAGTAATTATAAAAAAAAAGAGCTTTTTTCCTCCACTTGAATATAAGGGCTGGAACAATCTATTTTTCCTGTTCTCTTTGAAGATTGATAGTGAGTTGCTCAATAAATAATTATTGAGAGTGTTGAATCTTGTTCATGAGACCAACAAAGAACCAATAAATAATTATTGAGTAAATGAATGTGTCTTTTATCATCTTTATTATCTCAATAAGAGGTACATAAAAAAGCTATGAGATTTTCATATTATTTAAATTTTATAATATGCAAGGCATGAGGCATGTTAATAAAAGATCATATATCCCCACCTCAAACTTGACTTTTATCCTAAAACTTTATTCAATTTATGAAGCCTAAAAGAAATAAAGAATTTTATAATGAATAAACATCTAGAATCTGTGATTAACTTTTTATTATATTTGCTTGTTGCATAATTATCTATCCTACTATTCATTTATTTATTTTATTTCTTAATGTGTTTTTACAAATAATTTGCATATATCATTACATTCGAACAATGTTTAAGTATGTATAACATTACCTAGCATTCATACAGGATTACTGTTTATCTTGAGATAAAATTTATATACAATAAAATGCAAAAACCTAAAGTGTACTATTCAAAAAGTTTAGGAGCCATTCATAGTACATACATTTGTGCAACACCAAATGCCTATCAAAATAGAGATTATTGTAACCCCAGAAATTTCCTTTATGCTCCTTCTCAGTTAATTCTTGTTCCCACCACTCCAGAAACAGCACTAATTTTTTTCATGAATTTCTTTTCCTATTCCAGATTTCGTATAGATCATTCAGTATGTACTCTTTTGTATAAGATTCTTTTCACTCAGTACTATGTGTTTAAGATTCCTCCATAATGTTGCATTCCTTTTTGTCTCTGAGCAATATTCAATTGCATGAATAAGCCATGGTTTATTTATTTGTTCTCCTAATGGTGGGCATGTGGGCTGTTTTTAGTGTTGAACTATTATGACTAAGCGGTATTTTCTTGTATTTTTTTCTGTGTGCACATGTTTTTATTTCTCTTGAATAAATTCTGGACCACAGGATAGATGTATACTTGATTTTATAGATATCACTAGACCTTTTTTCAAAGTGGTTGTACCATTTTCCGCTCTCACCAATGATCTATGAGAGCGCAGTTTGGCCTACATTTTCACCCACATTTCATGTTGTCAGTTTTTTTTAATGTTAAGCATTCTGATAGATGCAAGATTTTTAAATGGCATCTGTATTTTTAGGTTCTTCTTTTATAGGTGACAAAATCTGTTTCATTTAGTCAAAAAGAAGTCCAAAATACAAATAATCTTATAAACAAATGATTACTTTTTCTCTCCCTTTATGCCACCATCCACAGATTACCACAGAAAGTATTAGAGATTCTTGCTTTAAAAATCATAAAGGAGCATGGGACAAGGAGCTGTAGGTAAAGCTGCTCTTCTTTAGTTTTCAGACTCCATCAGGAGTCAAGAGAGCCCAGAAGATCTGCATGCTCTATGTAAGACAATTCATTATTGACCTCAACATCATCACTGTCCAGCCAAAGAGGGGTATCCAAGAACTGTGCATGCTCCTGGTAAAAGCCTCCGTTTTCCTTTTCCTGAACACTATCCACGGCCTTCATTATCTGCCTGGAGATGATCAGAACTCACTTTGTTATGCCATAAAAGCAGGATTACTTCTGTCACAAGTTGGTGTGGACATGCATGCCATTCCTTCTCTCCTGAGCTCAAGTTCCCATATGGCAGTGGGGCAATTATAATACATAACACGTATTTTGTTTGTTTGTTGTTTGGGTCCTGCCTCCATGATGACAGATATAATTTCTCAGTTGTTTATTGCCATATCTCCAGTGCCTAGAGTACTTGACGCATGATATATGCTTAATAAGTATTTGTCGAATGAATACATTTCTTTTAATAATGTAATTTCATGTCTTGGGATGGGAAAAAACTTTGAATCTTACATATAAACAAACAAACAAACAAACAAACAAGTTCTCAAGGGACCTACTTTAGAACATACAAGTTACTCAGTAGCTGTATTGAAACTCTAAGTCTCCTGGCTAATTAAATCATAATTTCAAAGAGTTTCCTTAGACATTTATTCTTCTGCTGTATGTTGTAAGAGATGCCTGTGGTCCTGGCATGATGTCTGGTGCTTGGAGCAACAAGAACATTGGAAGATGTGGACTTGCACACAAGGACACACTACAGGAAGGGCACATACACCTGACTGATTCCAAGAATTCTTGCTCTAGGGACTAGAAAAAGATACTTAAAAGGATAAGAAAAAGGTACTTAAGAAGAAGTAGCTGAAAACGCTTTGAGGTGGCTTTGAGGCTGAATCTGGGAGTTGGCTGTAGCTTGTATCTACTGACCTGAGAGTAACTATTATTAAATTACAAAGCTAGATTTGTTGTGAAACTCAATAAAAGGCCATGGAGATAGGAGGCCGGAGGAGTATTGTCTATCCTACTCTCCTTTATTTCTGTAAATTACATATTTCCAGTCTCCGACTCTTCTTCCAAACCATCTCCTCTACACCATAGAGCTCACTTGTCTAACATGTTTGTAGAGATAATGAGAATGTTATTAGGATATTAAAATAAGGTTCTTTTTGCTTTTACTTCTGGGTAATTCTTTTCAGTGTCTCTTGCTATTAACTTATTTAATCAACACAATGAACTTAAGAAGTAGGCATTATTAATACCAGTCAGGTTCCTATAGAAGAGAAAACTGAAATTAGAAATTTTAAGTAAGTTGGAATTTGAAACTAGAAAATATAGCTCCAGAATCTGTCCTTTTAATGATTATATTATTCTTCTACTCAAATACCAAAGTAAGATAGACTATGTTGAAGAATTTTAATAGATATAACTAAAACCCAGTTATAAGAACCTTGAACCCTCTTACTCACCTGGGCACACAAACACAAAAGGATTGAGGGACTAGATCCTGACTAGAACCTTCCCCAGAAGATGGGGTAAGGTGTTGCCTCTTTAAGACAGACAGAGAGAGAGAGAGAGAGAGAGAGAGAGAGAGCTAGTTCTATGGTTTACTCAGAAAACTTGATATATGACCCCTAAGAGCATAATGGATTTGTTACAGACTCTCAGGGGTGACATTTAGACTCAGGGGTGAGTCTAAATGGCAGAGATGGGCAGGGCGGCTGATCTAAAGGCAGGAGTAAAAGGATTCACCACCTAGTTAGGATTAACTTTCCCTCTTACTATTTATAGGAGCAAAGGATGTGTGTTTCTTGAGAGACATATGTTGACAGCATGTAAAAGAAAGCTAGCACGCAGAGAATATTAAACTTTGGCCAGTAGGATAGATTTAGAGCAGCAAAAGAACCTCAGCGTTAAGTTGGTGGTTGCAAAATTAAGCAAGTAGCCACAAGGGAGAAGCATTTACTAAGATTGAGGGAACTGCATATGAACAAGGAAGCCTTTGAAGAATGCACAAACACAGCTAAAAAGGAAGCTGGTTGACAACTTTAAATACCTGGTATGCACAGGAAGAATGAAGACAGGATACAAGAATACCAGCCAAGTAAGACCTAGATTTTTCCCCTCACACTCCTATTTCAACTCTAGGCAGTCAAAGCTATAATTAAAAAGAGATTTGAAAGCCTAAGGAAAAAGGCTAAACTCCGAATGAAATTGACAGTTTTGACTAGTACATAGGAACGAAATGTTCTAAATATTGAACAGATGCTCTTTTGTGATTTAAAGAGGACAAGGGAATTTTAATTACCTAAGAGTAAGCTGTAAAATCATGAAACTCCCCACATTTTCACCTAGAGTCAAGAAATAACTCTGGCGCAGATCCAAAAACAAATATGCTTTCTGATGACATTTCGTGACACCCACTTGTTCAATGTACTACTTAGTTACAAGAAGAACCTCTAATATCCAGGGTTTACTGAGATCATGATTCAGTTCTTTTGTCCTGATTGTGTGGTGGAGCTTTTTCTTGGCACCAAGATTTCAGAGAAGATTGAAAGATTTTTTTTTTTATCTTTCTACAGTAAAAATACAAACTTGCTATTTTCTTCTTTTCTTCTGATTCAAAGAGAGCATTTTGCTCAGGCGTTTGTAGACTGACATCATATTTCTTAAGTAATTTTTGGATTATATATTCTTGGTGATTAGGAATTTTTTAAAATATATAGCAGTTATCAGCCTGTGCTCAAGGATTTTTTTTCTTCTATGAATATGTGCTATCTTTGGAAAATTGAGATAAAATTTAATACTAGTAATGAGATATTAGATAACATGATTTGTTTCAAAATATGTTTTAAATCAGACTATTTTATTAACTAAATCTCAGCAGAAGATTGTTCTGATTTTGTTAAATTCATCTCTTTATGTATGAAGTAAGAGTTCAGAAAATTCAAAATATAGTCAATATGTCCAAGTTGGTTCAGAAAGTAAACCTATGAAAGGTAGGTAGATGAGAGATAGATGATAGATAGATACATAGATAAGACAGATAGATAGAGACAGATACAGAGATTTTCATTTTATGATGATAGGCCTTGATAAAGAAAAACCATTTAGACTAGGTTTGATATGATTAACAAGAACTGCTAAGAGATGAGAAAGAAACCTTAAAATTTATAGCCTCCCATTACAAATTAAGGCTGCTCTATTTGTTCTTTCATTTATCTAGGATGGATTATAGCTTAATCTCTACTCTATTTCTCTAACTCTCCCTAGGATGGAAAAGATCATGACCTGGGTCAGCATTCTTTTCACATCACATCTCTGTCAGGCATATCAATTTAGAGAGAAAGAACGCCTATACTCAGAAGAATCTTCCACTGTGGAATCAAACAAGATTAGCAAGTTCTGGTATTTGTTATGTGAGTGACAATAGGATTCCTAGCTTTTCTTCTTTATAACCAATAAATGTTATTCTCCATTTTTTAAAAAATAAAAATACATAGATAATACTGGGTAGTGTTAGTTTTACCACATAAGTAGGTCATGGAGAGTTGAAATAGCCTGTTTAAAAATTACAGAAATACTTTTAGAAAACATTCAACACTATTTCCAAAGATTACAATCATCAAAACTCTGGATGTATCAATATTTACCCAGAAAAACAGTGAATGTGGTGGCTAGTTTGCAAAGATAGCGCAAAATAATTCTACTCATCTCTCTTACTCACAGCTCCTCCCATGAAGAGATGGAGACTGTGTACCTTTCATTGAATCTGGGCTGCACTTATTAGCATTTTGACCAAGAGAATGAGAAGGAAGGAATGTTCTAGGACTTGTGAATTCCAGAATTTAAAAGCTTGTCTTGTGACTTTCCCTTCCTTCTCTTAAAGCATTGATGTCAACATTAAATAAGTTTAGGCAGATCTGCTGGAGGGAGGGAGGTTAAATTGAGGAACAATAAAAAGCTAGACATTTGACTGTAACTGTGTGAAAACTTCAAGCAAGACCAGTAGAGAAAGTGCACATCTGAGACCCACTCACCCATAGAATCTGAGCTACAATGAAATGATTATTGTTTTAAGCCACTATTTTGACTGGTTTATTACACAGAAATAAGTAACTGAAACAAATAAGGATCCCCTAAATCTTGTTTTCTCTCAAATGTATTTAATTTAAAGTTTTCTTTCAGTTGAACAAATAAACAAATCTACTTCTGCTGAGGCTTTACGTATTAATTACTTTTTAAATTCGATCTTGACTTTTTATCTCACATGTAACATGGCATCTCGTATCACATGAAAAATCTTATTCCCTCTACATCATGACAAAATAGACTATAATACCCCTTTTTCCTTAGGGGAAAATAACTAAATTAAATAATTTAACATTCACTCTAGTTACTCATGTTGCTGTCAAATAAGGCCATGTTTTTCTATCATTAGAAAAAATAATCTGGAATTATCTGAATTTTCAATTATCCAGGTTTTGAAGATTAAAATTTCTTATATAAAATGTCACTGCTCTTAATATTTCAAGCTATTTTGCAGAAGACAAAAGTGAAAATGAGTGAAGAGGAGAGGCAGCTTTCAACATATTTTTTTTGAAAACTTAAGAGCTCTTTGTCTACAGAAGCAAAGCATAAATGTTTAAAAGACTTTCTTGAGACTAATATTTAAAGAAACTCTAAATGAGTGATGTCAAGAGGCTTACTTAGCTTCTCTGAAAGTACTTCAATGATGAGATTCATTTATTCTATTTTCACTAATTTATTCATTAATTTACTAGTGAACTATTATTATATTTAAATTACTATTTAATTTATTAAAGTTACAAATGAAATAAACTCAACAACAAAAACAACAAATAAAATAATAGTTTTTCCTGTAGTTCTCAGATTCTTATTCTGTTTAAAAGTTCAGCAAATTTTAGCTATTACTTTTCAAGGGATCTTTAATTAGTTTTTTGGAACAGTTATAAACTTAGTTAATCAAACTCAATCATTCCAACCAACATTTGTAATATAATATATTTCATTTGTCTCATAAACACTAAAATAATCTATTTTTATGCGCAAAATCTTCCAGGCTATTAATTAATTCTTATGACTATAAAAACCCTAATAAATTCATTAATATACTGAAATATAATTTCTCTTAATAGTAAAATGCCAATGAAAATTACCAATTTAAATCAAATTCTTAAATACACCATAAAAATCATGTTGTACAATCAGAATATATACATTTTTTTGTCAATCATACCTCAATAAAGCTGAATAAAATAAACAAAATAAATTGATAAATTGGTAGTTAAGAAATAGTCATGGGGATGTGAAATACACAATAAAGAATATAGTCAGTAATATCATAATAACTATGTATAGTACCAGGTGAGTACTAGACTAATCAAGCAGATCACTTCATAAATTATATAAATGTCTAGATACTATGCTGTACACTGAAACTAATATAAAATCATATTGAATGTCAACTCTAATTGAAAAATTAAAATTAAAAAAATGATGGAGGGATTCTATTTAGAAGACTAAAAAGTCTAATCTAGCTGGAATATAATGAGGGCCTGGGTTAAGGTGATAGTAATGATAAATGGAAAGAAACAAACAGATTTAAATAGTTCTAATAAAAGATGTAAGAGGAAACATGTTTCTTGTTCATTTAATTTTGAAAATGTTAGCTTAACCCACGAGAAGCAAATGCCTTCAATATAGGATTTCTAAGAATTTACTGTTCTAATGTGGATTAAGAATCTCTTAGAGAGACAACAGCATTGTCCAAAGTGCTTTAAGCAAAGGTTTTTTTTTTTTTTAATGAAACAACTATTAAAATGAGTTTTTGTGGAAAAAACAGTTGTAAAACACCAAGTCAAAGACATGATAAATATGAAGGATTTTGTGAGTGTATGTATCAATATGGGGAAAAAAAGGTAAAAATTAACATAAAATTCGCAAGTCTAAGTGTAGGAAATTGATTAATTTTAATACCTCAATTATAGACTAAAAATCACAGCCATATATCTCATTAGTATCAATAACAAGAATCTAGTTGGTGTCCTAGCCAAAATTTTTTCTTATGATACTGTTTCAACCAGTATGAAGGTCTCTCTTAAAATTTTTGAGAAAACATCATTGTTTCCTAAATAGGTAAGATTTAAAATTAAGTGTAGAATGTGTGAGAGTTAAAATCTTAGCATTAATATTTGTTTATACATTGACATTTTATATACATGTATCATTTAAGAATATTTGGCCTACTAAAATAACAGTTCAGACTTATCATTATAATTTAAAATGTGTAATTGACTAGTGAACTTTTTTGTATATCTACAAGGAGCCTGGCACTGTGCAATAAAAATAGAAACATGAATACATCATGATTGTTGGTATGATAGAGCTAATAACTTCTTACAGGGAACAGAAATGTTTGGAATAAGCTCTAGAATATATTTTAGGTGTAAAACTTTTTAATTTTTGTTCCTTTTTATCTTCCACTACAAACAGAAATTCAAAATGAAAAGACAAGCAACATATTAATTTTATTTCTGTTATAATTTTGAAACTATCAAGACATCACAGTTTTTTAAAAGGCTGCTTGCTTTGCTTAATAGTATCCCTGCATAGTTTTGTAATATTTGGCGAAATGCTCCATGTGCTACAATGTAATTACTGTGTAAAACTATATTTATCTTGAAAAACTCCTTTAACTTGTAGAACGGCCTCCACATAGGTATTGAAAAAAATGAATGGATAAATTGAAACATTTTAATGATATCAAAACTCCTCAGACTTCACCTTCATAACACACTAGGTCTTATTATAGTATGTACTATCCTTAGTTTTGTTTAATAAGAAATGAACTTCACTACTATGTACACAATTGGTGTTTAATGATCATCTAAGCCATAAGCCATGCATCAAAAAAATTTTAAGGAGTTTCTAAATTTGTATAAATAAAAAATATTTTTTAAATTGCTAATATATTTATTCTTACATTTCTACAGCTAATTTATGAAAGGCTAGGAATATTTTGTAGCTACATATGTGTATGTTTTACTATCTATGATCTGTTCCTCTCTAGGAAAATAGAATTTTAAAAGTCTTGTCTTTCAAAAACAATTCCTGAGAATATGTCACCAGTTTATGTGATATTTTCTTCAAGAGAAATGAAGAAAACAGAAACACATTTTAAAATTAGCTTGGGGATAACTTGTGACTTGGACAAAGAATGTAGGTGTTAGTAATATTCAGTCTGGATCAGGGTTTCATGAAACATTGCTAGCAGAAATTAATTTTTATTTGATGTTGAATTCTTGATGAAGTTTTAACTTGTCAAGAGCTGTAAGCTTATAAATATATGTACATGGTGAAATTTTATTCAATTAAGCCTCATAATGCTCTTGGTATTTTACTGTTCTAAAAAAAAGTTCTCTCAAACATGTTGTTTCCTGTACCCACAGGCTAATCCTCAAAGTGTACATTCATAACTAAACATTAGTCTACAATTTTGGAATAAATCCTGTGGCATTTACAAGTTTAACATATATTACATCCTGTACAACACAGCTTTTCTGTTGACTTTTTTTTGAAGTATAATGTAATTAAGGGCTTTTTTTTTTTTTCTTAATTTAAAAATATGAAGAAATCTGACATTAAATAAGATTATCAATGGAAATAAGCTCAAAGTGCAGTTGATGTATAGGTACTTTTAAAGGGCCAATGTAATGATCTAGAATACTCAATATTATGCATTCATGTAAATATTTTATATTTAAGGACAAATTTATTTAAAAACAATTTATTTAGATCTCTTGAAATAAAAGTGTATAACTGCAATTAAATAATAAAACAATAGTTTAAATCTTTTTATGCTACCTAGTTATTTAACTATGAGATTTAACAATGTGCTACTTTAGGACATTGAACCATAAACCATAACTAAATATGGAAAGGTATTTGTCACAAACGTTGCAAAAAGAATAACTATGTTATAAACTTTAGGGGAATGGATATTATATCATGCTAGGAACACTTCCTCTAATATTGTAAAACCAAAACCTATCGAGGAAGTCCTAAAGAAGTATTATTACAATGTGTATTTATTAAGATTGTATATATTTCACACACTGTTAATATAGTAAAACATTTTTGTTTGTTTAACTTCACAGCAGCCATGTGAGTTAGCTATGTCACAGATGAAACTTGTGCTTGAAGAGGTAAAAATAATTAGTTTATTGAAAATGGCACTGTTGACATGAAGCAAATCTAAAATTTGAATCAGAATCTAATTCTAAATTTTATAAAAGAAAAATATAACTTTAAAATATAGGTATTAATTTTTAAGGCAATCAATTTTAAATATAAACATCAAAAATTTTTATCTGTATGTCTCCAAGAAAAGGTCATTATTACACTAATGGGCGTTATGTTGAATGTGAAAGTCAATCATAGTTTTTGTCACAGCTTAGCAGCAAGACAGCATAATGTAACAGTAGTTAGAATGTTACGTTAGATCATACCCATTAGAGTCTGACAAGCTAAACTTAAATCCCAGCCTCACTATAAACTAGCTGGTGACCTTAGGCAAATTACTAGTGTCTAGAAACCTCAATTTCATTATCTGTCAGAAAGAAACTTTAGGAATACCAGTCCTCCTATAGAGGGTTAAGTGAGTTCATGTATGCCAAGTTCAGTGCCTATGAATTTTAAGTGGGGTGTGTGTGTGTGAGCTGCTGTCCTATCACACAGACCATTTGTTCATGATCAAAACATTATAGAGCTGGATAGCAAGTGCCAGTCAGATTAGAAGAAAAGGTAAAGGAAATTTAGAGTTGGAAAAAAGAAAAATATGAACATTTAGCTAATTAATGGGATAAAGAATGAACAATGACTTATAAAAGTAGTAAAGAGAGCTAATTATTGTATTCATATTTAATCTAGCAGAAATTCATTTATTTGATAAATATTTACAGAATGAATTTTGCATGTCAAGCACTGTGTTAGATATAAGAGACTTTAGAGTAAGGGAAAGAGGCACTTTTCCAAAAAAAAAAAAAAGAAGAAGAAAAGAAAAGAAAGTTCTGCCATATGTGATACTGGAACCAGAGGACATTATTCTAAATGAAATAAACAGTCACATAAGGACAAAACCTGTGTGGTTGTAGAATAGTCAAACTCATAGAAACAAAGAGTAGAATGATCGTTTCCAGGGACTGGAGAAAGAGGATATGGAGAGTTGCTATTTAAAGAATATAAGTTCTAGAATAAGTTCTAGAGGTCTGCTGTGTGGCATTGATGCCTGTAGTGAACAATACTAGGTTTGTAGTTAAATTTAGTTAAGAGGGTAGTGCTCATGTTGGGTTCTTGCCATACTTAAAAAAATTTAAAGGGTGGCATTATTTTTACCATTTTACAGTTTATAATCCAGGCTTCTATCAATGACAAAATTAGGGTCAAATCAAAACATCTTTTTTAGTGCAGCTACAAAATTGAGGTTCAATGGAGTCTCCAGCATCTGTTCAGCATAGTCAGTATCTATTGAAGTTACTTACTATGCAGTACTATATATATATTAAAAAAAATCTTCTGAAAAGGCCTCAGCCTAAGTAAATGTAGTAGAAATTTACATGAATATAAATCACCCAAAATATTTAAGAGAGTAAGAAATAGTAAAATGTTTGTGCAAAATGTGAATTTAGTTAATTAGAAATTGACAGGAAGCTTAAAGAGTATTATAAGTGGTATGATCAAATGCCTAGTATGTCACTTTACTTTCATTCTGACTTCAAAATATTTAATTTCCTATATCTTTTCTTTAGTTGTAAATTTGGATATATAATTATGATCATTTCAATAATTTATATGGAAAAAATCAAGCTGTATTAGTGGATATTTTTAGTTTTAGCAGTTAGTTACTGAGAAGAGAAAGCCAAAACTAATCCTAACTGATAGAAATGACAAGGTAGAAGTTGAAACTGTCAAATTAGATCAAGAAGATGACAGAAGGTTTAGTTTCATTGTTGGTTCTTGTTTGGTTTTTAGATTGTGCAAGTCTGGCAGAGACTGTCATGCTCATCAAATATCCAGGTGTTCTCTTATATTTCACAGACCCCACACCTTTAAATGAACGAAGGTGGTGATTTATTAGCAATTTGTTGTGAAGCAAAGTGAAGTGATGGATTCCTCTGGTTTAAGGTAGTCAAAGGTGTGTGAGCCTCTTCACTTCCTTTTTTTCCCTCTGTGTAGCTGGAGACAATATGAAGAAGGTAGAAAGATAGAAATGACCTGAATTCTTCAGTCATTATTCAGTCTTCTACAAGTTCTTGAGCCAACCTGAGCCACATTAGATAAATAAAAATGAGAAATAAACCTTTGTAGTAAGCCTCTAAAATTTGGGAATTGACTGTTGCAGAAGCTGGCAATAATTATGATGTTTAATATATGGGGTTACTATGGGTTACTATCATTTATTTTGGTCCAAATCTCAGGATTTCCCTGGGGAAAGCTTTTATTCCTTTCTAATTATAATTGCCTTCCTACCCTTTATGTTACTGCTGCTGTAGGATTTCTTCATGTCATTTTTGTTAAACAGTAGATATACCCTGATCATCTACTTTTAGATGATTGATGCAGAGTGGCTCCTTCACTCCGTAAATTTTTATGCTCTTCCACATAAATCCCAGGAAGAAATGGGGCTTTGATGACACCATATGGGGCTCTATTTTACTCTTTAGCTAGAGAGTTTAGCATCCTGTTATTTAGGACTTTTGATTTTTATATGTGCTCTGACAAATAATATTCTAGTATTTTCTATTTATCTCAATTCTTTCTTCCCCCTAAACATCAAAAGACAAGAAATGAATTATTGTCTGCCAGTGCAATCTAAAATAATGTCTAGTCTAACATATTTCATGCCATTGAAGTATTCTTTGTAACTAACCCCAACAGCTACACAAATATTTTCCATCTTGACTTAGATACAACCATTGGAAAGCCTCTAACCATTTGGAATTCCAGGGAGATCGCATCTGCTTTTACATCAATTTCAACAGGAGGTAAAGTGGGCAAAAAAAAAAAAAAAAATAGAAACTTGTCTTTAAAAATGTGTGGAAGGAACATGGTAATTCTCAATGGTGCAGTAACAACAATAAAAATCTATTTCTCCATAAGTGTTATGAGACAGCTATTAATAATTGTTTTAAAATCACCTTTTAGAACTATGGAAATTATCCAAAGTTTTACAAGAATCTGAAAAGTTATTTTTTTTTATTCAAGAAAAATGGCAGATTCTGGGTTAAAAACAGTAAAGTTTAGAACATTTTAACTTGCCCTCTCCCAGACCCACGGTAACCTTGAAAACCAGCAGCCTCACAACTTTGATAGATGTTAAAAACAACAGCCTGTAAACACTGAAAACTGGCAGACCAGGTTTGGAGCACCTCACAACTCCTCATTCTGAGAGAACAGTCACTATCTGAGCTGTCAGGTAGCCCCCTGAAAAAGCTGCATTTATAAGAGATGGAGGAGAAACCTTACACTTTATAACCTCCTATCACAAATGAGGGCTGTTGTAGTTGTTCTTGCATTTAACTAAGATGGTATCTTAAACTCTATTATAATTCCCTCTAGGATGGGAACGATCGTGACCTGGGTAAACATTTCTGTCACATCACATTTCAGTTACGTAAATTCAGAGAGGAAGAATGCCTGTATTCATGAAAGGCATCAGTTGAGATGTCTTAAAATGCAACTAGAGCCACTTTACTGTCTTACACAGGTTATACAATTGTCATGGCATAACCCATGGTCAGCGCATCGTAACTTTCATCTGTCCGTGGGCACCTAGCCTCTAACTTGCCCAGAAAGACGAAAGATCAAGCCTAACCAGGACCCACAAATCATTTCCGGAACTGCACCAATCCTGATTCCTAAAACATACACTAGATAGATTAATGTAATATTATGATTTACTTAGATGAGTGATTCTCAGTCATGGCTGCACAGTAGAATCAGCTGAGAAGCAAAAAGTACTAATCAGAGTCTGTGGAAATGAGACCCTAGCATTAGCAGTTTTAAGAAAACTTCCCATTTTAATGGGATGCCAGTACTGAGAATGGGTGGCTTAGGCTACTCATAGCACTTAGTGGGAGCTAAGAACAATCTTACAAACAACTGGGCTAACATTTTGGAAAGAAAGTTATAAATAATTAGCGGCAATTACAATATCCAATACAGTATATTGGTTTAAAAAAAATCCTTGATTTAATACTATTTATTTACTCAGAGAAATGTATATATTTTTAATCTAAATAAAATGCTCCTTATCATTTCTTTCTCATTAATAATTTCTCTAATTGTAGTGTTCTTAATTTTTGTGTGTTTTTTTTGTATTTTATGTTCTCTAAGCAATCTTATGCACATAAATTAAAATAATATTAATGTTCCACAAGACATCTGATTTGTGGATGAAAGAAATATTTGTGGGCTTGTCTAGGAAAGTCTTCATCATTTTACTTTTTTGAGAAATATTTTTTTATAAGTAAAATTTTGGAAAAAATTTTGTTTATAATTTGGTAACTATATATATGTAGAATTATGTGCATTAAATTAAATAATAAAAATACTGATTTTTACTGTAATCTGTATCATTTTTATCTTAAGATTTGTAGAAATACCCCACTTAAAAACTGACAAAAAGGTATGTATAAACAGACAATGTAAAGTGTAAAGCAGGTATTTGTTAAAATATTGTGCAAGATCTATGTTAAATTAAATGGATAATTGAGAAGTTTTCATTTAATATTTTATTTATATTGGATAATTTAATTTATGTGGAAAGTTAAAAAAATTAACATAAGCAAAATTATAAAATGTGTATTTTGAGAACAGTTTATAATAGAAAAAAAAAAAACTACTTTAGCTACAGCCCAATATTAAATTGAAAAAACTAAAAACTAAAGCATATTTTAACAAAAATAGCTTTGACCATCTCAAATCTTAATGTCAGGCTTCATTTTATCTTTAAGAGTTATGAAATTAACATTTTAAACATCTGTTTAATGTTTAATTAACTGTCAGAAGTATTTTCTGGCTACAAAATGTAAGTAATTTTATAGTTAGGAATATCAAGATATCAGTGTTTTGAAGAACTCTTATTTTAAAGAATGGATTAATTTTTTAGAATAATTAAAATTAATTGATATTTAAATTTTATCACAGTAAGATGAGACTATTCTAACAATGTGAGAACATTTCCACTCTGTGTGTGTGCGTGCATGTGTATATAGGTATGTAGATTGTTTATTAATACATTATTTCTCTGTCCTATCTTAATCAAGTTATTCATTTCTTGGAAACAAAATGTTTCTATTTGATTTTGTACTCACAAGTTTCATCTGATAATTATTTAAGCCATATGAAAAATGATCAGAAATGCAGTTTCTTAAAAAAGTTTTGAAATCATTACTTTCAAGATGCTATCACATAGCATAGCAGTAGAGACAGACTTACATTTATTAACTGTGTTATGCACTGTCAAAAAAATTTACATATTTCATGTAAAAGTCAACTTATTCATCTTCTTATCTAAATTGTCCTATTCTAAATAGGGCAATTTATAATTTGTGTTATCTTGAGGTATCTCAAAGATTTAAAACTACCCTCTATAAAACGTATTCTTTTAAAAACATATATATTTATATTTATAGAATTTGTCTATTATCTGAATTCTAAGGACAGAAAAAAGTTGTTTTGCACACATCATTTTTGCCTCCATAAAACAAATATGGAAGTATTATATTATGACACCTATGATTCTAGAGGACAAGGACTATTTATTTATGTTTTTTAGTTCCAGTATCTATTATGGTTTACAGTTGTCCCCAAAGTGCTTATTGTATGAAAAAAGGGAGGGAAGAAGCGAGGAGACAGAAAAAGGAAAGTAAGATATGAGAGGGAAGGGAAAAAAAAGGAAGAAAGAAAAGAAAGAAGGGAGGGAGGGAGGGAGGGAGGAAGGAAGGAAGGAAGGAAGGAAGGAAGGAAGGAAGGAAGGAAGGAAGGAAGGAAGGAAGGAAGGCAGGAAGGCACTTACTTATTTTTCTTCATGTATCTATGCTTCCTCAATGCCTAAAATATCATTTCTACTCATCTTTAATTATTGATATCTCATTTATTGCTCAATATCAAGTTCAAATTTAACTAATTCTATAATTTCTCTGACTACTCTCAAGTGAATATAATTGTTTTTCACGCATCTTGTCTGGCCAGATAACAAAAACAGTAAGATAGCAACTATAGGTAGTATTCCTTAAAAACAATTCAGTGTAGGGCATAAGAAGACAATTGATAAATACGATATTAATAGATGAATAAATAAAGAAATGAATTTCTATTACTATAAATGACTGTTTTCTAAAATCAAGCATATATTAAGCTGAAAAAGGAGGTATGTCTTAGAGGAAAGTAAACTATACCATAAGACTGAACATTTCAATCACTTAGATCTTAATTTTGTTTCACATAAATGCCTTATAATAGGATATGTATATTAGACTTATTTTACCCAACTATGGCTTTCTTAATCCTTTTTAACTGTTGATTGAACGTTTTAAACCTGTACAAATTTGCCTAGAAGCATAATTTATATTTTAAATAAATGTGTACCAAACTTGTTGGTTTGGGTTTTACTAAATTAAAATTGATAAAAAAAATATATGTATAAAATGAAAAAAATATAATATCAGTGCAATCTGACAAAGGCAATATCACTCCATTTTAAATCTACATTAAACTTACTGCAGTGTTATTTTTCATTTCTTCATGTGGTCAATCACTTGTAATATTATACAATATAAATTGTAGAACATGGATCCAGTTTTGTTTGATTTTACCTAAGCTTATTTAATCAATTTGCATTTTTGATTAAACAAAGTATTCTATAAGCATTAACTACGTTAGCAATGACTTTTAACTCAAATTAAAAGCCCAATTTTCAAAATAAAAATTACAGTTATATTTGTCAGTCTTTTGCGGCTATATTAGGATGGATATTTATATGCCCACTGCATTTCTGATGCCCCTGGCTATTTCCAGCAACTGAGTATAGACACAACACATTTGGCTGCTGAAAATGTACAACACTGAGTTAAGGTGCCAATGGTGGGCATTTAAATATGCTCAGAGAGCTTGGTTACAAATAACTGTAGCAAAAAAATACTAGATAGTATCATTAGTAAGTTCATCCTTTTTGGGAACTTTAAAATATTAGCCCCTCACCACCTGCCCCTGGCTACTTACCAGTCACCTACTTTGTTTTCACCAAACATCATTCACAGGGTTATATTTCTAATGGACAATATGGACTTCTACCAGAGCGGCATCTATGTATTTGCAGCAATGTACACGGTTGAATATATGAGAAACCTGTATACTTGCTAATACTTACTTAAAGGCTGATAACAAAACGTAATTTTATAATACCAATGTTGCTAGCCTCTTTTTTTTTTAATACTATTTGCAAATGTCGGTGTATAAGATTACCCTAACTGTCCAGTTTTAAGCAGTATTGGGGATGGGACCATAAAATTAGTATCTAAATTTAGAACACAAGGTCAGAAACACATTGTATGTAGTGATTTCTTTTGAAATTGGGTAGCAGTGATGAGAATTATATGCAAATGCAGGAGATTTTAGTGATCATGATAATAACACAGTAAACAAAATCACAGAATCCAGATGCTGTTTAGTACTAATGTTGATCGATGAAACTGCCTCCTTAGCGCAGTCCTTTATTTTCATTTCCATCCACATGTCCACAATCATAAAACAGTGCTTTCAATTCCAAGAACCAAGGTAAGGGTAAAACAAGGAACTAATGCTTGCTCTTCTTTTATTGTTGATTCATTTATGTCCTCTGGTGGATAAAAGTAGGTTGAAAGTCAAAATTGTTACCAATTTTATAAATAAGTTTCTACTCTAAACCAGTGTCGGATAAAGTTTATTCTAGAGCTAACTCCTGTTTTTATGCTTTTGTGCTTGTTAACATTGTTATCTAACTATACATTTCATATGTCACTTTGTATTCTAAATCAACTTTATTATTTGTATTAAAATTAGTGTAATACTAGAAACATTAAGATTTTTTTCAAAATTTTAAAATATGAAGGCATTAAGGAATTCTTCCTTAAAACTTATCTTCACCACCCCCACTCCAGACAAATCACTGCAATAATTAGAGAAACCTCTGGCCTAGAAATAACTTTTCTAATTTAGTTATGCTATTTTACCAGTATGACTGATGATTATAAAAACATTTTCAGTGGCAGATAAATTATCCTAATATTAAGAAATGGGTCAAATATTTTCAGGCAACCAATATGGGACCATTTCTCAAAAGGACATGATATATAACAGAAATATAATACAGTAAAATAAGCCAATATAGAGATAATTAAGATCAACTTTTATTGTAAAATTACTGTTCTTTCTAAATTGCCTTTTACACCTGAAATAATAAGAATCTAGGCAATTCAAGTATCACTCCAATTTTCGCATGAATAGAAAGAATAATATGTACCTTTTAGAGAAACAACTGCTTTATCAGACTGAGTACACCATATAAAAAATATATACATTTCTTAGAGTACCTAGTAGTTACTTCACCAGGAAACAATAATACATAATTCTCCCTCTTTTAGAGTTGTGAATAAAAGAAAATTTTGATAGTTTTTAAAAGGTGGTACCAGGTGCAGGTATAATAAAAGCATTAGCTGTCTTTAACATATTACAAGGTTTTAAGCTTGCTATACGAGATCACACTCTCTAAGGTGTACTTCCTGTTTTAAAAAAATAAGCTTAATGTATTAACATAGTTTTTTTCTATGCTCCTAAGAGAAAATTCTGAATTAGTGTAAGCTAGGAGAATCTGGCAAAGTAGTTTTTGTTAAGAGAGAAATGGTAAATTATTTTCATTGGAACAAATAAATACCACCACAACAATGACAACATAAAATGGTCAATAAACTCATTTTAATTAATTAACATTTATTAACAACTACTATATACCAACACTGTGAGAGATAATGGAAATATAAACAAATATTATGTTTCTGATTCTCAAGGTGTTCCAATCAGTTAGATATAATGTTACATATGCAAAAGGAAAACTTTTGAATGCAATTTCAAAGGTACAAGTAGGACTAGAAAACTCTGTGGCCTCTGGGGAGGCTTTGTAGAATATAAATATAAGAAAGTTTTAAAGGTCAAGTAGAGTTGTGATGATATTTTAGGAATGGAAAACAGAATTAAAAAAATTCAGAAGCATGAAAAATAAAAAACTCTAAGAGGTTCCACATTGTTTAATCAAAAAGTAGTACAGTCCTTGAAAAAGCAAGAGGTTGATTTTAGAAAAGCAAACTATACAAGCAGAACATGAGAGGTAAAGGCTAAGGCTTGAGTTATGAAAGGCCTTGTAGTCACTGGCACAGGGAGAGTGCACTTGAGGGCACAGATAGACATAAATAAATATATAACCCAGAAATGCTGGGTTAGTAGCAGTGTGGAGATTTGGTTTTTAAATGCTTATTCTTGAGTGATTTTAAGGCAAAGAAGACATCATACGATAAAATTTTAGAATGCTAAAAATATGAAACTTATTGAGCTATATTATAGTGAATATTGACTTTTCAGTTTTAGAAGAGAGAAATTTTCATTTTATTTCATCCATGAAATTTTTGCTTACGTTTGGCTGCTTATGGAAATTAGTGTATTGTACTCTGTGTTTTTATCTCACCCTCTCTTACTAGCTGATGATTTCTATTTTTAAGCAAGGACCATGTCTTATATTTTAATCTTGTTATACAATATACTGTCTGAGTCATGGGGTTTAATAACAGAAAAAAATGAAAAAATGAAAGAATTAATAAAAGTTCTAGTCAGCTGCCAATATGGAGCAGTTGAATCCGCCTCCTTATGTTCTTTGGATAAGCATGCTCAGAATTTGACCCAGTAGAACTTTTTACTCAGTGTCAAAACCCTCTGCTGCTTTTTCATTTATTCTATATCATCCCCTTGTATTTACAGGTAGGTAAAGAACTAATGCTTATGAATTTTAAAATATTTTTTATGGAAAACAATGAGATTAGACATAAAATTGTTTACTACATTAGCACTCTTGTAGAAGAGAAAGAAGTAGATTTTTAGTTAACATAGGAATGAATTTCACATAATTCAGTTTATACCCTTAGGCATATATTCATGGTGTATGTCTTGTCAGGGAAAAAAGTGCCACCACCAGGGAAAGAGGAATGAGAACAAAACAGATGTGCAGAAGTCTGTTTTCATCAAAATGAAGAAGCTATTTTGTCTCTTTTCATAAGAATTACATAGGTGTTGTCTCTCAGAAAGTGGTCCAAAGCCAAACTTTGATCTGCCTGCTGGAAGTTCAGACTAATTAATAATTTACCTAATGTAGCATCATAAGAGATATTTCATTTTGAATAGCAAATAGAAAAATAATTAGACTTTAACTTTCAACTTCTATATTTGATCAATGATAATGAAAAGAAGCTTATTGATACTTTTCTATTATTATTTTTTGTTCCTTCTTCATGTATTGGTGATGGCATTTCAACTATTCTAGCAAAAACTAATGATCAGGAATGAAAGAATGGAAAATAAACAAAATCTAAACACATATAGATAGGTTCCATTTAAAGAGAAATTAAACATTTTAGAAAAAATTCTAGCATTTTTTATTTGTTAACAGAATCATTTCTTTACTTACACCACAATTTTTTGAAGTGTTCACTGAGCCCTACATTGCTCTTTATGCTTGAGATATATTATCAGGCAATACAAAGATTCTTAGCTTTATGGACTTTATGAAAAAAATAAACATAATAAATAATTAAATAATTCTTATTTATTAGACTGCAATAACTGCTATGGAATAACAACAATTACAGCAGGATAAGGTACTTGAAAGTGCTAGTAATGAGGAGTGGGATGTAATTTAAAAGAGTATAGTCAAGGATACTTGAGCAGAGTTTAGGACGAGGACATGTCACTTGCAGATATTCGGAGTGAGAGTGTTCCAGGCAGGAGTAACAGCCATTACAAAGTCCCTGCTAAAGGTGGAGCATGCCTGGGGCAAGGCCAAGAAGAAGTCAAGATGGCAGGAGATGAGTGAGCAAAGGGGACAAACAAAAGAGAATCGCATATAAGCTTGTGTAGTGTGTTAAGGTGTGGAAAACAGATCTCAAATGACCTTGTAGGATATTTTATAAAATTTGACTCTACCCTAAATAAAATTGGGAGCCATTCCATTTTATTAAGCACAGGAGTGACAGGATATGACTTCCATTTTCAAAGCACTATTTTGGCTGCTATTAGAAATAAAGTATAGAGGGATAGGGTCAGAATTAGGTCACATAGGAGGCTATTGGTAAAATATAATTGAGAGATAGATGGTGGTTCAGACCAGGAAGGAAGAGGGAAAGTTATAGAAGTAGTCAGTTTCTGCATGTATTTGGAAGATTTATCAATAATTTAATTTAATTTAATTTAATTTTTTATTATAAAAACTCAGAGATGGCAGTCTTAAATTGGTCATGTAAGGCTAAAGTACGTCTTCAAAATGTTGCATTACTGTTCCTTTTAAGTATATTTGTATTATTTCACATGTAGAGGGTGTGTTACTTGAGGACAGGGTGCAAATTTTATATTTCACTCTGCCTTAACACTACGAAGTACTCAGTAAATATTCTTGAATTAGGATTCTTAAATAAAGATTTTGGAAAGTTTTATGAAAATTTCCAATTTTATTTATTTTGTTTATTAAATCTGATTGAAAAAATATACATGTTATTTAAGGATATGTTTTAGGACAATAGGTATTCATAATTACTTTAATAAAATAGTGTGATTATAAAAGTTAACTCACTTAATTCTTTTATCAATCATATTATTAAGGTGAGAGAATTTAATATTCTTTGTATCCTTGAAGCAAATATGCAATTAAGAAATAAACACTACCAGTAAAAGAGAAATGCAAAAAAAAAGAGTAAAAGATTAGTTTAAATCTAAATTTGTTCCATGAAAGAGATGTGAATTTAAATTAATGAGATATTCCTGAGAACAGTCAACACAGTATGCTTAGATATAGTACTTTTCAAAAAAGACATGAAAATTGTTGCGACAAGTATAATTACCTGTGGTATTTACAGCTTTTAAAGTTTATGTTAATCTTTAGTATAAAATGAACAGAAATGTCCAATAACCTCTATGATTTCATGTACATAGTAAGACAAACTAAATAATATAGCTCTCAAATCAGACGACAAATTGAAAATATGTACTCTGTTTTTAGCATCTTCAGAGGGAAATATGCATTTTAATACTGGTCTTGGAGATTTTGTCCATTTTGTCCAAAAGTAAAAATATTTGACACAAATTATTTTTTGAAATTATAAAGTAAAAACTCATTTAATTACATCAGCCTAATTTTTATCTTTTGTTATTTTTATCTAAAGCCCCTTAGTATTAGTGAAGGTAAATAATTTAAGAAATTGGAGGAAGTAGAGAATTATGTAGAAAGTTTGACATAAGGTGTTCAATCAAAAGAGAAGCAAAAAATCTTGTTTGCATCATGTGATAACCATATTTTGTCAACATAGCTTACGTATACTTTTATATTAATTTTTGAATTTTAATGTGCTTGAAACCAGTTTTTTTTAGTAAAGAAAAAAAAGCACAATATTAATCATTATAAATGATATATTGAAGATATTTAAGGCCTGGGACAAAATGATTAGTGATGTGTTTGCAGAACTTCATACTACATAAGTAGTTTAGTTTAAAAATATTTTGGAAGCATCTATTCTTTCAAAATTTGACTTCATTGAATAATTTTATAATTTTTTCTTCTTAAAAAATCACTTTTAATAGCCTTCATAGGATAGATTTTAGTATTATACAAATGAAAAAATTATTTCAACAGCATTCTCTTGGGGTTTTTGATTTTGGCCTGTCAAATTTGAGAGCAAAAAAATTGTTTTGTAGATAAAGATATTTTGATCTTTCACTATTTTACTACCTAGTGGAAAAAATTTTAAGTGAAACCACACAAAAAGTTTTGAAATTCTTAACTGTTTAAGAAATAAAGGATATAAAAACTTCAAAAAAAAATCTGCAATATCCATTGATTCTACTTTATTATGAAAAATGTTTAATATACATCTACATTGAAAGCCCACTAATTTATTAAGCTTATATGATCATGTACCCTTACCTGTAATAATACTTTCATCTATGAATAGATAAATTTAATTTCAGGACTCTACCTTTGTCAGGTAACCTTTCCCTATAACTTCTCATCTTCACTGAGAATCAAAGTCATCCATAAGAGAAATATTCAGATTTTGAGGACTGTACTTCTCCAATTGCATAGAACATTTTTTATGCCTGCAGATATTTTTACATCTAAGCCTGTAGTTCTGCTTGCCAACATAAAACTTGTTTCACAAAATTTTCAGCAGCTGGTAGGATAATGAGCCAGTTTTTATGTAAATTAGTGATCTTCCTAATAATTTTTTTAAAACTTATTTAAATTAGTTTCAAATATACAGTACACTGATTAGATATCTATGTAGTTCATAAAACAATCCCCCCATCTTCTCCTCCGTCCCCTGGCCCTCCACCTAGCCATCATATTAATGCTAACTGCATTCCCTCTATCGTGCTCCCTATCCCTGTGACCAGTAACTATCAACTACTAATTTGTAATGCCTCACCCCTTCACCCCATTATCCCAGCTCCCTAATTGCACTTTTTTCTGTCTGTCACCAAATTGTCTACTGTATTTGTAGGTCTGTTTTTGATTAGTTATTTTTTCCTTTAGATTCCTCATATAAATGAAATCATACAGTATTTATCTTTATCTGTTTGATTTATTTCATTCAGTATAAGAATCTTTAGGCCCATCCATGGTGTTGTAAATGGCAGGATTTCATTTTTTAAAATGGCTGAGTAATATTCTATTGTATATATGAACCATAACTTTTTTATCCAATCATCTGTTGATGAGCATTCAGATTGCTTCCATATCTTGGCTATAGTAAGTTGTTCTGCCATGAATATTGGAGTGCATAGATCTTTACCAATTATTGTTGTTTGTTTGTTTGTTTGTTTGTTTGATAAATACCAAGAAGTGCAAGTCCTGGGTCAAAAGATGTATCCGTTGTTAATGTTTTGAGAATCCTCTATACTATTTTCTATAGTGGTTGTACCAATTTGCAATCTCATCAACAATGTATGAGGGTTCCTTTTTCTCCACATCCTCACCAACACTTGTTTTTTGATTTATTGATGATAGCCATTCTCATAGATGTGATTTGTTATCTCATTGTGGTTTTAATTTGCATATCTCTGAAGATTAGCCATCTTGAGCATCTTTTCATATATTTATTAGCCATCTGTATTTTCTCTTTGAAGAAGTTATCTGTTCAGGTCTTCTGCCCATTTTTAAATTGGATTGTTTGTTTTTGTGGTTAAATTGTATAAGTTCTTTATACTTAATGAATTTTTAACTACAAATTTAAAATTTTTAGTTTTCGAGTAAATTTTTTTTAATGGTGAAATGTTTTACTAAATCTATTTATTTATCTTATTTCCCATTATATTAGGTCTCTGATATTAAAAAATAGTTCAATGAAGTAGAAAAAAGTTCTCTACTAGAACTATAGTTTTTAAAAGTGTGACATGTTAAAAGGTACATTTTACTTTTACTGTTAGCTAATATTGTTATAAAATATATATTTTTACTAATTAAATATAGGGAGGTTGGCATATGTTTGCACTACTTTATATCTGCATCTATCATTTCTTTAGAAAGCCTTTCATAATTTAGAAATGCTACTTTTGATACTGTAGCTAATTATTTTTTAATTGCCTGAGCCAATCTTTTTCAAACCACAAATTAAGTAACTATTAAATATATTCAGTTATTTATAGAATGCAAGTTACTTTATTATTATTTCATGAAATGACCATTTTTTTTGAGAGTCCAGGATAATACTTATTGTTCTATGACTGTATTTATCTGTATATGGACCTATTTTTCCAAGTTTATGCCCTAGAGTATAGTAATATTCTCAAGAATGAAAGAAAAAATTGTATTAAAACTTAACCATTAAATAGGGAATGAAGTTTATTAATATATTTGTATTTTCTCTGAATAACATACATCTTTCTGTAAACCACAGTCAGTTGTACCTTTGAATTCGGTTATTTCTAAGTAATCAGATATAACTTTTGACTTAAAAAATTCAAAGGCATAGCAAGATTTACCTATAATTCAATATCATAGACATTGCAAATATGCATTGGCCATGTTGTGAAACATATTCTAATATATGTTTCATATTCTAATATTCTAATCTAACTTGAAGCACATAGGAACATTTTATTCTCATTAACTTAAATAATCAAATAAAATTTTAATATTAGAATATGAGGTTTTAAAGAAAAATGTGGATTTCACAGATATTTTTTGATAGATATTTTTTTAAATCTGCACTTTGACTATAGACTTAGATATGGAATAAGATTTGGCTTGCACAGAGCAGAGTGTGTTAGAGTTGAAAACCAAAAAAGTTATTATTTTATTATTTACATTATCATTTGTTTTACAGCAACTTTGAGAAACAATGAAAATAATGGAATAAGGCATAAATAAGTGAAAAGATATTCCATGTTCATGGATTTAGAATTAATATTGTTAAAATATCCACACTATGCAATGGATTCTTTAGTGTAAACTATTGCTGCTTCCTTTTTGGCACTTAGGAAAATTGATACAAAATCCTAGTTTAAAAGCTGCCTGCACCCTGCAAACATTTTTTGTTTTTTTTAGAGAGAGAAAGAGGTCAGGCTCAGCAAGCCTATATAAGTCCTGTTCCCAGCAAAATGATATTTACTTTCTGCAGCAAAACTTAATAGAAATGAAATGACTAATAAATTGCCTTCTTCATTATTGATGACTGGCTGAGTCTGTGCCTACAAAAGAAAGATCTTTAAAACGTGCCATTGGGCAAGAGTGAAATTGTCAAGGACTGAGAAGTTGAGAAACCTAGAAGATAGCTAGATAGAAATATGTAAATGTGAAATTCTAGAGAGAAATCTAACCACAGAAATATTTTAGATTGCTTAGATGACTGAATTGATTAGGTTATTGTTCATAAAATTCAGCCCTTTCCCCACCCTTATGGGAGAAATATACTTCCACGTCTCATTACATGAGGCTTCATCAAGTGACTCTTTTGGATGGTAGAATGTGGGCAGTCGTGAGAGTGGGCCAGTTTTAATTCTGGCCTTAAGCAGCATCAAATTTCTATTGACCATTTTGCATCCCTGCCTTTTGCTGTTAAACAAACAAACAAACACAAGCAAACAAACAAATAAATAACATACCTTGAAAGCTAATGATCTAAGGTGGGTGATTGAAATGTGGAGCAGCCCTGAATGAAGCTCAAAACCAATAGAGTCAGGCAAATCTAGATAAGGTAATTCCCGACCATCCTGCAGATATGTAATGAGGATAATAATTGTAGTTTTAAGCCACTGAATTTGGGAATGAATTGTTTTTGTAACATTATTGTTGCAATGACTGACTTATTCAGCACTCCTCATTTTACTCTTGAATTAGCACTATACCCCAATAGAATCTCTGCAGTCTCTCCTATTACTCCTGTAGTGCTATTATTGGAAATTATGACTTTTATCATACCTTTCATAATCAGAAATTGATAGAGCTATGCAGATATGTGGAGAAGAATCATTAAATAGTGGTTACCCAGTGTTATCAGAATATATATGATAAAAAGAAGAATACAATGCAAGAATCCGCTTAGCTGTGTGGAGAGTATAGCGTTCAAGTATTACTCACAAGAATAGTATGTGCAAATGACTAAGAAATTACAATATGACAATTAAACTCAGGATAAAAGCATGTGGAAATAATAAAAGAGAAAAAATGCTAGTAGAGTCTTTATTAGACTGTTAATTCTCTCTGACTCACTGAATTCTCATGTTTTACAAATATACCAAATTCTTTATAGGCACAACATTAAAGTAACTTACATTATTAAATATGATTCACACTGCTTTTTTTGAAAAATATGCTATTATGTCTCCCTCTGCCTTTAAGTTCTGCAAATTAGTTTGGGTTAAGTCCAAACTAATACTTATGCATTATTAAATTTAAAAAGCCCCGAAATCAATTTCTAAATATTTGAATATTATTTTCAAAGGAAATATGATCTTGGCTGTATTTCCTATAATAAACAAAACTATTCTAAGAAATTTTTGATAGAACTTGTAATAAGACTATGGTATACCAACTTTGAATTTAAATTGCCCTATGTTTATTACAGAGTTGTTTAAACAAGTTTTTTCAAAGTAAAAACCTGGAATACTTAAACTCTGTTACATTTAGAACTTTCATTAAAAGGTACTTGATATAATAGAACTACTATGTTTCTTAGAAGGTATGTCTTTAAAAACCTTTTCTGCTTCTAGCTTCCTAGCCATAACTTGATTGTCTTAAATTCTCTGTTGTAGTTAATTGGGCAATATCAATTACCCAATTATTTGAGCTTTGGCTAATATCAAGCTCTCACTGTCTTTCAGGAAGCTGAATCTTATTAACTATAAAATCTTTTAAAATTGTCCTTATACATGTTTTTCAAAGATTGATCTTTCTTTTCCTGATATTGTGATATCTCAGACCTTTAGCATCTCTTCTTAAAATACCACAAAGACCAATACGGTGCTTGCTTATGCTTAGGATTCAGCAAATGTTTTCTGTAGAGAATAAATGAATGAATGAATGATTACTCCTCCCAAAAATTCCCATGATTTCTCATTTTTATGAAATTAAGCCATGAATTTTTAGCAATGTAACCAAGTGGATCTCCAGGAAACTAATTAACTTTGTAATCTCATCTCTTACCATATCAAACACAGACCTGATTTTCTTCTTATAAAATTCATTTTCTCAAGCACGTGCTTTTTTAAATAGCATTCTCTTAAACTGAAATGTCTTCATCTGAAATATTTTACCATAAATTTTTTATTTGTAAGAATCTCAATTTGCTGTCAAGGCCCACTTCAACTCCATCACATGATACTAAAAGCATAGACTCTGAAGTCAGGTCTCCTTGGAAAATGTTATTCAGTTTTCTATAAACTAAGCATATACCTACCATATGCCACAGAAATTCTACTCCTAGGAATTTACCCAAGAGAAAAAAAAAAGATATGTCAATGAAAAGAAGTATGAAAATATTTATTGCAAATGTACAATAAACTGGAAATAGCCCAGATACCCATCAATAGGAAATAATCATTGTATATTTATATTCATATAAAAAAAATACTACTTAGTAATAAAAAAGAATTAGATACTCTTACAACATGGATAAATTTAAAATGCATTATTCTGAATGAAAAGAATACTTAAAGAGCACCAATGTATGATTTCATTTATATGAAGCTTTTGAGAAATAAAAACTAAGCAAACTATAGTTGTTGAAAGGTAATATGAGTAAAAAATAAACACTTGTAAGCAACTGAGATTCTTGAGTGATTAGGTGTATATTAAAGCTGATTAACACCAGCATAACTAAAAATCAGATTTTTATGTATAAAATAATATTATTCACGATGTAGGTTTGAAGTTTGGTTGAAATAAAAATTAGTATTTGGAAAAAATTCCAAAATTAATAAAGAGAAAGAAGAAAACCTAAATAGGCAAATTTTTTGAAGGCTCTTAGAAAAACTGTGAAAGAATTGCCTCTGAAAAATTACTAGGCCTAAATAGTTTTACAAGCTAATTCATTTCAATCTTTCAAAGAAGAGATAACACCAAAGAAATACACTGTGCAAAAGTTCAGTACAACATAAAATCTTCCCAATTCATTTTGTCAAATCAGCATAGCCATAATAACAATATGAAAATATTTCAAACAAAAAAAAACTATTTAAAAAACTAAGTATGAATAGAGATGCTTGCTATTTGATGAATTGGCTGCTGTCACTTTGATACTATTACTTTCCTCTTGGGTGGACATGACATTTTCAAGAATCCCCTTTCTTGTAGACTCTTAGGGTTTAGCAATAAGAGGAATGCACATGTGTTATAGGACAAATGAAGTGGAAACCACTACTCTCAGAAGTTTCACAGCCAGATGCAGTAGCTTCTTGGAATTCTCTTGGACCTTGAGAATCTCCACCTGCTGCATTGCTTGAGGCTAAAGTTGTTAGGGAATATTTCTCTGATTCTCTAGTTGTAGCCTTCTAGACCCCTATTTCCTTGCCCCAATCCCTTCACATTTTTAAATGTCTATTTCCTATATGAAATATCTTATTCCTATAACATTTATAATGATTCTACTCTGCTGAGCAAACCAAGACTAATAAAAATATTCATACTAGAGTGGTTCTAGAGGAACAGAATCTTAAGGCATTGATTCTAGAATTCGGATATATTTATGGACTTGATCAGAGATTCTGATAGTCTCTCTAAAAGACTAAGAAACAATGATACAATGAGTGTGAAAAATTTAAATTAAGAGTATGTTTGATCGATAGGGGTTACAAATTTACAATCTTTGAACCTCAAATGTATATATTTGATCTAGATTTCTATTGTTTCTTCCCCTTAGTTGCCCCTTCCTCACTACAACAAGCTTCCCTCACGTTTTCTCCTATTCTCTTACAGCAGCGGATCCCAACCTTTTTGGCTCCTGGGTTGGGCACTCATATGAGAATCCACCTTGATGACCTAAGGTGGAGCTGAATTGAGGAGCAGCTGCAAATACAGATGATTTGATGTCTTGCTTGAGGCTCACCCCATGCTGTGCGGCCAGATTCTTAACAAGCCACTTCCCTTTACTGGTCTACAGCTTGGGGTTTCGGGATTCCTGTTCTAGAGAGATCATCTCTTAGATAATTTCTATTGTATGAGGAACTCAAACATAAAGGCAAAATTACTCACTGTAATAAAAGATTGTTTTAATGAAACTTTACTTAATTACACTTCTAGTTAGGGGGTAGTTGGGAGCATCAAAAACTCTTTTCCAGTGGTTTTAATTCTCTATGTGTCATGATTTTGTATGTGCTTTTCAATGAAGGAATATTGGATTTGAGAAGGGTTAAGCCACATGGCAGGCAGCATATGGAGGGCTGTGAAAGAAGGCACATAGGTATTTATTTAATAGTTATCAATCTGCCCATATAATATACCCTCATTAGCTTTTGGCTTAGCATTAGCATCTGCTACTAAAGAGAAAACAAGCAATCATTAAAAAACTTAACTATAGAATTGGGAGAACCTCAGGCACAGATTCTCTGCATGGCGGATTCCTATGCCCCAAACGTAGAATAGAAATAGTAGTAACTCCCAGAACACTGAGAGATCATGTATGCAGACACAGTGAACCTCTTAGTGATTATCCTCATAGACTGATAACCCAATAATCGAAAAACACCTCAGTGACATCCTAGTTTGCATGGCAACAAGAGAATGCTTGAGTTGGCCAGACTCAGTGTTCGCAGGAACCAAGGCATAATTAGAATCTTCATTTAGATGGAGGGTACTAATATAATCAATTTGCCATTCCTTAACAGGTTGGGAACTCTGGCGGATGGCCCTAGATTCCTTTGGCAGCTGCTATGGGTGCTATTTAGAACATACTAACTCACTTTGCTTCAAAGGCAATTCCACATTCTTGGTAATATGCCATCCCACCCTTCAGTGGCTGCTCTTCCTATGCACTCAATCTGCTGTCTCTACTGAAGGGTCAGTTGCTAGGGCTCATGCCTGGCTAGGGCACCAGCTTCCTGATTGCTGGGGGATGTTAATGCCTCACGAGCCAGATGTGGAAAATGAAAAGAAATATCTTAGGCTCTTGCAGTTGAACCCAAACGTCTTTCCACATATCTTGATGCCATAAAGGCTATTCTTGATTTATCTGCATTTCCATCATAAGGGAAGTTCTTACCATGATATATTGTTCCTTAAAGCTGTCTGGTCATATCTGATTCTATGCATACATTCTCAATCAGAAATTCTGACAAAGTCAGTGTTCCCAACTGTATTCTGTTACAAGGAGAACAGATTCTTATCAATCTTATGAAAATTAACTATAACTATATTGCTATGAAAATAAGAGTACTAAGAGTCTCTGAATTCTGAAGGGATCATGTAAGAAGAAAAAATAAATTTTTTATCTTTGTTCTCAAATGTATGTTAGCAAATTTCTGATAGCTTAAAAGAAAAAAAGTTTTTTTATTAATTAAAAAAATTTAAATTACAGTTGGATATGATATATTAGTTTCAGGTGTACAACATAGTGGTTCAACATTTATATAACTTACAAAGTGATCACCTGATAAATTTAATAAAAGGTTTTCTTAAATCTGAAAAAACAAAACAGAAAAGAATCAAGAATATTTCAAATGAAGTAAAAACTTATAATTATCCTCATTAGTTCATTTAATCATATGTAATTTATTCTTTTTAATCTTAATCTTTTATTAACAATTTTATGAACCCATCAGTTTCCCATTAAAGTTTTATAAATTCTTATTTAATTAAGTGGTATGATCTTAATTGTCAGAAACCTATATTTTTCAGAGTCTTTTCTGTGAATCTCTCTTAAGGTAAAGCATTTTTCCAGGAACATTTAGCAAAAGCATCAGAGTACAACAAGAACTGTATGTAAATAAAAAAAAAAAAGACTTAAAAATGACCATGATTAAAGATCTGATGAAAGTTTGTTATATAATTTAATTGAAAAAGGAATTTGGTTATTTCTGTGACACCTTTTGTAAAATAATCACTAGAATTATGACTGATAGCATTATACCAGGATACAACAAACTTTTAAGGAATTTTATATAATTTCTGGAATATTTATATTAATACTATATATCTATACAAATATAACCTAAAGAAGTTTAGCATCATTTCTTATTTGATAATGCGTCTCATGTAATTTACTTACCAAATAAGCCAAATTAGTTTAATATCTCTCTTTTATAAGGAAAGAGAACAAATCTGAGATGTTCCAGGGACCCTCTGAAAAATCCCAAAGTTAGTTTGCGGTCAAAAAGACTTGGTTTAGAATGACTTAGGAGAAACATGTAAAAAATATCAAAAGATGTTTAATACACTTGATTCGCTAGGATAATAGCTCACTGGAAAACAATGCTCAGTTATCTATATAACCAAAGTGACAAAGATTTCGAAGGCAAGTTCAGAAAGTTACATAGATGTAAAAAAGGAAAAACTTAGCTCTTTTAAAAGAATCAGTTTTCTTGGGTAGTCAAGGACATGATAAAGACATGAAGTACAGAAAATTATTCTGATAGAACACAAGATCTTTTTTTAAGCAAATTACTTAGAAGGTAAAGAAAAACCATTCATAGCATTATCAAGAGCAAACCTATAGTCCAAGTAAACTTTGTCCTTTTAGCAGATAAAAGAAAATTAAGTTTTAGTTTTATCTAAGTATACTATTAATATTAAAGCTTATTTTTCTGTGAGCCAATTAAACAGAGCTCTTTCACTAATTAATTTTGACAATACTATCCAAATGTTGAAAAATAATATGTATATATAAAACTCTTAGCCATGAATCAGGTACAAAATATAAAACTTACTAGTTTTTAAATAACTGTTGAACAAATTGCATCTCCAGCAGACAGAACAAGTTAATATTATTTGCTCAAACAGCTAAAGCTTTTTAGTGATATTTGTAGAGAAGACTTAAAATTTCTGTTTGCCCTTGGACCTATGGAGCCTGTGGACCAGATTTTGGGCAAGGAAGATTCTATAGCATTCTGTACTTTAAAAAGCCTCTTCTCTCTTCCCCCTCCCTCTTTTTCTTCAGTCTCAGTGGGCAGTTTTTTAGTTATCTCCTAAAGTATTTACATTTCAAAGACATGATGAAATTTATATCCTTAAGGAACAGAGGAAGAATGCAAATTTTCTCCTGGGAGTTTTAGGGTATTTTTTTTTTTTTTGTAGATATATATTTTAGATCAAAAGTCTAGAATATTCACTATTTAAAATTGTCCTTTCTATTAAAGTTTTTGTATACAACAGAAGTGTATACAAAAATAGAGTGCTTGTCCATTTCATTCTCAATCACCTCTTCATTGTTCTCCTCACTTTCTCAGGGATTCCATCTCTTAACATCTCAATTGGAGTTTGTCACAAATGCTGGTACTTTAATCCATGGCAATTTGTGCCCTCCTAATTTTGCAAAATGGTGTACTAAGGTCTTTAACTTATTCTTTTCCCTCATCTTTTTTGTTAGCATGAAGCTGGCAGAGCTGTGGACAAGCACACATCCATCCCTGAACTTAGTTCTTCCAGCCTTTTAACTTGAGCTTCTTTCTGCCTCTAGTTGGGCATCAGAGACCAGCTAGATTGCCAATAGTAGAGGCCACCCTACTGTGGCAGTCATTCATTTCCCTTCTTTGCCACTGTGTGCTATGCACAGTGCTTCAAACAGGGCATTAAACCAGCTGATATTTCTTGGGCATCCCTGTACTCACATGGAGGTCCACAAGCATCTAATATACACACAATCCTCTTCCCCTTCATAGAGCTTGATGGCCAACTCAGGATTTCCCCTGTGAGTGCTTCTTTCCACATCATTCCCCCGCCCCCCTTTTTTTCAATGTCCTGTATGACTCACCAATTGTTCATTTACAGCCTTGGTCCTTCCTCAGCTGAAATCTGAAACTGGCACCCACACAGAGGGGCAAGGGGAGATTAAAAAATGAGACAGATTATTCCAAGTTGTTAGATGGCAGTTTTAATAAGCAAGGAAACTTATACAAGAGGCTTGTTTTGGGCAGTCACAAACTGAGTAGAACTCTGCACCCACCTACCAGAATCTTATTTCCTGTTTAGGAAAAAAAAAAAAAAAGTGCAGCTAGCTGCCAGTGTTAATTGATTTTTACATAAACACACTCTTTGAGGCTGAAACAAATCTGACTGATTTTCAATGTGAAAATAAAATACAAAAACTGTTCTTGGAGTTATTTCTAAACAGAACTAATACAACAGAAGTGTATACATAAATTGGATTTTATCAAATGAATCTTTGACTAACACCTGTTCGAGTATGATGTTACCATCATGGGTAGGAATGCTATGTTTTCTAGAATTTGACATTTTCAGCAATTGAGAATGACTATATTTTGTAAATGGAAATACTACGACTATAAACTAAATGCTATACATAGAATGATGTCATTTGTTTTCAAAGACTATTGATACACTAGAGTGATGAGAAAATAATAATAGAAGCAAGGCATTTTGTGGTGAAATTTGGGGTAAGGTTAGGACTGTAATCTGCAAATTATCTTGGAGTAAACTCAGTAGCTACAAATGTAGCTGGTGAGTATTCCCAGGGCAAATGGGAAACGTGTTAAAAGTTTATATGTGTGTCTTAATGGGGTTCAGTCAGGTATACAGTCCAGATGGTCTCAACAGTACATTGCTCTCTCAAGGTTGCAACCTTGAAATGGCTTAGGCTGTATGAACAGTGGATAGAAAGGATATGAAGGACTTAAAGAGCCTTTGGCTGCCTAGGTCCAGCTCACAGGTTAACTAACAGTTATGTTCTTTTGGTGACAACTTCCAACACCCAGTTCTTAGAATACAGTGTAACTAGGCATCCTGTAGAATGTATTCTCATACCGTATTTTGAAGGGGTGCTTTTATTAGCTTACATTTTTGGCTACCTAAAATGGTTTTTTCTTCTGCCCCTTCTTTCACTGGGAGAAGTTTCTTTACTCCATGTGATTGCTATGGAACTATCACTGTCATTTCCAGAGCCATATTAGTTAGTTCAGGTTTAAGTACATGACACAGCATAACCAAAAAAAGTTCCTTGGGAAATATAGAGGCAAGACAAAAACAAAAAAAAAAAACGAAATAAAACACATATTTTATTATTTTTTAAATCTAGTTAGAGTAAGATTATGCAATTATATGGGTCTTAAAAGTCTAGGCTGCATATTAAAGATTTAAAATCCATAATTAATAAAATTAGCACAATAAATAAAATATATACACTCTTTTGAGTCCAATATAAATAATTTTTTAAAAATTGAACAAGTCCTAGACATCTCAAGAAGACATCTCAACAATTTCAAGTGAATTGATATTTCAAAGATCAAGTTATCTGACTAAATATCAACATAAATAAAATTTAAAATTATGCTTATATATTATGCAAGTAAGAATTGAAATTATTTAAAATGTGTATGTAACTAATTTAAAAAATAGAATAAAAATTCATAGCTTGTAACTAAAGCTTTACTTATAAAATAAATATATAAATAACATGAGAAAATAAATTCATAAAAAAGCAAAATTGCATCACCAATGATAATGAAATTTGATTCCTTGAAAAGACTAATAGGCAAATGTTTAGCAAAACTGATTCGAAAAAAGGAAAAAGGACTAAAATAAACAACATTATAAAGAAGCACATATATCTACAGGTTTAATCTTTGATTTAAAATAAAAAAAATGATACTAACAAATTTATTGCAACATATTAAAAATTAAATGAAATAAACAATTTAAAGAAATTACCAAAATTTATTTAATGAAAAATTCTTAATGAAAAAATTAAAATAATAATAAAGTATCTTTATTTACTATCCTTTCCTACTTTCTTTAATTTCCCAGTCAACTAATAAATAATTTTTATCTTCAAAAAGAGTATTTGAGAGACTAAAATAGGAGTGTAAACCATGGATCTCATTTTATAATGCTAGAATAACTTTGATAAACAAACTTCATAAGGGAAGCATAAGCAAATTACAAATCAATTATTTGTTTATATAGATGAAGAAATTCTAAATAAAATATGAAAAAGTTGGATCCATCAATTTATATAAAATAGTAGGATATCATAGTCAAGTGGGATTTATTCCATGAATGAAAACATAGTTGAACAACAGAAATACTCTCAATATAAATTTTATAAAACAAATTTAAATTTAATAACCATAAACTTGCCTTTAGAGAGTAAGAAAAGCATTCATTATATCTGGTTTTCACTCTGTTCATCAAACATGCCAAATGAACTCTTCTTACTGACTGACATTTTTTGCTGGGAATGCACTCAACTCGCAATATCCACAAGGAAAACTCCTGCAAATCCTTGAAATCATTGCTCCAATAAAATCTCAATGACATCTATCATGGCCACTCTATTAAAAATTGAAGTCTACCCTCTTTTCCATGATTCTCTCAAAATCCGCTCAGCCTACTTTAGTTTCTTTTTGTTTTATAGCACTTATTGATCACTTTCTAACATATTATGTGATTTAATTTTTTATTATATTTATTGTGTTTGCCTTCTCTCACACCACCCCACTAGGTTACATATTCTATGGTGGCAGGAATCTTTTTCTGATTTGTTTTATCTCAAATACCTAGAAATATTTCTGTTTTCTGTCAGTGCCCAATAAATATTTGTTGAACAAAATAATTCATGATTAAAAATGCAATAAATTACTCTAATACCAAAACATTGTAAATATAACACACAAAAAAGAAAACTATAGACCAATATCTCTCTTGAACACAAATGCTAAAATCATAAATACAATACTAGCAAACCGAATACAGCAATATATTAAAAAGATTATACACCACGATCAAGTGGGCTTCATCCCAGGGACACAGGAATGGTTCAACATATGCAAATCAATTAATGTGGTGATACACCATATAAACAAATTAAAAAATAAGAATCATATGATCATATCAATAGATGCAGAAAAATCCTTCGACAAGATGCAAAATCCATTTATAATCAAAAATCTTATTAACAAAATCGGTAAAGAAGAAAATTACCGTAACATAATAAAGGCCATATATGACACACACTCAGCCAACATTATACTTAGTGGTGAAAAACTAAAAACCTTCCCTCTAAGATCAAGAATAAAGCAAGACTGACCATTATCGCCACTGTTATTCAATATAATATCAGCAGTCTTAGCAAGTGCTTTCAGACAAGAGAAAGATATAAAAGGCATCCAAATAGGAAATGAAGAAATCAAACTGTCACTATTTGCAGATGACATGATTCCCTATATAGAAAACCCTAAAAACTTCACATGAACACTACTAGAAACAATAAGCAAATACAGTAAAGTCTCTGGATACAAAATCAATTTTCAAAAATCCATAGCATTCCCATACTCTAATAATAAAGTGTCAGGAAAAGGAATAGAAAATAACAGTTCCTTTTGAAATTATAACGAAAAGAATAAAATACCTTGTAATAAATCTAATGAAACATGTGAAGGACCCATATAATGAAAACTATAAGACCCTATTAAAAGAAATTGAAGAAGATACAAAGAAACGGAAGAATATTTCATGTTCTTGGATTGGAAGAATCCACATATTTAAAATGACCGATTATTACCCAAAGCATTATTCAGATTTAATGCAATACCCATCCAAATCCCATAGGCATTTTTTTTAAAGAAATAGAACAAAAAAATCATCAGATTTTTATAAAAGCACGAAAGACCCCGAATTGCCAAAGCTATTCAGAAAAAAAAGAATGAGGCTGGAGGCATCACTCTGCTTGACTTTAGATTATACTACAAAGTAACAATAATCAAAATGGCAAGGTATCAGCAAAAAACAGACACACAGACCAGTGGAACAGATTTGAGAGTCCACCAATAAACTCATGTATATATGGACAAGTATTTTTTTTTACAGAAAAGCCAAAAATGTACAGTGGAGAAAGAAGAGCTTCTTCAATAGATGGAGATGGAGAAAACTGGAAAGCGACACACAAAAGAATGAAACTAGACTGTTGTCTATCACCACACACCAAAATTAACTCAAAATGGTTTAAGGACCTGAACATAAGACCTGAAACAATAGAATGCATAGAAGAAAACACAAACTAAACTCAAGGACTTTGGACTAAAGAAGATTTTATCAATTTGACCTCAAAAGCAAGGGAAATGAAAGCAAAACTAAATGAATGGGACTACATCAAACTAAAAAGCTTCCGCATGCCAAAAGAAACTGTCAACAAGTTAAATACACAACCATCCGAATGGGAAAATATATTTGCAAGCAAAGGCTCCAATAAGGGCCTAACATCCAAAATATACAAAGAACTCATATAACTCAATGGCAACAGAAAAAGACACAATCCAATCAAAAAATGGGCAGGAGACCTAAACAGACACTTCTCCTAAGAAGACATGGCCAACAAACATATGAATAGGTGCTCATCATCGCTAACCTTTGGGAAAATACAAAGCAAAACCACAATGAGATACTATCTCACACCTGTTAGAATAGCTGTTATCAACAGGACAAGTAATAAGTGTTGGAGAGGATGTGGAGAAAAATGAACCCTCACCCACTGCTGGTGGGACTGCAAACTAGTAGTCACTATGAAAAACAGTATTAAGTTTCCACAAAAAACTAAGAATTGATCTACCACATGAACCAGCAATCCCTCTACTAGATATTTTCCACAAAGACTCGAAAATTCATATCACAAAAGATATTTGCACACCAATGTTCATAGCAGCATTATTCATGGTGGCCAGGACATGGAAGCACCTGAAGTATCCTACAGCAGATGATTGGCTAAAGAAGCTGTGGTACATACATTCAATGGAATATTACTCAGTTATAAGAAGAGATGAAATACTGCCATTTGCGACAACATGGTTGGACCTCGAGATAATCATAGTAAGTGAAATAAGCCAGAGAGAAAAAGTTGAAAACCACATGATATCACTTAATATGTGGGATATAAACCTAAAAGCAACCAATGAGCAGGACAAACAGAGACTCACGGACATGGACAACAGATTAGTGGTTACCAGAGGGTAGGAAGGAAGGGGGAGGAGAAGGCTGATGGGGTAAAAGGGGTCAAACATGTGGTTACAGAAAGAAATTAACCATGGGAGGTGAAGACATAATGTAAGTATATATATGCCATACTGTTAAATTGTATGCTTAAAATTTACCGGATTTCATTAACTAATGTCACCCCCCAAAAAATTAATTTTTAAAAAAATCAGGTAGATATTATGCCAAAGTGGGCTTCTCACTCCATGTTGTTCCTTGTTTTACTCCTAATGTAAGGATCTCCATAAGAGTATCCATACCGCAGCAATGAGCTTTTCTGATACCAGATGAAAAACATTTCATTTTCAATAATTATGGAAAATATTATTATCTAAACAGGTCTCCCTTTTCCAGGATCACAACTGCTTAAGAGCTAGATTTATAAAGTTGTTGATCAACCTCCAGTATCTGCATTCACCATTTCATTTGGATCTCCATTTCCTCACATTCTAAAATTTGCTCTATTGCTTTCTCTTTCTTCTTAATATGATATAAAGTCATTATAAACTCTCAGCAAGTAAAATAGCCAGAGATTAATACCAATGACAATATAATCAGAGCAGACATAAAAAGATACATGGAATCCACCATAAGCAGGCAAAACTGAGCTTTAAAGAGTGTTTCACTATTCAGTTAATAAAATGCCGAATGCTGTCAACCCAGTCACAGCAGGACAAACAAACTGGTTTTCCTGGCCAAGCATAGCAACTTGCTGATCACCTCTATCACTTCAGATAGTTAGTAAAGGGGCATAGGTCTCTCTCCTTCCACCCTGGTGGTAGGAAACCAGGAAGGAAGAGAAAGAGAAGGGAAGAGGGCATGATATGTAGGTGTTAAGGCACAAAGTCAGACTTGGGGAAAACCAGGAGGAAATGGCAGGTGAATGTGCCAGGGATACTTGGCATAAACCATCACTCAGCATGTAGAACTGCCTAGCATCTCTTCATCCTGTCTCAGAGATGGCCAAGTGATGCAGCTCAGAGACATGAAAGTGAGAATCATATTTTTAAGCTAATCAAATATAAAACATATACTTACGGAAAAATTGGAAAACTTACTAAAATAGGATTGTCTTAGAAAATGTAAATATTATGGTTGGCAATCCCATGAGATACCAAATTTTTCAGTCAAACATTATTGTAGAAACCTTTCTGATAGTCAATGTTTACTTATTTCATTAATGGATTTACTTAATTACTATATATAGAAACATGTATGTTACTATGTGCTATATATAGTACCGTCTTTTGCTCAGTACTAAGATTTAGGCCTCACACAAAGTAGAATGAAAGGGGGGCAAAATAGAGATGTCCAATGTGCTTTTGAGATTAGTTTAGGCAAGAAGCTTGAGGGGACGGACTCTTGAAAGACAAGAAATTTAGGCTGGATCCTAAAGGCTAACTAGGATTTTGAGAGACAAAGTAGGCAGCAACAGGATGTTTAGGAAAAAACAACACAAAGGATAACACGATGATGTGAAATGTATATTCATGTAGGAGTAGACCAGTAAGGTTGAACGGTGGGTATGTAGAAGGGGTGATGGAAGCTAAAAACAGAAAAGCAGGGTATGGTATCAGGTTAGATCTTTGGAACTTACCCTCTAGGCAGTGGAAGCAGTTGAAAGTTTGTGCAAGAGGGCCCATGTTTTAGGAGAGTAAGTATACATCAGTATGAAGGATCAATTATAGGAGAGATGGAGGGCAGTGAGAGCACTTCGGAGGTTATTGTGACATCCCTGATAGAGAGACTGAAAGACGAAATAGATTCCATTAGCTATCTATTATATATGGAGTTTGAGGGAGAACGTGTCTCAAACTTTGATGTGCTTGTGCATCACTGGTCTTATTAAAATGAAATTCTCATTTGGGGGGTCTGATGGGTACTTAGATTCTGTGTTTCTAAAACATTCTGGTCCTTGAAACATGCTGGTCCTATACTTTGAATAGCAAGGTTTGGGACAACTCCAGGTATACCATCTTTGTGAGGCTGGCTTTACATTATATTAAATGCGTTTGGATCAAGGGAAGATATAGACTCCATGATTAGACACATTCAGTATGAGGCACCCCAACCAAGAGTTAGAAAGTGGATTGTTGTTTTAGAAGTGGGGCTGAAGCTTGAGTTAATTAGAAATCATTAGAGGAAGAAAAAAAGGAGAAAAGTATGGGGCGAAGATTCCCCAGGGAAAAACAGTGTTTACAAAAGGGCATGAAACAGAGTGTTATGGGAGATGCAGAACTTACTTAGTACTTACTTCTTGATGGAACTAATAAATGTGCCTTTACTTATTTCTTTTTACATATGAGAATTATATTTTGGTCACTATAATGACCTAACGTCCTAAAGTTATAACACTCATGCGAATCTGTACCAGCCTAACTTCAAGAACATATAAAATTCTGCTCCTTCACAGCTGATCCCAATCTGCTGTTGATTTCACCAAATTACATCTTTATACACTGTGTGTCTGGAAACAAACTAATAATTGTTTTCTTAAAATACATTAATCTCTTAAATCAAGTAGAAAACAACAAGTAGAGCTAATAACTCAAGTCACACTAGTATTAGCTGTTATAACTGTGTACGCGGAGTGTTAGCAGAGATTATTTCTCCATAAGGCTTTGAGTCTCTGCCCAATGTCCTTCATTCCAACCTGTAGGAGGCACTGTGTGCAGGGCAGGAGTAGTGGGAAAGAACTCTCAGTGTTGGATCATCCTGAAATGTCTTAAAGTCTCTCCCATTTTTGGATACTTTTGCCTGATGTAGGGTTTTTGGTTAACAGCTTTTGTCCTTCAGCACTCTGAATACTCACTGCCCCCCTGGTCTCCGGTTTCCAATGAGAAATCTGCTCATAATCTTATTGGCAAAAAGATCGCGAAAGCCACCCCCTCTCGGCTTTATAGATGTTAATAATATAACTTATCTTATGAACAGAACACTTTCTTATAATATTGTGATAACAAGTTGTAGCATCATTTTTAAGAAAAGAAATTGAATATTTTAAGTGTAGACCCTCTAAGGTCTTTAAAAAGATAAAACTTATTACAGATTTTCAAATTATAAATGAAAAGGTCATTGTAGCATCCCATACATTTTAATTTCTAATAAATATCAATCTTTCTGACATAAATGAAAGCCATTTGGGTCCTTTTGTTTGTATTTATTATTTATTTGTTTGTTTGTTTGTTTGTTTATTAAGTGAAAAGGGGGTCTTGAGACCAGGAAGTGAGAAAAGCACTGTGGTTTATCCCCAGCTGTGACTTGTTCAGTGTCTTGCTCTGACGCAACAAGAAACCATTTGATGGAATTGCCAAAACTCCCATATAAAACTCTGGATGGTCTGAGGTTTTTGTCCTTAGAGTCCAGGAAGCTGATTTGTGGTGACCTGTTGGACTAGACTAGTTAGCTTCTTTTCTCCTTTTTTTGTTGTTCTTTAGCTTATTTTTTCTTTGTCTTTATTCCTTCTTTTTCTCATTTTTTATTTTCCATTATTCTCCTTTTTCTTATTTTTCTTAGTTCTCTTTTCTCATTGTTCTTTTTTCTTTTTTTCACTTTTTCATTTTCTTTTCCTCTTTATTTTGTTCTTTTCTCATTTTTTTCTTTTTTTCCTATTTTTAAAAACATTTTTTATTTAGTATTGCTAGCATTGTTAGTACATTTAGTAGAGTTAGGATTGCTATTGTTAGCATAGTTAGCATTGTTTATTAGTATTATTTATTAGCACAGTTAGTATGCATAGTTAGCATTGTTAGTATAGTAGCAGTTAGTATAGCATAGTTAGTATTGTTTAGCATAGTAAACAGTTAGCAGTTAGTATTAGCATAGGTAATAGAGTTAGTATCGTTTGCTAGCATAGTTTGCATCGATAGTATTGTGAGTGAGTGCAGTGAGTATGTCACCATGTTACATGACCTTGTAACCATCTCTATTGAGGAGGAGGCCCACATTGGGTGCTACCAGCTCCTGAACACCATTGGTGAGGGAAGCTTTGTCAAGGTGAAATTGGCCTGGCACATTCTAACTAGGACAGAGGTAGCTGTCAAAGTCATTAGTAGACCTTTCTGAAAAGTCCACGCCATGAAAACCCTGAACCACCCTAATATTGTAAAACTGTTTGAGGTAACTGACACCAAAAACACACTCTTCCTCATCATGGAGTAGGTGGACAGAAGGGGCTTGTTTGATTAACTTGAGGACTGTGGTCATATGAGAGAGCACAGGCTCAAGGTGTCTTCTGGCAGCTGATGTCAGCGGTACAGTATTGCCACCAGAGGGGAATCATCCACAGGGATCTGAAGCCATGGAACGTTCTCCTAGATGCTGTCTAGAACATCATACTCACAGACTTTGGGCTCAGTAAATGAGTATATGGGCCAAAGTATGACCACTTTCTGTGGCAGCCTCCATTACATCGTTCCAGAGATGCTCCTGGGACAAAGCTATGATGGTCCTGGAGTGGATGCGTGGAACCTGGGAGTCATCTTGTACAGAATGGTTAGTGGAAAACTGCCATATGTGGCAGACAACATTAAGGAACTACAGCAGAAGATCCCAAGAGAAAAGTACTATGTCTCCTACTTCATTTCTTCAGAGCTAGTGGACATTTTAGGAAAATGTTTAACTGTCGAAACCCATCACCGAGGAACACTCGAAGAACTATTGAGATATTCCTGGACAAATATGAGGCAGGAGAAACTGAGGCCATATCAGGAGCCGCCATGTGACATCATAAACTCTCAGGTGATCCAGGTAATGATAAACATGGGTTTCAAGAAGAAAAATTTGAGGAGGCCATCAGAGGCAAGAAATATGACACAACAATGACTACATATCTCATGCTGAGCTACAAAGCACCCAAGGGGAAGGGCCGCATCATCACAGTAAGGCCCTTTCCCACCACTGAGTCCTCCCTTGCCAGCTACGGTTTTTACCTGACCCACAGCATCCAGCCATTGGGCCTGGAGTTGAAAGAGCCATCTACTCCTTTAGCCAGCAGGGACTAGAGCACTGCTATTCCCGCACCCATACCTGAGTTGGTGACCAGCACTCCCTCAGCAGGACCCAGGTCAAAGACCACCAGTCCTGAACCCCATCTGGAGTCAGGGACAACCGGCTCCACACCGCAACCAGCGTTTGGGATCATCAGTTCCACATCCCGACAGCTGGACTGGAGTGGTGGACCACTATTCCCACCTGCACTGGAGTTAGGGACCACCACCTCCAGCCTTGCCCCTCAGCCTGGCCCTTGGGCCTCTGTCTTCATCGACAGCACCAGCAGCAACAGCACTAGTAGTAAAGCCATAGATAGACAGCCTGAAGGTGAGACCCCAACCTATTTTGGGGGCCAGAGCCAGGGCAGTCAGGGGGTGGCTAGGAGGTTCTGGCACTTCATATGAAACACCTCTACTGTGGGCCTCCATCAATAGATGGCAGAGCAAAATGCAGTCCTTATAGTTCACTGCAAGACAGCAGGGCAGGGCTGCATCCAAAGACTGTGGAGACCTCAAGCTATGTTCCCTGCATTTTAAATGCTGAACTCAAAGATGCTGAGCTCCGAGGAGTCTGGAGATATGATGTGGGAGATCAAACAGAGGCGGGACGCAAACAGCTGCAGGTGGGAGCAGTGCAAGGAAGACATGTCGTGTGTGAAGGACTTGGTCCATTGGATGATGGAGGTGTGCAAACTGTCCCTGAGTCCTCTGCACAGGATTCAGATCAGGATGGTACCAGACATCTCTGTGGTCTTCAGAAGTTTCATACCAGTGAGCTTGGAGCATGCCCTCTACAAGACAAGAGAAGAGGCCGTTCTCACTGTAGATCCATTCCTTAGTCTCTACCTGGGTAAAATTTGAGACTGGACTGTTTTTCCTAGGGCCCTTCTTCCCATCTCTGCTCTTCTCTTCCTCCATGCTTGTGTGTGTGTGTGGGGGGGGGTATGGTTCTTATTAAAGTTCTTGGTTTTCCCTAAATCTTATAATAAACTGGACTGTTCCACAAAGAAGATTCAGATACTCTGTTTTACATTCTCCCTGCACAGAATTGGGGTTGTGCATCCTCCAGTCTGAAAAACTTGTAGTAATGTAGTGTGGGGACTTAATTAGAACTAATGGAAATATTACTGAAGAGAATTTTCCTGGCAACTCCCAATAGCAATGAATGTGATTCCAAAGGAAAAAGGCCTGTGAGCCATACTGCAAGGCAGAAAGGCTGAAAGGCAGAGATTATCTTACCTCCCTACACTCATTACTTCATGTTTTCAGAAGGATTGAGGGGAACTTTTAGTCATGTGGCCTGTGTTAATTAGAACCAAGAAGTCCATAATAGGATAGCAAAGTCCTATGAACCAACCTATGTGGGGCATCAGAGAAGTGGCAAGGTTGTGGGCCCCAAAATGGCTTGGGGGTCACTTACCAGCACATCTGAGTGTCCTCATGATGAGCCAGGAGCTGGGCCTTCCCCTTGACACATTAGAAAGGGGCCCTGACACATGAGTTTGACCTAGAAAAGGAGAAGAAACATGGGGACAGGCAGAAGCTAGAATGTTAGGTGCATATAGGACCTAGGTGGGGACAAGATTGATGAAAGGTGTGGGCCCAGCACTGCAGAGCAGAGACTGACAGCAAAAGACAGCTGAGTCACAAAAGACAAAGGAGGAAAGCCTTTAACTGAATAGGGAATGTTCGATGATGCCAAATGTCACAGTGTTTGCACAGTCTTATGAGATGTGCTGGTGGATAGTGTGGCCTGCCACCAAGGCCACTTTGGGACTAAGATCCTTTCTCCTAGCTGCTGGGAAAGTTGGCTGTGATGACTCAGCCAGGTCTTTTGCCTGGAATTACCTTCTTCAGAACCCAAGTTTATCCTCCCTCTGTAGGAGCAGCCTAAGTACAATACCCAGCCCATGTGGGGATATATAGGCTCTCACCCTTGCCCCAAAGCACAGCTCTCGGTAGGGCACTCAGCTCAAGGGAACCCCATGGGGAACAGCTGAGATCCTTGCTGAAACCATATGACAGTTCAACTCCTTCCACCCGATCCCACTTCCTCCCTGCCCTCTTAGTTGTTTCTGAGAGCACTCCCCAGTAAAATTTCATCTCTTAGTCTTTTTCCCAGAATCTGACTCAAGACAGATGTAGAGTTTATTCCTAGGGATTAAACTGCAAAAATCATTCATGTTTGAGGCTGTGTCTCCCTCGGCTCTTTCCTGATCTGATGTCTCACTTCTCCACCTCAATCACCCTTTCTTTGCATTCTTGCTTCTGAAATTGCACTAGTAGGTGCTGCCATACCATGTGTGCAGGATGGCCTGACAAATCTGGGGGACAGTTGCTTCAGTAAGGTGATATTCCCAGCAGTTTTGTCACATCTTCCACATCTTTCACCCTCCCATACCCCTTTCTTTGCAGAGAGCTGTTAAAGTATAACCTCCTTCTTTTCCTTGTTTCTATTATTCTATTGCAGCGGACTGCTATCACCTAACGTCCTCTTTAAAATCAAAGGACATGTGACTCACTAATTAACTGTGCAGATCAAGCTGAAATGAAAGGCATAGCAAAACCATTGAGGAAAAGCAGGTAACTTAAAGGGGCTGCATAGTTTAGAAATACGGGTGGGAAATTACCAAATGAACCTCAGCACGGAGACCCAAAAGCTAATACAGCTGGGAGAAATGAACGTGAAACATAGTTATTTAAATTTCCAGGCAGAAATTTGGAAAGCAACAAGACCAGCAAGAAAAAGGAAAAAAAAAAAAAAAAAAAAAAAAAAAGAACAAGAAAGTGATATTAGATTCTTCAACATAAGCTTAAGTTGTGGTGAAGTAGAACTAAAAATGGTGCTTTGCTTGGCTTCATTTTAACTCACATTTCCACACTTGGGTGCAAGGTGATCCTTCCATGGAGCTGCCATGTGGTAGACACCATTGATTTTCAGGTGCTTGAGTAATAGCGTAAATAGACAAACAAGAGGAAATTGGGAGACAGCAACAGAAACAATCCTTGGATGGGAGTGATATATTATTACAAGGAAAGAAGATGGGGTTGACGCAGGTAATCTCATCTACTGCCAAGGGAGAGTGAAGATGAAGGTGAGCATGAGAGCAACATGTGCTCTAAGGAGAAAAAGGCTGTGCTAGAGCATCCCTTGTCAAAATGGGCCTGGGTCTGGAAGAAGAAAAGGTAGTTTTGAAAAGTTGTCGGGTACTTCCCAGTTGGCAGCCACTATGGCAGCCAAGTAAAGAGAGCTGTAAAGAGGCATCAACTGCAGATACAGACTAGACTGTAAAAACAGCCCTTTTGGGGGGATGAAACCAGCTTCAATATTCTGATGAGGTGGCATCATTAACCCAGGCACAGAGTCGATCAGTTTAAAGAACATCTGGTTTATATTCTTATTTTTAATTGATTCAAGAAAAATGACTGACCAAGTAAAATGTGTGTCCAGTAGTAGAACTGATGGTTCACTAGCCTGTAAACTCGTATGGGGTTGGGACCAGGTCTTACTCATCTCTGTATCATAAGTGTCTATTGCAGCAGATATGTTTAGTTAATGCGTTATTAATTAATTAGTGACAGAAATCTTGGGGAAAAAATTATTCCAGACCACATTTCTGGCAGTCATCAGTCAGTACTTCTGAGAATTTTTGAGAACTTCCCCCAGAGGGTCTGTATTCAAGAAAGATTTGTGCTTCGCTGTCTGTCCTGGGCTCAGAGTGTCCTTTTTCAGAGGTAAAATAATCCTCGGCATAGGATCGGGCAGGCTCCCACATTTAAAAATTAAATAGCTTCCCTCTTTCTTAAGTTCAAGTGTGGAAAGGAAGAAGCCGATAAGGATTCACTAATTAATTGAACAAATGTTGGATGCTATATATTTTAGCAGTTAAGAGAAAGGGCCTATCATCCAGATGGCCAGATTTCAAATTCAGTCTCTGGTACTTCCTAATTGGATATATCCTTTAACAAGTTATCTAACTTTCGTGTGTTTCAGCTTCTTCATTTGTAAAATAAGGATAAAAATTCCCAATTAATGAGGTTGTTTGATGATTAAATTAAATAATCCATGTAAAACATTTAGAAGAATGCTAATAAGTAACAGCTGTATAATGTGTGATAGGATTGGATGCCAATGAATACATGGTTTCTAATCCTGATTCAGGGGTAGGTACATTCATGGGACAAATGTCACATAATTGAATCAACTAGTGCTTTGCTGATGGACTTTCCAGTCTTCTGCTGTTTGAGTCCTAGAGCACATTCAATGTTTCTTATTTTCTTACCAGTGAATCTTGGGCATTAATTTTCCTAGAAAAAGGATACTGGGTCAAAGCCTAAATGGATATGCAAATTATGTTAGATGCTACCATTTTTCATTCTCACCAGTAGTATCGAGGAATGGCTGGCTCTTTCTTGGCATCACCAGCAGTGTATGTCACCACAATCTGAATTTTTTGTCAGTCTAATAGGTGAAAGAAAAACTACCTCAGTGTAGTTCTGCTTCTTTGAAATATAAAGTGAGGCACAAAGCATTATCTCTAGAGATTTGGAAATGATGACATAATGTTACAGATAACATATCAGAAAGTGAATGGAATTTTTCCCGGGGTCTGTCTAAATAGACCCCTGTATATAGTCACAGATTCCCTCAGGGGCTGAGTCTTTGACCCTTCTTATTGTACTGATAATTTACTGATAACCCCCAGCTGCCTATTCTTCCATCAGAATCCTCGGTTAGGTCTAGAGCTGAAAGTGCTGTATGTTTCGCTTGGCCAGCCTGCCAGATGCTTTCAGGGTCTGCTTGCAACAAAGAAGCATTTTCCCTTCTGTGAAAAGTGAGATCTGAGAAATTTCTTCTTTAATTATCACCTGCAGTTTGCCATCATTTTAAATGAAAGAGACCTCAAGAGTCACCTTGTTCAATTTTATAACCTCAAATTTCAAAATTGTATGAGGACTCATATTTCTTCAAAGTATTTATTGTACTTGATAAGTTGAAACCGATGATAAAACAGGTATGGGAAAGTTGTTTTACACAAGGTCAATAAATTAGCAGGGTCCCAAGCCCATGGCTAGAACTTTTCCCCGATGTAAGCCCAGACTTTTTTGAAGGATCAAAACACTGCCATTTCCCTAACTAGTCTCCATAATAATTAATCTTTGTCTATCAGGAAACTCTTCTCCACTTCAGAACTTAATCCATCTTTCACTCCACCTTTTTTGGCACCTGGCTGAGGACAATTCTATTTAAATCATACTTCACCAAAACACATTAATAGTCTTCTAGTAAGAACAGCAAAATTTTAGCTTCCACAAAGTATTAAATAAACTTACAAGGTAATTTAGTCATTGGAAAGAGTTTATTTTTAAATGTTTGGATTTTTTAAAAAACATTGTGATGATCCATTATACTCTTCAGCTATTAAAAGAATAAATAGCTGTGTGTACTGTAGAAGAATCTCAGTCTTAGTCATTTGAAAAGCAAGAAGCAAAAAATATGTATGGTTTGATTCTATTTTGCTTAAAAACAAAACCAAACAAAATTATATATTTATATATTTATATAGGTACATTGACATATAAAAATCTCTGGAGAGTGCTATAAAAATATGGCCAACCGTCAGTTATGATTATCTCTGGAGAGAGAAGTACTGATGAGGTAGGAAGAATATTGGTGTAGACTATAGTTTAGCAGACTACATTTCGAATTAAAAACAGAAATGTGTGATATGTTACTTGAGAAATGTTTAAAACCATGGAGAGACCAAATAGTAGGCAAAAACAAAACAGAAAAAAAAGACTAACAGAATTATTCATAGTTTTATAGCCCCATAACAAAAACAGAACAATACAAATAAGACTTTTTTTTGCACAAATTTTCACCATATTGACCTTCACTGCATTAATCAAAAGTTTTCCAAAGAGCTGGTTTTTAAGATGTCTTGTGCATTGTAAAAATAGAAATGTGTACAACTCGATAACAACAGTAAAAAAGATCCAATATTAAAAAGAGCAGAGGACCTGCACAGATACTTCTCCCTAGAGGACATACAAATGGCCAAAAAATATATGAAAAGATGCTCAACATCACTAGCTATTAGGAAAATGCAAGTCAAAACCATAATGAGATACCATCTCACATCTGTTAGAATAGCTATAATCAACAGGACAAGTAATAAGAAATGTTGGAGAGGATGTGGAGGAAAAGGACCTCTCACCCACTGCTAAGGGGACTGCAAATTGGTACAGCCACTATGGAAAACAGTAAGGAGGTTCCTCAAAAAACTAAGAATTGATCTACCATATGATCCAGCAATCCCTCTGCTGAGTAGTTAGCCCAAAGGCTTGACAACTCATATCCAAAAAGATATTTGCATACCGATGTTCATAGCAGCATTATTCACAGTGGCCAGGACATGGAAATAATTAAAGTGTCCTATGATAGATGACTGGCTAAAGAAGCTGTGGCACATATATATAATAGAATATTACTCAGCCATAAGAAGAAATTTGTGATAACATGGATGGACCTTGAGATAATCAGGTAAGTGAAATAAGCTAAACATAAAAAGTTGAAAATCATATGATATCACTTATATGTGGGATATACCTAAAAGCAAAAATGAACAGGACAAATGAACGGAAACTCATGGACATGGACTATATATAGACTAGCGGTTACCAGAGGGTAGCAGGTGAGGGAGGAGAAGAGAGGTAGATTGGGTAAAGGGGGTCAAATATGTGGTGACAGAAGGAAATCTAACTATGGGAGGTGAACACACAGTGTAAATATATATATATATATTTAATATATAAATAAATATATATTTATAAATATATATATACCTTCCCGTTAAAGTGTACAGCTGAAACTTACTGGATTTCATGAACCAATGTCACTATAAAAAATAAAAATTTAAAAAAAATTAAAAAGAAAAAAATTAAGAGTATAATTAGAATAAAAAAAAAATAGAAATCTGTGATCCATTACTTGAGAAATTTTTAAAAACACGGTGGGACCAAAACGTAGGCAACAAACAAACAAACACAAACAAACAAAAAACTCACTAACAACGGAAACCCAACAACAGATCGCGGTACACATACCTTCCCTTCGAGTCTGTTCCATTTGGGAGTCCTCAGGTTCACCTAGCTCGCACTCCCCCTGAGAGAGACGGAGGAGGAGGAGGAGGAAGGAGGCAGAGCGGGTCTCAGAGCCGTTACTGACCTTTCATTCGCGCTCACTGCCTTGCAGCGCGAACCAACGGCCTCCGGGCGCCCTGGGCGCAGAGATGCTCCTGGGGCATCAACACCCTCACCTCAGGGCTTGTGCCTCTGAGCTTTAGGGCAGAGGCTGGGGCAGAAAGCAAGATGCCGGGTGCGCTCGAGGGGTGCTGCTGTCAGCCGAGGGAAGGAGAAGAGCCCACGCACCACCCCGCACTCGCCTGGCCTCAGCGGCCACAGCTCCAGCCAGAGCCTGGGCGCCCGTGGGCCAGGTCTGCGGAGGCTGCACTGAGCACCCTGTAGGCGCCCTGGCAGGCGGCAGTCTGTCCTGGAAACTGTCAGGTACAGCGCCAGGCCAAAAAGTGCTGCCTTAGTTTTCCTAAAGGGGAGACTGGGCATCTTTCAGAAAGAGAGACCTGCCTCCACTTGGCTAGGCTTCCTTCCCTGTCTCAATCTAGAGCTGGAAGAGCTGGGTAGGTCGGATGGCAGGAGGTTTCTAAAGACAGACACAGGGGGAAAACGAGCCTGCAGTGTTCTCACCTGTGCTTTGGACTCCTGGCTATGTAGTTACTGTCGTAATTTGCTTGTAACACCTGCCATTGTTTATGGATCCTAAAGGACTCTATCTCCACTTGCTAACCACAGTATAATTTTATCAGTTCATACAACAGGAATTACATTCGCCCCCGCAATTTCCAATATTTTTTATTCACTGATTACAGCATGCAGTGCCATTTTTCACTTTTGAGGGAAACCTCCTCTTGTACATGTTCAGGTTAGAGTGGGAAAAAAAAAAAAACTTTTGGTCATTAAAGAGCAAAATACACTGGTTTGTGGAGAAATTTTTTTTCTCATGTTGGGTATAGTAAATAAAAATTCATCTTTAATAGAGAAATTAAATCCATATTTTGTAGAATAGTACCATCAAGTTGTTTATCTATAGCCAGTTAATAATAAATTAATACTATAAAGCTTCCAATAAATTAGTTAGGTAAAACAGGTGACTATATAATTTGTCTAATATTCACATTTTAAATGGTATCTTTTTGTGTTATATAGAGCTTCCTTGACATCTGTAACCATTTTCCTTATAACTCTTTATTTTCCCATCTTTTTACAATGTTCAAGACATCTTTAAAAAACTGCTCTTTGGAAAACTTAATTAATGTAGCGAAGGTCAATATGGTGAAGATTTGTGCAAAAAAGTCTTATATGTATTGTTCTGTTTTTATTATGGGAGCTATAAAACTATGAACAATTCTATTCCATTAATTCTCAAGTTTATGTAAATACATCCTACAGTTACCCTGTTGTAAGCACAGTTGACTAATCTTGCTCTTGAAGTGTATTCGAGACCATTCTGTCAGCGTGAAGGAACTTGAAACCAATGATACAATCGATGTGGGTTGAAGAGATGAAGAATCAAGAAGACACCAGGTTTGGGGCTCATGCAGAATGAAAGCTAACACTATTAACTGGGATGGGCACAGTGTAGGGATGAGCAAACTTGATGGTGCAGGATATTGAGTATTGTGCTTTGCTCATGTGTTTGAGATGTTTATTAGAGAGCATAGTGGTGATGTTGGGTGGGCAGTTAAAGATAACATTCTGGAGCTCAGCAGAGGATAAGAATAAAAAATAAAACTTTGGACATTGTCAGCACATAGGTGATAGTTGAAGCTAGGTGATGGGTTCTCTTTACTCTTCCTTTGCAGTTTATGGTCACTCCAGGATTTCCTTCTGTTCCACAAATGTGGGTTCCTGTTGGGTTCATGCTTTTCCTAGGTCTTTCTTCCCAATAATTCATGCAGACAAGGTTTATGCACATGGAAACATGTTTGATGGAGGCTCTCAGAAGGCTGGAAGAGTAGGTTGGTGTTAGAGAAAGATCCTAGACTTGGAATCAGAGAATGTTGTTTTAGGTCAATGGTGAGACACTTTTGCCTAGCCTTTTAAGTTCTTTATCTAAAAATAGGGGTAGTAATCGTATTCAACTCATGCAATGACATGAGAATTTTTGTGTAAAATTATATAGCTATAAATAGTCTTTGTATGCAGTAGGTGCTTGATAAATGCAGTCAAAACTGAATCCTAATGTCGTTATTAAAGTGCTGCATCCCTAAGACTACTCATTTACTCTTTCACAACTGAGACCTTTGTATAAGCTTGTTTATTGTCAGAGGCAAGTACCATGAATTTCTTCATTTTGTTTTTCATTAAACCTCAGTATTTGGGCATTCAGATCATTGCAAGTCATGATCATCAACTAGTGCTTGTTTCTTTACATTTTAGCCTTTATTGCCCACCACCCACCTCCAGGCCCAGAGGCAACAGTTAAAGCTAAGAATAATTATTTATGTTTTATGATCACTAAAACATGTTTTTGAGACCAAATATGTCTTTATTCTCTAGCATTATGGCTCATCCTTCTAATAATAATAGGCTATGCTAATTTTCCATGTCCAAGATTTTCTTGTGTCCTGCGTTTTTGTCCAGAGTCCATTAATTTGGACTTTCTAAGACATGTAAAAGTGAGTGACAATATCTTTTTCAAACACAAATTTGATTTGATAATGTTTTTGTTGGAAACATGCAATCCAGTTATTTCTTTTTATATATATTCTCTCTACTCGTGCTGAGAAAACCTCCAGAACAGCCAACATTCATTATAGCTTTTCTCAATCAATTCACAAATATTTATTGAGCCCCAACTATGTATAGAACACAGCACTAAGCATGTGAGGAATACAAATAAGTATCATGCACAGTCTTGTTCTCCAGCTTGGGAATTAGTTATTGGGGAAGATTTAGCTTTGTAAGAGAGGAAAATTATTCTAGAAACTTAATGCTGGAATGAACCTTAGGATGCTTTCACTCCACTTCCTGCTTAATACACAAGCCCCTTCTGTTGCTCCCCCATTGGTATCATCCTCCTCAATTGATCTCTGTTAGTGAGAGAGATCACCACCTCCCTAGGTTTCTTGTTGGAATTTTGTACAAATTTGATCTTTAAAATTAGGTCTTGCTATTGTATAGAGATCTCCTCTGTAGCTTGCCCTTGATGTTTCTGACACATGGCTGGCCAACAAATTTGAAGATCTCTATAAAGGGTCTTATGATTTGATAACTTACATTTGCATGCAAAGGGCTTTTGCATATTTCCTCCTTCCAGCAATCATGAGAGACAGACGTCATGCTCCCCATTTTACAGATGAGGAAAATGAATCTTAGAGTTCAATGACTAAGCTCAAGATCACACAGCTAGTATAACAAAAATTTTCAACCTGCAGTTGAAATTCCACAATCTTTGTTCTTTCCACTAAACAGTGGCATCTATGATTGTAATAGAGATTCCAGAAAGCACTTCATGATTGGTAACCAAACAAATTATGTGAAAAAAAATATGGAACAAGACACCAGTCTATGCTGGAGGTGACTGAGAAGGTTTGTGGGGCATAAGCACTTCTCTCTTGCCATGGGCTGAGTGATCGCAATGGAGATGTTTTCAACAGGATGCCAGTGTCTTCCTGTTTGTTTCTGCTGTGAAACACTTTTTGGTTTTTGGTTGAGTGACAAGAAACTTTTCTATTGAAACCCAGCCCTTAGTAGTTTAGTGTGTATGAATTGTATTAAGTTTGTGGAATGGAATGGTAATTTTTTCCCTTGGCCTATGATTAATAATCTCTTTGCTGGGTGGTATGTGTAAGTGCTATATTGCTGGAATCTTCTATGTACCTGTGTGTAAATGCTGAGCAAATTTTCCATGGTTATTTATTCCCTCTCATCTTACTCAGACTTTTAAAATATGGCCTCGATTTACCTCTCATTTCTTTGAATCCATACAGTCTTTGCTTTCTGCAATTAAAAGTGAAGTACTAATTTTGAGAAATACAATTCAAAATGTTTTCTACAGAAAGGTGCTTGAGTTTAAATATGTTTAGGAAAGGGAACTTTTTAAAATTTTCTATTTGAGTTCTTCGAACCATCGTCAAGCATTTAGAAAGACTTGAAGTGAACATCTGAAGCATTGATTAATTCAATTCTTAATGTGCTTATTCTCTTTTAGTAAATATTAGCATACATTCTTTTTTTCTGGAAACCCTGCAAGATGTAGGCAATGTAAAAAGAAGATGTCAGGAAGGTCAAGGAAGTATTCATAAAAAAGGTGATGATGGAATAGCCTGAGGAAACTAGTAGGGAATGTAGTTGTGGAAAGACTTTCTGTGTCTAAGCCTTGGCCCTATATGCCAGTAAGATCTCTATTCTTCTATTAACCTTATTGAAACAGAGCACATATCATGGAAGGCTTTCTTGGCCTTTATTCATATATTGTTCATTTTGTAATCTGTTAGCCATGTTCTACAGCTTGCTGTTTTGTGTTTCTTCTCTAAAAATGATGATTGGGACCCAAGTAATCCCACTTTATGTCCTGTGGTACTAGTAACTATCCTTATCTTTGTTGTCTTATGACCTTAAAGCTTTTTATTATTATTATTATTATTATTATTATTATTATTATTATTATCTATACCTATAGCATCTGGTATTCTTAGGTGCTGTGGTTTCCCATCCAAGTACTAACCAGGCCCAACTCTGCTAAGCTTCCAAGATCAGACATTGGCTTGTACATGGTGGCATGGCCATAGACCATGGACTGTGGCTCCACTGGGGCGCAAACCAGGACCTTCTGAGTGTAAAGCAGATGTGCTAACTGCTATACTATGGAACTACGTCTGACCTTAAAATTTTAAGACTGCCTCTCCCTTTCTTTTTTAGCCCTCTAAGCCTTATTAGATCTTCAGTAGTATATGTTGTTTCTTAAAAGTCATGCTTCCATTTGGCCATATCTCTGTTAACTGTTGGGCTTATCTCTTTCATATTGTTTCTTAATTTTCTAATGCTTCTTCAGAAAAATAAAAACAGCAAATAGCTATACATTATGACAAAGTTTCGCAGAAATCTTCATTTTGTTTACAGTTCTGGCATGTCAGATTGTATTTAGCATGTATTTAGGCAACAAATAGGATCATTATCAAGCAGAAAGGAAACAGATTCTCTGTTGGAGAAGGGAATCGGAAATAGTACCTAAATGCCAAGTTGAACATAATGAAACCTAATTGTTGCCCATGAAGTCAAACTTTTAAAATTAATTTTGTTATACAAATGAAAACACGTTTTAGTAAAATATTTTTATTTTAGAGATATTTCTATAAACCAGATTTTTATCTCTCACTTCATACCTGTTTATTTTCTTCATTTAAAACCTCAAATTTAATAGAGAAAATAAAAGGAAAAATGTCCCCAAACATATGTTTTTGGGTTTTCCTGACAAAATTCTTAATTAATTAGTTATTCCCTGCCTCCCTACCATCCCTTCCACCTATTCTGGCCTGCAGCTCAACACGAGGAAGCTCAGGCCAGAGAGAGCCATTTAGGTAGCAGGCTACCTAGAGTGCTCTGAATCCAAGCATGAGGCCCAAGACAGAGGCCATCTGCATTGTCTCAGTCAGAACACTGACTGGTTTCCCTCAGAGCAGCAGTGGTGCCATTGATCAGATGAGACACTGGGGATTATGAATGCAGTCAAAGGTTTTTGCTCAATGCTGCTTCTGACCCAGGTCTGCATAGCCAGGGAGCCGGAAGGTCACAATCATGTTTAAATGATGTTGTAGTATTCTTCAGTGTGCATCTCTCTTGACAACAAATCGTATTCCCCCCAACTCCTCCCAAACATCCCTTAAAAGCTAAGTATAACATGTGTACCCTTGCCTCTGATTACTGTTTTCCTGATTTTGCAGTAAACTTCTCTTTTCATAAAGTGGATGTCCTATTTCTAGGACAACCAAATGTGGAATCAGTTCTGGGAAAACTTGTGGAAACCTGTTTTTTTCCTTGGATTGTTTCTTGGTTATTGGTTAACTTCACTCATGTGGCTACAGGAATTCAAACCTTTCTTCAATCAGCTTTTACCCTACTTCTAATCCAAACTCCCTCTTTAAGCAATACTTTCTTTTTCATTTTCTTAACTTTAATATCTCCCATACCTTCTTTTTCAAAATCAATTAAAAAATCCCCCATTCCTTTTCTTTTTCCATTTGTATTACTTTCCTACTTGATTGTAATAGTAAAAAAATGATCACACTATTACAATAAACCCCCATACCATACTGAACTGTAAAAAAATCTGCTGCCAAGACCCTTCTTCTATGAGGTGATATTCCTGTAACCAGACACAAATAGCCAGAGCGATAACTTTCAACCACCATAGAAAAAATGAGCAAATTCTTTGCTCATTATTCTAGGTACTGCCACATTTCTCTGGGTCTTTTACGTGAGAAATTGAGATCATTTTTCATCAGGAGGAACATAATATTCCTGCAGGCTAAGTCAGAAACACTTAAGCTGGTCTGATTCAGACAGATTGTGGATTTTGTCACTTTAGGAAGTGACATTAGAAACATGGCAGAGTGAGAGATGTCCTCAGTTTTCTCCCCTTGAAACAACAATAAACTGAACATCTAAAACTCAACAAAAAACACCCAACCTGCCCACCAGCATTTCTGAGCATGGGATCTGTGCATAAGAGTTACAACAGGTCAGAACGCATGGAGTTGGATGGTGGACTGGGAGACACAAAGAAGCTGTCTGTTGCAGCCAGAGCTCCCTGCAGGAGGATGGGGCGGGGAGAAGGTTCTGTGGGTTCCCTGCACAACACTGCATGAAAGAGCTATGAGTTCTATGCAGCATGTGGTAGTGTCCAGGGATCAGGGCAGAAAGCAGAGAAGTGAGGACCACAGAGAAGTGGGGATGACAAAAAAGCAACAGTTGATTATTACCAGCAAAGGCAACAAAACACGAGGCTGAACCACAGCCTCATCCCCCAACTCAGAGAGCCCCTTCCCCCATACCCTCTGAGACCAAACCATGCAGAGATGCAGGGGAATATGACCAAATGCTACTAACACTGACAGAAACAGAGATTGAGGGTAGGCAGTATGACTAAAGGTCTAAAAAAAAAAAAGAAAAAGAAAGAAAGAAAAAAAGAAAAAAAAGAAAGAAAAAAAGAAAAAGAAAAGAAAAGAAAGGAAAAGAAAGAAAGAAAGGCATTATTAACATTTTATGCAACAAGGAAAAGAGACACCTTTATATAATAAATTTTCTTTCTGGAAAAAAAGCAGAATGAATTTACACTAATGCCAGGCAGAGAAATAGTACATTAAACACCATGAACAACTAAGGTGATAAGGCAGCTCAGAAAGAAAAAAAAAAAAAAAAACTCTCTAGAAAATAAGCTTGAAGACATAGAAATGTTTGACTTAAATGACAGAATTCAGGATGATACTTCAGAAAAAATTTAGTGAGATCCAAAATAATTCATACCAACAATTTTAGGAATTGAAAAATCAACTAGATCAGCAAGATTTTAGCAATGAGATTTAAACCACCAAAAAGAATCAATAGAAATTCAGGAGATGAAGAATACATTACAAGTAATGGAAAGTGAAATAGTAAGCTTGGAAAATAGAGTTGACCAAATGGAGGACAGGATTAGCTATACCAAAGACAGAAATCTAGAAATAAATCAGAAGGAAGAAGAGAGAAACTAAGAAATACAAGAACTAGCTGATGCCGTAAAGAGAGGAAATATAAAAATAATTGGCATTATCAAAGGTGAGAAAAAGGAACAGGAACAAGAAAACATTTTCAGACAAATAGTGGATGAGAATTTCCCAAAGCTAAGTAATGAGCTGGAGCTTGGAATTCAAGAAGTCAACAGAACACTCAATTATCTCAAGCTAAAAAAGCCTTCACTAAGACATATTGTATTAAAGCTATCAAAAAACAATGACAGAGATAGAATTCTAAGGACAGCCAGGGAGAAAAAAAATGGTGACTTATAAAGGAAAATCCATTAGAACATCCTTGAACTTAACACAAACTTATAAGCCAGAAAGGAATGGAATCAAATATTTAAACTACTAAGTGAAAGGAACTACCAGCCTAGAATAATGTATCCAGCTGAGCTCTCCTTTAGATATGAAGGAGAAATTAAGGCTTTTCAGACATACAAAAATTGAAGGAATTCTCCACTACAAGGCCTGCACTACATGAAATACTGAAAGGGGTCAGTTCATCTAAAACAAAATGACATAAAAAAATACATAATTAAGAGTAATGTGACTATCAGGCAAATAGAAGCAGAGGAGTGCAACCCTTACTAAGAACAGGGCATTATAAGCTTAAATAACAAGAAAAGATTTATTATAGCAAGATGGTAATGAACTTTCAGCATACATAGGGACAAACTGAGACAACAATGACTGAAAAGAAGATTCAAAGATCCAAATTCACAAAGGGAAATGGAGATAAGGCACACACAGAAGAAAATGGACTACTATACATATATAACTATCTTCTACATATTTGTAAAGGTAACCACACTCAGATTAAAAACTGAAGTATATAATATAAAACAAGAAGGACCAGAGGGAAAATCCAAAAAACCCAACCAAGAAAACAAACAAGAAAAGAAAAAAACAAACACACAGACAAGGACAAGGAAGCAATAGAAACATTAAGCTACCAGAAAGCAAAATATAATTATAGGAAAACCTCATATTTCAACAATTACCCTAAATGTAAGTTGACTGAACTCACCAATAAAAAGGCACAGATTTGCAGAACAGATTAAAAAACAAACCCAACCTTATGCTACCTCCAGTAGGCATGTCTCAGTTCAAAAGACAAATATAGACTCAAAGTGAAAGGGTAGAAAATGATATTTCAAGCAAATGGCATTCAGAGAAAAGGGAGTAGCAGAACTAATATCAGACAAAATAGACTTCGAAATAAAAAAGGTAAAGAAAGATACTTAGGGACACTTCATAATCATAAAGGGAATCATACACCAAGAAGAAAATACTTATTAATATCTATGCCAGAATACTTATTAATATCTATGCCCTCAATCAAGGAGCCCTGAAACATGTAAAGCAATTAGTAAGAGAACTAAAGGGGGAAACAGACCAAAACACTATCGTAAAAACACTATCGTAGTAGGAGACCTAAATACCTCACTGTCAGATAGGGATATATTATCCAAGCAGAAAACCAATAAGGAAATAACATTCTTAAATGACACATTTGACCAACTGGACATAATTGCCATTTACAGGGCCTTCCATCCCAAAACAGCTGCTTATACATTCTTCTCTGGTGTACATGGAACATTCTCAAGGACTGACCACATCCTGGGACACAGAAATAGCCTCAGCAAATATTAAAGGGTTAAAATCATACCAACCATATTCTCTGATCATAATGCTTTGATGCTGGAGATCAACTGTAAAAAGAAAGCAGGAATAACCACAAATACATGGAGATTAAACAACATGCTACTGAAGAATGACTGGGTCAGAGAAGAAATAAAAAGAGAGATCAAGAGATACATAGAAACAAATGATATTGATACTACAACATATCAGAACTTTTGGGACATGGCAAAAGTGATATAAGAGGAAAGTTCATATCATTACAGGCCTATCTCCAAAACAAGAATGAGACCAAATAAACAACCTAATGCTTCATCTTAAAAAACTAAAAAAGGAAGAACAAATGAAGCCTAAAGTCAGCAAAAAAAAAGAAATAATCAAAATTAGAGCAGAAATGTATGAAATTGAAAATAACAACACAAAAATATAGAGAAAATAAATACAATAATGAGCTTGTTCTTTGAGAAGGTTAATAAAATTTACCAACTCCTGGCTAGACTCACTAAAGAAAAAAGAGAAAGGATACAAATAGACAAAATCGGGGGTGAAGAGGTGAAAGGAAGATATTATGACTGACATTGCAGAAATACAAAGGATCATACAAGAACACTATGAAAAATTATACAACTCCAAATTTAATAACCTGTATAAAATGGACTAGTACTTAGAAAGATACAGTAGACTGAATCAAGAAGAACTGGAAAATTTAGATAGACCAATCAGCATTATGGAAATTGAAACAAGCATCAAAAACCTACCAAAAAGGAAAAGTCAAGAACCAGATGGCTTCACCAGTGAATTCTACCAAACATTCAAAGAAGATTTAATACCGTTTCCTCAAACTCTTCCAAAGAATCTAAGAGGAGGCAATACCTCCCAACTCATTTTATGAGGCCAATATTACTCTGATACCAAAACCTGGTAAATGATAACACAAAAAAAGAAAACTACAAACCAATATCTCTCATGAACACAGATGCTAAAATCCTAAATAAGATACTAGTGAACCAAATACAGCAACATGAAAAAGATTATACATCATCACAATAAAGTGGGTTTCATCTCAAGGGCGCAGAGAGGATTCAATAAGCATAAATCGATTAATATGATACACCACATAAACAAATTAAAGAAAAAAAAAAAGATCATATAATCAAATCAATAGATGCAGAAAAAAAGCCTGTCACACGATACAGCATCCACTTATGATCAAAACAACATGATAGGTATAGAAGAAAAGTACTTTAACATAATAAAGGCCATCTATGACAAATCCTCAGCCAACATTATACTTAGTGGTGAAAAACTAATAGCCTTCTTTCTACGATCAGGGACAATCAAGATTGTCCCCTATCGCCACTGTTATTCAGTACAACATTGGAAGTCCTGGCAAGTGCTATCAGACAATAGAAAGATATAAAAGGCATCCAGATAGAAAATGAAGAAGTCAAACTGTCACAATTTGCAGATGACATGATTCTCTATATAGAAAACCCTAAAAGATCCACAAGAACACTACTAGAAACAATAAGCAAATACAGTAAAGTCTTTGGATACAAAATCAATGTTCAAAATTCCATAGCATTTCTATATTCTAATAATGAAGTATTGGAAAAAGAAGTAGAAAAAAATAATTCCTTTTGCAATTGCAACAAAAAGAATAAAATACCTAGGAATAAATTTAAGGTCCCATATAATGAAAACTACAAGACCCTATTAAAGAAATAGAAGAAGATACAAAGAAATAGAAAGATATTCCATATTCTTGGATTGGAAGAACCAACATAGTTAAAATGACCATATTATCTTAAGCATTATACAGATTTAATGCAATCCCCATCAAAAGCCCATAGACATTTATTAAAGAAATATGTATGGAAGCATGAAAGACCCTGAATTGCCAAAGCCATCCTGAGAAAAAAAGAATGAGGTTGAAGGCATTACTCTGCCTGACTTCAGATTTACTATACAGCAACAATATTAAAAATGGCATGATATTGTCAGAAAAAGAGACACTAGACTAGTGGAACAGATTCAAGATTTCACAAATGAACCCATGTTTGTATAAATGAATAATTTTTGACAAAAAAGCCAACACATTCAGTGGAGAAAGGAAAGCTTCTTTAATAAATGGTTCTGGGAAAACTGGAAAGCCACACACAAAAGAATGAAACTAGACTGTTGTCTATAACCACACACCAAAATTAACTCAAAATGATTTAAGGACCTGATCATAATACCTGAAACAATAGAATGCATAGAAGAAAACACAAACTAAACTCAAGGACTTTGGACTAAAGAAGATTTTATCAATTTGACCTCAAAAGCAAGGGAAATAAAAGCAAAACTAAATGAATGGGACTACATCAAACTAAAAAGCTTCTGCATGCCAAAAGAAATTGTCAACAAGTTAAATACACAACCATCCGAATGGGAAAATATATTTGCAAGCAAAGGCTCCAATAAGGGCCTAACATCCAAAATATACAAAGAACTCATATAACTCAATAACAACAGAAAAAGACACAATCCAATCAAAAATGGGCAGGAGACCTAAACAGACACTTCTCCTAAGAAGACATGGCCAACAAACATATGAATAGGTGCTCATCATCGCTAACCTTTGGGAAAATACAAAGCAAAACCACAATGAGATACCATCTCACACCTGTTAGAATAGCTGTTATCAACAGGACAAGTAATAAGTGTTGGAGAGGATGTGAAAAATGAGCCCTCACCCACTGCTGGTGGGACTGCAAATTAGTAGTCACTATGAAAAACAATATTGAGTTTCCTCAAAAACTAAGAATTAATCCACCATATGATCCAGCAATCCCTCTACTGGGTATTTATGCCAAAGACTTGAAAACTCATATCGCAAAAGATATTTGCACACTGATATTCCTAGCAGCATTATTCAAGGTGGCCAGGACATGGAAGCAACCTAAATGATTGGCTAAAGAAGCTGTGGTACATATATACAATGGAATATTACTAGGCCAAAAGAAGAGCTGAAATTCTGCCCTTTGCAGCAACATGATTGGACCTCAAGATAATCAAAATAAGCAGAATAAGCCAGAGAGAAAAAGTTGAAAACCACATGATATCACTTATATGTAGGACAGTAAACCTAAAAGCAACATGTGAGCAGGACAAACAGAGACTATGGACATGGACAATAGACTAGTGGTTACCAGAGGAGGGGTGGGTGGGAGGAGTATGGAGGTAGATGGGGTAAAAGTGGTCAAATATTAAAAAATAAAAAATAAATAAAAATAGAAATATGAAAAAAAGAAAAGAAAAAATGCAGTAATCAGTAAAAGAAATTTAATACAGTGAACTATGTGTGCCCCCAAAAACACTTGAGTATGAATAGTTTCAGTTCTCACACATTGTTGAGTTGTAATTGTTGAAAAAAATATTAACATATTTACATACTGCTGTTGAAATACCTGTGCCCTGAGTCTCCCAAGTGTCATCTTTCTGCTATTTCAGTCACTCTGGTTCCTTTCTTGGGACCCTAGTCCTCTCTATGATCAATTTCTTTTGGTTTGTGACAATTATAGTTATTAGTTATATAAAATTAAATATTTTAATGTCATGATTATTTGAATCAAACATAAAAGAACATTAAAGTGGATAAAATCACCCAAGGAAAATATGGAAAGAAAACAGACATAAGGATCAAAGATAGAGCCCTAAAGACATTAACATTTAAAAAGAGGAGAATCTAAAAAAGATGGATAGTGTTACTAAAGATGTCAGAGGAAAAATGTAAGTATTTACGTTTATAAAGGCAAAGGGAAAAGAACCTTTTATCTGTCATGTTTTCCTTAAATGATTGTAGAAATTGTTGAAAGAATATTGTCGTGAGTTGTAAACCATACTAATTGATTGCTTTAACACTTGTCAATTTAGTCAACTTATCCTCAGCCCATCATCAGTCATGATATGTACAATGAATAGAATTTTCACTAAATATTTTGAATTGTGTAGACTTTTGTTTCAGAAAAATTTTGAAACTACATATCAAATAACATTTAGTATGGAGAATAAAATAACAAAATCTTTTGTTACAATAAAAAAGAATGTCCACAATAGGTTGCATATATAACAATATAAGAAAACAAATTCATATGATCTCATGATGTGAATTGATTTCAATATTTTTCTTTAGTATCATGGTTTTAAAATCTTTTTTTTTTTTTTTTTTTTGTAAATCTTTGAATTGTTTTTTTTTTCTGAATTCCAATGTTATTTTTTTGGAGGTTTTTGTGTAACACTCAATTGGAGGAATTTCATGTTTAAACATATAAATCAAATTCAAAAGTGATTAGGTAGAGGCAAGTATTTATTTACAGTATCTAACAGATGACTTCTGACTGTGTGAACTCATATAACCAATTTTTTTTTTTCTACAACATGTGGCTAATAACTGTACCTACATCACAGGGTTTGTTTAAGGGTTAAGAAAAATAAGGCACATGAATTTCTCTGTACATTGAAAAAGCACATACTTAATATGGAATTAATACTTGCTGATATTATTAAATACAACATGGCCCAAAAGACAAGTGTTTCCTTACTTTATTTGTAGGTTGAAATCTTCCAAGCTCTGCTCTTCCCCTTCTGTGTGCTACAGTCTCCTCCTACACCACCACCATGTGGTCATTTTCCACTCCGTGACAGAGAAAGTACTCAATAATCATTTGCTAAAAGATAGCAATTGAACATCTAATATCTGCAGCATCTTTATTGTTAAATTTAAAAATGGACATTTAACCTCTGTGATTAGGGTTCCCAGATTCTCCTTTTGGTATCTTTCCACCCCCACTCCACTTTTTATTTTCAAGGTACTAGTCTTTGTGTTAATTCTCTATTTTCCTCATATTAAAATCTATACATTCACCTAAGTCTTATAAGAAAGCATGAAAAAATAAGAATGCTGAAGCCAGTCATATCTTGATTTAGATCTCTATTCTGTCATTGAACTAGCTTTATGACTTTTTACAATTTTTTTCTAAGTATCACCTCTGTATAATCTCTAAATTAGGAAAAATCACCTTATTAATTAATTGAGATGATTAAATAAGCAACTTAAAGCCCCAGGTACTTAATGGGAAACTCAACAGATATTTTGTCTTCTCATTTACATAAAGACCTAAATTAGCATTAGCTATTTTTGACTAATACTCCACAAATATTTTGTGCCTCATAGCTTTGTACATGCATTTGAGATAGGTGTCAAGTATTAGTGAAAAAGAATGAGAAGGGAATACGTATAAATAAGAAGGCCTTCTTGGTACCACTGTAAATCATTTCTGCAAGTACACAGAAAACTTTGTTTCCCACAGAAAATCTTAATCCTAATTATTGAGGACATAGCTCTACTTGTTTTCTTAAATTCTTCTCAATTGTTTTTGGTATTATTTGAGTGTGTGCTCTCTCTTTCTCTCTCTCTCTATATATATACACACACATATATAGTGATATACATAAACATAAATATTTGCCTGCCACCAACAGGTGAAGCAAAAGTAAATTAAGCAAGATATTCCTGAAGAGGTTTATTGTAACTGCTTATATTGTTTTCTTGTGGAGCATGTGTCAGAGTGTTTATTTACCCATAGCAGGGGAGGGGCACCCAGGGGATTAAATCTAAATTAATTAAAAAATATACTTTAAAGGTGGTATTGGAAGAGACTGAGCAAAAGCTCTCTTGGCTGTATTGAAAGCTAAGGATTAGTAGCAAAGTTCTGACCTGAAATTTAGGTCTTGTGATTTTTCTCCAAGAGATTTTTCACTGCATAACAAACCTGTCTGCAATGGCCTTGTTATTTAATTCAATCTTAATTGGATAGAAACCATTAAAATCCGAGAGATTGTTGGAAGGCCTAAAAGTACAGAAAGGTATTTTTAAGTGGTAATATTAATCATCTGGAAGTAAAAAACGTCCTTCACGAAGTCACCACATTTTTCTGCTATAATATGTTTTAGGTTCATTTAACATTTTTTCCAGTTTGAAAGTTTCAAGAACACAAAATTTAATCTCTGGAGCATATGCCATGTTCAGGGGAAGATTCAGGCATTTTCAAAAGGAGGCTAAGCTTTGTGCTCAGTGATGTATATTTAGGAATTCTCCACCTGTTCACTTATGATTATGTCTTGATTACTGCAGGAGGTGAGTCAGCCTTCATCTTGTAATGAGATCCTTTGGAATAGAGTTAGAGGCTAAGGAACCAACAGAGGATGAGGACCAGCTCCCTAAAACAGCTTTTCATAACCCGGTCAGAATCACTGAGTTTAATGCACAGCAAATGCCCAGAGTGTTTTTCTTTTGCAAGAGCTGTAAATAGCCAGCTTAGAGAGAAAACCTAGGGACACGGGTTCTTTGGGTCCCCGACTCAAAATCAGAATCTCACAACAGAGTGATCAGAAGGTGAGAGGTAGGACCATTTCTATTGTTACTCTCCCTGAGACAAAGGCCGGGGTGGGGTAGGGCAACTGGTGCCTACCCTTTCGGTTGAGTGGGTTAGAGAGAACTGGACGGCAGGGGGGTTTGTTTTGTTTGGTTTTGGAGTGGGATTCTCCGGTCAACCCCGCCCCTGACTGGCCCAGCCTGAGCGCTGGGAGGACGCAGCAGGGCAGCCGCAGCCGCCTCTGCGTCAAAGGGTGGTGGGGCGGGGAGGTGCAGCTTCCAGCGGGGAGACCCGGATCCCTCCCCCAACCCGCTGCAGCCTCTCCCCCTCCCCCGCAGGCTTTTGGCGACCGCCGCACGGGCGGGCCCGGCACGTGGGAGCCTCCGTCACACTCGCACTCCCACTCCTACACACCCGTGCGCACACACCCGCGCACCGCATCTCGTGCTCCTTTCCTGGCGGAGTCTCCCGGCGCCGGTCCTCAGGGCAGCTGCCCGCTTCCCCCCACCGACCCCGGGCCCGCCCTCAGTAAGCAGCCGATTCTCTCCAGGCAGCTCCTTCGCGGCCTGCATCACAGCCCCCTGGACCGGACCTTTGGCCGGTGCTGCCACTGTCGGGACGTGGGAGCGGCAGGAGGCGCGGCTCCGACACGCTAACGGTAATGACGTGCTCCCACTGCCGAGGGCCAGGGTTTGGTAGGGTGGGGCGCCCCGTTAGCCACCCTGAAGCCCCAGGACCCGGGCTGGGAGCGGAATCGATGGCTGGATCCCGGGAAGGACTCTGGTTGCGTCCTGAGATGAGGGGAGCTCTAGAGCTTGGAGAGGGCGAAGCTGGGTTCAACTGGCGACCCCCCCCCCCAGGCTCTGCATCCTGCACCTGACAGAGGTGGGGTGAGGGGAAGAGATGCGGCGCGGAGGGGGAAGAAAGCACATGGGTCCAAACGTGCCGCCATCCTTTCCTTTTCCTCGCGTAATTGCTTGCAGCATCCCCGAGAGACTGACTAGTCGTTTCCAAACCAAGTCTGGGTTGGCTGAAGGGTGGCCCCTCGGACTGGGGCAACTCCTACAAGAAAGTTGGGAGGGTCAGGACGGAGCGAGGCGCTCCGGGGGTTCTAGGTGAGCGGAAGGCGATCCTCGTGCAGGCGAACGGTGGGGCGGTGAGAGGGGCAGCCTCGTTCTTCATTCTCTCCTGGTTGCTCTTGCAACTGCTGGAGGCGACCACCGAACACGGTGTATTTTCACGTGACCCCAGTTCCCTTCTACCTGAAGGATCCTGCGATAAATGTACCTAAAGCGGGCCTGTCGCCGTGAGCGAGGCACGTGGCTACGAAAAAACAGAAAAAAAGAAAAAGAAAACAAACAAACAAAACCCACAGCCGGTGCGTTTCTTTGCACCCAGGAAATTGAGTGTGGCGGTGAGGGTGATGGAACCGGGATTTTAAGGGGAGCATAAAAAGACCTGGAAACTCAGATTCTTTGTACGTGTCATTCACACGGCGAGTCCGTGCGTGGCCCAGGCAGAGGACGGGTTTGAGCACAGGGAGAGCCTTTCAGTCGTAAGTAACACACTAGCCTCACAGGAGTCAAATCGCCCGAGACCTCCGGGAAACAGGTGTCACCCACTGGGTCGCAGAGGCCTCAGGGGCGGGAATTCTTTTCCTTAAGCAGAGAAGGGGCGTCTGTCCGCGCGCGTCCGCGGATGGCCAAGCCCAAGGCTCGCGGTTCCCAGCGTCTGTCTCTCCCTTTTCCCCTTCCTCTTCGCTCGCAGGGGAAACGCTGGAGTGAGACCCCGCGGGGTCCGCACTAGGTCGTGGTGACGTCAACAGTGTTTGGGTGCCTATGCAAATGACACTGCCACCGTTTCTCCCTGTCCAGCCATTCTTCTTTCAGTTCTTAAAAGAAGACTCAAGTCTTAGTCTGCACGGGAGGACTGGAGGTTTTGCTGTATGTACTGCACTTAGGCTCCCCATCAGCCAGTTTTTAAAAGCTGTTTCATAGCTGTCAGTGCCTGCTTGCTTTCCCGGGGTCTCTGAAACAATGTGCTTGCTTTAAGGAATAGTCTCTGACGAAGCATCCCCACCCGGCTGCTTACCCTACCCAGCCCCACGCAAGACGTGCTGAGAAGCAGCCCTGCTTGTCACCAGCGCTTAGTAATGGGCTTGCCTTGAAGTAGGTACTTAAAAGTACTTGACGATGGACTCAATTTTCCTTGAAGAATACGTGTATTTCTCTCATTAAATTCGGAATGTTCGACCATCGGACTCTTTTATTTTATTTTTGTGAGTGTGAGTGCCTTTTCTGTTCACATGAACAATGATATATGCACATTTGTTGGAATAAAATGAATTATCCCACCAAAATTTAAATTGGATTCATTGATGCTTTTGCTCAAAATGAAGTATTCAATGTATTATTTTTTCTAAAAAAGACAAATAATTAGTTTTGAAAAGGTAATCTCTGTTGACATGTTTTCTTTTTCTGATTGCACGCATTCTTGATTCAAGAATTACTTTCTAATTCCTATATGTGTAACTCAAGATATTAGTATTTTAATGGCATTAAGAAAGGTATTTATACATGTTTCGAGAGAATTAATGCTCTATTATCCGATTAATAAAGTAAATAAAAAATACTCTTAGTCTTTTCAAACTGCCATAAAAGAATACCATGAACTGGGTGGTTTAAAAACGATAGAAACTTATTTCTTACGGTTCTGGAGACTGGGGAGTCGAAGAGCAAGCAATGGGCAGATTCTAGGTGTCTGAGGAAAGTCTGTTTCCTGTCCTCACGGGGTGAAAGGGGTTGCTTAGCTCCCTGGGGTCTCTTTTATCATTTCCCAAAGGTCATAACTGCTAATTCTATCATTATAGCGTTTGAATTTCAACATATGAATTTGAGAGGGAGGGCATATTCAAATCATAACAAATAATAAAGAATTTTTAAATTGGATTATAGCTATTTCAGATACCAATAATCAGTGAGATCCTTTTTGATTATTGAAAATTTAAACTAAGATAGAATAATTACTAAAACCTAAACTCTATAATAATTGATTTACCCAATGATCATAGTTTACTATGTGCATGTTAGAAAATATTCTTGTCCTGCCATAAAATAAAATTTACATAAGAATAGGCAAGAAATTTGCATTCTTTTGAACTCTGGGGTTATGATCCAGGTAATTTAAAAAGTCATTGACTTAGAATCATGAACCTAAAAGAGACCATCTTGATTATCTGAAGTTCAGAAAGCTTTTCTCAGTTTCTTTTGGAGAGTATGTTAACTCTTATTACTACATACATATGCATGATTGGTTGTATATAATAATATATTCCTATGCAGAGTAGATTTTAAAATAGTTTCTGAGCAGATGGCACTTGTAACAAAAACCATGGACATAGTCTGATGCATGAAAACATTCAAGGTTACATGACAGGTGTCTTTAAATTTATTTTCAATTTACCTTCTAATGTAAAACAAGTCTTATATACTCTTCTAGACATATTTAGTAAATAATTTTTAATAAATTTATCTGCTTAAATATTAACATTGACCAATAATGATTGTCTTATATTTCTAGGTGAAAAAAACAAGACTTACAGACTGGGCTACAGTGTGTTTTATTTTTAATTAAATTCATTGGGGTGACATAGATTGGTTAATAAGATGATAGAAGTTTTGTGTGTACAATTCAGTAATACATCATCTGTATATTGCATTGTGTACTCACCACCCAAAGTTTAGTCTTCTTTTATCACCATATATTTGACTTCATTTACCCTCTTCAACCTACCCCCACTCCCTTCTGCTCTAGTAACCACCACTCTGCTGTCTGTATTTGAGTTGTTTTGTGTTTTGTTTGTTCATTTTTTTGCTCTCTGTTTAATATCCCACATATGAGTGAAATTATTTCATTCTTGTCTTTTTTTGTCTGACTTATTTCACTCAATGTGATACTTTCAATATCCATCCATTGGTCACAAATGGAAGTATTTCATTTTTTCTTACTGCCACGTAGTATTCCATTATATATATATGTATTACATCTTCTTTATCCAATCATTCATCAAAGGACAGGTAGGTTGTTTCCATGTCTTGGCTACTGTGAATAATGCTGCAGTGAACATAGGGGTACATATATCTTTATAAATGTTTTTAAATTTCCGGGTAGTTACCCAGAAGAGGGATTACTGGGTATGGTAGCTCTATTCTTAATTTTTTGAGGATCCTCCATACTATTTTCTACAGTGACTATACCAATTTACATTCCCAGTAGGAGTGTATAAGACACCCTTTTTCTCCATATCCTCTCCAAAGGTTTTGTTTTATTGGTAATAACCATTCTAACAAGTATAAGGTAGTATCTCATTGCGGTTTTATTTGCATTTCCCTTATGACTAGTAAAGTTGAGCTTATTTTCATATATCTGTTGACCATTTGTATGTCTTCTTGGGAAAAGCATCTGTTTGGGTCCTCTGCCCATTTTTCTAAAATTGGATTGTTTATATTTTGTTGTTGAGTTGTATAAGTTCTTTATATATTTTGGATATCAATCCCTTATTGAAGGTATCATTTGAAAATATCTTCTCCCCTTTGGTTGGTTGCCTTTTTGTTTTGCTGATGTTTTCTTTGCAGTGCAGAAGCTTTTTTTTTTTTTTGACAAGTCCCATTTATTTGTTTTTATTTCCCTTCCCTGGGGGTCAAATTCATAAAATCCTCACTGAGACCAAGGCAAGGTCCATAAGTTTAGTACCTATATTTTCTTCAATATATTTTATTGTTTCAAGTCTTATACTTAGGTCCTTGATCCATTTTTGAGTTTATTTTTGTGTGTGGTATCAAATAGTAGTCCATTTTCATTCTTTTGCATGTGGCTTTCCAGTTTTTCCCAGTACCATTTATTGAAGAGCCTTTCTTTTCTTCATAGTATGTTTTTGGCTCTTTTGTCAAAAATTAGTTTCCCTTATACAGGTGTGTTTATTTCTGGCCTCTCAATTTTGTTACTTTGGTCTGTGTGTCATTTTTCTGCTAATATCATACTGTTTTGATTATTATAGCTTTGTATCATAATCTGAAATCAGGGTGTGTGATACTTCCAACATTATTCTTTTTTCATAGGATTGTTGGCTATCCAGGGCCTTTGTGGTTCCATACAAATTTAAAAATTTTTTGTTCTATTTCTTTGAAAAATGTCATTGGCATGTTGATAGGGGTTGTATTAAATCTGTATAATGCTTTGAGTAAGATGGCCATTTTAACTATGTGGATTCTTCTAATCTATGAACATATAATATATTTTCATTTCTTTGTGACTCCTTTGGTTTTTTTTAAAGTATATCTGGTAGGTTTCAGTATATAGATCATTCACATCCTTTGTTAAATTTATTCCCAGGTATTTTTTTCTTGTCATTGTTGTTGCAAATCGCCATTACCGAAAGGTTTTAAATGCACAGTATTACTTAATATAGGATAGAGCTGTTTTTAGTCTTGAAGGTCATTTTATTTTTTTGCATTTTATGTGCTAATGTGTCCTTTTACATAAGATTAATTGATTGTTGTCTGTGAATAGAAGATAACAATCTTCTTTGAGCTTTTCACCTATCATTTTTGCAAAATCAAAAAGATTATTCACTGCATGGAAGAGGGCAGAAAGAAACAGGAACTGTCATATATTGCTTCTGGTAGTGCAAGTTGAGACTTTTATAACAGACAATATTTATTGAAATTTTAAAAGTGTATATCCTTTGATCAAACAGTTCCATCTTTAGAAATTTATTCTACAAATATGCACATGCCAGGTATTCAAAATTAGTTTTTTTAACATTGAAGCACACACTCAGAAATGACCTAAATATGTGATATACTTTCATCATACCTTCATTAAAAACAAAACAAAACAAACTATTTTATTGAGATCAAAGTTTTTGAAGAATTTTTAAATGAAAATAAAACAAGATGTAGAATTATGTATATAGTAACAGTTGCATGAAAAGAAACAGGTTAGAAAGGTGAGGAAAATACACATGAGCTTGAGTATACACCAGATATCTGTGGAGAACTTTGGTGATTTACAGGGAGGCAAGGATGGGACTAGATATGATGAGGTGAAAGGGTGAGAGATATTTTTCACTCCATACCCTTTAATAGCGTATTACTATATTATTTACTCAAAATATATATTATAAATATTCCAAAGTGAACACAATGGCAGATTTCCTTAGGAAAACAGAATCCAGGCATTAGATGCTGTCAAATGAAGTGATTAAGGTATAAAAGTAGGATATTTTTGCTCTATGATTTTTATAGTTTTTGAATTTACAAGGAAGTTTTCTCTTTCAACATTTTTAATAATAAAATTATATTAGAGCAGCAGAAGAGATTCAGTGGTTTCACTAAATTTAACCAGTTAATCAGTATAAAAATGCATTTTTTTAGTGAGTTTTCTGAGGATTTTTTAAAAAAATTATTTTGAAAATACATGTAGTCAAGAAATACAAATAATTTTTGTGTGCCCTTATGTAGTTTTCTACAAATGTAACGTCTTGCAAAAACTATACTACAACATCGTAATTAGAATATTGAGACTGATAGAGTTGAATTACAGAACAGCTGCATCACTACGAGGGTCCCTGTGTTGCACTTTTACAATCACAAACACTTTACTCCTGTCCCCAACCCCTCAACTGCTGGTGACCACAATCTCTTCTTTACATTTATTATTTGCCATTTCAGGAATGTTATATAAATGGAATCATACAATGTGCAACCTTTTGGAGTCAGCTTTTTTGCTTAGCATAATTGTCTGTAGATGCATCTAAGTTGTGTTTATCAGTAGCTGGCTTGTTTTTATTTCTGAATGGTACCATGGTATGGACTTAATAGTTTGCTTAAGCATTCACGCATTGAATGACATTTGGGTTGTTTCCAGTATTGGGTTATTATGAATAAAGCTGCTTTGGACACTCTTTTACAAATTTTATGGAACACAAGTTTTCATTTCTCCAGGTTAAATGCCAAGGAGTTTTATGAGTTTTTACAGATCCTTAATATCTGCTCTTTCTCTAATATGTAGTCTGTAAATATTTTCTCCCAGTTTTTAGCTTATATTTTCATTCTTTTTTTTTTTGTATCTCCCACAGAGAAAAACATTTTTAATTTCTAAGTCTATCTTACCAATTTTTGCTTTGGTGGATTGTTTTAAAAGTTTATGTTTATGTTCTACATTTAAGTCAATGATCCATTTTGAGTAGATTTATATAAGATGTGAGATTTAGATCAAAATTATATTTTTGCCTAGGAATTATTCTTTTATTCCAGAGCTATTTGTTAAAAGAGCTCTCCTTTATTCATTGAAATTGCTTTTGCACCTTTGTGTAAAATCAGTTGGGCATATTTGTGTGAGTCTATTTATGGGCACCCTCTTCTGTTCCATTGATCTATGTGTCTATCTTCACACAGTCTTCATTACTTTAGCTATATAGTAAGTCTTGAAAGCAGATAGAATGACTTTTCTCACTTTATTCCTCCATTTCAAAATTGTTGTAGCTACTTTAGTTTTTTGCTTTTTTGTATACATTTCAGAATAATCTTATCTATAATCATCTAATCTATGAACATACTATGTTTGTATATGTTTATGACTCATTTGATTTCTTTCATCAGCACTTTATAGTTTTCAGCATAAAAGTACTGTCTGTTTTAAAAATTCCTTGGGATTTTCAACATAGACAATCAGAATGTCTATGGATATGAAAAGTTTTCTTTCTTCCAATCTATATGCCTTGTATTTCCTTTTCTTGTCTTCTTGTACTGGCTAGAACTTCCAGCATGTAGTATTTTGAAAAAAATTTGAAAAGACATTCTTTTCTTGTTCTTAATCTTAAGAGAAAATCATTGTATTTTATTGGTAAATATAGTCAGCTGTACATTTTTTGCAGATGGTCTTTATCACATTGAGAAAATTTCCATTATTCCTAGTTGGGTTTTATTTACTTAGTTTGACAGTTTTTAATCATGAATGGATATTGAATTTTGTCAAATATCTTTTCTGCATGAGTTGGTATGGTCATATAATTTTTTTGTCTTTAGGTTTTTATTATATGCTGCATTATTGATTTTTGAGTATTGAACCAGCTTTGTATACCTAGAATAAACCCCACTTGTTTATGGTGTATAATTCTTATTATATATTGCTGAATTCTGTTTCTTAATATTGTGATAAGGAATTTTGTGTTTATATTCATGAGGGATATAGATCTACAGTGTCATTTTTTTTTCTGGTATTGTCTTTGTATGATTTTGGTATTAGAGTGATACTAGCTTCATAAAATTAATTGTGAAGTGTTCTACCATTTTGTATTGTCTGAAAGAGATTTGTAGAGTTGGTGTTAATTCTTTAAATATTTGGTAGGATTCTCCAGTGAATCCATCTAGGCCTGAAGATAATTTTTTGTTTGTTTTAAAATAATACATTCAGGTTATTTGGGGGAAAAAAAGACTATACAGACAATCTTCAGATGAATGTCCAGATGAGCCCTACATACCATCACAAATGCTTTTATTTGAAAGAGGCAGAGAGAGATTAAGCACACTAGAAGGAGAGAAAGCAATGTATACCTGGAGGTAGAGATTGAAGCAATGTGGCTATAAGTGAAGGAATGCAGATAGCTCTCAGAAGCTGTAAGAAGCAAGGAGCAGACTCTCTTCTCAAGCCCTCTGAGGGGATGAGAACCTGCCAACACCTTGGCTTTGGTTTATTGAAACCGATTTTGGATCTCTGGCTTTCTGTGCTTTGAAAGAATAAATTTCTGTTTTTTAAAGTTACTACATTAGAAGTAATTTATTATAGCAGCCTCAGGAAATGAATACAGTGCCTACATCGGAAGTGTTTTCATATCTCAATAAAATTTTGAGTCTTTAAATGACTTTCTATTTTAAAAATGTTTAAAAGACTTGAAAGACCTTTAGTTAAACAAGATTTAAAATCTGTCTTTGGTTCATAGATGTCAACCAAATGTACATTTCAATTTATTGAAATTACAATTATAATTAATTTTGAAATAATTGCAAGCTCACAGAAAGGTACAAAGGGTACTGTGCAGTCTTCACTTAGCCTCTTCCATTGTACAATCTTGTATAAAAGTAGTATGGTACAATATAAAAACCAGCCTGTTGATATTAGTATAATCCATAGGGCTATTTCAGATTATGCAGTCATTTTCCATGCCTGTGTGTATATGTGTGTATAGTTCTTTGCAGTTTTATCAAATATGTAGATTTATGTAATCCTTACTACAATAAAGATACTAAATTGTAGTATTTCAAAATATAACCTTTTACTACTCTTAGATAGCATACTCACCTGCCCTTTCCTACTGTATAACTCCTAGCAACCATTATTCTGTGGTTCATCTCTATCATTATGTTATTTCACAAATGTCATATAAATGGAATCATGAAATATATATCCTTTTGAAATTGTTATTTGCCCCTACTCAGCATCATTTCCTTGAGGTTCATCCAAGTTATTGAATGTATCAAAAGTTTTTTCCTTTTTATTGGAGAAATTACATGACATGAGTATACCATAGTTTATCCACCCATTCACTCATTGAAGGAGCCTAGTATAGTTTCCAGTTTGGGGCTATGATGAATAAAACTGATATGAACGTTCATGTACAAGCTTCTGCTTGAAAATACATTTTTATTCTTCTTGGACATATGCCTGGGAGTGAAATTGGTGGTCACTATGGTAACTATTATATGAGTTAAAAAGAACTGCCAACTATTTTTTAGAGTGGCTGTGTTACCTTTTGTTTCTTTCAGCAATCAATACATGATTGATTTAGTTTCTCTGCATCCTCACTAACATTTGATTTTGTTACTTTTTTAAAATTTTCATCATACTAATAGTGTGTTATAGTTCATATTTTGGGGCAAACCTATTTTATAAAGTGTAATTTGTGACTTTGTATGGTCTCTGTGTACCAAAATCAGAGAAGCAAAATAAAAAATAAATTAAAATAAAATAAAAATTATATTTTCTCATGATTATAGTTGAAACAATCCTTTTAAAAATATTAGCAAATTGATTCTAGTGATATATTAAGAAGGCAATAGGTCATGATTAAGTGAGGTTTATCCCATAATGAAAGATTGGTTTAAGATACCAAACTAATCAATTTAATACTCTATATGAACAAGTTAAGAAGTTATACGATTATCTTAATAAGGGCAGAAAATTACATGTCTAAATTTGTTATTTATGTTTCAAAAGAAAAAAATACTGAATTAGGAATAAAAAGAAACTTCTCTGAACTGATAAAAGCTATCTGTGAAAGAATCCATACCTAATACTGTACTTAAAGGTAAAATATTGAGTACTTTCGCAGTAACATCAGAGTATACATTAAGATGTCTGCTCTTAACACTTCTGTTCAAAATTTTAGTGAATGCTCTAGCCAGGACAATGAGTAAGTCAAGAAAAAGAATTTAATATCAACAATTAGAAAAAGCTAAACTATATTTATTTACTGATGATGTATTATATATATATAAATCCTAAGGGATTAAAAAATGCAACAACATGACAGCATTGTTGCAAGATAGAAAGTTTGTAGTAAATTTTTTTTCTAGAGAAAAATTAAAGATATAAATAAATGGAAATATACATACCATATTTATAGATTGGAAAACTCAGTTTTTTAAGATGTCAGTATACCCCAGACAGTTCTATAGAATCAAGGTAGTCTCATTTAAAATTTCAAGCATGTGTTTTTGAAGTGATAGGAATTTACAAGTTGATTTCAGAATTTATGTTGAAAGGCAAGGACACAATCTTAAAAAGTAAAAAAATAAAATAAAAATGGTTAGGGTTGAGAACCTCTGAGTTAGAAATTTATTACATTGATTTTACAAAAGTTTTGGATCTAGTTTGAAGTGATTTAAAATAGATTTTTAATGAAAAATTACACATGAAGATAAAGCAATATAAAAATGAAATGAGGAAAATGAATATATAAGTCCAAATTTAAATAATTTTACATTCCCAACATATTTTTTGTATGTGAGTTCTTACATGCAATAGGTAAATGGAAAAAACATTAATTGTTTTACATATTTAGTTAATTAATGTTTAGGGCTTTTTGTTTGACAAGCTACAGAAACTGATGCTGGCTAAGGTACAGGGTGGCAGGAGCTCAAAGAAACAACAATGTGCTTGGCAATGAGATGGAAAAGGTCAAGAATGAATACAGTTCTGAAAAGTAGGAACCAGGATCCATGACTACAGTAGTAATTACAGCCTGGGCATAATGTTTTTAGAACTGAATGAAATGCCAACTCATTTTTCTCCCTTTAGTGTTCCCTAGGGAAAGGAAATCTAACTGGACAAATGTGAAATATTTTCAAAGATGTCAGCAATAATTTTATCTCCCCTCTACTCACACACTTTGCCATTGGACTTTGTCTCTTCATCTATCAATAAGTAGCATTTATCCACTTTTGAATCAATCTGGATTTAGCTGTGTGACTTGCTTTGGCCAATGATACTTTGGCAAATGTGACACAGAGGCTTTATTAGCACATGCATGCTGGGTTTACTTCATTTGGCTGGAGTTGAAACTCTGAGCTTGCAATGTGAACAAATTGGAGCTAGCATTTTGGAGAGACTCCGTGTAGGAGAACCAAAGTGCTCTGATTGAAAGCCTACTTCCTGTCAGAATGTGAGGTCATTTTGGACTACTCTTCCCCACTTGAGTTGACAAATGACTGCAGTGCAGTGACCTAGGTCAAGACCAGCAAAACAACTGATCCTCTAAGCCTAGTTCAAATTACTAATGTGTAAATAATATTTTTGTTTGTTAAACCACTGGGTTTTGAAGTAATTTATTAAGTAACAATAGAAAACTTTTATTAAAAAATGGTGTTAAACAACTAAAACATGTAGCATTGACTCTGGACTTAACATTATCCTTAATTGAATAATATGCGACAAACCACTTGTAATATAACCATGAGAGGAATGATAACCATAGTAATAAAAGAAAACATACTGAGTCCTCTCAGTGTGCTGGCATTTATTCAAATACTATATTATGAAACAGGCATATTATTTTTTTATTTTATAAATGAAGAAACTGAAGCCTAGTTAAGTAACTTAGTCAAAGCTGTAAAACCGTAAAGTGATAGAGCTAGGATTTTAACTCAGCCTGTGTCTAGAACCTAGGTATATATGTTTGGCACCATACATGTCTCTTCACAGCAATGAATGTTAATCTTATAAGATCTCATTAAAATTAAATAAAAGGTTATATTAAAACATGAAGAAATTGAAGTTATTATCCTGTTTTAGACTGAGTTTGATGTTTATACAACATTCTAAATTTATTTCTGCTATAAAAGAGGACATTTGCATGCTTTTATTTCTATCTTCTCCCATTTTAATTACTTATTTTGTTATGTTATTTCTGAATTTTAATTTATATATTTCCCCTCAAAATAATTCCTACAGATTTTTTTTTTTAGTTTTTAAAACTTTATTTATGCTGCACAAGTTTTGTTTTATTTTTTTAATATTTTTTTATTTTTAATTGCAGTTATATAATAATTAGCTTCAGGTGTGCAGCATAGTGGTTAGACATTCATATACTTTCTACAGATTTGAAACATTACTTTCTTGTTTAAATTAATGTTTGCTTCTATCTCAGCATGGTTTCTCTGTTGCAGAGATCTTTACTTTTGTTTTCTCTCTTGGTTGGCTAAATTTTGTCCTTAGGTAGTCACTTCTTCTACCTCCCCAGTAGGATTCATTAGATCTCTTATAGATAAAAATATTTTTCCTCTGCCTTCATAGTTGCAATAGAAAATGATTGAGTATAAATTTGAAGAATAAGATTTTTTTTCCCTCTGTTTTAATATAGGTTATTGAATATCCTGACTCTTTTTTATTTACTTATGCTTGAAATCCTTAGGAATCTTTATTCCAATAATTTCTCACCATTGGCCCGTCTGTATTATTATTATTATTATTTGAAAATACAAGTCTAAGCAATACCTGTTATTTTCTCTTTCAGTGTTTTGTGTTTTCTTAATTCCATTCTCTTACATGAATACACCAATTTTAAGTTTATTGCATCACCTTTATATAATCTAAGTTTCCATTAGCTTTTCCTCACAATTACTTTGAAGACATTTGTCTCTTTTAACTTTAAAAAAAAATTTTCTTAAGTCTGTCCTCCATGTCCCTGGATGTAGTTGCAGTACCATTTATCTTAGTTTTACTTGTTTCTAATAAGGTTTTTATTCCTATAACGAATTTTCCTATTTCTCACCTGTAATTGCTATCATTTACCTAACTTTGTTGAATCTTTGAGGTCTTTTTTTTTTAAAGTAATCTCTTTGAAACTCTGTAGCACTCTTTTTCCTGATATATATTCTACATTAGTATGCTTCTTATGTTTCTTCCCCTCTCAACTACTACCATTCCATATCCCTATTTCTATGTAAAACTCTTTTATTCATGGAAATTACTCATCTTGTCATATTATTTGATAACAAAATTAGTGACGTATGAATGGAACCTAGGTAGAGTGAGCTGGAGCACTCTACACCTTTAATTCAAATTTATTCTTTGGAATAGTGATTGTCAATTTCTTTCAGTAAAGTCAGCATTTTAAGCTTTTTAGTTCATACAAAGTGACTCTGCTGTTGCAGTACAAAATTAGCCATAGAAAATATGTCAATGTGTGGGCATGGCTCTGTTCTAATAAAATTTTACTTATAAAATTAGACAATGATTTACATTTGACTCATGGGCAATGAATATTTTGTTGACCCCTGCTCTTCAATAACTGTTGCTTAGTTTTAATTGGAGCCTGTTGCCAGATAATGATGAAGACAGCTAATGTAATTTCTAGGTGTAGATGAAGTACAGTAGATAATAACTTGTCCCTCAGTTGACTGTCACAGGAATGGATTGTGCTAACTTGGCAGAGGCTATGCAGTTATTCATACTGATTATGTGACCTGTGTGACCTACAGAGAATTGATACTTTATCACCCTCTATCTTACTTTCTCCCTGGACATTACTGCTTCATTTCTTCTTCTCTACCCAGAAGTAGCAATAGTAATACACTTTTGGACAATAGTCAACCTCACTTTTATTCTCTTTTTAATCTACTGTTATGCTTACACTTATGGACTAGATTTTTCAGGAAAGCTTTTGGCATTTATAAAAGAAAATTATTTTTCAAAGAAGTTAGGCCTTGAAAATTTGAAATTAATTAAACTTAGAAATTGTTGTCTTATACTAAGTGATTACAGATTCATTCAGAACTCATATCTTTACTTCTGGCCATATGCATCCTCTATATAAGAAAGGAATATCTCTGACTTAATAAGCATAGGGCCTTGGGGTAAAAAAAAAAAAAGCAATTCAAAATGTGTAATAGTCACAATTCTCATAGTTTCCATTTAGTATTATTCTGTCATATTTCTTTTAGTCCATTTATCTGACAAACAAGTTTAAACATACAGTGAGAATGTCAGATGAGTAAGACAAAATTATTCTTCAGGCAGAGTTTATGGTCTAGTGAAGAAAATAAATACGTTCTCCCATCCCCCTCAGACTTACAATTTTTTATGGAAGTTTCAATGTTAACTACAACCCCATTCTGTATTTTTCTACAGCCACTCCAGGCAAAAGCAGGAGGTAAGTTTGTAAAAAACAAAGAGAAAAGAGAGCTTAAATTATTTTACTTGTGATACCATTAATCTACAATTATTTTTTTTTTGCTTATAATAGAGAAGGAACTCTAAATGCATGTGAATACATATTTAACATCCCTTTTTAATTTTAACTTTATAAAAATTGGATTATTGCATTTTACAATCTATATATAGTTCTGTACATTTCAGGCATTTATAATGTGAAGTTGTATTTAATTTTTGTTTACATTAGATGTTGATTTTTTAAAATAGAAAATATGAACTTTGGGTAGTCTGATAGAAATTTTTAAATGTAAACATTACCAAAATTTATTCTATGTAATTTGTATTATTTATTGGATATGTAAATAAAAACAATAGTGTCCAAAGGTGTTATTTTTAATTTTAAATTTATTGTTTATAAATTTTTTTTCTGCAATGACTAGAAATGTATAGAGAAATACAATTTCTGAGATAATAAATTTGAAGGAAGTTCATTAGTGACACTGTCTTTAAAATTTTTTTTTTATGAAATGGTAGGTGTTTTAACTGTAAACTATCTATAAAATTGGATACATTTTTTTAGCTTTCTTTTTATATGGAAAAAAAAAATATCTGCAGGCTAATATTTACTAAAAAACTAAGCCTAGGAATGATATAACCACTAGGAGTTACACAACTAATATGTAAAGGAGGGAGGACACAAAACTCCAACTTTGTCAGATTAAAATTAATGTGCCTATATATGTATCAGTTGTTACTATTCCAACAATTTACCTTTAGATAATTCAATAAATGTAGACCTTTAGATAATCCATGACTCTCAAATAAAAATTTCTTATGTGTAAGATTGTTTTCGTCCAGCAAAAATTATTTGGAAAATTAGCTTATTTCAATTTTTCAATGGTTGAATTTATTCATTTAATCAATTAATATTTACTGAGTTATACAGGAGAAATAATTGAAATTGAACAGACCCAATCCCAAACCTCATGAAACTATTTCCATATCAAAACCTTGTTGGCCTTTTTAAAGTAGTCACCATGAGAATTTTTGTACTTATTTCAGAAATGTGTCTATTATTCAAAATATATTGAGAATGTTTCTCTTTTACAATTTTCTTCATAGTGTCCTTATTAATATCACTGAATTGTAAATGAGTGTTTGCTATTAGGATATATATTCAGATTCTGGAAACAACTAAATACCATGAAAACCTAAAGGCAGAATGTAAGTTATACGGTCAAGTTAAATTTTGCTTTTCATTGAGTTACCCAGCACCCTGTCTTATTAAGATTATAAATTAAAATATGATAGGCTGTTTCTCTACTTTCAATGTAATTGTAGCAACAGGTCCACCAAAGAATTTTATTTTTTTAGTAACAAATGACAGAATTCTTGGTATATCATTCTTAATGCCTCCTGATTCAGCTCTGAAAGGTAGTACTCATGTTTAGTCACTTTTTAAACCTGACAGTCTCATTGCTTTGTAGACATGCCTTGTACACTTACGTGACCTGTGTCTGAATAGAGAAAAAGATATGAGATATAACACAAAAGAACTAGAGAAAGAAAAAATACCAAAGTGATAGCTGTGTTTTCTTGAGTTGTTCGAGAGAATATTCACATAAATATCAATATCACTTACTGCCACATCTCTGTTCATGCTGTTTCTCATGTTTGGTGTGGTCTCACTATATTTCTGCTCAACTTTTATCCAACATTATCACTTTTATCCAACATTTCTGATCTCTCATATTATAATGATGATGGGTCATTTAAAGTATACAATTTAGTATAGTTATTTGAGATATGCCTTTCTCTCTTAGATATAAGTACCTTAAAAGTAGATGTTATATGGTTTATTAATGTTAAATTAGTGAATAAATGAATACATGAAGAGAAGAGATTCTGTATAAGATAAATTTACAGGGATGGCATGCAACTGTATGTGTAATTCCATAAGTAATAAAATGAGGGCTGTATTTTCATCATGAAAAAAAGAAAAAGAATTTAAAAAGTCACAAATTTTAGTTACTAATGGACTAATTGAGTATGTTTGAGATCAGAGTGAAATTTTGCAAAAAGGAAGAAGTTAGCTAAAAAAATGTGTGTGAAGCTCATGTGTACTTTACAATTTTTACGCTTGTGGATATATTAAGAAAACATATCCAACAATCATATGTTTTATACTCTGAAGAAAGAGGTTCTATAATAAAAAAAAATAATAAGAAAGGGTCTTCAGTATTTTAAATATTTTTCCTTATTAAATATTATTTTTTTCAACTTAAAATTTTACAGGCGTCTACAGAATATTGGACACACAGATCCAGGATCCCTAAGACTTTATCACTTTGAGTTAAGGATTTATTTGATATCCTCCTCCATCTTTTCTTCATATCAACTAAAATAATTTTTTGAAGGAGTTAAATTTTCCATAGGATAATTAAAATACAAACAAACAATACTTTCTGCACTTTCCAATGCCTAAGAACAGCAAGGTGGTAAAAAGAGAATTTGACGATGAGGTTATTGAGTCTGTCAAAGACCTTCTTTCCAATGAAGACTCAGCTGATGATGCATTTAAGAAAAGTGAACTATTTGTTGATGTACAAGAAGAGAAAGATACAGATGCTGAAGAAAGATCTGAGGTCGAAGATGAAAGACCAGTTTGGAACAATAAAATGCAATACATTCTGGCCCAAGTTGGATATTCTGTAGGATTGGGGAATGTGTGGCGATTCCCTTACATATGTCAGAAGAATGGAGGTGGTAAGTTGTCTTCTTTTTTAAAGTGATACATTACTGAGTAAGTTGCAGTTGATTATCTCCAATAGCTGCTATTGTTGCTGGAGTCTCATTATTTTAGAAACTATGAATTTCATTATAAAGCTAGGGAGACTCCTTTGTTGAAAATGATCTCAGCTCTGTTTTCAGATAAGGTTTCCAGTAAGAGCAGGTGGCTCTTACTGGATTGTTTTAAGAGTAATGAATTCTCAGAGTCTTTGTGTGGATGCTATTAAACATCTCTACGTTACTGACTTTTCTAACAAACATTGCATCCCTTGTGCCTGTCAGTTATTCTCCTTGGAGAAAAACCTAAAGTTTCTGATATAAGACAACATTGGTGAAGGAAGACAAAATTTTCTCTGTATGACTTATTAACTCTGAATTTTAAGTTGCTTTACTCTTCAATGAAACAAAAATTACATATAATTTAGAATGATTATAGCCTTCAAATGCTGACCAGAACTTTATAGACCCCAGAAGAAGGGATTTAACCAGATAATTAATATAACGCCAGACCTTCTTCTTCCTTAGATATCATATGTATTTTGTTTCCTGTTCTATAGCATTTGATGAAAACATTTTGTTTCAAAGAAAGCTTTGAATCAATTAGCATTCTTAGTTTTAAACAAAATTTCTGCATGAACATGATATTCTAGCTTTTTGTGTTTATGCATATGATTACCAACATTGTCTTTAAAAATCAAGGGAAAAAAAACACATACAAAGGAATAGATTGTTCATGTACAACTGAAGCTCTATAATACACTGGTGTCAAACAGTATTAACTAACATTTGGAAGCTGTTAAAGTAAGTTTGGTTAATAACAAAATATTCTCTATGCCTCATTTCGGTATACAAAGGAGAGAAAGAATGTTTTGATATTTGATTCCAGTTTGTGATAGTTTTATTGACTGGGCAAAAATTAGGTTTTATTCTGATATTATTATGACCTACAAATCAAATTAAATAATATAACCATATGTTAAATATTTTCTTACTCTAGGAAATATGTTTAAGATCTTGCTTAATTAATTCAACTAGCCACAAAATAACAGGTTTGGAAAAAGTAGCCTGTTAGAAAAATCTTCCTGAGAAGTAAGAATCAATACACGATGTAGGTGGTGCACTACATATCACTCCACTAAATTGTAAGCTTCTTGCTTCTTAGCTCGTTAGTAACATCACATATGAATTATTTATTAAATCTACTATAAGTGGCTGTGTACTACTCTGCTTTTTGATTTATAGAAATTATTGCATTTGCCAGGACTGGCAAGAGATGAACTCTGATTTTTGGACCTTTTCACCATGTGAACCTTACTAAATGTACTGTGCTGTTAAAGAAGAAGGCTTGTCTTGGCTGAAAAGTCAGGTTGCCTTTCATTAATACAATTTTTGTCTTGGTGGAAAGTGCTAAATAATTTTATATCTAGTAATTATTTATTAGTAAAAATGGCTTATTCTAATTTTAATTTGTTAAAGGAATAAAAATGTCATTCCTAGGATTGTTTCCTCTCTTCTAATCATATACTTGAGAGCAATATTATAAAATACCAATGGAGTTTATTTTTTCAAGATACAAAAGTTGTACTCAACATGCAGAACAGCACTGAGCCTTCTAGGTATTCGAGTAGTATCTTCTGGCAATTTATATCAACCACCTCAAGATACTTAAATATTACTCATTTGTTAGTTGAGGCACTTTAATAGAACTAAAACATAATAGACTCAATATAAGTTGATTTGTCTAAAGATATTATACTTAAAGCACAATGGTTAAGCTTAATAAGTATCATATGTAGAAGCTACCAGCTCAGGTTTTGAAGTCAATTTGACTATGAAGCCTGGTTCTTTCTCACACTAGCCATGTAACCTTTCACAGTTTAACTTCTAGCTTACTTCCTGCACTTATAAAATGAAAATAATAATGATGCTTCCATTAGATTTTTGTGAGGAATAAATGAGTAACATGTAAATGCTCAGAAATGTTCCTGGCAAATAGTATATGATCAATTATATTTTAGCTATGATTATTTTTAATATAGATTTAAAAATTAGAGTAATTTGAGTTAGAAGAAAAGCTAAATATCTAAAAATAGCATGTCAGACACACATAAATGAGGGAAGAATCCTAGTAAATTCAATCTTAATTAATTCTCTCTCTCTCTTTTTTTCCTAGTCATTCACACACATAACTTCATTCACATTCTAGGATTTGATGCAGGTGTTAAAATGCAGTTTCAGTTTTTTGGGAAACATTTTCAAGTCATTAGTGCCTGCATGTTACCAATAATTTTAGAGTTAGAAATTTGGTAATTCTGTTTCATAAGCTCATCTATCCATGCTTTACAATACATACCCCTTTGTAGAATCAACTCAAGTTTGAAAGACTGAAAGACAGTCATAAAACAGTGAAGATTTTCTACTGACCAATAACTTAGGGAAAATTCTTGTATATGGTTATTATTTCAGAGATATATAGATACTGAGATAAATAAGTTGAAAAGAATCATTAATATTTACTTTTTCAGAAGAATAACTACCATAACAATTTGAATAGCTTCCAAAATCTATTCAATACCATTAAACATTTTTTTTAAATGGGAAAATAATAACGAATGGCATCATTTAAAAAGGGAATTGGTAGCATCGATTGCATGACACACTGGATAGTATCTAGTTTGACAAAACTTAAGAATGTAGGAAATCATCTTAGAGGTTATTTAATGAATAATTTGTATACATATTCTCATATAGAAATGATTACAGGTTTCATATTTACCTGTATCAATAGAGTTTAATATTAACATTGTCAAACTATTCAGTGCATTTTAAATCACTATTCATATATCTTAATTTGAAATTTAGCTATAAAATAATAATTCTTTCAAGCACCGAAACTTTACTACAAGAATAATAGTGCATATATTTTACAATACATATTAAATATCTTAGTTTCTCAGTCAATCTCACAACCCCTTTTTGTTTTCTGGAAAACAAAAAATTATTTGTTTTCTGAAGTGTGCTTTTCATGTGAAGTATATTGGGGAAAAATGACATTTGACTATCATAGAGGTTATTTTTCTTCTTTTTTTTTTTAAGTCTAGACAGCCATTTCTTCTCTACTGTTTTTATTTAGGAACAAAGGTCAGTTTGAATACCATAAAATTTAATTTATTCTAATTTATCAGATTTGGAATACATGATTTAGATGAATTTGAATAAAATTTAATAAATGACTTCATAAACATTGTATGAATAAGATTTCCAGGAGTTTGTAAAATCTACTTGAAAAATAATTTTAGGGAACCAGTGATTTTTTAATGAAAAATGAGATTGTTTACTCTTTTAATAAAATGAAATGGGACCTTTTCATTGATATCCTTATTTTATTATAATTATTGTCTTATTAGAAACTCTTTGTATCAGTCGAATTCAGGTTTCAAATACTAGAAAGTTTAAAGTAATGAAATTGCATTTGTTTAAAGTCCTTTATACTATGTAGAAGTTCAAATATCTTTCATGAGATAATCAGAATTAGTGTATTCTCTACTGCAACCGTTGAAAATATGATTTTTTGTTTTGTTTTTGTCTCTTCAGGTGCATATCTTTTATTATATTTTATACTGCTCCTGGTAATAGGTATTCCCCTTTATTTCCTGGAACTTTCTGTGGGCCAAAGAATTCGACAAGGAAGCATTGGTGTATGGAATTACATAAGCCCTAAACTGGGTGGGATTGGATTTGCAAGTTGTGTAGTAAGTTTCCTGGTATGGTATATGCCATATAATTTTTATGTTTTGTAATTATGTAGTTTGCATTTGAATGAAACTTATGAGTGTGTATTTCTACTCAATTATTTAATCAAGTTAAACAAAAACACTACCGGAGCTTGCACTAACATACAAAACAAACTGCAAATGTTAATATAGTTCAATCTTGTTAATGCATGTTCTTAGGACCTGTCAAAGACATCTTTTTACAATAGATCATGTATTTCAAATGGAAATAAAATGAGGAGGATTTTTAAATTGTCAAATGGGGTCTTAAATATATCATCTCATTGTTTCAAAGGTAGGGGCATGAGAGGTTTAATTTAATTGTACTGTTTTATTTTACAGGTGTGCTTTTTTGTTGCTCTTTACTACAATGTCATCATTGCCTGGAGTTTGTTTTATTTTTCTCAGTCTTTTCAACAGCCTCTACCTTGGGATCAGTGTCCGTTGGTGAAAAATGCTTCATACACTTGTAAGACATGGGCAGTGTCATGTTTCTATATTTAAAGAACCTGAAATCAATAAAGGCATGAGATTTCAAGATTTTAAAAAAATTATGTGGGAAAATATTTCAAAATTATTATCATAACAACCTTTCCTCATGTTTAGGATTGGCATACTCAAGGGGATAGACCTTTGGCACCCTCTTATTTTACTAACTCTTTCTAAGTTATTATTTTAAATATAGTTGATATATAAGATACTATTAGTTATATTAGTTTTAGGTGTAAAATACAGTGATTTGACATTTTTATACCTTACAATGATATTACCCCACTAATTCTAATAATCATTGGTCACCATACAAACTTGTCACAATATTATTGTCTATACTCCCCTTCCCAAGTTATTTCATCATGCCCTGTGACATTAGGGTAAAATATTATAAGCTTTCAGTTGTTAACTTTGACAGTTTTTATTTTGTACACCTTTCTTAATGCCTTACATTATCATTAAAATAAAGGACAAAAAGAATAATTTGGATTGAAGTAATTGTTTTTATGTCTTCGATTGTGCTGGTTATAGTTTTTCTATCATTTATTTTTATGTGCTAGAATATAAAGAACAGTTTCTTATAGCAGTGATATCCAGCAAATACAGAATGCAACTCACATATGTAGTCAACTCACATATGTAGTCTAAATTTTCTAGTAACCACATGTTAAAAAAGTAAAAAGAAATAGGTGAAATATTTTAATCCAGTCTAGCTAAAATATTAACATTACAACATGTAATTAATGTAAAATTTATTAATTTAATAATTTGCATTATTTTTCTCACACTGTTTCCAAAATGCCTTTGTATTTTATATTTACAGCACATGTCTCTTTGGACTAGCTCCATTTCGAAAGCACATATGGCCAGCAACTAGCATATTTGACAGCTTTATCTCAGAAAGATTATTCTAGGACTGGAAGGGATTATAAATTTTGTTTTAATTTCTTTGAGGAAAGCTCACTTATCCCTGTTCAGAAATGTGTAATAAAAAATATCAATGAAGATATCCGTCTGTTGACATTTTATATTTTTGAAGTTGGGATTTTATTGCGACTTTAAACATTTCTGTATAATAGTAATACTTTTCTAGGAAATATTAAGAACTGATTTACAGACTTACTGTAATGAAAAATTGTCTCGTTACTCTTTATAATTTGAAATGATTGTGTTACGTTTCTTTCTACAGTTGTAGAGCCAGAATGTGAAAAAAGTTCTGCCACCACATATTACTGGTATAGAGAAGCATTGAATATTTCCAGTTCCATTTCTGAGAATGGGGGCTTAAACTGGAAGATGACCGTCTGCTTGCTGGCTGCCTGGGTCATGGTTTGCTTGACTATGATCAAAGGCATTCAGTCTTCTGGAAAAGTTAGTACGTTAGAGCCTCTCCTAATTCTGCTAATCATCATTCCTTGGTAATGATGATCATCCCCGTCACCCTCTGCTATAAATCCGTGTGGGTAATTTGCAAGAATCACTTTATTCTAGGTAGTTAATTAAAGATTGGTAAAAGATGTGTTTTTAAAAACGTGTTTAAGAAAAAGAGATAAATATATACGCATTTTATAGTAAAATTGAAAGCCATTTATAATTCTTTCTTATTTTATCAAGATCTTTGAAATTGTTATCAATACCTAAAAATCCTTTTATTTTCTTTTGCTATTTATTCAGTTGACCCTAATGTTTTAGTTCTCTGATTACCGATTAGTTCCAATCATGGAAATTGAGGAAAGTAGTAGAATGAAGCTTATTTGTTTTTTATTTTAATCATTAATTTTTCTCTACTATAAGTGTTCTAAGGAATAGTTGCAAAAGGATTTTAATATAGTCTCTAGTGTGGAATGTTTCTTAAATATCTGAACATCATTAGGTAGTTACAATAATCTCACCAAGGAACTCAGAGCAATGTAAGAGATGAAAGGGCATGCCTGCCAGGCCAAATGAAAAAATTTAAAAGGCATTAGGGTGAATTCTAGAAACCCTGATTTTTTTTTAAGAATACATTTGAAAAGGAATTGCTATTCTGTATTTTGCTCTCATATTACTTTTTTTTTCATTATTTCTGTCATTGCTTTAACATTTTCTATATATTTTGGCTGGACCATGACAATAATTTATTATTTGTTCTTATTCCTGCTTTTTAAAAATCCATCTTCACCATTTTTTTCCTTTCCAAAGCATAGATCTGATTATATATCTTTCTAGGCTAATATATTACCACTCAGTATCATATACTAATAGAAATAGGAATAGTAGTATAGTAACGATGATGGTGAAGATTGTTCCGACAATAATCAGAGCAAGAAGAAAAAGAGCCAGTATTTATTACATGTTTATTTTGTTCTAGGCATTGTGATATGTACTTTATATATTACATCCCATTTAATTCTAAAGAGAACTCAAAAAGTAATTACTACTCTCAGGCCTGTTTTACAGATAGAAAACAAGTGCAAGAAGCTAAGTAACTTGCCCGAAGTGTCATTGCTGGTACCTGGAGCCAAACCTAGCTCTATCTAAATCTAGAGCCCATGTTATTTCATCTCAACACTATAATGTCTCCCCAAATAGTTAACTCTTTTAGGTTAGAGTCTAATTCATCTTTTAACTTGTAAATCACAGGTAATTTTATATTTACTTTCCTGCTGGGACACTACATCATTTTTCCTTCGAAGAAATAAATATGGTAGATAACGCATCTGAATACCTTTTCAATCTTTTCTGAATGCTAATGTTTTATGTGATTAAATAAGTTCAATTAATTGGTTCAGTTGGGTTTCTTCTATGTCAGAGACACATTTCAATCGGGTTATAAATAAAAGAATAGATTCTCAGGTTAAATATAAACACCTCTACACGATTTCTTTCATAATATCATTTGGTATAAAGAGAACCAAATGTGGTCTGCCAGAGAAGTCCACAAATCCTTGTGCTCTAGTCTTATTGCCACATTTAATTCTTTCTTAGTCTGCATATGTTTATCATTTAAAGAAATAGTCATTCTTTTCTTATCATAGAATTTTGTGGTTGTTTTTCTTAGTATAATATAAGTTAAATACTAAATACAACTTATTTCAATGAGAAAGCTTCAGTGGCTTTTGGGCAAAATTTGATGAAAGAATTCAGTAGACACAGATGGGAGAAAGCTGTAAGTAATGTGAGCATAGATATAAAAGTCTAAACTGTCACAATTCCTCAGTATGAAACAATGAGCTAAGTATAAGAAAAAGTGTATTAGGAATAAATATAAAGCTCTCTCTTTTCCTGCCAAGCAAAAAAAAAAGCCTCTATGTGAATAATCACACAAGTACAATTATAGAGAAATGTGATTTAAGGGCAATATGGTTTAAGGGTAGTGTATGAAAAAAAACCTGAGGACTTAGAAGCTAAAATAAGAATATGAGTCAACTTGTGATATACTTGGCCAACACACATGCATGCACGCACGCACGCTCGCACACACACAGCCCTCAAAATGCTAATTGACAACTTTATGAATTAAAAGAGGAGTATGAGAGTGTCATTTTCCTCTGGGTCAGGTAGTCATACCTCAGTTGAACCATGCCTGTAATACTAGATTTTACTGAAATCTTTATTTTCCCTTTTATTACTGAAAAGAAAAGTTTCAGCCCTGTAATCACAATCTTCTAGTAGTTGAATAAAAAGAAAAATGCTTATTCTGTGTGGCTACAGAGAACAGAACTATGGTCAAATATTGGGGAGTATGGAGAGTGGTGGAGTGGTGGTTGTAAAACTTTTAAAAAAGGAAGTTCTTTCAGTAATAAAGCCTAGTAAAAATAAAACTAGTAGTCCCAGTAAAAGAGAGCTCAGCATTATTGGAGGTGATCAAATAGAGGTTGCATGTCCCTTCCTTACAGCCTCTAATACGGGGATGCTGCCCCAACATGAAGGACAGAAATGAGAAGCTCTAAGTTTTCTTCTAATTCTAAGGCAGTTTTTTTTCTACTAGTGTTGCTTTGCCGTTATTACTATTACTATGTTAAAAACTACATATACATTAGCTTGTTTTCATTGTTTTATTTCCCATTTTTTAAATACATGTACTTCTGGGACAATGTGGTCATTCATCAGTTCACTTAATGCATATGTATTGAACACTTGCTATGTGCCAAACACTGGTCTTGTTCTGGAGAGATAACATTGAACAAGGCAGACAAAATGTCTGTCTTCCTAGAATGTCCATTCTAGTGACAGAGTCCGACAAGAAACAAATTTGTAATTTCAGATAGCAGTGCATAAAATAAACTGTGGTCAAGAGAAAGTGTAGCATTTTACATATAGTCAGGTAGAGTTAACCTATTTTTAATAACAATATTTAACTATTTTGGTATAATAAGATTAGATGAATGTGATTAAATGTAAAAGACTTGTGTTTAAAAACAATATAAAAACCTCTGTAAAGAGCAGACTTAAAATATATTTTAAATCTTAAATAATTATTTAAATTGCTTTTTTAACTTACAGAAGAATAAATTTAGAATGTGACCTAAATACTACTTAAGTATTTAAAATTTTGACTTTTAATTTTCTCTGTGTTACATTAAATGTAAAATCATCTTTTTCCTTTTGAGGAAGCTGTGCTAAAGTCTTATAACTGAATCCAGATCAATGTCTTTAAGAACTCAAATAATTGTTGAATTAACAAATAAAAATTGAAGTAAGTCTGAAAATATAATTAGTACGTAATTTAAAAAATACTCCAGACTAAAGATTAGTTTATATTTTAGGGAATGTATGCAGAAAGGAAAACTTAACTTTCTATATACTCTCTTAACGTACAATGTTTTTTTCGTATCTAGTATATGTCAGGAACTGATAGACGTACAAAGACAAATAGGCCACAGTTTTGTCCTCATGGACAAAATTCAATAGGTGGGACAGATACTTATAATGGAGTAAGTGCAGAGAGGCATGTAAAAAATTTGTGACAGCATAAGGCAGTCAACTGAAACTAACATGGATTTGGGGAAAGTTTTCATGGAGGAGATAACTTTTGTGCTAGAGTTTGTGTTTGCATAGGGGTTCACCAGAAAGTTCAGAGAAAGGACACTGGATGCATGGAAAACAGCATGCACAAATCTCAGAGATTGCTTAGTACCCTTTTGTGACTTTTACATAGAATTTGTGGAGCTCTTGGGAAATGAAACTTAAAATGTAAACTGACTGAAGATTATTAAAGCATCTATGAACACTGTTAAGATAATTGGCTGATATCTAAAAGTAATAAATATTTGAGGATTTTTGACAGTTCATTGACATTAGATCTTTAATTTAGAAAGATTGTTCTAGCAGTGTGAATGATGAATTTCAGAGATGAAGGGGAAAGCTGGCAGGGAGAATCTGGAGTTAGGGTTACCAGGAAACTTATGTGTAAAAGATGACATGGCATTCAGGATGGAAACAAAGGCACAGATGTGATTTCTGTGGTAAAATCAATAGGACTGGTTGATCAGTTGGTTATGGGAAATGGGGTAGAGGGATATATTAATGGTGTGATTAGCCTGGACAAATAAAAGTACAAGAAGGGTGACTTCTTCCGTTAGTCTCCAATTTTAAATATATTTAAAAAACATACTGAATGTATGTCATATTTTTTGGAAAAATGATAATGAAACTATTTAAACTATTTTAGAGTGTAGCTTTCATTTTTACTTTAAAAATAAGTAGAATTAATGGAATTATAAGTCATAAATCAGAAAATTTGAGTTCTCATTAGAAAAAGCAGAACTCACTTTGCAAAAATGAATTCTTGCTTCTGGCTAGCCTCAAGATTTGTAACGAAAAATCATAAAAGGAATATCTTTAATTCAACAGATCAAGGCTACTTGAGTAGGTATGTAGTAAGTAGACTAGCAAATTTAAAGAATGCTGAAAGTAAGCAAGAAGATTTTAAAAAGTACTCCATCTAACGTTATTTTGATTTAAAAAAAAATGTGCATGAATGGAAGTAATTAAACCAATCTGAAATGATTTAAAAAATTCTTTATTATAATTAATTAAATAAAATATAATTTTAATTAAAATAATTGATTTTTAAGTATGTTGAGATTCCTATTTTAATTTTTTCCTCACATGCATTTAAATATGATTATAAAGTGGATAGAACTATAGAAGTGCAAATTATGATGTTGACATGTGCTGTTTGTCTATAATATTGTTGGATTCAGTATCTCTTACCTGCCCTAAGCCATCCTCTGCTCTAGCAATCTTCCTCCAATCTACCCACTTCCCCTCCATGCTTTCCCTCCGCAGACATATATACCTACTATGTACAAGCAACTATGTTAGGTGTTTGAGATATGGTAGTAAACAGGAGATAAAAGTTCTTTGTCCTCATGGAACTTATATTCCAATAGAGGAGAATGGAAATTAACAGGGAAACATGTAAAAAAGAAAACGTAATTTTGGCAGTGCTCAGTGCTGTTAAAACAAAACAAAACATGATAATATTATGGAGCATTCATGGGGCATAGGGGAGGCCAGATGGGAGTATTGGATGGAAAAAGCATATTTTATTTTGATGTGGGAAGGTTTCCTGTAGAAAATGAAGATGAGACATAAATAACAAAGAGAAAAGAGTTATACACAAATGAGGGAGATGAATGCAGACTAAGGATACAGCCCTATTCTGGCCCTGACAGTAAGAGTTTTCAGGGCTAAAGCTCGGGTGGCAGAGGAGTGGTGAGATGAGCAGGTAGGGCTCTAGTGTAAGGCTTTGCATGTCAGAGGGAGGAACTGGCATTTTATTCCAGCCATTTGAAATCCCTAGACTATGTTAATTATGGAATGAGCTAACCCAAGTATCACTGGGAGGCCTGGAAATGAGATAGGAGAATTATACAAGTAGTACAGGACTGCTTCCAGACATTTGACTTCAGCCACTGGACGGATAGTAGGGCCACGCACTGAGATGGGTGGGTACAGCACTGAGGGAAATTCAGAAGTTTCCTTCTGGACCTGAAGAGTTTGAGATCTGCTGACTCCCACGTGGAGAGGTCAAGGAGGCAGTAAATGTCTGGTTAGGACCATTCTCTTTCTGTTGTAAGTATTTGCTCAACTTTAATGGTGAACTTGCTGAAGCAGAAAGTCAAACCTTTACATGGTTACTGGTTGAAGTTCTATTGGAGACTTATCAGGGACTCCTCTCTACTTTATAAGTTTTATACTCATAGTGGAACTTTGGTTACTGGGAAAAAATAATTCTTTTTATGTCTAAAATAATAAAAGTGGTATTTGCTAGGGATTTAGTGCCCATGCATTTCTTTTATAAAACATTGCTTGTTTTATGAACTATAAGGAATCAATGCTATTCGAGTTATACCACACCCATGAACCCATACCCTTACCAGGAGATTAAATAAGGATGGTATTCTTGTCTTGGTATATCTCAAATATGATCTCAAATATGACTTAACTAAGTCACATTAAATCAAGAATCATAGCCATTCTAATAAGATGGCTATACAAGTTATTAGCAGTGTTATTAGTCATATACTATAAACAGTAAATGAAGTATAGAACAGAAAACATAATCTTAACTATAAAAAAGAATATAGTTGTTATTGTGTCTCAACTATTTTTATTTTCTTTCTTTGCAGATTATGTATTTTAGTTCTCTGTTTCCATATTTGGTACTTATATGTTTCCTAATCAGAGCACTCCTTCTAGATGGTTCAATTGATGGCATCCACCACATGTTTACCCCCAAGGTATGTACTGTGTTTCAATAAGGCTTATGATCATGAAAGCATTATGTTTGTTGTTTAAATGTCCCCACAGTTCGATTTAAGGGATAATTGTTCTAAATTATGTATGCTAGACTTTTAAATTATAATTATATCTATCTATCTCCAATTTTAAATATCCCATTTTAGACCTAGTTAAAAATCCCATTTTGAGATAAGGCTATCACTATTTGAACTTTAAAAATTCCTCTTTTATGTTACCTTGCAATTTTTACACTTTTAAATTTTAGAACTTTTCAGTCTTTACTCATCTTCCTCCTCTACTTTAATGGTTCTTAACCTTTTGTGTCGTGGACTTCTTGGAAAAAATTGATAATAGTGTCGGCTTACCAGAAAAAAAAAAATGAATGTATTAATTCGTTTAATGTCTCAAGAGGTTAACAGATCACCTAAAATCTATGGACTCAGGTTAAAAACCATACTATAGTCTAAATCTCACATCAAAGAAAATGTGTTTTCTCATTTTGTTTTGTTTTGAGATTTTGTATCTTTGAGAATCTTTACATAGGGAGTTTGAGAAGTTCTGTAACTTTTATAAATATGTATATATTTCAGGAAAGTTCTCTTTAGGCTTCATTAAGAGCACAGAACTAATTCTCTGTCATTCAACTTAGAGTTGAACTCAACACTGGGCACAATGAACCTGATTAATTCTTGTAGACTTGTTATATTGATTTGATATGAAACAAAAACAATTTTTTAGGTGTATATGTATTTGGTTACTTACTGAATAAAGTTATACCTCACTGTTAGTTTACAGCCACTGTCATAGGAGGACATTGAGTTATAAAGATATAATTTTACAATTAGTTCAGAAATTGGAAATCATCTGAAGAATGATCGTGCCATAAGATGTGAACGGAAGATATTAGAATTTTGTCACTCCAGGCAGCTGCCTTGATACTGTGTAAAAGAGGCTGTGTTCTTTGAGTTGTTTCCAACTTAGTATTCATCCTCTAATAGCAAAAATGATGATATTGGTATCTGGTTTTCTTGAATATATTAAAAATGCTGTTTAGCATTGTTGAATCTCCTCAGTGAATAACTATTAAGATTCATAAATTTCAGTTATATTAACATTTAAATTAGTTTCAAATTATCCATAGGTAATAATCAAAATTATTTATATTTGTAATATTGAAAAAATAGTTTTCTGAGTTTAAAACAACTAGCTCTATGGTGTAGATTTCTGGCATATCACCCTTTTCTAAGTTGGCAATTGTTTGAGACATAGTTATAAATATTTGATTTGAGGAGATATTTTAGAATTTAAACTCTTGGATATGACATTTTTATATGACCCCTATATTAACATTTTAAACCAAGACTAGGGATCGCTATTAAAATATAATTTTTGAGCTCACTTTTCATTGTCGATAAGATTCCATATTAGGTCACTGTAAGATGTGATAGTTAATATAATAACAATAAGAAGTTATTAATTACTTCTAATTTACATTGCTTATATAAAGGAGAAAGTGCCTAAACAGACTAAGTATTTCCAAAACCGTGAATAGAGATTAGTTCCTAAATTGGAAGTATGGCCATCTAATGTCTTTAGTTAGTTAATAGGTGCTTTCTGCCATCTAGTGGGTGAAGTAGAGATAGACAGTTGATTTAGTATTTTAGTAGATCAGCATTAACCATAGAACAGTAAGGTTCAATGGTGATATGACATGCCTCGTCTTAATTGATTGTACATAAATTGTTAAGTATAATAACTATTAGGTTCCATAAAATATTGTACACATTTCTATAATAATAATAATAATAATAATAATAATAATAATAATAATTACTTGAACAATAAATCTTAATATTTGAGAGACCATGGATTTTATAATCTATCTGTATTCATATTTCAGCTTCACTCCAGAACTATGTAACCTTAAGTGGGCTCCTTAACCTTCCTAAGGTTTAGATAATAGTAGCAACAATTTCATGGATTATTGTGAAGATTAAATGTGATAATCCACATGAAGTGCTTATCAATGTGTCTGCCACCATAATCCATATAATAGCAGTTTTTGAGCACTTGTTATCTCATCTTTCAGTTGAGGAAGCTGAAACTCAGAGAGAACTAGGTTGCACTAGTTTTAGATTATTGATGAACAGAATCAAGATCTGAAACTGACTGTGGAACTCATGTTCTAACCTATGTTTGACATGGCTCCCAGTAAAGGTGATTTCAACACCATGGTGAGGAAAACAATAAAATACAGTGTAAACACTGCTGCTACTGAAATCACACTTAACAGTTTATTGTGTTCTGTGTCAGATATGGCTAATATGAATTGTTCCATTTCAAGATTTGATAATTTTCTAAGATGTAAAGCAGTATGACTTGAAATATATGTTCAGCACAGATTGAAAACTTTGGAAATTTGCATCTGAATGGGTTTTAGAGATGATGTCACTGTATTTCTCCCATTTTCAAAGGGAAGGCTTTCAGGAAAGGCTTTTTTGAATGAATGAATAATAATGTATAAATGAATAAAACAAGTGTGAATATGCGAAGCACTAATTTTTCAACTCTTTCAAGCTTAAATGAAAAGTTTATTTCTACTTAAGAACAGATTATCCCCCCAATTTAAAAATAAATATTATTATACTGTATATTAAAGAGCACAACTAATTTTATCTAGATTATTCTGAAATATTATTTTGCAGCTGACTTCTATCATGTTTACTTTTAAACAGCTTGAAATAATGCTGGAGCCCAAGGTCTGGAGAGAAGCTGCTACTCAGGTGTTCTTTTCCTTAAGTATGGGATTTGGTGGTGTCATTGCCTTTTCAAGCTTCAACAAGAGAGACAACAACTGCAACTTTGATGCTGTCCTGGTGTCCTTCATCAACTTTTTAACCTCTATCCTGGCAACATTGGTGGTGTTTGCAGTTCTGGGCTTCAAAGCAAATGTTGTAAATGAGAAATGCATTGCGGAGTATGGATATTAATTTCCTTTAGCTTTTAATGGCATAAGTATATTAAAAATACCCCCAAACTCATAAGTATTCATTAATGTGTTGTTCTGTTTTTCAGAAATTTGAAAATGATCATGACATTTTTGAAAATGGGCAACATTAGTCAGGATATTATTCCCCATCACATCAACTTTTCAGCTGTTACTGCAGAAGATTATCATTTAGTTTATGACATCATTCAAAAAGTAAAAGAAGAAGAGTTTCCTGCTCTTCATCTCACTTCCTGTCAAATTGAAGATGAGCTAAATAAAGTTAGTAAGCTATGTTTAAGCAGTAAAATAATTATCATTCAGTTAAAATGTGTATTCTCTAGATATTTTTAAAGAAAAAAATAAGCTTAAAAATGCCTGTGGAAGGTTGTGCTGGTTTGAAATTTACATTATTTCAGAGAATATATTTTCTTAAATCATAAAGGTTTGCTTTACTTAAAAAAGCAATTTCATAGATTAAGCCACAGTAATTTAAAATATGAATGTAAATTAAGTGACTTCCATCATAGAAAATGAAATTAGTCCTATACCTTTTCTGGTATAATATTTAATACAAAATTTGAATTATACTTGTTATTTTTATATTACAAGATTATTTTGACACATGAACAATATTTGGACATTTTAACAATTGTGTTCAAGAAGTCATGGTTAATTTCTTTTTTTGGGATACTATCATATATTTTAATAACAAAATAAGTGAACATTAATAAATATTCTTGTATTGGTTGTCACCTTCTTGCTGTATTGCCAGAAAAGGAAAATACAATGGAGCAGTTGGCCATTAATCATTTTCTTTAAGATAGTTAACTATGTTGAGACTAAACATAAATCATCATGTATAGGAAATTATGGATAAAGCCATCATTACTATAAATATCTTGAATTCTTAATTACTAATTTGCTTGTAAAAGTTTTTTTTTTTTTTTAAGTTTGGTCTATCTATTGTCTTTGTGAAATAATACAATCATCTTGACGCTGGTTTAAGGCTACATTTTCTTAGGAGACAATGAGATATTAGCATGTTTATTTCCAGTCACTCCCAGGCATTAACTCAAAATTTTCCCTCTCCTTTGTAACTGACACACACACACACACACACACACACACACACGTGCACACACATACACATATACACACTGATATATATATATATATGTATATATATACATACATACATTTACACATACATATAGATGTACACACACATATATACATATATATACACAGAAATCGCAATTGCTTAATATTGCTCTGTATTAATGTTGGTATTTTGTATATTTTATAGGCTGTTCAAGGAACTGGTTTAGCTTTTATTGCCTTTACAGAAGCGATGACACATTTCCCTGCATCTCCTTTCTGGTCAGTGATGTTTTTCCTCATGCTAGTGAATCTAGGGCTGGGCAGCATGTTTGGAACCATTGAAGGGATCATCACGCCTGTTGTGGACACTTTCAAAGTGAGGAAAGAAATTTTTACTGGTGAGTTTTTGTGTATTTGACTTTTTGTTGAACTGACATAGGCCATTTTACTCTTGGTGAGAGATCAGAAATGGAAAAGGAAAGTGTTATATTTGGGGTTTTATTAATGTCTACCTATTCATATGTATTGCTATTATTTGTTACATTATTTTTATATTAATATAGTAATCACAGGATGGATATAATATAGATTATATTAATTATTATTATATTACTCTTAATTATTAGTAAGATTATTATGAATTACTGACACTAGAATAAAGTCATAGAATGTTCATGTATAATTTTGTATACAAGTCAAATAATTATAACAGGATAGTTCAGATTCATTTCTCCTTTATTAAAAGTGTGTAGCTGAAGTTGGTAAAGCTAAATTTATCTCTCATATAAAATAGCAATTGTGGCCTACTAGCAGTTGACATCTTTAGGTAGGAAAGATAATAAAAACAATTGATCTGTATTTATGGTTGTTAATAAGTCCAATCTGCAAGCATTTGTTAAAGTGTCAATTTTATACTGTATCAATCTTGCATTTGAGGTACATAAAGGATATAAATTATAACAGAGATATAGATATAGGAGAGCCTCTTCTCCAAAAATAATAATACTGATAATTAAAAATAAGTTGCATAGATAAGGCTTGTACCATGTAATAGACTGATAGGAAGCATAATACCAACTTTGCATAAGAATTAAGAAGAAAGAACAGAAGTCATCTACATATATGAAACTATCAGTAAAAGAGATGGAAGTTGAATTGAAAAGGGAAGAATCTCCTCAGAGATCAGAGGATGGATTTGGTAAGCATATATAAATAGAAATGAAAGCAGTAAGGAAGCCTACCAGACCAGAGTACAGGAACAGTGTTAGTAAGAGAGGCAAAAATGAATTGGACAAAAAAATGTAGGTGACCTTGAATACTGGGCATTGGTGAACGAGGTCACCAAGACTCTGTTTTTAGCTCTGAAAAATTTAGTACTAATTTATGTGTTAATAACTCTCAAATATATACCTTTATCACTGACTGCTCTGTTAAGTGTGAGTGCTCATATAAAATAATTTCAGCAGTTTGTTAAATATTTATACTAAATATCCTCAACTCAATTGAACGTAAATGAGAAACTTCTTTATCTTCTCTCAAAAGGCAGTCTTTATTTCTGGAGTTTCTATTTCATTTATGGCTATTGATATCCTGCCTGACATACAGGATAAATAACAGTCATCTTTGCTGCTTTCCTCATCTTTGCCCTATATCCAAACTCTCCTGAGATAAAATTGCTTGCAAAAATTAAGGGAAAAGCAACAGCATAGATGGAAAAAACACAGAGGTAGAGTTTGCTGGCTCCTACCAGAAGACCTATTTAGTCAGAGCAAAGGAGAATGTACTCTCTTCCCCCGTTATTTATTTTTTTTTTTTTTTGGTTCAAAGCTATATATTTCAAGTTATATTTTATCTACACAAAATGTCCCCCCATTACTTCTGTTAGATGTGTTTTTGTCTTTGATAGTACATCATCTTCAGTGAAGCTCTTGGTGTTCATACCACCTAGAATATACTCTCTTCATATTTACGTGATATTATAGTGTAATTGGAATGCAAAAGTGACACAGGCTATAGTTCATATTCAGCTCTGCTACTGCCATCCTGAGACTTTAAGTGCAATATACTGTGACATTTATATGTAATACACTCCAAATACATGTTAGTTTTTCATTTCTACATTATATGTTTATATGTAACATTTGTTTATGTATGATGTAACTCATATCAGTAAATAAGAGATGGAGGTAGTGACTTAATTTAACTCATACATATTAAGATAATTAGGGAACCCAGGGATATCTGTTATCTCCCTCCCTGAACTTCTGTTACCTGTTCTACTTCTTTTACTTTTATTCACCTCTGCTAAAAGGTGGTTGATAAATAAAACACTGTCATCTTTTATTTTTAAGGGTTTCTACAAATGTACATGAGAGAATAAAAAGTCTAATAAAACAATAGAAATATTATATGGATTCCAGAAATCTTTCTAAGTTTTCACATAAAATAGTCAGAAGTTTCTGCATCTTCCATGGACCTTATTGCAGAAACTCCATTTAAATGATTCTTCTTAGTTACTTAGATAATCAGATTGCTCAATGCTGTCATAATGTATTCCCAACTAATCTGTTCAGGCAATATCAAGATACACATTTGGGTTGGTGCTATGGCAAGTTCCGATCAGATTTCTTTTTTTAGTTATGCTTTAAAAATAACCATATTTCAATCAAACATAGAAATATATATGTTATCACAATATATGCTGTATTAGTCTCATTATTAATTCAAAACTTAATATAGCTTCCAAAAATATAAAACATTAAATTTAGAGATGACCTATGAACGTGTGCTGCCTGTGAAGGTTACTTTGGTATTAATAAAGAGGAGGACATAAAAACTTATACTCTTTAAATATTCTCAGTTTTGCCTCATTTATTATTTGTGCTTTCTAAATAAGTTTTTGTAGACTTAAGATGAGTCAAGTACCGTCTTATAATGAATTTGTATTAAATCTAGTGCTAAATCAGGTAACTAATTCCTGACATGTCATATTCCATGATCTCAGGGAAGGATATTGCCTATTTAAATCCTTGGCAAGTTATAAAAGTGAAAAAAATGTTTGAATATAATAATTCATAATAAAGTTTAGAAGACTTGATTCTGAAAAAAGGCTTAATTTTTTATTTATTTCTTTTGTACAGTTATCTATTGTCTTGTAGCATTTTGTATGGGCCTGATATTTGTGCAACGCTCTGGAAATTACTTTGTTACAATGTTTGATGATTATTCTGTTTCATTGCCTCTACTAATTGTAGTCACTTTGGAGAATATTGCTATATCCTTTGTCTATGGCATAGATAGGTAAGTATATTTAGTTTCATGTGTTGATTTTTTGACTTTATTTTGGAAACACGATTACCAGTATCTATCTCATTTAGAAGAGGAGGGAAAAATACCACAAAATCAAATTTTTTGCAAGTTTTTTCTTTACAATTTTAATAAAGTATATTTCCCTATTGGGTGACTAGATAGAATTGCATACATGGTAATATATTTTAGGATTCTGGAGCTTTGATTTAATTCTGGTTATGAAATAATAACTTCTAAGAGCTAGTGAGTATTGGCTATGTTCCAAGAACCTTGTTGAATTGTTTTGTTGTTACCTACATTTCACAGATGAGAAAACTCAGGTTTCTTTATACACCACGTGACTTGCTCATCACACCTGGACAAAGGCAGACCTGGGATTCATAGCCATTTGTGCTTGACTCCAAAGCCTCTGCTTCTAATTACTTTGCTAACCTGTTTTATGGCAGGAATTTTATTTTATTATGCTACTTAATGCCTTATGTAGTATGCCAATTTTGGGAAATGATATATCCTGCTCTGAAATATATATAGCATTTGCTATACATTAATTTTATTTTTACACAAAGTCATTACTTGAATTCACTAGATGCCTAACCTTTGAATTACATACCTAATGGATAGGAAAAGTATATATACTTGGCATGAAATGAAGCATTAGCGTAATCTCAAGAAAAAAGTCTCTGGAGGCCATGTCCAATATTTTTTAAAGTTGTTATCTCTGGTTAGCATATATAGACTGAAGCAATAAAATCAACAAGCTCATTAGAAGTCTGTTTAAAGTAGGAATGAGTGCATTAAATGAAGAACAGAGTCCTCTTAAACAACACAGAGAACATTAATGGTATTGAATGAGCTTTGTGACAAAGCTTCGAGAATGTTTTTATTGTCAAAAGCTCCAGACAAGAAAGGGTAGGGAATCTTACACATTATAGTCATGTACTAGATAGCAATAGTAGTAATAGCTGTCTGACGTACATTAATTCCTAACTTTTATAAAAATACTCAGTGATAAATAATGACACCTATATCAATAGAAAATTGGCCCTACTTGTACAGGAAGACCCGGTATGCTAGGTGCAGAGCTAGGCCTTTAACTTAGACTTTAATTTCAAAACTAATTATTTCTACATTCTACCAAACTACCCCCAACTTCTAACCTGCACCATGTTGGAATTTGATATTGTTATTAGACTGATCTATAGATCATTAATATCATAATTTAGATTTTAATTTAGACAGCTTGTCATTTACAATAAGCATAGTAGAAAGCATTGCTTTTTAGTAGTGTTCTTAAATAATAGTTATAACAACAGGAAGAATAATATTAATAACTAAATTATAAAATTCTTACTATATGTGAAGCAGTGTGCTCTACATACATTGTCTATGAGCCTAACAATAACCCTCCAAGATAGCTATTATTTTTTTTGAAAATGCCAAAAATGAAGCTCAGAGAGATTAAGATATATATTAAAGATGACAGAGCTGTGATTTAAAACTGGATCTTTTGGTTTCCAAAGCTCTTATTTTGGCTTAGCAGGATTGGAATTCTCATGTCTAAAATGCTCTCATTTAATTACACTCCCCTCCTTTATATTTGTGTAGCAAACTTATCTTCTTTCTGTTTGCTTTCAATAGTTTCATGAACTCAGTTCTTCTCTGTGTTTTCTGCCACTTTTACCTGCATTCCTAGAGACAGGGTTGAGAGAGGCAATTGAGGCCTAAACTTTTGAGACAGAAAATTCAAATGCAGAAGGGATATATTGAAGCATTACAATTTAGAATTAGGGAAAAATGTGAATGAGAGAAAATGAGGAGGATTCTGTGAAGCTGAAAGTAATGGCAGCATAGCTTTTGTACCTCCTCAAATCTCTTTAAAAAATAAAAGAAGAAAAAATAGCAACTAGAATAGCAAAGCCAAATGCCCATGAACATTGACAAGAAGGTATGTCTGTGAACTCTCAAATATTAGGAGATAAGGACAAACCATTAACAGCCACAAGATCTGTGTGGTATTACATCTGTGCAGGAGATGGCAGAGGATGTGCAGCTGGGCATCTGACAACTACCTAACCATCCCCAGATTCTCCCTGAAAAGCATGGCAGGCTAATCTGAAGACAGTGACCTAAACTGTGAAAAATTTTATAGGATCCTTGATGTCATTTGAAGGAATGCAGAGGGATCAAACTGCAATAAAATCAAGTTTTGGAGCAATCTGTCCTCTAAAAACTGTTGAAATGAAGAAATTCAGTTTCTTTGCAAGATAAAGCTCTTCACTGAAGAGAAAGTGTTGAGAGCAAAACCTGAAATGAGCAGGAGAGAGACAATAGGGGCAGCAGAAAAAGGAAGTCCAGATAAATAAGAGGAGGAGAGCAGAGAAGGTAAAATTGAGAAATTAAAAGGCCAATTTTAGATTACTTTGCAGAAATAGGAGGTGCCCATCCCTTTCTTCTAAAATGCAGGAAAATTTATTTCATTTAAATGTGGTAAAATTTTAAGAAATTAGTTTTTAAAGATGAAATAGGCAGAGTAATATGCCTACAAGCAACAAAAGCATACAAGCAAAATAAATGGAAAACTAAGAATATTTCGAAATGAGTTTAAATAGAGTTTCAAAAATGATAGAAGCCACAAAAAGACAGCATATATGAACTATTTAAAAATTAAGAAATGTGACAATTAAAGAAAGGAAGATTTTAAGACAGAGGTGGTAGAACTTAGGAAATAATTTTGAGTAAAAGAAAAATACTTCAGAAATGAAGATCAGTTGTAAAAGAATACAAAAACAATAAGCACAATGACTATTTCTACAAGAATTAGAATCTAGAACAGAGGAATGCTTTTTAAATCAAGAAAAATTGAAGGATTTAAGAAAAGGAATAGACGTAGGAATTAACCAAAGATGGTTCAACCTACATATAATGAGGGTCTCAATGCAGTGGCCAGAACAAGTACTAAAATTTTTAATTCAAAAAACTTGCTGGAAATACATGACAACTTGAATGTTGAAAGGGCACACAATATACTTGGAAAAATAGACATGCTGGCCAATACTAGGACATAGTCTAGATACTACCTCCAGATAAAACAGTACAAATAAAACAAGCAAAAATATTTATTTTTATCAGAAAAATTATCATAGAAAAACCTGACAGTCCACAAACTTCTATGGAACAATATTACGTAGTTAGACATATTTTTTATTCTTAAGGGGGAAAAAACCCATAGATTTTAAATCCAGCCAAACTGATGTTCAAGTATAGTGACCTGAGGCAAACAATTACAAACTTTCAACAAATTAAGGAGTATAGTTATTATGATCTCTCTTTGAAGACTTTACTAGAGAACTAGCTTTCGACAACCGAAATATCTATAGAGATATCAGTACAGGGACTGGTGAGTGGACAGAAAATATTTACCTCTAGATAAGTATTAAGAGAGATAGACTACTGTGTAATGACTATATGCTCTGACAGTGTTAACATCATACACCTAAAAAGGGTGAATTTTATTTCATGTAAATAATACTTCAATAACCCGACTTTAAAAAGTCTAATCAATACTAGGTCTAAGTACTATTTTATAGGAAATAGAAGGAGCAGATGCACTTATGATGCAATACTGTGGGGATGCAATCAGGAAAAACCAGACTCTGGGAAGCTACAGTGTAGGGTACACAGCCAATTCAGCAAAATATAGAAAGAAACAAAAAGTTGTAGGAGGAACCTAGTGATGAAAAAATAGGCTTGGGAACACACCAATCAGTTGCAACGTATAGACCTTTCAGTTCAAACAAGCTATAAAAAGAAATGAGAGTTCAGATAATATAAACAGAGATTGAATATTTGATGATGTTAATTAATTATTGCTAAGTAAAGAGACAAGGATTTTTAATGTGTTGCAAATACCATGTTCATAGAGTAGAAAGTCATCTGTAGTATGAGACTTTTCAGTAATTGGCTTAAGAGGGCTTTCATTAAATGAAAATTACTATATGTAATTAATTGCTTCTATTTTACTTTATGTTCTTAATTTATCAGTCATCTTCCGATATGACTTTTTAATTCAGTATAAAACGTCACAAGGTATGTTTAGATCTCTATCAAGTAATTGCTATAATGCACATTTTTAAGGTGTTTCATAAACTTGTGGAATAATTACTTCCTTTTTGTTTAGGTTTATGGAAGACCTGAGAGATATGCTGGGCTTTACTCCCAACAGATATTACTACTATATGTGGAAATACATATCTCCCCTAATGCTATCATCACTGCTAATATCTAGTATTGTGAATATGGGATTAAGTCCTCCTGGCTATAATGCATGGATTGAAGATAAGGTAAAATACAAAATAAAAATTTAAATAAATTATACATAAAATGCCATTTGAGAAGTTTTTGTATTTTGCTTTTTTCACAGTATATTCTGCTATTTAATGGTGTTGCATTTTTGCAGGAATCTTGAGATTTATGTTTTATTTGGTCACAAACATATAATTTTTTATGCATTGTAGAGAAACACTAACTTGGTTCTCAGTAACTTTATCCAATAATTATTGGGCCTTTACTGGAAAACATGTTGCTCAAACAACTAGAAATATTTTTCTATATACATTTATTAAATTGTATTCCAGATTCTATATAACAATGAAAATATGTGTTAGCCATGTAGACATAATTTAAGTAACTGTTGGAGTAAAGTTTTTTTTGTAACTGGTTTGTATTAGAAATGATTGTTTCAATTCTGCTCTCAAGCTGCATTACCCACATAATAATGCAATCATAAGATATATATTAATCATTAGAAAATCAGAGTGCTTACTTTTCAGACCTTTATCTTATGGTCAGTAATTCTATACAATAACAACTAAACTCATAAATGGGGCATAAACAAATTTATTATCCCTTGCCCAAACCCTTAGGCTCAGATATGCCTCAAAATTTAGATTTAGGATTGTAGAAAGTTAGTAGGGTATATGTAAAAGGTATCTATTGGTTAATAACAAACTACTCCAAAATGTAATGATGGAGGGCAATGCTGATTTATTATTTCTTGCATTCTGTGGGTGAACTGGGCAATTATTCTCTTGCTCTTGCCTAAGGTAACTCATTAGGTTGATTAACCTTGGAGAGCTGGTGTCTCTCTATGATTTCTCATTCTTGGCTTCTTCTAAGCAATATGGACTCAGGGCAACATTCAATAAAACAGAAGAAATTGCAAGACCTTTAATGCCTACCTTTGAAAGTTGTTTAATGTCACTTCCACAGCATCCTATTGGACAAAGCAAGTCACAAGACTAGTCTAGATTCTTTGCTTACAAACTTGAGACAAATAGAATATTTTTCACATACTTGCTGGGAGAAATAGGTTATTAATATATATATTTTTGGCTTTAACAGGCATCTGAGGAATTTCTGAGCTATCCAACATGGGGAATAGTTATCTGTTTCTCTCTGGTGGTCCTGGCAATACTCCCCATCCCAGTCGTCTTCATCATTCGACGCTGCAACCTTATAAATGATAGCTCTGGTAATTTAGCCTCTGTGACCTATAAGAGAGGAAGGGTCCTGAAGGAGCCTGTAAACTTAGAGGGAGATAATGCAAGTCTCATTCATGGAAGGATATCAAGCGAGATGTCATCTCCAAATTTTGGTAAGAATATTTATCGGAAACAGAGTGGATCACCAAGTCTGGATACTGCTCCCAATGGACGATATGGAATAGGATATTTGATGGCAGATATGCCAGATATGCCAGATATACCAGAATCTGACTTGTAGCTGGGGGGAAAATCAGTGGGCTTTATTTGGTTCATTTTTATCAATGAACGTTGGCTCAATAAAGAGAAGCAATAGGCTTCACTTATCAGAGGGTGATATCAGGTTATCTATGGCTATGATCTTTAATCCTAACAGTGTATGCAAATTCACCTAGGATATTTCTTTGGATTCTTTGGTTTACATTTGCACAGAAAGAGTTTCAGATAAAACCTGCAATGACTGAGGTTCATGTTCGTCAGAATTTTTCAAAACACTTTTGGAGTTTTTTCAAGTATTTCTATCTCCAAAAAAACAGGTGTTACCTCAGTTTCTGATAATTTCTGGATATAATGGTATTGACAATTCAAAATGGTGTACTTCAAAATGTGTAAGTTTGCCGTCAGGATGACTCCCAATATTAAAATGATCAGTTGTTTAAACTGGTGCTTCTCAGCACATTTCCATGATTACATTGTGTAGATAGACTGTACTTATTTTGATAGTACTGATACCTTATTAAGCAATTAGTTGAAGAAGGCTGCAAAATATTTTCTTATATAAAAGCTGTATAGAGCAATAGTATCAAAGAATAAGAAGACATTAATGTTGGGACGAAAAGTTAGATTCAGAGGTGACTGGGGATCATGTGTGTAATGGCTGATGCTTTGTGTAAAATATATGAGTGAAAACAATCTAGGAATGAGTCACTCAGCACTCTCAAGAATTATGCAGGTTCTGCATTTTTCTATGCCATGTGCCTAAAAATCTACTTGATATTTATTGTGGATTCAAGATTACTCATAGTATATTTATATAACATACTTACAATGTATATAGGTGTATTTAGTACTCTAAGTACTAATATAGAAACTTGAAACAAGCTGGTATTTTATTTCATATCTTTCTGTTTTGTTTCTGTTTTATGCAAATATAAATCCTTTTTTAAGTAATCATTAAAATTGTATGGTATAACATTTTAAGCTACAAATAAAGTAAAAAAGTAATATTTGCTTTCCACGTTGATTTTTTTTGTATCACCTGAATTGTATTATCTTGCATTTCAGTCAGCACTTAGGCATTTCACAATAATTAAACATCACATTCCAAAGGGAATTAATAGATTAATTTACAGAGTTACCACCACTTTAGAAACAAAGGCAACATAGAGTATTATGGTTAAATGTTGTTTAATGTAGTCTCATGATTCTTAAAATAATCTCCCAGGAAACCACATGTACAGTTACAGTTTGCTGGGTCAGTATTGTCTCTGAAGTATAAAAAATATGATTTTTATGAAACTATTGTATATATGAAATTGGATGAAGCAGTAGAACTGCTCTGAGTGCCATCTCATTAAAAGACTTTCATTTATAACTGTCCTATCACTATATAAGTTACATTTTTTAAATATACAGTTTTAAAAATAATGAATAAAGCAACAAAATAGGGGAAATAGAAGATACACAATATCTATTGATTTATTTTGGCCAAATATTCTTGGTCTGCTATATTAATATATAGATATATATTAACAGACTGCATCACAGCATTTAAAATATAATTCCACAAGTGACTAAAACTTTTAGTTTTCTGTTTTTACATACTTACCAATATATTTTGTATCACTTTAAAAACTTTTATAGATTTTTGTTTTATAGATTTTAATTTTTCTGCTTTTCAGTCTTAATTTCTATTGGATTTTAAATATTTAAAAAATATTTTCTAGATGATCAATACACATAAATTATATAAAACTCAAAAAGTATAACAATTCAGTGTAAATTTTCCTTCCAGAATTTTTTTCAAGCCACCCTTTCCCAAACTTGAAGGCAACTACCATTACCAGTTTCTTCTGTATCCTTCCAGAGATGCTCTACGTATATTCATTACATAAATAACAGCATTTAATATTCTTTTTCCTGAATCTTATTTCAATGAATAATTTATTTGGGACAGAATTTTACATGAAGACACATACATACATCTCTTTCATTATTTCAGAAGCTGACATAATAGAAACTTTGTTTATCTTTGTGTTGAAGCAATATTTTCTATAAGCTACCCCAATATTAAAAAAATTTATAGCAAATAGTATACCTGACAGCCTTTAGCTTAACATGATAATATATTCCCAAATGGTATCATTTTTCTTTGCTCTCTCTCTTGCCACGAGGGCTCAATCTACAGTTTGGATATCTGCTTTCCACTAGAGAGTAGATGCTCACATTTCTGTTCACAGAGTGAATAAAAGATGATATGGAAAACAGAAGATGATATTTGAAAAGAAAGAGAACATAAACTGCTTCCAATGTCCTCACTTGGAAGATGAGGAAACTGGGTTATAAATAGTCTCTTTTCTTCTTCTTTCATTTAGTTCTTTAGCTACTTATTTGTTACTTTCTTTCAACATCTATTCACCAAGAATCTACCTTGTTTTTAGTAGTAAGCCAGTGCATCATTGTAAGTAGAGTAAAAACTACTCCTACATTTTCTCCCCTTCCTTAGGGAGACACCTTATCTGTCCTTTCCCAGACAGTGTAGTATTTAATCAATGAATGGGAGTATGAAGCATCTTTCTCTGTATTCTAAAATTTGAGTCTCCTTGTTTGTGTATTATTTTCCACTAATTCTGTAAACTCTGGTCTAAACTTGCACCTGGATGTAACATAGCCAAGTATTAAGTATCTTCAAGTGGAGTGTGACAGGAGGGCTAATAGAGAGCTTAGAATGAAATTAAAGGAGAAGGGAAAAGTAAATTTACTATTAGGTGTTAGAGTCATAATAAGAGGGAGTCTAATATCTTGGTGCGGTGAAGTCTTAGGATGCAATTTTATGAAAGTATATTTACATTATCATGTGTCTGTGTTTGTGAGCAGTTTTTTTAGGCAGAAGTTACTTTTTTCATTGAATCTTCAAATGGGTATGTAATACCAGAAAATTTAAGATCAACACATAGTGCTTCTTAACTATAATTATGCTTTCAAGTCACCTGTGCTCTTTTTAAAAGACATTTTTTTAGCATACTAAATTTTAATTCTTTTGTTATTAGATGCAGGACATGATTTTTCTTTTTAATTTTATTTTAATGTACATTTTTAGTTAGGTATCATAGGTATGAAGAAGATGAAAAGTACAAGTAAAATATAAATTCTAATTGTCTTGAATTAAAGAGAATAGAAGAAAAGGTGCTATAACTGTGTTACTGGGGGTGAAAATAATTTGTCAGACAGAAGGTGGAATTTATAATAATAAAAAAAACTTTTAAAGTATAATAGCTTTCTCTTTTCTATTTGTTCTGGTCACTATTTTTCCTGAACACTCCCAAAAGAGATTCATATTTATATTGATTGACTATGAATAAAATCAATAGCAATTTCATGGATTTTTCCATACATTTTAGTTGTAAATTTTTTGAGCTGTGAAGGTTTGACAAAAAGGGAGAAACCATTAAACTCCAGAAAACTATTGGAAATATTAAAGATAACACTTTCCATAAGCTATTCATTACTGAGCATAGCATACTTTTACCTTCATAACTTAGGACTGAAGTAAAGTGTTCCATATGTTATTTTACCTCAAATAACTGACTCCAAAATTGGCTGAACTTCTAGTTATCCTGACATGTATTCTTATTTAAAACACTGCTTTTAAAATGTCTATCGTGTGGAGAAAAGGGACTGAGACGTTATCTTGGCCTACATTCAACGTCTTTTGGATTTTACTATTGCTTTAACACACCACAGAGATTCCTAGCCCCACCATCAAAACATACACATATACATATACATACTACCACCACCATCAACAACAAAAACAGCAAGAAATGTGCCGTGTGGTGTCTATGCAATACCCTATGTGGTACCATATAAATAAAGAGAACCACACCCTATAGATTAATGGTTATATCCCAGCTGCTATCTTTTCTCATTGATAGCCTTTTCAGGGTATTCAGCTGCATTGTAAGGAAGATAAAGTTTCTTTTGAAGAGATCAGTATTTGTATTTCTGACAATACAATTTTCTCAGGAAAACAACTAAAAGATTTGCCAAAATATGTAATTTCACTATTCCTTAAAAGAATGCCTATAAAAAGCAGAATGTGGTATCTCAATGTACTCCAAACTGAAAAGCTTGGTGGCAACATAGCATTCATTTGATCTACTTCTCACTAGCATTTACCCACATCATTAACAAGGTCCATGAAATTTGTAGATGCAGATAACTGGTGTATATTTAATCCCTGAGAGCACTCTCTTTTCTTAGGAATATGCTTTTCTTTCTCTGTTTTAAGACTTGCTTTATTTTAACTAAGAATTAAAAGGATCAAAATGAGAGATTATAGGTTAGTTAAATCAGTAGCTGCTAAAATTGAATGATGAATAAAGCTTTTTTGAGCAAGAGGGGATCTAGATTGCCCAATATCTTAGTGAAACAAGTCAAATAAAAGTTTGTTTATTGTCTACTTTCTTAATACACTTTTGGGTAGAATTACTTCAAGTCAGCCTTTTTGTAAACAATTTTATAAGAGATTTAATCATCTCAATTCTTTTTTTTCTGAGTTGCTTTATAAAGTGATTCAATGTTGACAACCACATAACCAACCAATTATCCATTAGAGATAGAAACATCTACTCTTCATTTCTTTAGCCAATAATAAACTGATTCTAGGACTTTGATTCAGCAGAATAAGTTGAATTATTTATATAATATATACTTTGTTATAATATGAAATTTATTATCTATGTTATTTTTACTTTTCAACTCATAGTCATAACTTATATCCATAAAGCATAGAGAGCATTTTCTCATTTAAAACTCTTACTTCTGTTTTTACCTACGTCTTCAAAATATTTATAGTTAAACAAATCTCAATTCAAACAGATTAAGCCACCTTCCTGTTGAATTTTACAGATGAAGTATAGTAGTTGAAACAATATACTTTTTGTCATCACTTTGTGGTTAATTTACCTTTTTGTGTTCTTTTAGAAAATACAGTAGCCTATATCTTAAACTTGAATTTTCCAAAGATTTTAATTTTTCAAATCTCCAACTTATTTAAATAAGATTGTTAGAATTGGTTTCTATTTTTAGGCAGAGTGAGCCAAACACTTTTAAGATGGGGATGATGAATAGAAAGATCACTTTTTGGGTATTCTTACCACAAAAAAATGTACTTCATAATGCACATAGAGATGGCAATAACTAGTTCAAAGATTTTTCCTTTATTTTGTATGATTAAATGAAAAAGGACTTGAAATTTCACAAGACATTTGTTTCACAAGAATTCAATAGTTGTATATAATTAGGGCATACAAATATTTATTTTTTATGATCAAATAATTTCTGGTAATGTTAAGGCTACAAAGGGTGTTTTTGAAATAGGGAAAAATATTTTTGCTTTAAATGATATTACTCATTAATGAAAATAATTGTGATTATTTGACAATAGTCTGAATAGAATTCTAAATATTTATATTTACATCATTGTTCAGATAATCATAGAAGAAATATATATATAAATGAATCTTTGTCTTTCCATCAGAAAAAACAAAAAAGCATTGCCTGTATAATATCATTAACAAAAGATAGAACAGTCAGTTCTAGTCTATTCAGAGAAAATAGGGAGATGTTTCCAGTAAAAGAGCTTACTGGTGTGCACTAGATAGAGGCATGAACTGTGAGACCTTGTTTTCCTTTTCCATGCTGTGATAGCTTTCACTGATCAACTAGGCATGGCAACCCTGTCTGCTCTTATTGATTAGCTCATCAAGGCTTACTCAGAGCCTTGTGCTGTCCAGGTTTCAGATTTGTCCAGTTGGTTTCACACAAAGCAAATGCAAAGACCTGTCACCTGAGAACGTAGCCAGCCCTAACAACGGCCCCATCTTAAAAAAACAAGGGAGCAAATCGAGGGTAGGTTCTCATTATGCATAAGCTATGGAAAGTTTAGAAAAATAGCTCTTGCTTGTTATTCATGTTTTAAGAAGTGCAGTATGTTTCAGGTGATATGAATGTGAAAATCTAGAGACTCAGCTACTGAAAATTATAATTTAAACTTTCGAACCAGTGAAAAGTAATCTTTCATTTAAGAGCTCTAATATTGAAGTTTGGTCAGTTGGGTGTAGAGAATTTAGTTATTGCATCCTAATTCTTATGAACACCATTTAAGCTGGGTGTTTATAGGTTTTACCTGAGTAGCCCTGAGCCTAAAGTCAATAGGTTTCTCTCAGTATTTTCTTCTTTCCTTGCCCACTTCCAGGCTGCAATGTTCTGCTCTTTTTGTTCTCTTTTCTTTTCCTTCATTCATATCTATTAATTAGGGTGCAAGTGACTGGTAACAGTTTTAGGTTTGAGCTCCACTCCCAAGGGCAACTACTATTTGATAGAGAGTACAGTCTAAAATTGATTCCACCCATAATCCGCAGAACCCTAGTGTGGGGGGAGGCAGCAGAAAAGGCTTCTACTCTACTTCACCCTCCTCTTATTCAACTAAAGCAGCTTCACTTTTTTCAGCATTTGGTTGGGTAATGTTTCATTGAAGATGAATTACAAGTTTATAAGAGGCTATATACAAATGTTCTTATATGTATAAAATATATGTCTATATGTGAATATAGTGCGTATAAAATAAGAACACTTTGGTCCTAGATTCAGATTTATTTCTTTCTTAATATGAGTTCTACCACTTATTATTTTGTAACTCTGGACAATTAGTCAAGGGAATCCGGCTTCAATTTTCTTAACTGTAAAGTGGGATAAGTAATAGTATCTACCACCTATAGTTATTATGAGAATGAGATAAAATGCTCAGCGCAGTTGCTGGCCCATAGCAAGTGGTCATTATATTCAGGCTTTCTCCCAAAATAAAAAATGATATTTTACAAGCTTCAAGCTTTACAAAATTCTTAAAAATCAAACAACATATAAGTATTTCCTAGTTGTTCTTTGTGTAAGACTAGCCTTGAGATACCAAGAAAAATTAAGCCTCTTGATTTATAAATGGCCAAGGCAGTATATACTTCTGTTCCATTCTAAATACATTTCCTAGCCCGTGTCACATGTAAATTACAGCCAAATTAGAGGAGCCAAATATGTTACAGGATTCAAACAGGGTTGATTATAGAAATTGTAGCCTCAAACTCAAGAGTCAGAGAGCCAAGGAAGAAATGGGAATGAAGAAGGATAGGAAAGAAAGAGGTCTGAGGGGCCATAATCTTTTAAACAAGAATACCACATCATCTTCTAATGGTGGGTAACAATGGTTTGCTGCATTGACTTAAAGGAACCAGATCAGTGCAGACTCTCTTTACCCTCTATAAGCATAATATAGCCAACATAACAGGTACACGTATGCCAAGCAAGGTGGATAATGTTTGGTGACAAACTCAGATCCTTTAAGTTAAACAATTTTGTGAATCTAGAGAACATTAGGGAATGTTAGAGACAAAACTACATGTTTAAATGAATTCAAAATGCTTATGAAGAAATGAAGAGACAGGTGCTGATAGAATAACATACAACTAGGGGCCAGATTCTCCTAACAGGATGCCAGTTCACAACCACTTCCAATTACAATATATCATTTGTCCTTATTATCATTATGGTGTCCATATGAAATATTGAGAATCAATTACCTGGCCAGGGAGTATTTCTTGATGCACTGTAAGAAGGCAAATAAAAAGACATGAGACTTAACTTACGTATACTTTTGTGTGCTTAGACAGCTGTATTTACCAAAACACACAATCATACAGAAAATTCAGAAAGAGGAAAATATGTAAAAATGTCTTAGCAAAATGTAATGATGGCCCTTTTTCATAAATCAACTCTTTATCACTTGATTAATTCTGTAGTGCTCTGGAGTGCTTTTGTATGAACTACTAAAGGCAGGACTAGGAGGGGTGATGTACTTGTTTTCTACGGCTGCCATACAAAGTACCATAAACTGGATGGCTTACCTAAAATAGAAATCCATTGCTACTGGAACTGTGATTGCTCCAGGGAATTGTTAGGTAGCTGGTCAGACATGAACGACAGGGGCATAAAAGAATAGGGGACTAGTTCTGTAACCATTGAAACTTCCCTTGAAGACCTTCCTTAGGACCTCCCAGAAATACCACCCTTTTAGGGTTATGAATTACTTCAAATCCTAAAGTCCATAAAAGCTACAGATCTAAACCAGCTACAAACACATGCACAGAAAGTACTACCTCTACCTTTGGTCTCATTATAACCATCATTATAATCTCATGACTATGTCTGGAAGTTTATGAATCTAATTATAACAGACTGAATTCTGAGTAAGAACTAGGCAAAGTTATATAGCAGCCAGGTGACAATCAAGGTGACCTCACTTGCCAATCATGGAGGAATGTCTTTAAGACCACCCTATCACAGCCCCCAAATATAATGCAGACCTTTCCCTACCTCTATCTTCCCTGGCTGTAACTCATACCCTGCTGAGGGATACTGTAATCTAATTTTCACATGACTAGCCAGTTTTAGACTTGACTCGTCTTCTACCTCATAATGTGCTTTTAATAAATAAATATTTCTCATCTTCATTGAGTTGAAATTCATTTCTTCGGCTGTAAAAATGACCTGGAAGTGTGTGTTACCAGAATTTCAATCTCTCCAATGGTAACATCGTTCTCTCACAATTCTGTGAGCTGTAAGTCTGAAATGAAACCATGCTCTCTCGGGAAGTTATAGAGGAATTTCTGTTCCATGACTTTTTCCTCTGTTCTGGTGGTGTTGGACAGTCTTTGGTGTTTCTTGACTTGGTGCATACATTAATCTCTGCCTTCATTGTCACATGGTGTTCTCTCTTCACAATGTCAATGTTTCTTTTTTATAAAGACACCAATCTTTTGAATTAGGGCTCATTCTGACCCATTATAAACTAATCTTAATTTAATTTGATCTGCAACAATGCTCTTTCTAAAAAAAAGTCGCAGTCTTTATGACCTAAACATATCTTTCATGGGGACACAGTTCAACCCACTACAGAGGAGGCTAAAGCTGTGTTCATCTATGTTTGCCTTCCTTGGTGAAATAATATAATAGATTTCACTGTTTTTCTTTTATTTCTAGAGGAAAATGCAGATAACTAGAACATTTAAAAGTGTAATTCTGGCCTTTGCTCTCTTAAAAATTTTTCTAAGTTTCTACATTTCTCTAAGGATAACGTTCAAACTGCTTAAGATGACAGACCTGATTTTTCATAATAAGTTTGTTCCTTACCACTGGCACATATCTAGCGCATTCTACACCCAAGCCATATGCAAGGGCTGTATTTATACTTCTTTAAATGTTACATCCCTTCTAGTCCATTTTTTTTTGCACATACTATTCTATGTGTCCAAATTGATCTTTATTCCTCCCCATTCTTTCCTTTATATTTGGCTAGAATCAACACATCCTTTGGTTCTCAATTTAGAAGGTATTTTACTTTGTGGGGTTGTTTGCCCTATTTATGTGCTCTGATCACCCTTGGGTCAGCATCCATCACACTATACTCAAATTCTGTTTTCCTTTTAGCTTATAAACAACCAAAGTCAGATGTTTCGTTTTATTCAAAGTTGTGTCTCCAAGACTTATTTAGAGCTTAGCTTAGAATGTACATGAACTTTTTATGTGTGAGAAAGAAAGAATAGGAGAAAAGTAGGTATTAAAGAGGGAAAAAGTATTAAAGGAGATTAAACAAAGTCATATCTGACACTCACATCTTTATTAATATAGGATCAAACTGGTCTACCCATTTGATTTGTTAAAACTCATTAAAATGATTTAACTAGAGATGAGCTGACAACTTCTGGGTTGCTTTTAGGGATTATGGATAAATATGCCAGATATTTAAGTAAATTATCTTGATTATAGAGTGCCAGTAGAGTTTTGGATTTAAAAACAGGAAACTAAATACCAGCTCAGCAACTTGATATTCAAGTGACTGAGTAATTCAAATACCTCTCCATATCGCCTCTTCCTTACCTTTACATTAGGAATGATAACAGCACCTAATTTAAATGAGTAATGTGATAATACAGTGGGTTAATATATGTAGAATGCTTTGTACCTAGAACAGTGATAATTAATTTATACATGTTACATAGTGCTATTATTTTAGCATTTTCTTATTTTATTCAGTTTATTTCATATGGATTAATCATCCATGCTTTAAACATAAAAATGAATATTTTACCAACCTCAAGAGTAATTAATCAAGTATTATATTTAAGTTTTCCATTAAATATACTTCTGTAATTCTGATACAAATTCAAAGAACACTATGTGAGACATTTGTCGAAATTCTATATTGATTAACTTATGGAGAAATATATACAAGTAAAAACTTCTTAAATATTGTTTTATAGTTAGAAATTAACAAAAAAGCAAAATATAAGTGAACAGAATAGTATATAATCAATTAAATCACATTTTAAAATTTTTACAGTATTTTTTTCCACTTCAAAGAAATGTTTTAAACTACTGTCATTCAAGTATTTTCCATAAGAGGGCAGTAGCACATTTCCATATCAATAGGTTTTCGAGTATTTTCTTTTACATTATGTCCAAGTGATGGTAATAATTGGTGCTTTGAATGTTGTATATTTATGTAAAAATTTTGTTTTTATGGCCTAAAGCTTTATTATTTACATCTTTATTAACATGTAACTTTAGAATAAAATATATTTTTTCTAAGTAGAACTAAAACCTGTATAAAATATAAAAAGACCAAGGTAATTCTTAAAAACAAAATATAAGCAAACAATAATTACAAAACTTGTTTCTTTAATGAATCCAAACATCAAGGAAAATCAATATAATATATTGACGTTCCAGTGACAATTCTGTACAACACTTTTTTCTTATTAAAATATAAGGAGTTAAAAGATATTAGCCATTTTCCCATTATTGTTTAGACATTTATTGTGTGTGTATTTGTGTGTGTGTGAATCATCTTTGAAAACAAATAGTAGTTCTTTGTAGTAGCAAATAAATGTACTCACACTATTTTGTATAGTATGTTCACAACTTTGCAATATTTTTCATTGACATAACTTTATAATGTTTCTTAAGAAAAGTCTTCAGATAGTTTAATGATATCTGTGCAATATATGATTATAATTTGGGGAATACATAAATTCTTGAAGAACTTAAATTTAAAGAATTCTAATACCAATATTAACATGAATTAAACTTCCTATCAATAAGAATAATACTACCCAAAATATATTTTAGCAACAACAAAAATGTTTTTTGACTAAGTGCTTATTACATGCCAAATAAATTTCACAGCAAGAAATTCACCACTCTGATCTCATTCATTCCTCACAACATCCAAATGAGTTAGATCTCAATATTATGAGACCCTTTTTAGACTTGGCATTTAAAATCTGTTGCCCAAGTTCACAGAGTTAGTAAGTGGCAGAATTAGGTATACAGGAGCCTGAGATCTTAATCAGTTTGCTTGAATAAAGCATCAAAACATGACTTTTTTTTAAATAAGACATTATAAAAATTAGGTAATTAGTCTTAAATTTTTACTTATGACCTTGTCATTATAAAAAAAATTCACTTTAAAGAGTGGTTGCATTTGAACTAGGACCCAGAAATGAGGTTGAAGTAGTTAAAAGACATAGTAAGGTTTCCCTCTTTTTTCCTTCCCTTTCCTCTTTCTTTTTCCCTTTCACAGGTAGTTTTTGCCAAGACTACTGAAAGATCAGATATACAGTCCAGAAAATTGGAGAAAATAAATAAATTGAGGGTAACAGGAGGCAAGTTTCTCACTGTTAAAAAGTGAAATTATTAAAGTAAATAGGAGTGGATAGAATTAGAACTAGCAGTTTAAAATTAATTTTTTTTAAATAAATTGGATAAGTAGGTATAGAAAAAGATACAGATATATATGTACATTTGTGTATCTAAGACATATATATATTTTCTAGATCCACTGACCAGCCAATGACTAATGGTGTATCATTTGAAATGAACTCGACCACCACAGATATCTTGGGTTATAAATACTATTTTTTACTAAAAGGAACCAAGGCTTCTTGAATAAGTGTCTGACTCTAGGGCTTGGCAAGTAAAATACAAGATAAGCTTGGGACTATTCCTTGGTCTGGGAGCAAGGAAGTGCTCAAAGAATAATGGAGATGGGTCAAAAGGATACAATAGCTTTAAAGAAGCTTCCACTAACCAAATATGGGAGAATTTGAGCCTCAAATAAATAACCACAGAAACAATTGTAGCATTTTAAGTAAAACAAATTCAAAATCCATATATACAAAAATACATAAATAAACAAATATTAAATTGAATGACAGCTAATATGTTAACAAAATGCCAACTAATATATGTAAAATAATCCTGGAGTTGGAAAATCAGCATATAGAGACGTTCATACTAATAATTTTTGCAAATATCATAAATGGATATAGAAATTGGTGAGGATCAAAGTATATTTTTACCAAGTACCTTAAAATTGCAGTTTATAAATACATTAAATAATTAAATCTACAGTAGAGAAAACTGGCACTAACTTAACCAAGCAATAAAGGTTAATATCACCAATAAAATGACAGCCCTGGTGTACTTTCTAAATAATGTATTGAGGAGAACACAGATCAATATAAAACATTCTACAAGGTAACTGGCCTATATTCTTTAAACCTGTCAAAGATATGAAATAGTATAAAGAGACCTTGATAAAGTCTTTAGGCTTTAAAAGGGGGAATGAGACATGTCAATTATGTGCATCATAAAATTCTGGATTGGATCATAGTCCTTTATAGCATATTATTAGGATAATCAACGAAATTTGAATGGGGTTTGTGCATTAGATGGTCATTTTTAATGAAAATTTGATCAATGGTAATTTTCTGATTGTCATAATTTTACCATGGTTATGAAAGCAAATATCCTCATCTGGACAACAGGTATTTGGGAGCACTTCATATTACCTGACAACTTTTATATAAATTTGAAATTATTTAAAAATAAAAAGGCTTTTTAAAAGGAAGAGGAAGAGTCTAGTAAGGAGAGAGAACAGCAAATGCTAAGGTGCTAGAGCAGAGAAGGGAAGCAGAGACAGAACAGGTGGCTGAGTATATCAAGAAAAGGAGTGCAGTATGGACCAGATAAGGCTTGAGACGTGTGTAGTAGCCCTATCTTGCAGGGCTTTGCTGGCCAAAGGCATCTGGGTTTTGTCACAATAGAAAGAAGTCCTGAAAGTTTTATAATGAGTAATTAATGTGTCCTGATTTACATTTTATAACTTTGTGTGCCAAGTGTAAATTGTATTGGCAGTGATGGGGTGTGGAGGACAAAATGTAGACTCAGGAGTGAGAAGATGTTTGTGGGAGATGGTGATTGCTTAGCTAGTGAGACTGCAATGCTGATTAAAAGGAATAGGTATATTTGTGATATATTATGGAGTTAGAACCTACAGCTACAGCCTGATGGAATGAATGGAGGAATTAAGAATGACTCTGAGGTTATCTGTACAATCAGGGAGCATGTAGATTATGCTCCTTGGTATTTCCCAAAGTACAAGACTAACATTGGGTCCTGTATATCCCATATATGTTGATTGATAATTTTTATATCATTTGGAAACAATTATAAAGGTGGGCATAATTATAGAATAATGTTTCTATAGTGAATGTTTTATAAGGAAATTGTGCAAGCTTATACCTTGAAGCATTTTTAAGTGCTAATGTAAGCTATCAATATGATTACCGCTATTATTCGATCACATTTTAGATAATTTAATAGCAATTCTATAATGGTTCAGAACACCCACTCTTTAGCTGCTTTCTTATAGTTCATAGAATTACAATATTATAGCATTAAAAGTAATTTAAGAAGTGATGACTTCTAAAACAATACTGTATTTCAGGGTTTTCTGACAAATGTTCATCCGATTCTTCTCTATAGGTTCCTGGGAACTAGAAAATTTTTGCATTCATTTCAAGTGCTAATCAACGAATAATGATTTTTGTTGCCTTTTTTTTTAATTTTCCACTTCATTTCTATTGTGTCATTTTTGAGGAAGAAAGTATGTGATAGAATGATGTATAATTCAAAGGTCATTCATTCTAAGGTAATCTGATACATTGCAAGGGTAGACAATGTGGTAGTCAAGAAAGGCACTTTCAGGAAATGGGGAAATGAAGGTAAAACAGGGAAATCATCACTAGTGACCTCAGCTGCCTGCAATCTCAGTGTGGGTTATTTTCAGGAGTTCAGAATGTGTCCAATAATGACCTTTAAGGCATGAACACTGAAGTGGATGATACTCAGGACGAATTAGAGTGGCTGCAAAAATACCTGTCATGTTACGTGCTGCTGACCTGCTGATGTCCACGTACCTGTCTGCAGCTGCCACAAGATACTCAGTCTTCTTTTTTCTCCTCTTCCCTTTATAGCTAGTGAAGGAGACTGGAAAATGTGGCTTTGGGAGAATTTTGAAGGGCAGAGATGGTACTGAGAACCAGAAAATAATATCTATCATAGGTGAATAGATGTTGTTCTTTTCTTGAGCTTACTATCCAAATTAGAAACTTATTTTTCTGCAGCTGCTATTAAAGTCAGTTGAAGATGAATGTTTTATCTTTAGTTATCCAGAATCCCATATATCGATATAGTGAAAAGCAAAGGGAGGAATTTGGGAATATCTAATTAGCATGATTCAGATTTTTATCGGGATGGCAAAGTTAATTTAGAACTTTTTTTTGTTGTTCTACTTTGATACACATTTATCAGAAACGAACAATGAAATTTCAAACCCAAAGTCATTAATGTATTTGGTAATTTAGTTCAGAAAACAGCACTTAATTTAATAACAATTTAGATAATTAACTAGGTAGATAAATTATATTCAGCAGTCAAATATTCATTGAGCCCTTGTATGTGTCAGAAACTCTATTGGGTTTTGAGAACACAAAATTAATAGTCACTTATGCTAAGATGTTTTCAACAGAGATGTGTATATGCAAAAAGCCAAACTTTACTGTGCTATATTTTTCTATTCCCCATGGAAGATCACACGTTTAAAATACTTTATAGAGAGATTGGGGGTACCTAAGAAATTTAAGCATAGAAGAAAAAGTACTGAGTTTGCACACTGAATATGGCTTCTTCTACAGTTCAATGTGAAAAAAAGAAACGTCAATAGGGTGGGTCACTGTTTTAGTGGTGGCTAAAATCAGAGATGACACTTCTTCCCAACTAACATACATTGAATTATTTTATTGTATAATTTTCAAGCACATGTAAGGAAGAGAAAGAGATAATAGACTCTCATGCATTCTATTCACCCAACTTGAATAATTTTAAAAGAATGGCTTATCTTTTTAAAATCCATTCCACCTCCTAAATTCTAGAGTATTTTAAAGCAAATCTCAGATATTAGATAATTTTAACTTGGTTCTTCTTAAGTAACCAAGGTTACACAGAGGCAGAAACCAACCCACTGTACCTCTTTATTATTTACCCCCAAACAGTGTTAAGTACATTCAGATTCTATCACCACATATTCTATTATTCTCCTTCAGTGTTTAGTTCTAAATAAAATGACTCCTTTTCTTTTCTAAAACTAGATGTAGTTCTGGATTTCCGATAGAGGGTTTTGCTTATGACAAAGTGACCGTTGGTTGCAAAGTAGAAAGAGATTTGGGGCACTTTTATTGCTTCCTCTTGGGTAGAAACAAAGGGTCATGATAAAAGGCCATCATAATTCTATCCCCTCATTTGAGATGGGGGTCAGTGAAAAGCAAAAACAACATTAAAATAGCAAGAAATCAATACATGTTGCTTGCATTATGGTTCATTTTTCTTCTTTTGTGGTTAATTGTCAACAGATGACAGTTCCTAATCGCATCTATACTATGTGAGAATCGAGGAATAAATGTCTTTCATGATGAGCGTTCGGAGAAATTTCATGCTGTTATAAACTATTTTACTTAGAGTTTTTTAGAAGAATATGTCCTCTAGGGACTGACTTCCAAAACCTATGTCAAAGCCTGCCCCTTTTTCCATCTCCTGAAAGACACTTTCATTTAAGCTACCATAGTTTCATTTCCATCCCCTTAGAGAACTCCACTCACAGCTGCAGTCTAGTCTCATTCTAGAATCCTTTCTTCCTCTCCGTTAGTACAACCTAAGGGATGCAGTAAAAGTACCAGAGCAGATATCACGAGATTAAATTGTTCTGTTTAAGAGAAACTTCATAAGGGGTTCAGGAGAGGCTTTAACAGAACTATTGTGGATGAGATGTGGGAGTTTAGGTGTAGATCACAGGTCTGGGTCAGATTTTTGTACTCCAATTTTGGTATCCTCCGAGGCCTCTCCATTAGGATATATCGAGGATGTGATGTTGTTAGTGGGGAAACCATACATAATGTTTACATACATGTATACCCACATCTAACAAATAATGTAATTCAGGGTCAGTATATTACCAGATTTACATTAAATGTACCATATTCTTTAAATATTTTGCCTGTCATGTAGATACCAAAGTGTTATCACTCACACTTGCGCCCCTCTTCCCAATTCCAAAACCAGACTCAGAAGGTAAATAAGCAAATTAGAAACAATGTTAACTTAATGTTGTGTATTTTCCAAGCATCTGTCCCTTGTATCTTCTTCTAAAAAAGTCCTTTTGGGAGAAAAATAAAATATTATGTTTACTTATCTTAAATAATACAGAAACAAATGGATGTAAGTTAATGGGGGTAATATAAGGACTTATTATTCTGTTCATAGTAATCAGTTTCCCAGTGAGTCAAGAATGAGAAAAGAAAGAGTGTGGTCTCTCAGTTATGTACATACTCACTTCATTGTTTTTATTTTCCTATCTTACTGTGGACTAGAGAAGATTTCCTCTTAGACTGAAGAATGAATAAAAGATTCACCCTTAGTATTAAATTAAATATATGATAATATGGCAAATGTTAATTTCTAAACATAAAAGTCTTAAATAAATTTTAGTTTATGTCTTTATAACAATAGTTTTCAAACTTCACTGTGATTAAAATGACTTAGGAAACTTATTTAAATTATAGCTTTCTGATCCTCAGAAATTTTGGCTTCATAAGTCTGAGATTAACTCATTGATCACCATTATTTTTAACTGATATCTTCAGGGATCTAGATGCAAAATTCTGTATCATTTACTGTGTGAGAAATATTCTTCCACCAATTGTAAACATGAGGTAAACTTGAACTCAAAATTGAGAAGGAAAACAATATAACAAGTGTATATTATATTCTACTAACTCAGAGGCTGAGATTATTTTACTTTACTGAGTGCTCTTAGTTCCTGCACTCTGTGAAACATCTGGGTTTAAAGAATCTTGCTTCCTTAGATCTACCCCACAGCCTTTGGCTTGTTCTTTCATCCTACAAAGACTCTTTTCTTGCTTTATTTCCCTCAGAAACCCTCAGATTTTGTACTTTTAACGAACTAAAATTTCTGCATGAAAGAAAAGTAGGGAAAGATAGCTGCAAGCAAATTTTGCTTTGCTTCTGAGGCAGAGGAGCCCATATTCATGACTTGATAAAAAGAAATTAACAAAAGTGAAAACACAGAAATTATCAGCTCAATGAATTATCTTGCCATCTGAGTAATTCTACTGATTTTAATATCTTTGATCATTATAACAATATTCATACCATTTGCAATTCTATGTTGGATATTTTTATAATATTTTTCTAGTTATAAAAGTAATTTATATATGTTATAGAAATTTACATTATAAAAGTAAATTAAATTCTTCCTAATCCCAAAAAACAGAATATAATTTTTAATAAGAATTTTGTAAACAGCCCTAAAATCTCTATACCATACACTTTATTCCTTTGTTTCCTAAGCAGAATCTTGCAATAACCATAGATGGAACACTCTTATACTAGTAAGAATATACATGACTTAATGGAGTATGGAAAATAATATTTGCTGAGATATTTACTTGAGGTTTTCTTCTTGCCTGAAATCACTTGGTTTACCACAGGACACTGGCATGAGTGCCCCTTTGCACTTAGTGGTTAATATGGTTGATCTCTGAGATAATAAATGCCCTAAAACAACTTAGATTTAATAGTTTATTTTTAAAAGGGTGTTTTATCTTAATCTTTAAAAAGTACCAGCACTCAAATATAATACTAGATATTAAGGCAATTGTTATATATTACCTTTATTAAAAATTGTTTTGTTTGTTTATTATCTCTTTAACATGATCCTGTACATTTGTATCTTTGGCATAGATCCTGAATCCCATATGTAGACTTACCCCATCCAAATCTCTTGATGTCTTTTAAATTTTTTCTACTTCTGGTGCTCTTCTGAATCAAAATTTCCAGGGATTAACTTTGGAATTCCACATTTTTATTAAATAACATGTGTAACTCCAGTGTGTGGCCATGTTTGGGAATTACTGAAATAGGACAAAAATATCAAGTGTTACTAAGAAGACGTTTCTCTTTAAAAATAGTTTTTAGAATATTTAAACTTCCTTCCAGAATCTTTTTTCCTAAGTGATAGCTTCTTGATTGAAGTGGCTCAAATGTGTGTATTTCTGGTTTTGTAATGGCTCCATTTTAAGAAAGTTTGATAATATCGTTTAAAATTGCTAAAAAATAAGTCATCCTTAATAATTCATTTCTTATTTCTCCAATTTTCAGATACAACTCATGTTTTTATTTTACTAAGATAATTCAGTAAAAGGTTTTTTTTTTTATTATTGCCTGATTTACTCAAGGTACTTTAATACCATATTGAAAATTGTTTATTTTATTTTCCTTTCTGCTGTCATGATTGTGTATTAGACTTTCTGAAGGTTTTAGTTAAAACAAGGGCAATTTAGTTTAGCTACAATGATCAACTTCTGTAGTCAAAAAAAAAAAAAGACTTATTTCACTTAATATAATAATCTCAAGAACCATCTATGTTGTTGAAAATGGCAATATTTCACAAGTTTTGTCCTTCTAAATTCACAGAATTATATTGTGGCTGAAATAAAATATTGTGCATAAGTTCTCTTTAAAAAGTAGAAAAATCTATGAATTGTTTTGAAATAACACTTTTTACATGCAGTATATTTTATCTGACAAAATTTAAGTCAAGTTTGGAGTTAGAAGGTGCAAGCTATTTTTTAAAATTTTGTGACAGCATTTTGATGTTCTTTTTGAAGTATTTTGCTTACTTTGCTCTCCTGAACCACTTAGCTTGTTTTGTCGAGTTGTGGTTCAGTTAATGATCTGACCCCTGCCAGCATTTTACAGTCTTTAATGTACCATACAGAATTGGGCTAAATATCATTTAACACATCAGCCTTGCCCTTTTACAAATAAAATTTCTCCCATGGCGTAAGCATGAACTTTTGATGGAGAAACATCTTTAACTTTAAAATTAGAAATTAAATAGAATAACCAGTTTTCAAACTGTCCACCAGTACAGAAAAAATGTGAGTCATTGAAAATGGCTTCAATTCATCATCAACCACAACCAATATTACAGGTTGCTATTTCTGCAACATATTCACTTTCAATGTGATATTTGAATCAGAATTATAAGTCTTCTTTGCCATAAACCTAAAGGGGAAAAGTAGTCTCTGATATATTTATTTTATCCCTCGGTTGTGATTTTGGGGTTTATGAGATTATTCTGATAGTTGTAAAAAATCATGTGGGCATAACTATATATAGCTTTGAAGTTTATTATTTTTGCTGGATGTCACTGCATTTAACACTATATATATGCACACATACACACATATACACATGTATATTCAGTATATATACATTCTGAAGAAACTCTAAATATTTTCAATTTATTTTTAATTAAAAATATTTTATTTTATTATAAGCTATTATTTGTTTTTAAAAACTTATGTGGAAAAAGAAATTCTGAGCCCATAAATATAATGCTCATGCCTACACATTAAAAAAAGAGTAAAATGACACAATGAAAATTTACATTGATTGCCAGATCCTGAAAAATGTAGTCCTTAAAAATATTTTCCTGTAAGAATTTGATCATTCAGATTTCATATATGGAGAAGTGTGCACTCATATTTCCAAGATATGAGAAAATTTCAATTTCAAGAATGCTTTAGAGAAATGTTTTAAAAATGATTCACCAATGAATTAAAAATAATTATATTGTTATGGTATCAAATTACATAGCATTAGCATGATGGATTTCTGGCCACATAAACTATTTTACAAATTGTTTCCAGGTTATAAAAATACTGTGAGAAAGTAGAACAGATTTACACAAGAAGACCCATGAATAGTTTCTGTTGGGGAGATTATTTCAGTGGCCTACATTTACTTCCATCTAAAAAATAGGTTCGATGTACTTGGGCATATCTACACAGACTGAGTATAAAAGAATTGAGAATTGAGTCAGTGATCTAGAGAAGTGCATCTCAAAGTTGAATATGCGTACAAATCACCTAAAGTGTTAATTAAAATATAAATCCTGATTCCATGTTTCTCTGATGAGATCTGAGGTTCTGTATTTCTAGCGAGTTCTCAGATAATTCTCACCTTTCTCAGACCACACACTATGGAGCTAGGACTTAGAGCAGTGGATCCTATACTGGACTACCTAGCAAAGTCACCCTGGAGACATTTTAAAACTAGAAAGAGGCCTGGGCCATAACTGAGATCTGCATCCAGATTATCTAAGTGGGCCTTTGACATGTGCAGCTAATAAGCTCCACCAGAGACTGACTCTCAGTGAGGGGGATGATTCGTTGTTTTAGACCAATAGTTTTCTCTGTTTAGAGTGCACATGCGTATAAGGGTGTGTTGGGAGGTATGTAGATGGGGATTTAGGGTGGAAATATTTAGAGGTCGAAGAGAGAGAAGGGGAGTTTCGTTTTCAGCAGGTACACCTCCTGCTGTCAGTTTCTTTCCTCCCAAGCAGAGAAGCACTGATTTGTGAGGCAAAACTAATTTGACCTCTTATCACAGCCTCATTATTCAGAACTAAACCCAAAGGCCTCAGAAATCATCTTCTAATTCTCTTCTCCTTAATTCTTCTCTGGTCATACAGGCTTTTATGCTATTTCTGAAAATCCCTAGAAACCACTCCCCAAATTAAATAGTAGATATTCCCTCAGCCTACTCTTATCCCAAGTATCTCATGGCAGATCTCTTACCACTTTCATGTATTTGATCAAATACTATTTACTCAATAAATCTTTACGAACTTTATTCAAATTACAATTTTCCACCAGCTCATATTTGTATCACTTTTTCTGTAGTACATATCATAGTCTATGATTTATTATGTTCACTGGTCATTTTTTTGGTTCTAACTTTTCTCCTCCACCATTATTAGAAGATAATAGTGCTAGGAATCTTTGTTCACAGATATTGTCAAACAGGTAGAAATTTTTTTTTATCTCATATATGTTTCATAAATGAATAAATACATATGAACTCTCGTGTCACTTCAGAGAGGTCTCCTGTGACTGTCTCAGTAAAAGAATCACCTACCTTCAAGTTTTCTTTCTTTGTCACTTTTTATTATAGTAATATACTACATTAATTTATTATGTATTTCTTAAGCTTGCTCTCCCTCTTTGTCTGTCTCTGTACACACATACACATATATAGTTTTTATTTGTTTTTGAGTTTATTATAAGAATATAATTTTTTTTAGGATAGTGACAGTTTTTCAGAGGTATGTACTAAGCAAACCTAATACCTCCTAGCACCAAGCAGATGGGTAATAAATATTTGTTGATACTTCAAAAATGATTGTGTTTAAAGATATTTTGGGTTCTCTGCACTGCTATAATGTAATGAATAACTTGTTTTACATTTCTCTGGATAGAAAAATATTGTCTGGTATTGATAATTGATGTAGTGCTTTTTTATTCAAGTAAGCAAGAGCAAACAAATCAGTTAGACATTTATTCCCAACATTTATGCTATAATCTTTTCACTAAGCAAAATTAAAATTATAATTGTGTCCAGTTTTCTATGTGCCAGTAAGCATCCAGGTATTTAGATTCTTCCTCCCCCACCATCTCATTTTCTTGGCTCCAAAAGATGCATACACAGAGTTCTATTAATGAAGAATTGGCACTGCAAAAAAGTCTGGCTCAGCCCAAGGCAAATTCACACAGTTGGTTAAAGTAATCACATGGTGTGATGCTATTTTTCAACTTAAATATACCTGTGGTCTATTGAGAGTTCACTATTTCATAGCCGTTTACTTTTGATTCAATGGGGATCTACAATTTTCCATTTATACAGCACTTCAACAACCCTGTAGCTGCAGAGGTCACCCACACTGATATGGCATACGTGAGGCATTGATGCCCAGATTTGCTAAACAGGTGTGAAGCTGGTGTTTATGTGTTCTTTCCTGACCTAGGTCATCCAGTTGTGTTGATTTACTTATGTAATTTGTGGCACAGGAGATATACTCAAAAGAACCAAAGAGAGCTGTTCATTTGTTGTTTCTCTTGATTTAGCTACAAACACACATTGAAAATACAATAATATTATTTTCTAAAATTACAATAATGAGTAAAATCAAAGTAATCGTTTCAGAGTTGACAAGATAGGTGCTAAATACACACCATTATGGATCTCTTGCTAAACCTCTTGCCTAAAAAAATAATAGTCACTTTATTCAGTTATTTATTAATTTACTCAAGAATATTTTCTAAATTCTGTAATGTAAACAATATTGTCAATGGTTGTTTAAAATGTTGCAATTACTTTGGAAAACAACTGGGTATTTATTACTGAACTAAATACATGTTTACACATGACCCATAAATTCCAATCCTAGGTATTTATCCGATAGAATTTAAAGCATGTCCACAGAAAGACACCTATAAGAATATATATACCAGTTGTATTTATAGTAGCCAGAACTTTCAGGAAACATCCCAGGAGTCCATCAGTAAGAGAATAGATAAACAAATTGTGATATATTTATAAAATGGAATGCTGCTCAGCAATAAAAAAGTGTACTATTGACACATGTAATGACATGGATGAATCTAAAAAAATGTTGAATGAAAGATTTTACAGCAGAATACTGTATAATTACATTTATAAGAGGTTCTAAAATAGGCAAAAATAAAATAAAAATAACGTTTGTCTCTGGAGAGTTGGTGTAGTGATTTACTGTGAAGAGGCATGAAGATACTTTCTGGGTTGATGATAATATTCTATATCTGGATTGGGTTACACAGGTGTGTGCGTTTGTGAGCACTCATTGAGTGAAACACTATTTGTGCACTTCATTGCTTGTAAATTTTATCTCAATAGAAACAAAGTTTAAACTCTAGGTTATTGTATACATCTTGAAGTCTTTATAGGAAAGTGTACTGATGTCTGCAACTAACTTTATAGTGTATCAAAAATAACATAAGATGATGGATAGATAGGGAATAGATTGATGAATAGATATGTGATAAAGCAATTATAATAAAATATTAATTATATTGCCTAGGTACTAGCTATTTGGTTATTTTAATGCAAAATCTTTTAACTTTTATGCATGTTGAAAAGTTTTCATTATATCAGAAAAAAATAAATGTAGGGTATGAATTTTGTTTGAGCTATTTATTGATTTCAAACATACTTCAGCCTAATGCATGCACTATCTTGACTCTTCTTACTGGTGAGGCAAGAACTGTAAAGTTTAAAAATTTTTATTAATAAACATTTAAATACTATTGAAGGTAGCATGTGTCTTCGATCTATTAAGGTCAATAAAGTCCCGTATAAAAAACATGCAGTATGCAGGTCAGCAGCTTGAAAGACAACTCTGACTAATCCTTGATAATGCGTTAAAGAAATGCTACATCATCAATGTTGGAAATGGCACAAAGATTGATACTTTTGGGTCTTGATAATATTTCAGATATTTTCTTCACATCTGTGTGGAAAAATTGCCCTGTGGATAGTGAACAGTTCTTCATTGTGAAAAGAAATTGTGTTAACATTTCTGATTGCCTATGTATTTATGTGTTCTTTGAACTGCTTGTAACATCTTATTGTTTACTTCATTAATTAATGAGCAAATAAAATCTTTGGCATATGTTCATTTTATATGAAAGTTAAATTTACATTTCAAAAATAATATCTCTTGACACTATCAATTGCTGGACATCTATTCTATTATTTTTATGAAGTTACTATTCTTGGATTTCATCAAAAACCTATTAGAATGGTTGCTCTCTAGACAGTGTAGAGCTATCATCTTAAACTTTTTTTTTTTTAATTCTTGAATTGAATTTGTTCACTATTTTTTTTTGGAGGGGGTGTCCACTATTCTAATTTCTTGTTTTGGTGTATTATCTTATTTGAAAAGGAGATTGAATGCACTAGTTGTCATAAAAAACATTTATTTTATTCTAAATCAGGAGTTTTTCTGACTCTATCAGAGACATTCAGAGTAGACTATTTTTGATTTAAAACTCATTTCCTTCAGAGCTTTGAAGTGTTGGTCCAGTGTCTTCAACTGTCTGGCATTCTGCTGAGAACAATAATGTTAATTTGATTCTCATTGCTTTATTTTGATTGTCATTTAACTTTTTTCTCTCTTGAATAGTCTATGGGATCTTCTATATTTTCTTTATATACTAAGATTTCATAATAATGTATCTTTTCTTCATTCTAATTGGCACTGTAGGGACCCTTAAAATCTCCAGACTTGTGATATTTCTAAATCTGGGATATGTTCTTCAATTATTTTTGATAGTTTTACCAATTATATTCCTCTTTTTTTTAAAGAATTTGTTATCCTCAAATTATTGCTTTAAAGTAATATCTTGTTTCTGTTTTATGGAGACAAAATATTCTGGCCAAAATATTTCTGAGGATGCTTGATTTTTTTTAAAATTCTTTTTGTTCCCTGAATTATTTATTTTGCATAGGGCAAATTGTTATATGATTTTGGTTCTCTCATGGTTCTAATTTTCTTCATATGTTAGTGATCTTTAATATAGTCAGTATGTTTTAGAACAGTGGTCCTAAGCCTTTTTGGCACCAGGGACCAGTACTCTTATGAGAATCTAATGCCTGATGATCTGAGGTGGAGTTGATGCTAGCACTACAATACAGATAAAGTTTTGCTTGCTTATCTGTTGCTCACTTTCTGCTGTGTGGCCCAGTTCCTATAGAGACATGGACTGGCCTATAGGAACCCCTGTTTTAGAAGATCTTGAGTGGATTATTTTTGGTGACTGGCAGAGGTTTCCTTTGCAGGTATGTATTTGTAATTTATTTTTTCTAGAATTCTTTTTCCTGAAGACCAGTGCTGCCTTGATGGGAGGGTAGTGAATACTGAATGCTAATGTATTTGCAGGCTTCATTCTAGGTTATGCACTGCATAACCCTTAATCTGACATGGACCTAAATACCAGGTTAGGGATGCTTTGCTCTGAGGCATAAATACTCTCCTCTGATTTTCCCTCAAGTTGTTTGTTTCATTTCTTTAGGGAACACACCACTTTTTGACTGAAAGCAAACTTAGCTGCTTATACCAAGGAAGCAATATAGTGAAGTAGATAGATGAGAAAAGAAGAAGAATTAGGAACACCATTTGCCTTTTAAACATTCTCTTAATTTACCGCCCGAGTGTTTTATTTCTCCTTCTAATTCTTCAACGATTTCAAGCTCAGAGTTCTTTCACGGTGACAGATTTGCTCCTGTTTACTCTAAACACCCCTCCTATACTTTCTTTCTTTGTGGCTTAGTCACTCCATTAAATAATCAATATTTTATTTGTTTTTTGTTTGTTTGTTTTTTATTTTCTAGAATTAAAAACAAATTCTCTTAGCTACTGATAATCCCTGTTTTCTTTACCATTACAGGAGTTAGTTATTTTCTTTATATATTAAAAGAGGGAGTCTATTGTTATGTTGATTAAGTAATATGCTCAAGGTTATCATGCAAGGTTATCTATGTTTTTTTTTTACCTGCCTATAATCTTTTCCTTTTGGGGATTGCCCCCCTAACATATTGGAATTTTCAGTCTGGTATTTGAGTCTATGCCACTCATCATTCCCTTTCATTTAACTATAACGATTCATGTAAGAAAACACTCTCTCTCTCTCTCTCTCTCTCTCTCTCTCTCTCTCTCTCTCACACACACACACACACACACACACACACACACACACACACACACACGAAATTCCAAGCCAATCAGAGTCATTCCCAAGAAATGTTTTTCCCCGAGTTGTAAAAATAGTGTAGACTTGGAGTAACTGGTAGCCATTTTAATGACATGAGTGAAACTGTGAAAATAGACATTGTGGAAAAAAGAAAAGCTGGAGAAAAACCTGTATTCTCATTCACTACTGAATATGACTTCCCTTGAAAAATAAAGGTTAAGAAATAATAGGAAATTAAGAAAGTTGATTGAATAATTTGTCTTAAAAAATTTCAATTAATTACATTTAAAAAATTGTCAGTCAGGTATATTTGCTTAAATAAAATAAGAAGAAAAACTTCTTTTTAGAGATACTTGATTTATTCATACTTGTTTTTTTTAATGAACCCAAGATATTGATTTCAACAACCTAATGTAATAAAAATGGAAACAAGATTCAAAGTAGTTATGTATTTCATAACTGAGTAAAGATGATCAGATGGAAAGCTAAAACACTTGTCTTGTAGCAGTGTATTCCCATAGGAAGGCTAGAGTGAAAAGTCATTTTTTGATATATTCTAAAATGCATGTACAATGTACACTTGCCACTCATTGATTCAATTTAAAACTAAAATAAAAGATTTCTTGCAAACTCCAATAACTTGGAAAAAAAGAAAAATCAGGTAATAGCATGAAATAAATAAATAAATGTTTGGCAGTAAGTCTATCTTAGTATATTGAGGAATATGACAGCTATATGTAAAATCTCTAACTTTTAGTGTCTTTGGACTTTTTTTTATTTATTGACTTAAAACTGTATCAATAATAAAAAGACAATATAATTTTTTAAAAAATTGCTTGGATACCAAGAGGAAAAAGACTTTATAACCTAATGATTAATAAAATAAACTTGCTATAGAGAGAATTTTTTTTTAAACTATAGGTAATTAAGAAACATATAAGTAATAAAATGAAGACAACTTAGATTTTTCAGGGTACTGACTTTTAACATGAAAGATATTTCCAGGGGAAACACATAATTTAATTAATCAAGTTACCAAAAGAAATAAATTAATTTTCAAATATCATTGTGAACCAAAGGATTAAAATAATTAACAATCAACTCTGTACTATCCTGAGAAACTGAACTACTATGTAGTAAAATTCCTTCTGCTTTACTAACTTAGAATAAATGTTTACATAATTTTATGTACCTCAAGTTATTATAAATTAATACTCTAAGTTCATGTTCAATTTATATGACTGAATTTTATATTGTTGTAATAAAATTCTCATTTTATTCCTCATCAAATGTAAAGTGGTTCTAGCTTAGAGCAAATGTATGAATCACATTGTCAAAAGCTGAGCCCATCTGTCACCACTGGAGGTCATCTGGCTTCAAAATGTATTCTGCTAGAATATGTGAACAAAAAATGTAGGTTTTAAGACTTAAAATATTCCATGTATATTTACTACAGAGGTTCTATTTATAGTTTTTCATCCTTTTTACATTAAAACACAACCTTAATGCTGGTAACAAAGGGGCATTTTCTCCCTGAAGTATATTTTATTTTTTTCAATATTTTCAGAAAAAGTAAAGTTAGAGAGATATCAAAAATACATAAGATAGTAATCCAGGATTTTGTTTTGTCTTTGGTTATTTTTTTCCCTTTAAAGAAGCTTTGTCCTTAAGTAACACACCCCACTTCATCCACTCTATTCATTTTTTTAAAATGCATACGCTGACCCTGAAGAGTCAAATGTATAGTTTTTCAGATAAGTTTCAGTAGATGGTTATAATATTGATGATTATAGTTTTGTATATTCATTAATTTATTAATATATCATAATAAAAAATATCCCAAGTCATATGTAGTCATTATAAACTGGCATTTCTGTGGTGAGTTTCTATAATTCCAGTGACAGCATTTAAACTTACAAGTTCCAAAACCTTGCTGGGTCAGCATTTACTAAGCAAGTCTAAGATATTTATGAAGGGATATTAATCTTACTCCACAAGTATAATTATAAAAGAAATGTTATGTAAAAATACCATTAAATCAACTTAGATTTGTCTTAGAAGTGCTTGTCTCCTGTGCTGCATGGAATCTCACATCAGACATTTTAGGAATATCCTTCCTTTTCCAGTTTCACCCAGAAATCAAGAATCTAGACATTACCCTCAAAATAAGAAAATAAATTTTAATCTCCTATTTAATATTTGCCACTGGTATCTTTTTTGTTGTATGTTTGTTTGTTTCAGTTTCTAGTGTTCTCTTGATTTCTAGTAGTTTCATGCTTTCATGTTAGATGAGGGATATAAATCCTTGAATCAAGGATTTACTTATTTTCTTTTTTGGAAGCCATACTTCTTTTTGAAAACTGTCCCTTTTTTCAATCTCATTCCACACGCTTTAGATAAAGCTGATCTTACCCTCAAGACCCAGCAATATACCTGTTACATTGGCATGGCAAATCAGTACAGTTTGTTCCCCTGGCTATAACAATTAATTCACAGATGAACATGTAACATATTCAGGGCTAATAAAATGAATGAAACCTTATGAGGGAGGGAGGTGTCCCGAATAACAGAATATTACTCTTTCTTTTGAAATATACAATTCAAAACATACGTGTAGTTTGGAACTGTTTAAGCTATCTTAAAACCAAGAAGAGAGAGCTTTGCTGGAGAAGAGTACTAATATGGTGAATAGAACTGAAAGGTGGAGCATGGGAAACTGAATCCTTGGGCATTATTGCAATGCTGATTAAATAACTCCTAAACTTTTTAGTCATATGAGACAATAGATTGTCTTTCTGTTTAAGCTTTCGGATCTGCTTTTGTTTTGTTTCTTTGTTTGTTTGTTTGTTTTCTAACTCATATAGCACCTCCCTACAAATATAGTACAACAATCTTTACAAAAATGAAGTCATCTCTTCCTGGTTTGGCATAAAGCAGTGCTTACATGCCCATTGCCTGTACAACTTAGAATACTAGTTTCCATTCCATAATTCTTTGATTCCTTTTCTTAATATTGTTATTTTTCAATTATAGTTGACATACAATATTATATTAATTTTAAGTGTACAACATAGTGATTAGACATTGATATAACTTACTAAGTGATTGCCCCAATAAATCTAGTGCCCATCTCACACCATTCATAGTTATTACAATAGTATTGACTATATTCTCGATATTGTACTTTATAACCTTATGACTATTTTGTAACTACCAATTTGTACTTCTTAATCCCTTTAACCTTTTCACCCATCTCCCCAATACCCTTTCCATCTGGAGACCATCAATTTATTCTCTATATCTATGAGTTTGTTTCTGTTTTGTTTGTTCATTTATTATGTGTGTGTGTGTTTACATTCCACATATAAATGAAATCATATGGTATTTGTCTTTCTTTGTCTGACTTATTTTTTAAAGATACCCTTTTTTCCAAACTCTGCTCATACCATTTAACATAATCTTTTTTATTTGCTTAGGGCTCAGGGATTTTGAATTGACATGTTTTGGAATCAGACTAAATATGTTAGGAAATGGTGAAACTTGTGAATTTTATATTTTTAACTATGTCAACACTTTCATAGTCCTGTTTCAGTATTCAGTAAGAAAACATTTTTTTTAAAGACAAAAATGTATCTACAATATCACTTTACTTCTGAAACTTTGCACTCCACAAAAAAAAAAAAAAAAAAAAATCCCTGAACTTTCAGAGCCTGGCTACCTAGTTTAGCAGAAGGGTGGCAGATAAGTGAAGAAAGAAAAGGAAGAACAAACATGTTAATATTTTGATATAGCATCTTGATTCACTGATGTTCTTTATTTATAATTGAAAAAATCCGCTGGCATGTAGCATTAAATACTCAGTGTTCATTATTAAAGAACTGGGAAAGTCAAACTACATGTTAATCTGAGATCTGTCTATAGGTCAACCCCCATGATTTCTTGAGCCAGCATTCAACTTGTCAAAGCTTTCTACCTTTGAATGATGAACGTTACCAAAACATTTTCAAGAAATCTTAAAAATTGAACAGAAAATGTTAATGATAAGCTCCAACATAATGTAGAGGGAATTTAAAAATAAAGACCCCAAGGAGATCTGGGAATAGGTCTTGCCACAAGTGCCCTCTTAAAGATTCTTGGAAACAAAATAAGAATATACTTGGCAGGAAGGAGGTGATGATGGCAAAGGATGACCTTGGAAGAAGTGAGATATTTACTTTTCTCTATTTCTTCTTCTCTTTCTTTATATTAGTTTGATAAGGCTGCCATAACAAAATGCTACCAATTGAGTGGCTTAAACATTTATTTTCTCACAGTTCTGTAGGCTAGAAGTCTGAGATTTAGATGTGTTGTATTTTGCAGAGTTTATTTCTTCTGAAGCCTCTCTCTTTAGCTTGCAGACGGTTGTCTTCTTTCTGTGTTTTTACGTGGGGATGCATGTCTGTATCTAAATTTCCTCTTTTTAGAAAGACACCAGGCATATTGAATTAGGTAGGATCCACCCAAAAACCTCATTTGACTTAACTACCTCATAAAAGACTTTCTCTTCAAAATGGTTATGTTGTGATGTAGCGAGGATTAGGACTTCAGAATATGAATTTGGTGGTGGAGGGTGACACAATTCAGCCTGCAGCATTACCTTACTCTGTTGTTTGCCTTATTTGTTATGGCATTAACTCCACACCTTAGTTTTTGTAGGGTTTTCCATTATATTCTCTATAGCTAGTTTTAGAAATCAAAAGAGCTGGACAATGAATAATAGTCACTGTTTTACTATGACTTCCCTTCTACTTCTAACATTTGCTAACTTGATCAGACTCCTTGCCATTCTTACTCTATTGTCCCACACTGAGTATTGAATTTTATCTTAAAGCCTTGTTAATACCTTGCATCTATATAAACTTAAGCTCCTTACATTCTTCAAATAGCACTTTCTTTGACTACCATATGAGAGAAATGATATTTATTTATTTTTATTTAATCAATGTAGATTTTTAGATCAATAAAGCTACAATTTATGGAGGATAAATAATAAAATTTTATAAGGACTTAGTTATGTCTTCTACGATAAATCTAATTGTTAAACACATATTTCAGAAATCTTTTCACTTAACTGGTGGCTGTTGATGGCATTGCATTTCCAGTGTCACCAGAAATAAAACGATCAGCCACCAGTGGAACTGCTGTCAAAATAATACTCATTCTTTGATGGGAGATATCACCTTAATATTAAGTTGCTGAACCTATTTCTCTTATTGTAATTTATTAGCTACATACTGAGAAAGTACAGGGAAGGGAATGCTTACTATCTGTGATTTGGGGTGAAGGGGACCAGAATATGTTCACCATAAGTACCATTATGATATATTAATTATTTTGAATTAAAGTTACTGAAGAAATAGCAGGTACAAGAAGGACACTCTCATTCTCCTTTGTCCCCATGAAAATAGAAAGTAAATCTCCTACATGAAGGTACTTTTCCTATACCAGGAGAATAGAAGACATCCTTATCACCAGAGATGGGAAGTTCATAGGTGAGAAAACTATACAACAAAACTTCTCCACTAATTAGCTATCATAAGATCAAACTCAGTTCTTCACAAATGTATTGTTCTTTACCTAAAAGATATAAGAACTGACTGCTTTAGTGGCTTCTTTAGGTCTCATATTTCTATGAGCTCCAAGTATATAAAATTAAATTTTTCTCATGTTAATCTGTATTATATCAATTTAATTTATTAGAACAGCCAAAAAAACTAGAAGGGTAGAAGGGAGTTTTCCTTCTTTATGGAGAAAATGTGTAAGAAAGTAAAACATGTAGAAAAGAGTGTTTCTCATAATGGTAATTTGAGTAGATCTTCACAATTAATAACAGAATTCTCTTATGATCAGTTAGTAGTGTAGTGTTATAAATTGAACCATATTATTTAGAAGAAAAGAAATAATTTTGTATCATGTTTAAAATTTTTTTATTGTGCCCCTACTCTTCATCCCTGACCTATTATATTCATGTTCCAATAAAGGCTGTAATTATTTATTAAAAATAATATGTACTTTATATGCATTATTTAATAAAAAACCCACTTTAGTAGGGTGTGGTAAGAGTTATTATTTTATTTTGAAAGGTGGAAAACTCAGACTTTAGGAGTTTAATAACCTGACAAAAGTCACATGCTAGTTAGTGGCAAAAACTGAATTTGAAATCAGTCTGCTTGTGTTTTGGACCTTAGCTCTAAATGTCATCCTTTCTATTTAGTTTTGATGCCGAACAACAGCTGTATTTAAAAATAAATTAATTAACTACTGTGTAAGTTTATTTTTCCTTAATAGAATGACATTGTAATATTTCTCAAAGCTTACGGTTGTATAAGCCATTTCAAAATTAACAGCACTCTAAAGTGTTGCATGAAAAATATGATAGTTTCCCCTGCATATTTGTATTTGTTCAGCATTTAAAGCTTTCACCTGAATGAAGAATGATATATAGCTGTTTAAAGAAAAAAGAAAACAATTGTTTATTTACTTGAGGTGCTGCAATGATTGAGAATGCAAAACATTCTTACTATTTTTTCCAGTTAAAAACTTGCAAACAAGTTATATGTAACTCTGAAGGAGCCAATAAATCTTCTATTATCCTAAGATGTAATGCTTGAGAATCTCTCAGTTCACATACAGTTCTAAATCTCCAGGTGTTGATTGTTTTTTTAATAATGGAAAAAAGAAAATTATTTTGAATTAAAAGACTATAATGAAGCTAGTAAATAAAAGCAGACAGAATTTAATAGAGCTCATTGTTTGGTAATTTCCCTGAGGTAATTTTAAATTTTAGGACATTTTAGGAAAATTTTATTTTAATTTTAGAAAAAAATAAATCATTTAAAAATATATCTAAAATGAGTGCAACTATTGCTTAACAAATTCAAGAAAAGCAAAGTATTCTATGTGTAATGACCACTCCACTCCCTACAATATATGCCAATAACTACTATATCTTCAAACATGGAACATAAATTTATATTACTCACAAATGATTATTTTGTGTCTCAGATAGTTGATGCTCCATTGCCAACTTCCCTTAAATTCCCAGTGAATTAAAAATACCATGTTTTGCCTTTTTCACTCACAATCTGTTCATTACCAGCTGTTGATTCTAGGAATCAAACACATAATTTGTTAAGTCCTACTTTCCAATCGTATTTATTTTTCAAATTGAGATAAACCAAATGTTAACTTTATTAAGGATAGCTTCCGGCAGAGCAAAGGATATCATCTGAAGACTCACTTTCTGGCTCCATGAACTACATCAATGGTTGAACTCAAGTAAGGGTCATTACATTCCAGTTGTGGAATCTATGATTAACCTTAAATTTTCGTAGACCCTTAAATTAAGCCCTTCAAGCTATTAATTCTTTCCTATGTTCAGAGTTTTTGTTACGTTTAGTTATACTGGGTTTTTGTTTTTTGTTTTTTATTTGCTCTGTCACTGACTCATTTGTAACTAATGATCCTTTTATATTCTACATGGTGCACTGTCTCTCCTCTTTCTTAATCAATAAACTTCCAAGCACCTTGACTCTTGACAGAAGGAACCCTTCATTCCAATTCATTTGAAATTCAGGTCTTCACTCAGACAACCTGAAGGATTTCAAAATTTACCCTAATTTAAATGATTTTGTTATTTTTCTAACTCCCTACAATAACTGCCCCTTTTTCTTCATTTTTAGCGAATGACTACATTATCTATTACTTGGCTACACTAGAAGCCACAAACCTGGGGCCTAGCAAGCTTTCGTCTGTTTAATTTTTCGAAGTCTGTTGATTATAGAATTCTGTTGATTGCATTTCTTCTATCTGGTTTATTTCCTCTACCATCATGACATAAATTTAGGTTTTTAGAATTCTGAACTGTTTCAGTCACCAACTACATTCTTTTGGCCAATATCTGTGATTCTTATTACCCTGCCTTTGTAATTGTGGCTTTGGTATCTGTAACTGGACTAATTATTTCTTTAGCTTTTTAAACTGAGTTCCCAATTATACTCCTGGATTTTTTCAGTCCCCTGCTTTTTATATCCTCTGAATGTTTTCCTTTTTCTTTCATCCTTGGTCCAAAAAAACCCATTGCCCTGGCTAACCTTAAATTTATAACCCAGTAACGTAGAGATTCTGATATTGAAGTACAGCCCCTATTTAACCATCTACCACTAATGTAAACTTTTTGTCTTTATATAACCTAATTTTGGCTAAGAACTAGTTTCTATTTATCATGGTTACTTCCATGGCCAGTGTTTTATACATGTGATCACCTGTTAGAGATTAACTCTTAGAAAATTCTTTCTAAGGTTTCAAATCTATGTTATTTTATTTGAAGACTTTCCTGACTCTTTCCAATTAGATTTTGTCACTTCTTCTGTGTGATCACAATTATAGTAAAATAATGATGAGTAAAAAAGAATGAGTCTTTATTTTTAGGATGCTTGCATTATTGTGGGGATTTTATTAATTAAGGAAATGCTAATTGTTCTAATCAACAGTCCCAAATTTATATGCCTGTTTGGAATCCATGAGGAGATAAAGAGACCCAGGTTATATATATATATATATATATATATATATATATATATATATATACACACATATACATACATACATACATACATACATATAAATGACACCAGAAATGTTAACCCAGAACCTGGAAAAGGAGACTATTCAAGACAATAGCAATAAGTATCAAGACTATATCAACAGGTGTGAAGACTATTGCAATAGGAGAGAGAGAGATGGAGCTCAACTCCATTGAAAGGAGTATGAGTTTTAAGGTGAGCTAGTGGAAAAGTATTGGAAAACATTACTCAATGTGACCATCTCTTACACAAGAGACAGAGGCTCTAACTTCCTTGATGATTACATTTTGAAGGGATAGCTCTCAGCTACTTGAGAAACACATTTTTTTTTATTATATAAGATTTATATTTAAAAGAAGCGAAGAAAGAATCTATAATTGCAAGTATTCTAAAGTAAGCGCTCTAAGAAAAGGGAAGTCAGGGGTTTATAGTCACTAATAAATCTGTCTAAAATTTTAGTTAAACTGAGAGGAATGTTAAGGTGGGTTTTGCATTATCTACACAGACCTTTGAAGATTCCATTGCTTTTCTGTATCAAACAGGTGCATGGAGAAAGACCATGAATGGTGCTCATGGAAAATTTCATGACCTAGTCCTAAATGTGGCACGCTTACTTTCACTGTTATTCCATTGGCTAAATCTCAGACAGAGGGCCACATTCAACTATATTTGGGGCTGGAAAAAATGTGAGTAGATGTGTGCCCAAGAAGAATATGCAGCTGGTTTGATAAACAGTAAACTAGTTTCTGCCATATAGACATCTAATACATAATTATGCAGTTCAGTTACTTTATACATTCTTTCTTTATTGAAATGTATGATGTCACTTTTTTTGAATGGTTACTTTGCCCCACTAGAGTATAAGGCTCATGAAGCCAGTGTTTGTATTCAAGAAAAACACCATGCTCATAGAACTATATTGCCCAGTAAATATTTCTTAAGTTAATCATTGTTGGTGGGTGGGGTGATATTTTGAGATAAATGAAAATTTCTGTCTTCAATCACACTCTATTCTACTGCTTATATTCTCTAAAATCTCCAAAGTTAGTGTTGCTGGTATAAATTTCAATCTATACCAGTGATGGAATATGTAGTTAATAGATATCTTTATTTGAGAATTAATAGTTTTCTAATTTTGACATATTAGAATATAAATCACTTTATTCTTTAGCCAGAATTATTATTTTTTAATCGTAATTGTTTTAATTTTTATTTTGGACATTATTAATTATTTTCTATCATTGTTTACTCAAATAATGCCAATACATTACTAAAATAGGTAGTCTTTAGTTTATTTTTCTTAAGCAGGTACTTCCATACTAATCCATGACCTTTTCTCTGAATTTCTTTGTTAAATAGCAGCTGTCACATTTTTCTGCATTTTAATCATAAAAAAAATCTTTAGTAAAGGCCGTGATTAAATAGAATTATCATCAGAATTCAAAGGCATGAAAATGAGCCAAATATAAGAGCCCCCATATGCTTAAAGGAGTAAGAGAGCCTCAGGGCAAGTAAGATTACCATTTTATGCTTCTTATGTGGTCTGATCAGACCTAACTCAGAATCAAACTCTAACTTTATTTCTACACCAGATATATTTACTACTCATGTTGCTATTATTTTAAATAAAATGTAATTAATTATTTAACACAATATTATGACAAATTATTAGCATTTTAATTTTACTGATAAAATTGAAACATAGAAAAGTTTTCTCTAAAAGCACCAAGCACTTTATTAGAAAAATTAAAATTTAAAGTGCCCAACATTTTGAAAATTAAGCATCATACTGAGTCATTATCTTATCATAAATAAAGTATTTTTATTTTTAAGACAATTTACTTTGCAATGAAAAAAGACTTTTTGGAATCAGCTTTATAAGGCTTGATTCTTTCTGCTTCAATATTAAGTTAATTTTATTGTATATTTTATATGGGCAATTTATTGCCAAGCTAGGTAGTAATAACTGTAGACAAAGAGTTGGACTCTAAGATCTCAATCTAGCCCCTTGCTCCCTTGTCACATAAGTTAGAGAATATTTATAACCTAATAACTTGTATTTGTATTGTTTGAAAATGTATTACATCTTTTCTCACATATCCTAATATCTGCTTTTCATAACCTCACTGTGAAATAAGTCAAGCAGTTAATATTTCCATTTTATAGATGGGAGAATGAAAGCACAGAGGGATTCAGAAACTTGATCAAAACAGCATAACTCGTATGGCAGACTGTATTTTCCAATATGACTGTAACAAGGTCCACATGCTCATCTTACACTGTGACACTGATATTCTTGTTACTAAGAGTTGCAAGGGTCTATGTTCTCTCCCCCCAAATCTGGCTATAGTGAAATGAAGCAATGTGATTTTTGAAGTTGGATAAAGAAAGGTAATATCTCTTTTTACTAATGCTTGGAACTCAGCTACCAGCTACCATGTCGTGAAGAAGCTCAAACCTTGTAAAAAGACCATCTGTAGGTATTATGATCAAGAGCTAGCATCAATCAACAGATGCTTGAAGGAATAAGCATTTGAAATAACTTCGTCCTCAGCTACAATCCGACAGCAACTGTATGAGAAATTCCAAATGAGAGCCCAATCAACCCCCCAGAACTGGGAGTGATGATAATACAATGATTGTGCTTGTTTTAAGTCACTAAATAATGGATGATACCTTCTATAGCAATAGAAACTGGAAGAGCTAGCAAGTGTTGTAGCTGACTGAGATTATAACCTGTCTTCTGATTACTTTTCTCAATCTCTTGTGCCGTTTCTAGCACACTACACTGAATAGCATGCTCAAATCTGCATGGGAAAGGTCACATAAAAAATAGAAAATTTAGTTACCCATCAGGAAGTTTTGTTACGCTTTTTGCAGCTTCATAATTAAATAACATAAATCATTGATGCAATGAAAGATGTAAAGAGCTGGCATTCTTTTCTCAGTTCTGTAAACCAATGTAGGAGTTGGAATTTTTCTCAGTTCTAATAGTGACAATTAATGACCCTGGGCAAATCATTTAACTTCTCTTTAGCATTATAATCAAATATGTGGCCTACCTCTATCTAGCTCCTCAGGCAAGAGCATTGCAAGACAATTAACTAAAAGCAACTCTGGTTTGCTTCTGAAATATTTAATTTTTGTAGCAGCTTTGGAGGGACTATAGTGACCCAGAGGAAAGTCCTTCATTTTGTGTCCCCAGTGCATGCTAATTGGCAAGCAAAACAAAACTAAATTATGCTTAGATGGCTATAGAGATTTAGTAAAATCCTGAGGAGTTGTGATTTGTATCTTTCTTTATTCTAATTGCTTCAGTCTGTTATGAATTCAACCTTAAGAACCAAATCTTAAGAAAAGATAAAATTGCTACTCTGTAGTGGTATAAATATTTACCGTTTGCTAATAAAAATGCCTAAGGTATAATTTACACATTTACTACCCTTGTTGTTACATTTTAAAATCATAAAGCTAAATCATGTTTGAGGCATAGTTTTAAACAAAAAGAAAAAATATTATGAGAAGAAAGTAACTTCAAGGTTTATTGACATTAAGTTTTCAATGGCAATTGAAGGTTTAACAATCTGTACAATATCTTTTCTGTATTATCTTGGTGGACATGAGGATCTGTTTCAATGAGGTGCTTCCTTTCTCATCCAACAAAATAGGTAACAAACAATTTCACATCCTCTCTTGCATTTCTTTCACAGAGGGACATGCACAATAGCTTCTGTAAATGGATGACAAAATATTCTTTTAAATATATAAATCAAATGGAATCAGTCCTCTGCTTAAAGTTGTTTAGCGGTTTGATTTTAATTAGAATATACTTCAAATTCCTTAGCCTGATATACAAATTCATCCATGATTCTGTCTCTGTCTCTTCATGGATCCCTCTTGCTCACTCTGCAATACATTTGTCTCCTTTTTTTATTGTGTCTTGAACACAGCACCATTCCTTTCACTTCAGGCCCTGGTTATTGATGTTTCCTCTACCTATAAGACACCTTTCTAGGGACTTGGGTGTTAATGCAAATGGTGCTTAGTCAGAGAAGCCTGCCTCTGAGCTCTCAGTTTTATTATCCTTTCTGTGTAGGGGAGGAAAAACATTTCCCCTACCTTTTCAAGTTGAGTGCCAGGGCCTACAAATTAAACTGACAAAAGACAAGTTAACAGGAGAAAAGGCATACACTTTTATTAAGATTTAAAATTTTGTTTAGAGAAGCTGCATTAAAAAAGTAAAAAACTAAAGAGATGGTTACACTGGGGGCATATGCACCAGTTTGACAGAAATGCTAAATTGTAGAGAAATGATGAGACAAAAGAAAGGGGGTTTGGGTTTATAGGGCTAATAAATTGTGTGAAAGTAACTAGGAAATATATGGAAGAAACTAATGGAAGATAAGGGTTATTTCAGTAAGGTCTCTTTATGCAGACTCATCTTGGCATCGACTCTTTGTCTCTGGTGATGGAATGCTCTCTCAGTACAGGGAGGATACCTTTCTCATGGGAAATTTATGTCCTGCTTTTAGGCAAATAGGGGGAAGATAGAAAGCTTTTTCTGCACCTGCTGTTTCTCAATTGCCTTTAGCTCAAAATAATCAATATTCCAAAGTGACATATTTTGAGGGTGCATAGCTTGATTCCCTTCAGCTGGTTTATCTACTTCTTATTACTCATTTAACTTATATTGATTCTTTAATTTTGTCATCATTTTATTATGTGACTTCTCTGGAATCAATACAAGTTCCACACAGCCAGGATACATTTCAGCATTAATCTTTCCCATTCATCTCTCCACACTTTCCTAAAACAGCACAGTTGTTCACCACTGTGATTTATGTATCCCTTTGGTCCTTTCTCCTAACTCTCTCACCAATCCAAACTTTTCCCTTGATTTCTTCTGGCTCCATTGCTTTCTCTCTCCCTTCTGTGCAATGCTAAAGATGTTGAAAGAATAGACTATCAGAGGCAATACTTTTAATAGGCTACAATTTCAACAGAAAAAAAAATGAAAGTTATATAATCTGGAGTGGTTTAGTGGCCACACAATATAATAATTAAGACTATAATTTTTGGAGCTCTAATACCTACCTTACAGTCCAACTTCATGATTTATTAGGGATATATCTTGAACAGAGTGTTTAACCTATTTGAATCTCTATTTTGGCTGCCCTACAGTCAGGGTGATAACAGTTTCTGCTTCATGGGTGTTGTTGTAATGATTAAAACAATGCATGCCTCTGCTTGCATCACACTTACTAATGTCCCATTAGTATAAAATCCACATGGCCAAGTCTGATGTGGAAGAGGAATACAGGAGTGCAAATGATCCTGTCACCACTGGGGTGATGTGAAATCTGGCATCACCCCAGCAGCGGGTGGGGGTAGTACAGTGGGGTTATGCTGTTCTTCAGTTCTTCCCTGCCGATGCAGCAGAAAATTATAGGTTGACAAGACTGAGAAAAGTAAGATTTATTGAAATACATTTTAGAAAGAGTCATGCCATGCTAGGGAAGGTTGTAGCCCTGTGGAATTTGGAAAGTGAACAGATAAGATGGTACACTCCAAAGTGGGAGGGGCAGAAAGGAGTGCAATAACAATGAAGAAACGGGAAGGCCTGTTTATATTTGGGCTGTGATGGGAGCTCCTAGTTGATCCATACGTGAGGTCACTTTGACTGACACCTGGCTGCTATATAACACTTTGCCTACTGCACATGTGCTCGCCCACAATTCAGTCTGTTATAATTAGATTTATGAACTTTGTCATGAGATTGTAATGATGGTATAATGAGGCTGAAGTTATGGGCATTACTTTCTGTGTATGCATTTGTCTGGTTCAGCCAGCAAGTTTTATGGCCTTTGTGCTCTAGGATTTGAGGTGCTTTATAACCCTAAAAGGGAGGTGTTTCTGGGAGGTCCTTAAAGAAGGTCTTTAGGGGACATTTCTATGGTTACAGAACTAGGACTTGGCTCCTGTCCTTCATGCCCGACTAACCACCTAACAACCCTAAGTGTGGTTTATTGGAAAACACCAATGTTAACAGCTTACTCCCCTTACCTGGGTAGCCATCTACAGCTGCACTGAATTATACTTTTACTTTTTAGTTTGTGTTATTGTTGGAGAGATCCACTTACCTTAAAGATAGAGAACACATTCTCAATTCACCTTGTGTACCAATTGTTAACTGGACTCAAATAATGTTCAATTAATATTTATTGAATAAACTCAGGAGGTAAGATTCTGATACCTTAGCCTTTTATTAAAATGTCATTTGCAAATTCAATATTAGAAAACATTTTGTGGAAAAAAAGGGTTTTTGGGTCAAATTCCATGATTGTTTATAAGACTGTTCTTCATACTTCATTCCTCTCTGTATATACATCCTTTTATAATTTAACTCTTATCAAGAGGTGGTGTTTTCATCAAGAGGTGGAATCTTTTTCTCTTGCCTTAAATCTGTGCTGCGCTTGCAACTTGCTATGGCCAATAGAATACAGAAGAAATGATGTGTTGCCATTTTAAGTATAGGTCCAGAAGTTTTAAAATGCTTGGCTTCTCCCTCTAATGTAATCTGTCTCTACTAGGAGAGCAACACAGGCTAACCTGCTGGAGACAATGCAAAGCACTGTTAAGTTGCCCAAGCTAAGGACACTAGACCATCCAGTCCCTAGCAGAGCTGCCTGCTGTTGAGAAAAGCATGACTGAGCCCAGAGATCAGTGGAGCCTGGTCCAGAAGATCAGAACCTCTCAAAAATTCATAGATTCAAAGTTTTGGGGTAGTTTATTATAGATCAGAGATAAAAAAAAATACATATATTCTCAGAATTTACAGTACTGATAGACATAATATTAACTATAAGAAAAGAAACTATAGAACCCAAATGACAATTAGAAGTATATAATTCTCTTTAGCTAACTTTGCCCAAATTATTTGAATGTAGGACTTCAACAGTCCCTTTTTGTTTTTTGTCTTAATATATTAACAACTACATTTTTTGCTTTAATAGTCTGTACAGCACATTTTGGAAAGTTCTTTAGAATTCAGAAATAATATAACATTGAAAGGATAGTTTACCAGAGCTTAAAAAGTGGAAATGCTTCTATTGCTTCTATTTACTTTGAAACGGTTAGTTTCTTTGACTAAATTTGGTGAGATTTGTTACATATATTCTCTAAAGTACTTATTTTTTTCCTTTTTCTATCTTAGCTAAAAATGCCATCAATTATCACAGTTCTAATACAAGAAATTTTAAAGGCCATATTATGCCAGACATGTGCAGATTAATCATTCACATTGAGTCATGTGCATATCTGATTTAATTGTTCAATGGCAGATGACTTATGGGTCAATATTAAATTATACATGTATGAATTCTCAAAATGCTAGACAGAGCTGGAAAGATAAGAAACCAGGCAATGAAATAGAAAATAATACTTTAGATATTGGTTGAGTGTTACCGAGCAAACTTTAATTTTCCTGTCATGCACAAAAATGTCTGCTTTACCTCCTAATATAATGCTGTGTGTTATAGTAAATATAATATTTCCTAAGATGAAATCTTATTTGATTTTATCATAATATCTAAAGTAAAAATTGTGAATAAAAATGTTGCTTTTATTTTTTTATTTTTTTTATTTTTTCATTTTATTGCAACTCACTTTATTGTACTTCACAGATAATGCATTTTTTAGAAATCAAGGCCTTTGGCAACCGTGCATCGAGTGTCTGTCAGCACTATTTTTCCTACAGGCTCAGATGATGGTTAGCATTTTGTATCAATAAAGTATTTTTTAATTAAGGTATGTAAATTGCTTTTTTTTTAGACATAGTGCTGTTACACATTTAATAGATAGTATACTGCAAATATAACTTATATGCACTGGGAAACCAAAAAATTCATGTAACACGCTTTATTGAACTATTCACTTTATTGCAATGGTCTGGAACTGAACCCACAATATCTGTTGCTTTTATATTTAAGCAACTTTAAGATATTAATAAGCAGCTGAATTTTACATGAGAATATAAAAATTTATTTATTCTTGTAAGTTTCTTTCTAAATTGTCATCTCTGCCATCTATCTGGAAAGCTATCATGCTTTTCCTAGATTTGCAATTGAAGAGCTCTTGATTTTACAAGCTTGTATAGTTGTAAAATTTGATATTTTATCAAAAGACAGCTGTAAATTAATTTAACACTGATTAAATGTAGACAAACCGTTATAAAAGAGAATTTAAAATTTATACCAGAGGTTTATTAATATTAGCAAAATAATAACATTTGACTATAATCATTAACTTCTAGTTTTGAAATTTGTATTAAGTATTAGTACTTATTTAGGTTGAGACAATACAGCTGTAATGGTTTCCCTGATTAAGCAACATTTGATGACAACAGGCAATTCTATATAACATTAAAATCTGCATTTAATGACTAGTGAATTGGTAGTCATTTCAACTGGAAAATGATGATAGATTCTCAATCTAGAAATTTATTTTTAAATATGACTAGACATGTGCTCAAGTATTTACATGTAAGACTATACAGCATTATTTACAAAAATAATAAATAAAATACTAGAAATTATAAAGGTCAGATTTATTGTGATACAGTTAGAGAATGGAATGCCAATTATTTCAAAACCTAAAGTGTTCAAATAATATTTAAAAGCATGTGGATATCCTGTTGGTATACTATGAAGAGGAGAAAGAAGATAATAAAACAATATACATAATGTAAGTCTAGTTTTTTTTAATTGAAATTTAATCACATTCATAGGATGGATATTGAATGTGTAAATTCTGGCCTAGATTTTATTTCTTTTTTTTACTTCAGTTTTCTCATTCTTAAATTGGAAGCAATAATAGTATTTATCACATATGGTTATAAAGAGGATTAAATAAGTCAACAGTTGTAAAGTGCTTAGAATGGTAAATAGAAAGAACTCAATAAAAATTAATTTTTAACTACTATTGCATTTAATTGACTTCAAACTTATTTCCTGATCATAGAAATACTTTTAATCTGGGCTCTCTTTTCATTATCCATGTCACTGCATTACTATAAGACCATAATGTTATTAATTAGAAACATTGTAATAGCCTCCTAACTGGTCAGACCAATGACATCTTTTTCTCTTCATGGCTTTTGGAAGCTGTCATATTTTGTTGAGTATAATTAGACAAGTATATTCTACATGTATGTAACTATATGAATTATTGTAAGTCTGGAAAGTTCCTAAATGAATTGTTAAGTATCTCTGACTTTGCATATGTTGAGAAATAGACAATGTGTGAGACATCATGAATTAACACATAATACATTAATAAAGACTATTGTACGATTTATTTTGGTGTTGATTTATGCTTTCTTTCCACATTTGCTATACATTTTGTAATATATAAAGTTAATACATTTGTGTTTTATTGATGAGTGAAATTATTAGTGAATTTAAACTCATGGCATTAATTACTATATATACAACAACAACGTCTTTATCTATAGTCACGATCTCTTTCCTCTCCCAAGAACCAACATTCTAAGTTGAACCAACATTTTTATGTTGGAAATTTCATCAGGCACATCAATTATCTCAGATGCAAAATATTCAGAATGAAACACACTGATTTTCTCTACATCTATTATTTTCTGTGTGAACGAATAGTACATGATTCACCTTATATCACAAGCTAGAAGCTGAAAATCACCCTGGGCTCTTTCTTCTTTGTAATTCTTTTTATGCAACTGCTTAAATAACAACTAAAATTTTTTATTTTCTTTACTCTCCTCTGTTACCTTATTATGTCTGCCTCTTGGTCCTCTTCTGGGACTTTTGTCAACCTGGGAATAGTTCCATCCTTTTCAAAATACCTCGATGACTCCCCATTATCTACAAAATGAAATTTAAATTTCTTGGCATAGCATGCAAGGCCATTTTTTTATCCTGTTTTACATCTTGATTCTACAAGTTTTCTGTTTATACTTCAAGAATATTAGTTTTGGCTTCTCATACATGCCATGCATACTGAGCTCTTTTTATTACTGCCCTTAGAATTTTTCCTGCTAGGCGTGACTTTTTCCTTATTTTCTTAGCAAAGTATCATTTATTTAACAAGAATGAGTTCAGATGTTATCTACTGAATATTTTCTACTTCACTAAGGTGAAAATGTTGCCAGGTTGTCACTGCACCTATACTTCTTACTCTCACTTTGTATAACTTTATCATTGAATATTGTAAGTGGCAGTTCACATATGTATACTTTCACATTAGACTTGGGAGTTGGGATCATATATTTATATTCATGTATCAGCAGAGTACATTTTCCAATCCCTGACACAGGTATTCAATTTCACAATTAAATGATGGGCTGCATTCTAAAGTGGGTTAGGGAAGATGTTAAACCCCTCAAATAGTTCCAAACCTGCCCCCTGCCAGAACTCCAATGAGACTTACCTTGAGGAAGTTCTTTTGGCATTGTTATCTCTTTCTGGCGAATTGCACACCATCTTCACAACCAACATGAAGACTGCATTAGTAAACTGAACAGGAGCAATAATGGAAGACATATATATTACACACACATAAATACATGAATTCACACTAAAGTTTGTACTGCAACTCTTTCCATATATACCTTTCTGATTTTGGTTACATTTGTTAGTGATAATGATGAAAAAGCTGCCAGAGTTGACTCCTAGTAGTGGCTCCCTGAATCTTGCTGTAAGGTTAGGACTTTTAGCAATGACCCTGAGTAGACAAAAAAGCCCATGGTCAAAAAACACCAGCAATTCTCTTGAGGAATTGCTGCTTATCTTGAGATAGAGTTGGTGTCCATAGAAGGCACAAAAGATTTATTTTTATTCTTTCATTAGGAAAATTTAATTTTAGATAAGTGCAGAGATACTTTAGAAATAATAATCAATGATATTGAATTTGAACAGATATAGACAGGAAAATAAATAGTTTCAAGGCTGACATAAAAATATTACTCATGTAACTAGAAATAAGAGGAGAGCATATAGATTTATTGAAAGAACAAGCACACATTTATTATGGACTATAATTAAACTGAATTTTTAGCAACTACTGTAGTTTTGACAGATATATTTAAATTAAAAATTTTCTGCTATTTATGGCTCTATTTTTTCATCTCATGTCAAATGGCTTTTCACCAGGATTTCTTTGTATTGCAGGTGTTACATAGCTAGTCAGACATGAGCAACAAAAACAAATGAATAGAGGCTCAGCCTGGAGACCTCCCAAAGAATGTTACAATGGTAGTAAAATTCTGGGTATGCATATTTACATTAGCCAAAGTTATTGCCTAGTGTCAATCAGGTGTCATTCAAAAATGACCTGACGTGCCAGTCTCCTAAGAATGCCTTTGGAACCATCTATCATGGCCCAAATATAAGGCAGACATTCTCGCTTTTGGATCCTTTCTGTTCTTTGGGGCTCTGCTCCCTTTATTCCCTCTGGGCTGTTTTCATTTCTGGTGCCCTTTTGTAGCCATTTTGGCTCCTTTGTGTTGGTTAAGCTGGGACCATGTGCCTCCTTGGATCATGCCTTGTTTTTCCCTATTTGCCAGCTTCGGTCATTCTTTACCTTTCTAAAATATACTTTTAATAAAACTATTAAATTTTAATGACCTGTGATTCTTGACTGCGTCATTTGAGGAAGAACCAAGGAAAAATGCTAACTACACCTCTGCACCATCATTATTCCTCCTCCTCCCCACTAGCCCTTGGGCAACATCAAACTCCAATTGGACCCAACAGTGACACAAGGATCATGTCTTATACCTAAAAGACAGAAAAGATTTTACTTACCTTTTAATAATTATACAGATGTGTTATAATAATGTATTATAATTGCTAAAAATTAGAAAATCCAGAACCAAGAAAGTCATAAACTACTTTTCCCAAATAAATGTGAGTGTAGAATGTTTTCTGTCAAACTATCCCAATGCTTAAATTTCTTTCTTTTAAGAGATTTTATACAACAAAATATTTTTAAAATTGCTGGAAACTGAATAGGTTAATTTTTAAGTATTACTCACAAATGATGATCAAATGAAATCTTTATTAAATGAATAAAAATAACTCATTGACAAATTTTATCTTTAAATAGGAATCTGAATTACTTCCTTTATCTCTTGAAACATTGTATCTATCTATAATAAAACTCCACGGGTTTTGTTACCTCAGTGTTTTATAAAGACCATTCATACATATATGAGTATGCCTGAGACATATTATGGACTGAAAAGTAATTATTCAGCTAATAAGCATATGTACAAGATTTAACCAATGACATATTGTAAGGTTATGACGTTAATTTTCAGTTTCCTCCTTGACACAGTCAAGTGAAGAAAATAACTTGGCCCAATCTAGTTTCCTCTTTTAAGGGTTTAATTGTCACCAGTGATTCTGTAACAGCCAGGAATAGTACTTTTGTTACCAGAGTAAAAAGGGTCCGTCTACCTTTTTGCACCTGTCATTCAAAGAAAGTAAGAATTCTTTTTAGAGCAAAGAAAGTAAGAATTCATTTTAGAGAGCAGCAAGTTCTAGAGACACAGGTAAACTATCCTTTAAAGACCTGGCTGCCTGATGTCTTGAGCATCCAGATTATATAGGGAAAAATTAGTAGTCACGGAAACCACAGTAGTCAGGGTCATGGGTGCTAGATTAGAGGGCAATAAAGTAATTGTCTGGTTCTGGAATCAGCCATGCCATCATCCTGTGTGGTCTTCTGGCCTGGTCCAGGTGGCCTGGAGAGGTTGTTCTGTCTCAATAGGACTGGGTTGAAACTGTCTAAAGCCAAAGTGTTATCCTTAGTCTAAGGTCTAAACGAAACCTATTGTTCTTATAACCATAGACCTGAGGCTTGTTTAATCATACGTCCTATTGCTTAATGATTAAAGGAGAAGGATGGAAAAAGCAGGTGAGTCAAGTTGCCATAACTGGGCAAAACCAGCTTGAATCAGAGAAAAAAAAAATTATAGTGAATAAATGAAGTCTGTGATCAGTTGCACTTTTAGTTGATTTTTCTCAGCTTGGTTTTCTTTGTCCATCTTCTTAGTCAAGTCCTTTGGGTCTGAATGTGTTTCTTTAGTAAGATTGTTCTCTGTAATAAAAACCTCAAGGCTTTTTACCTCTTTATACAAAGGATAGGTGGATATATTCCATTATCAAAATCTTGTCAGGGTTTTTTTCTTCCCTCTCCTTCCCCCATGTCCACAAATGCTTAAGCCATTATTTGTGGTCTGACAATCCACTATTGCAACTAATTTGCATTACACAGAATGCTGAATTGTCAAAGCAGACTCAAGTACTTAATAGATTTCTCATCCAAATTAACTAGTGCTTACTGTGTTTTTTTCCTATGGCTACCTTAGCAAAGGTTGCTTTAAACAACAGAAATTTATTCTCTCACGTTTTGGAGGCTAGAAATCTGATCTCAGTGTCTATAAAGCCATTTTCCTTTAAAGGCTGGAGGAGAGGATCTGTTCCTCCTCCTTTTAGCTTCTGGTATCACCATAATCCCTGGCATCACTAGGCTTGCAGCTGAACATCTCTATCTGCTTCCATTGTCACAGAATTAAATCCCACTGGGCCTCTATGTCACCGCTGGGGTGATGTGAAATCTGGCTTCACCCCAGATACCTGGGGGAGGAGGAGGAAGTGAAGATATAAGATAGTATTCCCCAAAGGGATGGATTGGTTTCCAGCCTGTAGAGCTGTAACAATGCAGAGATGGAAAGGTCTTTTTATATTTGGGCCCTCATGGGAGGGCCTAAATGATCTGTATGTGAGGTCACCCTGACTGACAGTTGGCTGCTGTGTAACTCTTTTTCTACAGAGCATGTGCTTAACCAGAATTCAGTCTGTTATAATGAGATTCATGAACTCCCAGGTATAGTCAGGAAATGTAATGATGGTAAAATGAGGCTGAAGTTAGGGGCAGTACTTTCTGCACATGTGTTTGTAGCTGGGTTAGCCAGCAGCTTTTATGGCCTTTGTGCTCTAGATTTTGGAGTAATTTATAACCCTAAAAAGAAGGTGTTTCTGGGATGTCCTTAAGTAAGGTCTTCAAGGGAAGTCTCTATGGTTACAGAGTTGGGCCTTGGATCCTGTCTCTCATACCTGATTAGTGATCTAACAAAATCAGACAGGATGACTCCATGACTAACATCAGGATCTGATGCAATGATCAACTGCCTCCTGCCCTAGCTCCCATCAAACAGTGGAACCAATGACCCCAACTCCATTATCTACCGTGACTAATATTCTTTCCCTTGTATAACCTAGCCCCTAGAGGCCCCTGGGGAGCCAATTCTCTGAATACTAGCTCACCTGTATTTTTGGGCATGGTGCCATTTACTTAAATAATAAACCTTTACTTTCTTTGCAGCAAACTTCTTTTTGTGTCATTTGGCTTTGATGCCTACAGGCAAATGAACCCCTTTTACTTCAGTAATGATTTCAGCATAATAGATGAATGTTATTAATACTTGATTAGGTACATCTAATCAAAGAGGAAGATTTTCAGTTTGGAGCTTTTTAGTTTTTATGCTTCATGTGTCATGCAGGGGTAGAGACTGTATGTTACCTTCTTTTTCCCAGCCAAGTGCATTTCAATTGATAAATTCCAGATTTAGTTTTAACAATCAATCTAGATTAATGAAACATAGCATGAAAGCATTCTTAGATGAGAATTCTCTCAGGTATATCACAGGGAGTAAAAATATCATTAGCATATTTACAAAAGGCGCTGGTTTATGTCAACATTACCTCAGGTATCCTCTAGGAAGGAGATAAGTTATAGACCCTTCGTGTAATAACCAGAGCTCAAGAGGGCTCCAATGATCCCCACCTCCAGGTATGCATGCCTTCATGTAGTCCCTTCTTACATTGTATCTCGGTTCGTCTGACCAATACAATACAACAGAAACGATTGCATGTGACTTCAGAGACGGTGCTGCAGTGTGATTTCTGCCTTGCTGTCAGACACAGGGAAAACTTGATATTATGTCATGAGAACATGTAAAAAGCCTTATTAGCTCCACAGGGAGAGGAACTAAAGCCCCTTTCTGACAGCCAACAAGGAACTGCGACCCCCAGCCAGCAGCATTGTGATTGAGATTTCTTGGAAGCAAATGTTTCAGCCCCAGTCAAGCCTTCTGATGATTATTTTATAGTCCTAACTGACATTTTGACTGCAGCTGCATGAGAGACTCAGTCTAATCCACCCAGTTAAGCCACTCCTCAATCTCTGATTCTTTGAAATGTTACAATGCTAGTCTCACTTTAAATTGCTATATTGAGGACAAGTTTTATGCAGCAATAAATAACTAATACATGCCAACATACAACCTTCTTGATATTTTATAATTCTTTCTACTAATTTTATATGTGCTGAGAATCTGTTTTTTTTTTTTTTTTTTTTTTTTTTACTTCTAGAACATATTTTAGAATTTGTGGGACATTCTCAGGTTTTATAGTTATAAATAAAAAAGGCTTCTTTTTAGCTTCTTACTGTTAGATAGCTAGTCAGACATGAGTGACAGGAGCAAATAGGAGCTCAGCCTAGGGACTGTCGAAAGAACACCCCAATGGTAGTAGAATTCTGGGTATTCACATGCGCACTAGGCAAACAGTTATATAACAGCCAAGTGTCAATAAAAATTACCTCACTTGCCAATCACCTAGGAATGCCTTTGCAACCACCCATCATGGGCCAAATATAACACAGACATTTCCACTTCTAGGTCTTTTTTTGCCCTTTGTGGCTTTTCATGTGGCCCTTTTAGGCTTTTTTGCCCCTTTTGCCCTCTTGTTGTTGTGGTTGTTATTATAGTGCTCTGTTGCAGCCCGCATTGCTTTCTTTGTCTTTCTAACATATATTTAAAACAATTCTTTTCTAAATCTCACTGACCTGTGATTCTTCACTGTGTCAGTGAGGAAAAACCGAGGAAATATACTAAGTACAGTTCTGCATCATTATCTCCCTCCCTCACCTCTGCCATTAGGGCAACACAGAACTCCTATCAGCCCCAACAGTAACATTAACTCTCTGTGTATATTATCTGAACACTCTGTTGTCTGGCTAACTTCCTCTAAATTTAGCCTGATTCACTTTCTAGTTTATATGTGATAATGTGACTAATAAATTAATTCAAGCTATTTGGAGCTGGAAATAGGATTGCTTTTCCTCATTTAGATGAGGCAGGAATATCACGCACTTCCTGTACTGGTATTGTTAAACACGTCCCAGGTTTTGATTGCTCTGAGGTATTGCTCTTTAACAATTTTACATTCAATATTAATGTCATTTCCATGTATTTATAGTCTAAATAAAACTAATATTCTTACTCTTTACTCAGCTTACTTCAGGAATTTATACATTGTGGGGGCTGAAAAAATAATTTTCCTTCCATTTTCAGAGTTCTTCTAGCTGGGTTAATAATCAGAATAACAGAGACAGAATAACAGAAGAAAATGTCTAAGATTGATTATTTAGGATGTACTTTGAGGTGTCATTACAATGAGACCTGAATCACATTGGGCAGTTGAAGCTTATGTGCCATTATGGACAAATAGAAAAGGGGGATGGGGACTGGAATTTTGAAGGGGAAATAGGCAATTCACAGGTAGCTGACAAAGAGTAGAACACAGGAAAATAAATTCCTACCAGGCAACTCAGAAACAATGGGACACAGGGAGGAATCTAGCTAACAGGCCCCTGCTTAGATCCTTTCTAGCTACCATACTTAAATTAGGCTAAGGTAAAAATCCTTAGGTGAATATGCTAAGATTCCCTTCTTGAAGCAGGCCTTTCTATCTGAATTGCCTTCAACAGGAAAGGGGGGAGGATCAGAGATTCTTTTTGAATCTTTTGTTTCTTAATAACCAATTTAAAATTAATGTCCCAAAAGGCACATTTTTGGGGTGGCAAAATCTTGGTCCCCTTCAACATCCAAATAATATTTAAATAGTAAGTCTTTCAGGGTATACTTACACAGATTGCTTGCCTGTCCTACATTTTTTAATTTCCATGTCCTAGCTTTACTGTTATTAGAGATGCTAGCTTTCCTTAAGATTAAGGTAATCTTTAGATACAAAGAGAAAAGATTCTAAACTTAGAAAGATTTTCTAAAAATCTAGTGTTATTCCATACAAAGAAATTCTTATTTCACAGAGATGACAACTTATTTTAGAAGCTTATTACATAGCTCACATTTCAAGTTTAAGATTCGGCACCAGTTTAATCTGCTCTCTTTGGGATTGTTTCTTCCATTATGCAGTTCTCATTATATTTTCCATTAGAGAAGAAAAGCAATGACCCAAAGAATCCATATGTCTAAGACATATAATTTCAGAAAGCAGCGACTACATCATTGATTTTCCCTCCCAAATGATGTGCTGTAAAAGAGAGATGAGGATATAGAGATTTAGTATAAAATAAAGACATGTTTCAGCAGTATGAAACGATTTGATCTCAGGTTCCTACTAAATATACCTTATTTATTTTAAAACAAATTTATCCCAACAATACCTCTCTCTCCCTCTCTTCTCTCTCACACACATCTATCTCTCATCTTTATCTCTATATCTGCATCTCTTTCTCCCTTTGGCAATAATTGTATTTTTTTTTCCATACATACACATTGTTCATTCTTTGTAAGGGAGAGAGGTTGTTTACTTTTGGAATCCTATCTTTGTCCTAAAACTTGCCAATTTTTTCTGTGCTTTTTTTTTTTATTGTAATAAAGAAACCTACACAATCTCCTCCCTTAGAACTATAACACAGTATAGGCTTTTCAGTTACTTTAGATATCAGAGTTTACCAAATATTTTGCTTTTAAAGGACATGGAACACTATCTCTTCAGTCTTTAATAAAGAGTTTTCTTACACCCAGCAAGGAACCACTAAATCAATCTAGCATTTTAAACTTTTGTTACATAGCACTGAATTTCTAAGTACCAATCTCTAGACTACTCAAAATGAGGTACGTTAAAATGTGGCAACCCCACCCCCAATCTCAGTGGTTTAATACATACACAGTTACTCATACATACACACTTGCATACACACACATTCATGTGTATATAAACATATACAGCTTTATTTCTTGCTCAGTACAGACTAACAGGAATCCCTATTCAATTATAGTCACTCAAAGGTCCAAGCTGGGAGAAGCCTCTTTTCATACTTCCCTACATTAACTCAAACACTACTTCTAAAAGTTTTCTTCCATGTGGGGCACTTTGCTTCTGCTAACTTTTCATTTGTAAAAGCAAATCACATAGGTGCACATATCTACAAAGGGGTCAGGGAAGTGCAAACCTACTATGTGGCAGAAAGAAAATTGGAAAATATTAGGTGATCAGCATTGTTGTAAACAGTGTTTAAAATATTAAAATAAAACACTTTAAAATAGTGAACACATACTATTTTAAAGGCTTGACTTAATTCTAAATTCCAAGTGAAACCATTTAGAGAATGCTAAATTGGTGGATAAAATTATCTGATGTATTTTGTTCAACAAAGATTATTTTTACACAGAATATTCAATGTAAAATGTCATATATTCTCCTTATTTTAAAATATAACATACATACAGTTTACCATGTATGCCAGGAGACCACACATGCATGAGATAGTACTGCAGGACCATTATCTGTGAAATGTCTCTCCAGGACATAAGGTGAAGCAGCCTTTATTATCTGGGCATCACCTACAGCCATGGAAGAGGATAGAGAACATGGCAAGTCATATACTTGCTTGAGAAATACAGCTGCATTTTGTATCCAGCTTTTTTCTTCTACATATGTTGACTATAGGTAGGTATTAGTATTTCTGAGAGTCAATAAATGTCACCCCAAAATGAGCTTGGAAACAATTGAGAAATAAGACAACAGAATCTAATGGAAAGAGTGGTTCAACATAGTGCTAAAAATCACGCTCCCTAATACGTGTCCCTGAATTGAATATCTTCCCTTAAACTATAGGTCTCCTCATTGAAGGGTCTATCCTCCCTGATAACCTTCTAATATGGAGTAACAGAGATGCAGAGGGAGATAGTATTTTCCCCTCAGTGAAGAAAGCTGTAATTGTTCTTATTTTTGTTTGGTTGGTTCTGTTTTTAATATTCTATGTTAGTGTATAATTTTAACAATTGCCCTTTTAAAGGCTTTGCAGGAGAAACTCATGGTCAAGTCTATTTATTTGCTCAAGAAAGAGCTGTACAATGTTAAGTAAGGAGTCAGAAGATTTGGATTTAAATATTGGAGGCACCAAGTAGTTGCTTAATGACGATGAATGAGTAGAAAGACTCATCTACTATGAGATGGGAACTGACCAGCAGAGGCTAATGGGCTGCTCTTGAATGTCGAAATTTTGCTATGTTTTTTGAGTCTACATTCCTGAGTTTAAATCTGTTATGTCACTGATTAATCGTGAACCTTAGGCAAGCTATGCTATTTGATTTATCTTGAAAACAATGAGCTGTTAAGTTTGATTGTCTGTAATATATAATATTGGGCATCATGCCCAATAAACATTATCTCACTCAGAACCCTGTAAGAAATATATTCATTTTTGCAGACAAGAAAATTAAGGCTTATTGAGTGTAAGTTACCTGCTTTAGGCCATAGTCTTAGTACATTTCAGAGCTGTGATTTCAGTTAAAGTTGATCTGACACAAATATCAGCGCTATCAACCATCAAACTAAAAAAAAAAAAATCACATTTTCTTTTGTTGAATAGTGAGAAAAATAACTGTAAGCAGGAGAAACCAAGATTATAACGAGAATACGTTTGAGAAATCTGAGGATGTATGGCAAATACATTGACTAGAGCAATTGCTTGGTGTCTGGAAATATTTAGAAACTGCTTTTAGGTAAGGATACTCTACAAAGAAAGGCTATGTGATAGCGATGCCCTTTTATGCAGTAGCTACTTCGTGTGGCTGGGGGAGTCAGTTTTACTAAAGTAATCTATCGGGTTTGAAAGAAAAGAGATGCATGGCATATGCTTAGGACACCTTCCACATAAGAACTTAGCATGTATGTTTAATACTACTCTTTGGAATAGATCTGCTTTCCAGATCCTCCCATCATTAAATGTGAGGGAACTGGTGTAACTGGTTGGAAGGAGGTTTGGGGAAGATAGCCTGGGGTGATTTTAATTGAACTAACTGCACTAGATTATGAAGACCTTCTGTTGTTTTCTTGAACATTGTCCTATACATGAAATGGCCATTGCCTAATTTTAAAAGAAACTTCAATCAAAGCCACTCACTAATCCACTGAAATTTACTATCTTCACTAACTTTCTATCTTGAATTCTATACTTAACACATAAAATTTGAATGGCCTGTCAACAAGTGAAGAAAGGAAAGAATGATTTTTCTACCAAAACTGTGTAGGTGGATGATAAATGAACTTTAAGTCAGGAATGGAATTAAAATATGCAATTCTAATTTAGAGAAAATTTTCATTAATGACTTAAAGGGACATTTGTAATAAATGACACACATACCTCTTCTTCCAAATTAAGATATAAAGCACATAATTAAAGTACAAAATTGCCTCACTAGAAAAGTCACTGAATTATTTAAAGCATCCACTTTATATGGCACTTATTCTCAGTCTAAATCCTGAGAGATTTTTCTTGCCTCCAATTTTATACCAAAATCGTATGTCCTTCAAACAATGTACATATATAATCCCATATAAAAAATAATGGCCGTAGAGAGGGACCCTTAAAAAGGCAAAAGTGAACCTGATATTAGCCTTTTCTGATCTTTAGAGAGGTGAAAGAGGTTGTGACTACATAATTTAAATCAGTAGAGAAAATAAAAATATTTTTACCGTGCTCTTCCTTTCACAGAACCTGGTTGTCATAGGAGATGATATGTCTGTCATTTTAATATCTTTGCCAGTGTGGAATGCTAAGGGTTGCCACCTGGAATAGGTGCCCTACAGTTTCATAGAACACATTAGTGAGTCTTTGGCTTTTCAAAGGCAGGACTGCATTTAATTATTCAGCTATATAATATGGAGAGCTGAACTTCTCCATTAATTAAGTGAGAGAATTAAGTGTGTGTGCATATAACAGAATTGGTCAATGGGACCACCCAGAGAAAAGGGAGGTGTATATTAGAGAAGGAATAGTGCTGAGTTACAGGGCAAAGAGTTAAAGCTCATGTACAAGGTAAAATAGCAAGAAATCTCTGTTGGTGAGGTGGCCAGTGTTTTAATTTTTAAAAATTAGAAAAATGACATTTTTACTATAGAAAATATCAAACATATACAAAATATAGAAAATAGTTTTATGTACTCCCTGTACCTATTACCAGGCTTCAATAATTACCAATCAGTGGTCAACCTTGTTTCTTTTTTTGTACCACTGAACACTCTCTTTCCCATACTCCTCATGAATCTTTTTAAATCAAATTCCAGTCATTATATAATTTCATTAATATTTTAGTTCTAAAATATATAACTTCTTAAAATTTACAACTTTGCCATAATTATGCTCCCAAAATGAACAGTAAATCCTCAAAAATATTGAGTGTCTGGTTGGTGCTCACATTTCTCAAGTCTCATAATTTCACTTTTTAATAGTTATAAATTGGTTATATGTCCCAAGTCTTATATGTTTTCCTCTCTGTCTTTTTTTTTTTTTTTTTTTTAGAGTTCACCACATGCTAGATTTTGCTGATTGTATATATGTGGTGTTGTGTAATATGTACTTCTGTTTCCTCTATTTCCTATAAATTGAAGGTTAAATACAGAGGCTCCATCAGATACAAGTTTGATATTTTTGTCAAGAACAATTTATAAGTGATATTATGCCCTTCTATCAGGAGACAAATACTCTGCTATTGATGTTCTTTTTTATGTTAAGCAGTCATTAATACATGCATTTCTTACATTTGCTATTTAATTAGAGGTTGCAAAATTGTGATATTGTAATTTTATCATAATGTCTTAATTTATCATCAGGAATGTTTCTGTAAAAAGACATTGGAAAACTTTTAAGAACTGTTATTGTGGAGATTAACTATTTTGCATATTTAATAAATTTAATGATGTTTCGTAAATTTAGTATCAGTAAATTACATTTTTTGCAAGGGAGATCATAAAAAGTGTACCGTGTTTCATCTTTCAACAACAGAACCTAATAGGAGCCATAGTGACATGATCCACAACTAACATTTTAGCAAAAGGAGGAGCCTAGAGACAAAAAAGACTAATGAAAATTTAATCCACCTTGAGATTTTCCCAAGAAACTGAAAAGGCAGCAAATACAGAATGTCATTTGATGTAACATCACTTGAAATGTAATGGATATTACATCTTGGTAAGAAAATCCAAAATAAAAATAATATTTTCTAAAGCATGGTTGTTGATAGCAATTTTTATATTTGTATAATATAGTGTTAATTTGTATTTACAATTAAAATCCTCCGGGCATGAAAAATTAATCAATTGTTTTGGGCACTAAAGAAATATAAAACTATACTAATTAATGAATTTACTTATTTGTGCAATGAATATGATATATACTTAACATAATAAATAGGTACAGCTTTATCTCTACTGTGATTTTAAATGTATTAATATTAAAATTCTCACAACTTACTTATTTGTAATAGCTATTTTTTTGTCATTAAAAAAATTCAACCATAGTTTGACCAATGATATATTCAGCTATTGGAACCAAAGCAAAAAAATTTTAAAAAGAGTAAGTTTCTTCTTTAATTTGGTTAGTTAATTGAAAGCCTATAATGAAAAAAGTCAGAAACATGAGATTTTATGTGAGTACACTTATCTTCAACTTATTTTTTAAAAGATTTTCCTTTAAAAGATACCTTTTCATTTAAAAAACAAAAACAAAAACAAAAACAAAACAAGGTCTTTAGGCTGATCAGAATAAAACTTTCATTATAATCCTGAGATATCATGTCCCTGCTGCAATTCACCTTATGGAGGAAATGAAATAATCACATGAGAAAAAAGGGGACTCTATAATCTCTTTACTGCTCAGCTGAACACTTTATTTGTAATAGGCTGTATAAATCAGGGGTGGGAGATAGGGGGAAGACTACTTTTGTCTATGTTTTCGCCTTTCTGCAAGTTATTTTGTCCTCCAGTAAAATTAAAGTCTCCAGGGCTACTAAAAAAAGAGAGGATCTATATCTATAATTATGTAAGTAGTAAATTTCTTATTCAAAATTCTGTCACTAGATACCAATTTTTGCACAATGCTACCATTACTTCAATCCTCCCCATCATTTATCACATTATATTTTGCAATGTGCCTGACAAATGCTAAGGTAAAATATTGTTAATTCATTCACTCCATTCTTGCTCTGGAGCCTAAGACATTGGTCATTTGTGCTATTACCAGGGCTTCCTTTTCACAGGAATATGTGAATTAAATAAACTGCAACAAGCAAGGTTAGGACCACATGGATCAGACTATTACAATTCTAAAAGACAATTTATAGAATTTCTAAGTGGAAGATTTGAAAAGCGTGATATGTGAGATAGTACTTACATCTTGTACTATGAGAGAGAAATATTACATGCTGCTTAGCTTTTATATCTCTATGAGAGAAACTAGTATAATTAAATGTTCTTATATCTTTAATCATCTTGGGTGTAGAAGAGTTAGGGAGATCACATTGTCAAGGAGAAACACAATGACAAGTTTGCGACTGTGGCTGTCCACCCTCATAAAATAGTGTGTGATTTCACTTCTCAATAATATGTTAAGGTCAATCATTAGTTGAGAAGACAATGTCTAGAAGGAATATCTAATAATATTGTATTCTGTATCTTCAGTATAAAGTATAGGAACATTAAAAGTAAACAAACATAAAACTTTCAAATGATACCTGTCTAATATTGTTCAGAAAGTCTAACTTGCTGCCTGAAAACAACAATAAAAAAAATGATAACTTGTTCATTAATCAGTAGCCTATAAAGTTAAGAGTGTCTGCCAGAAATTGGAGATCTTTGGCCAGAAATTCTCCAACTCTGTATTCATGGAATTCATGTGTTCAATATTGTTGAAGATGTAGGGTATTTTTGGAGAAAAGGATAAATACTTATGGGACACCCAAAAGGAGAGGTCAGGTAGGCAGTTTTAACTTTATAATTTCCATTACCTCTCTGAAGCGGGACATGGAGAAAGAAGTGAGTCAGTTTGGTGCATCAGGAAGATTAATCACGCAATTTGTAAGAGTTGGATCTAGGCCTCTAATAAATTCTTTCTGCCTCTAAAATCTACCCTCTCTGTCATTTTACTGTATTCTCACCATAGAGAAGTTACTCCAGGTGGAAAACTTTGCTGCTGCAGTTAAAAAAACATGAATGATTAGTATAAGTTTGTGAGAGGTTTTAAAATGTAGAACATTGAGTAACAACAGCCTTTTATGTGCAACAGCCAAAGTTTTCCCTATTTTTTCCTGAAATACTTTTCAGTTTCTTGCTTATTGTTTGTTTTGTTCTGTTTTGTTTTATATTAGAGGTGCTGGTATATACACTTCCAGAAATTTTGTTGTTGTTCAATATTTCTCATATAGTCAGGGTTAAATATTGCAAATTTTATCAAGCCCAGAGACTAACTCTAGGTATTATTTTTATTTTTAGATATTGTAGAATTTATCATCATTAAAGAATATAAAAAAGTACTTAAATAATTACTTCTAAAACAGCAGAGCTTATGATACTTTAAAGTTAAGTATGCATATGTTATGCTTAAATCTAGAAAGATGATCTAATTAATAAGTGCTTGTTTAACTGGCTTCATCTGTTGTGACATATAGGTTTAACTCATCAATTGGAAATAAAATGACTGGGAGCTAAACCTAGGAGCCGTTAGGAACTAAGAAGATGTTCACTGGTGTTAAAGAGGTGACATACAGGCCCATGTGTGTGTTTGCGTGTGTCTCCCTTCATTCCAACAACATTTATTAAAAAGCTAATATTTGTCAGGCCTGTTTTAAGTACTAGAAACAGAGCAATAAACAGTAGGGAGAAAAATCTCAGCTTTATGGAGCTAACATTGTCTGCAGGAGACAAACAATAAAGCTTGGACTCAATCTAGAAGTTACACTTTCCAGCAAAAGAATAAAATTTAAAATTTACCATACATTGCAATAGACTCTGGCAGAGGAGAGAAACAGCTGAATTATAGACATAATTCAGAGCATGAGGAACATAAAACAGAGCACAAACATTTATTGAATGTTCTTAGGGGTATATAGGCGAGTAAATAATAGCCCTTACCTTGAAGCACTTATAGTCTAATGCAGTCACATGAGACACTAAATAGTTTTTAAATTATATGATAAATGTTGCCCTAGACATAATTTGAAAAGGCCTGTGAGACCGTGTCCATAGAAATATGCCATAGGTCCATTTGGTTCTTGCAGTCTTCTGTTTTTACTGCAAAAATCTACTTCTTTGAGAGAAGAGAACTTTTTTATTCCCAGGCAACATTTCACTATTTTCTAGTGAGGAAGATAATACAAAAGAATAGATGAAAGTTGTTCTTATAAATTTTCCTAATACTTATGCTTAAGAGTCAGTAGTTTAGCAACTTAATACTGTTCTCCTTTTATAATAGTTCAGTCATTATCAACTAAATATATGTACTCTCTTTATAAAATTCTATAAATCCCATGAAAGGATATAATCTGATATTTGGGCTGAAGAGTCCCCACTGGGTATTTTAATAAAACTTTGTGTGTTCCTTTGGGTGGGTGAACTTAAGTGTCCTCCTGAAAGAATACTGTCTTAGCATGGTGTGATTCTGTCCCTGAATGCTTCATTTCATACTGGAAACCTAAAATAAATGTATCACTTAATACACTGATAACAGAAATATTCACTCCAGTGCAATCAATTTATTTGGTGATCGATTGTTATCATCTGCTAGCTGAATATCTTAAAGTGATGGAATGTATGTTTTTCTCTGCTATAAAGGCAAATGCTTATCAGTTACTAAAAGACTAAATTGCTTTGAAGATGTATATATTATTTATTTACAAAAAAAACCTAGATAAATTCAGGCACAGTTACATTAAGATAGTTCTTGGTATTTCTTTTTCTCTTGGTAGAAACCGAAGAGATAATATTTATTTCTTACTAAAACACATTATAGTGCAATATTGAGCTAGCTTGACTTAAGTTGAATAATATACCATGAGTCATTCTGCTTATTAACCAATATTTTTTGCCTTTTTATTTATCATGCTAGCAAAAATAGATTTTATAAGCAAATTAATTATTGCTAATCAATATATTTTAACAGAAGACAAATTCTATTGCATAAAACTCAACTGCCAATTTAGAAGGTATGAAATTTAGAGAAGTGAGTAGATATGTTCCATCAGCCAAGTCAGTTGTTTATGCAAAGTTTGTACATTAGGGACAATTTATTTTAATTTGTTGCTGACAAATATTTGTGATAGAGTCATTGGTATTTCATATACCATAGAAGTAAATATTTAAAGGTAGTAAAAGCATAATGGCTAAATTTTATGTGGTTCATTTTTTGTCTAGGCAAGATGTATCACATAGATATTTTTTAAGAAGAACTTTACAAGAATTTTGATTAAACATCACAGAAAAAGAAAAATGCTAGAACTCCATAATTGACACTAGTTAATTATAAAAGTAAATAACACAAATTTAAGTGACTCTCATAAACAGAGCTTTTCAAAGTAAGTGAAATTAGATGAAATAGTTAAGTTGAGACCACAAAGAAAAAACTGATTGTAACACATAAGTTTTAGGTTAGGTGGTAGAGATCTCATTCATGAAAAACAATAATATACTCCCATACTATGAAAGACAAAAACAAATGATGTCCCTGGTAGTTTTTTTTTTTAACTGCTCATGGAAGACTTCACTTTAAGTAAAAACATTGATGAGTGAAAGTACGCTCAGCACCTACGATGTTCCACATGCTTTTCACATTCTATCTTATCTAGTTTTCACAAAGGTTTTCACTAGAAGTCATTGTTATTACCATTTTGTTGGCTCTCTACACTTCTCTACACACATTAGACATTTGCTAAGCAATGGAGATGCAGGATAAAATAATATACTCCCATGTCCTATCCTCACAGGGTTTATACAGTTGAGAAGAAATTAAGAAATATAGAATTTCAATGCAGGATGATAAAAACAATAGAGGATGAATATCGTATATAAGACCTAATAGACAAAAGAAGAAACCAGACAAAATGTGAATGAAAATTGCTTATTCCAGGCAGAGAAGACATGTGAAAAAGTCTGTAAGAAATACCATGCATGGGGGTATTTTAAAGAATAAGTATATCTATAATTTGCCATGAAACAAAACAAAAAAAAAATGAAAATAAAATCTCGTTCTCCTGCATTTGCATCTTTTTACTGCTTTCTGATAGGGGGAAAAAACTCAAAAAACTCAGACGTGTGGCCTGTGCCATCATTGTCTTTATTTTTTCTCCTCTTATTTTATTGTCAACCCATTAAAATTGGGCCTCTGTCTATACCACACTACTGAAATTGCCCCAGTCAATGCAGCAACCTTGATGCTGCAGATAGTTTGGTCATTTCTTTGTCCTAATAGGTTGACCTATTTGACCACTTCCACTTTCTTTGAAGTCTATCCTCAGGGTTCCTAAGAGTCTTACAATTTTTTGAGAGAGCTTCCTCTTCTGCCCCAGTGCTCAGTTTGTGGATCATTTTTTTCTGACTGTATTTTCTTCCTAGATGACTCTGTCAGTTTTAAGCATCACCTTTAAGCAAATAATTTCTAAGTTCACTTATTTTTCCCTGAAACTTCTATAAGTACCAGACTTGTATATCTAATTGTATATACAAGAGGTTAAAAATATATATATTTATTTATTTTTCATCCATATTGAAGATAAATTCTTAGTAACCCAGGTTTTTTGTACCATGTTGCTCCATCATCCTTAATAAATAAACTAAACTGCTCTAGATACAAGCATCTCTGCATTCTACCCAGAAGAAATGAGAGCTGTGAAAGAAAAATTTACTTGCTTTTAAGCATCCTCCTGGATGTTACAGTTACTTTTTATTCTATGCTCCATTGCTCAGAACGTAGTCTGCTTTCCTTCCATAAGGCAAGTTAGTCTATTCTAGGCAGCTACATGTTCATTTAAAAGTTGCTAATTCTATTAGTAAGTGAAAAAAAAAACAGATATTACAGAAAACTAATAGTATCAGTCATAATATATATTACAGGTATTCATATTACCTACTAAAACTATTTTGCATCATCCACCTGGGTGCTCAAAGCCAAGAATTTAGAAATGACTCTTGATTTTTCTCTTTAAGATGCTTTCCCATCAAATACATATGGAAGTCAAGATTCTGATGTACCTTGTGTGAATCTGCCCACATATTTGTATTACTTTTGCTACTACCTTCCTCAAGGCAACCATAACTCTTTACCTGAACTCTCATTATTACTCTCTAATTGCTCTCCCTGATTATGCTCTTCTAATCAATTCTCAATAAAGCAGTTGGAATTCAGTTGGAAAATGTAGTTCAGATATGTAGGGAGCCGTAAATTCTTCTAACGGCTTCCTACACTACTTGTAATAAAAGCCAAGTTTCTTAACACAAGCTACGCCCTGAAGGATCTGGCTGCTCCCAATCTTTTGATAGCTTCTCATGATTCTTTCAATTATGTAGAGCAGGCCTTACACTTTAAATTTTTATCAGTTTTATAAACTCTCTAATTCTTTTTTAATAATAATAATAATAATAATATTTATTATTATTATTAACATTTTATTCTATTTCCCCTCTCTCCCTTCCCTCTTCCCTTCTGGTAACCATTAGTCCATTGTCCATGTCCACAAGTCTCTGTTTGTCCTGTTCATTTGATGTTTTTAGGTTTATATCCCACATATGTGATATCATGTGATTTTCAACCTTTTCTGTCTGGTTTATTTCCCTTAGCATGATTATTGCAAGGTCCATCAATATGGTTACAAAGGGCAGTATTTCATCTCTTCTTATGGCTGAGTAATATTCCATTGTATGTATGTACCACAGCTTCTTTAGCCAATCATCTATCATAGGACACTTTAGTTGCTTCCATGTCCTGGCCACTGTGAATGGTGCTGCTATGAACATCAGTGTAAAAATATCTTTTCAAATATGAGTTTTCAAGTCTTTGGGGTAAATACCCAGTAGAGGGATTAATGGATCGTATGGCAGGTCAATTCTTAGTTTTTTGAAGAACCTCCATATGTCTTTCCATAGTGGCTGTACCAATTTGCAGTCCCATCAGCAGTGTATAAAACTCATTAAATTCAATTCCACCTTATAGCTTTCTCAAATTCGTCTTGAATCCTTTTTCTCATTAATTGTTTTTGCAGCCCTCGTATACTAATACAGTTTATATTACCCTTTCTTATTCCTAAACTAACAAATCAGAATATTTTTCAAATTTTGTTTATTTAGTATTTTATGTGGAAAAAATTAATGCTATATTATTTTAATAAAACCTTTCTTTTAACCCTTGTCTTCTTTTAGGTATGCAAAAAGAAGCCTGATAATTATGATTCCCCATCCCATATTTCTATATATTTGTTGAGGAGTTACATGTAGAATGTTCGAAAGTACACTTTTGGCATCTATATAGCATGCCTACAATAACTACTGAAAACAAAAATACACAAAATAGGGGGAAATCCAGAGTAGTTTTCTAAATAAAGGAAAATACAATTTTATTTCAAGGACAGCCTATATTTCTCCCAAATGATATAGATTAATACAGAACCAATATGAAGATTGATGCATTTTTTTTTAAAGTGGGAAAAGTACCCATATGTGACATTTATTTTTCTCTCCTGCCTTTTCCATTTCTGCTTTGGCATAAAGTTTTGCTCTCACTGTGAGCCAAAAACTCCTCACCTTACTGAATGAGGCTTAATTGCCTCTTGCAGTTAAGATTAATTACTTATTTAATACCTGAAAAGATGAACCCCTGCTGCTAAGTTTTATGATTTCTTCCTTTACCATAACATCATACCCTCCTCTGGGAGTGTGGATAATTAAGCCTTTAACAAACTGCTTTATTATAACCTATTTCAACTAATGCCTTATTTTTCTCTCCTTTTAAATCAAAATTTATTCTTACTGGGATTTTTTTCTAGGTATATATCTATTGGCACAGGAGAGGACATTATCTTTCCATTTGGGGTAAAACAGCTCTAGTCTACTATGGTCAACTAGCTGATTTTTGTTTCTCTTTGGTGCTAGCCAGGTAAAATAGGATTTCTTCTAAGCTTAAAGTATATATATAGTCTACCTTAGGTCTCTGAACAAATTTCAAATATCAACTATCTAACATGCATTTATCTGTGTCTTCTCATTTTGGTATCTTATAAATTTATTCAGCCAACAAAGAGACAACACATTTAATACTCTTCTAATGCACTAGGGCTTGATATCCACATGATTGAGACATGGCTTCTGACCTTGAGCAGTTCATTGCAGACTAACAAAAATTTCTCTGTTCACAATTTCCAAACAACTTTAATGGATATAACTTTTCCACAATGAATGTACACCACCCACTTTGCTCCATTTCCTGTGACCCATGACATTTTCTCCAACTCAGGCAACAGTTAGGCATTTGGTATTTACTGCTCAAGATGATGGTCATTACTGCAGAAAAGCACAGAGAAGGCAATAAAATTTCAAAAGTCTAGACATTAGAATTGGTGGCAAGAACTCAAGATAGAAGACAAAACATTGGAAACATTTAGAAGACAGAAGTTTGGAAAGGCCATATCTAAGCTAGGATGGAGGGAAGGCATACTGAGAAGACATGGGTTAAGACTTGAATATGAATAATAAGACTGCAGAGACCACAGCAGAAAAGGAATCAGTTTTCAGAAGCTACCCAACCTCCATAAGATCATCTACAGAAAATAATATCAGTTGCACAAGCAATTGTGACCTAAGTTAACATAGCCTGTCATTACTAACATCAGATGTCTTCTCAAGTTCAAATGAGGAGAAAATTCTATTTTGGGGAGAATAATTTCATTAGGAGTTACTTCATGACCATGAAGAAATACAATAGATTTTCAGTATTTGGAATTTAAACATTCATAATTTGCACATAAAATCTATGATGAGTAGTGACTTGGAAATTTGTTCAAGCCCAATTCTGAATCGCATTTTTAATGTTTGGTTTTCAAACTATGAGAATGATTATGAAGGGGAATCTGGATGGAGAGATGAATCTGAACCTCTTATTGTTACCAGCAGCTGGGGCAAACTGTAATGACAAGAGTGAGATAGAGGACAGAGAGGTCAACAGAGAGGTCAAATGTGTTTCAGGAAGCAAGATGGCATTAGAAACATTAGATTGAGAGGTGGAGGCAGAGAGAGAGAGGTAGATCAGGATTTTACTTTATAATATGACAATCTAGCTTTTACTGTTTTATTAATGATAGTGATCGTGTTCTAAGTGCTTTGTACATTATGTAAATTCCACTTAATAACAATTCTATATGGTTAGAAAGATTATAATATTCATTCTACATATGAGGACATTTAGATATAAAGAGATTAGTTAAATGGCATTGCCAAGATGAAGTGAGAATCTTAATTATTGTTTATTTAATTTTTTTCAGTTCTATTTTATAGCATTCATAAGGCAAAGGCAATGTTATTTAACAATTGAGAAATTCTTGAATACATTTTTCTGTATTGAAAAAGTCCACTGTATGTTACTCTGTTTCTGAAGCAGAGGTCTGTCTCAGTTTTGGTTCCTTCAGAAGTCAATCCTGAAACTAGGATTCTAGTGCACTCTCATTAAGGCCAGGTGATTATGAGATAGTGAAGGGGTGGCTGCCAATAAACCATATGTGACTATACCTTAATAAAAACAGAGAAGCTTTGGTAAATGGGTTAAACACGTATCTCAGAGTTACTTACCTGAGGGGCAGGATATTTAGACACTAACTCCAGTCATTGGTTGAGGGCTACTCAGAGGCAGGGGTGGAGGTTGGGGTAGAATGGGAAGGTAGATAGATGGTGGTGGGTTGTTAGTTCTCAGTTCTTAAAGTATACTTTAAAAAAGTCATGAGTAGGGTGCTGGAGTACTTAGAAGTGGTAAAGCCATTGGATATAGATGGTGCATCGACAGCATTTGCTACAATGTCATTATTGGTGAAATAAGGCACCTTAGTGATTTAGAAAATAACAGAAACGGGTTATTTGCTTATTTTGGAACTAGATTGCTCATTTGATAAGAATGATAATTATAATAATATCAGCTGACATCTATTGAGCTCTTACGGCATGCCAGGTTCATTTCTAAGAACATTAAAAGTATTAATGCATTAGATCCTCATTATCATACTGTGAAATAGGTGTTTTTATTATCGTATTCTATACAGAATGGCCTAAATTTACAGAGCTAATGGTAGAGCAGAGTTAGGGAGCCAGACTTCAGAGTCCCACTCTCCACCAACCAACTATAACACCATTTGTTCTCATCTTACTGGCCGTTAACTAGATTCACTTACTCTACTTGTACTTTGGATGCAAAGGAAGAGGTAAAGATTCTCATAAAATACATCTCCTGTCTTTCCATTAGCTTTCCATGGGCTTGAAGCTCTCCAGTAATCAGACAACTGTTCGATCAGGACATGGCTTTTCTGAAGTGGCACTAGTTATGGAATAATGCAGACTCTCGGCCTTCAAAAAAAAATGTTTTTAGTCAGTCTAATATTGTACAGATTGGTTTGAGAACCTCAAAATGGGAACTATTAGTCAGAAACAATAAAAAAATGGAAAGAAAGATAAACTGAGGAAAATGTGAACATTTCTATCATGATCTACTGAATAATGAAGTAGCTAAAGACAGATTAAAATATCCCATGATTTGATTTATATCCTTGAGATAATAAACTCTGGCCATACTAAAATAACTGATACCTATTTAGGTTGGTACACACTGACTTTCATGTCTTTTTATTTTTTAAGGAATAATCAGCTTTCATTTTTTTTTCCAGCACCTACCCTCTCCATAAGGATAACCTGGTATAGATTCCTTCATATCTCTCATTTTTGTCAAAATTGTATGTTATGTATATATAATACATTATACACATGTGTATATGTGGGAAGTCTTATTTTCTCTGTTATTAATATATAGTAATGTATTTAAATATCCCCTATCAATAGATATTAAAATTATTTAATCCATTTAATTTTTAAATTTTTGTTTTTCATTGTGTTCATTTTATTCTATCCACTGTTGAACATGCTGCATTTTAACAATCACAAGCAGTGTTTGAGTGAATATTGTGAAAGGGGAGACTTTTTTTATTACTGTTATACAAGGTAGGTCCCTTTATGTTTGTTACCAGCTTGCTCTAGACTTCAGGACATTTTCTATAATATTGCACAGGACCTCTTAGGGCAACTTTTAAACCAGAGTTCAGCAAGAAGAGAAGGGGCAGGTCCTTAGTTCTCAATATCACTCATAGAGACTCCTGCCAGGGCAAGAACAGGACTCGATGCACTGCTTTAATCTTGTCAGTGGAGGAATAAATATTCTAATTCTTGACAGGTAAGGTAAATTTTTATCTTAAAATGTTTATACTTGTTTTGGAAAATCAGCTGCCCAGCACCTGGAAAACTTGAAGCCATCTTAAGTTTCTTCCACGAGTGGTTGAAGGGAGCTATTATTTCTGTGGGAAGCAGGGTTTGAGGGCAGGCATTGTCTCGCCATTAATAAGAATGAGCACCTAGATTCATTTTCAAACAATTCTGCTCGTTGCTTCACAGTTAGCTTTTTCCCTATCATCCCAGCCAACCATAGATTTTACTGTTATTTGAAACTTGCCTGTTAGATGAGTACAAAGACATTCTGTTACCTTTTGCTGCATAATGAACCACCCCAAAAGTTAGCAGCTTAAAACAATCACAGTGTTTTCTGAGAAATAAGCAATGTACTTAGTAGGGCTTTATAACGATTGTTCATTTCTGCTGTATTTAGCTTCATTTGGTCTTGCTCAAAGGCTGTGACCTAGAATTATCCAAAGTGTCTCTCACTTATAATCTGTCAAGTTGTTGGTGGTTGTTGGCTGATATTTCAGCTGGTGCAGTGGCCAGAATAACATACATATGACTTTTCCAAGCATTGTTTGGCTTCCTCATTGTACAGTGGCTCAGATCCAAGGGCAAGCATTCCAAGAGAAAAAGCTCAGCACTCCAGGAGAGTCATTTAGCATCACTTCCACCTCATTATAGTCATTAGAAGTCAGTCACTAAGGACAGTTATAGCAGTGGAGAGTTAGACTTCATCTTTGGTTGGGAGGAATTTCAAAGATTTTCTAGTCATGTTTTAAAACCATCACAACAGAAATAACTCAATATTTCTTCAATTACCATTTTTCTCACTACCTATTTTGAGCATCTTTTTGTTTGTTAATGTGTTAGTTTTCTATTGCAGCATAACTAATTACCACAAACGTTACAGTTGAAAACAATACCCATCTCATAGATTCCTTAGGTCAGAAGTTCAGGCACGGCTGAGAAGAATCTTCTGCTTTTGGGTCTCATAAAACTTAAATCAAGAATTTGGCTGGGCTGCAATCTTATCTGGAGGTTTGACTAAGGAAGGATCTGTTTTTAAGCATCCTTGGGCTGTTGATAGAATTTATTTCTTGGCTATTTAATTCATGGTACCTTTTTTTTTCTTCAAAACCAGCTATGCAGAGAGTCAATTTCTACTGTTTCAAGTCTCTAACTTCAGGGAGACCTGTACCCTTTAGGCTCATGTGATTATCAAGATAATCTTTCATTTTATTAACTCAGTGTCAGCTATGTAAGAACCTTACTTATTCATGAAAAAAATCCCTTTACCTTGGCATATTCTATTGGTTAGAAAAAAGCCACAGTTCCACCTATACCCAAGGAAGAAGACGAATACCGGGAAATTATGGGGCTATCTTAGACTTTTGACTACCACAGTTAGCCTTATTTATTTAATCTTTGTAAATTGTTTCTTCACATTTTTTTCCCCTATATGATTGTTTTGCCCTTTATGGTCAGTTTGTAAAAAGCTCTTTGAATAGTACAGATATCTTTATTCTGCATCAAAAGTACTTTTTCCTAAACCTATGATGTGTAAATAACTTTGTGCATAGAAATTTTATTCACAAATGTTTTACATTTTTAACTCATTTTTCTTGCTTTAGCTCTATAAAAGAATTAGCCAACTAAATGTGTTGACTAGTATTGTATTAATTAGCCACATTTATTTCCTTTGCCAGGTGAGTATTAGACTTATTGGTGAGGATTATTTTGTAAATTATACAAATGTCAAACCACCATGATATACACTTGAAATTAATATAATATTGAAGGTCAACTATAATCAAAAAAAAAAAAACTAAACGAAAAATTAAATAAATTTGAAATTTTAGTTTTTAAATTTTAGTTCAAATGATACATATAGTTAAGGATAACTAGTGTAGAGTGCAGAGATATAGAATATTTCTATCATCATATAAAGTTCTGTTGAACAGTGCTAATCTAATTGTTTTTGTAAAGAACCTTTAAACATTTTATTTTTTACAATTTTATTTATTTATTAATTTACATTTTAACCATACCAATTACGTCTTCTGATTTATTTGGTTTATTTTATATATTTTTTTTCAAATATTTTATAGGCTGAGTAAGAAGTTTCTTCTTTCTTGCTTATCTTCTTTTAAATTGTTAATCATAAAAAACATTAAAGCTCTACATTTAATTTTGAGTTGTTTTTCTAAATCCTAAAAGTTTCAAAATACAGTTTCTGGTACAAGGATTATATAGATAGGTATTACATCATTTCTAAATCGTTAAAGTTGTTTTATGGTTTATTTTCAATTTTACTGGGTCATCATCAGATGACATAAATCCTCATAATAATTGTTTTAAATATGTAATATTTTCTTTGTGATAATTAATTTTAAGTATTCCATGTTCATACCAGAAATAATACATATTCTTTATTTACTTAATAAGAAACGTAGAGTCAATATTGTTGTACTATATTTTCCAAAACTTCTATAATTTTATTTATTTTACTTTTCTATTATATTGTTCTAATTTGGAAAAATTTGTCTCTTAGTATAATTGTATTATTATAAAGGGCTTTTAAAAGTAAGTATTGCTTGATTTATTACTTTCTTATTTGTTACATAAAATAAATATCTATTATATATTTTATTAGACAATTGCAACACATATTGATGTATTTTCTCTATTATAATTAAACTTAAATTCAACCTTAGCTAACATTGAAAATATTTCTTTTTTATATTTGCTTATTATTGACTTATCTATTATTCCTTGGTTTCAAACTATCATTTTTTTTTAAAGTTGTTAGTAGGCTGTTACTAGTGAAGATCTAGACTTAATTTTATTGTTATTTTATTGTTGTTATGGTAGTTTTTTAAACTAATATAACTACTTGATTTTCTTTGGAAGAATATATATATATAATATATATATTCTTGTTTGCTGCCTGTGTCTCTTGCTCCTAAACCATCATATTCTTTTAGTCTCCTCCCCGTGCATCTCCATACATTGTCATGCACAGTCATGAAACACAGACTGTATTTTCAAACTTGCTGTTCCATTATGGCAATTAATATTCACCTTGCTTGCACTTGGCCTCTGCTATCCAGAAATTTAATTGTCCTCGTTGCTTCTAGGGGTTTCAGTGTTATAACAATATCTTCTAACAATAATCAAAAATGAGAGTCATGCCTGAACATTGTATCAGTTCTTCTTCTCCCTCACAGTACATTTCTTTTTATCTTTAGACAAGTCACAGGCCTCTTGAGTACCAGACAACTGGTTTAGTTTATAATCTTTCTTAATAGAATCATTCTAGCTTGCCCACTTCAGGCATGACCATTTTTCTCCACAATCTGCCTTAGCAATTCTGGCATCTTTACTTAATGTGGGCAATCTGTTTTCAAATGTCCAAAAACCATCCCAGCAATGTATTAGAATTGGTTGCTGGGGCTTAAGTTTAAATGTTGTGTCTTGAGAGACTTTCCCCCTGGTGACCATTTCACTCTTTCTCACCTTGATATGATGCCCCTCTTGATTCATCTCCTTTAGGATATGCTCCCAGTTATATTCTCCCAGTTCCTGTCACTACATGCTAGGCTACATAGCAACTCCATCTTATAAACTTATCTCGTTAGCAGGCCTAGCACTGCAGCTGTTATGTTGTGATCTGGTTTGTTAAGCAGGTGAGGTTGTAGGAACAGATCTTGAAGAAGACAGACATTGCCCAATAAAGTATCTACTACATACGAGGGCTCCACATAGTCCAAATAGAAAAGGGTGTATGTTATTCTTTAACAAGCTGGACAGTATGTATGTGAGAAAAGTATGCATTACTTCCCTAGACCCAGAAATTTCTGGGGGATATGGGCCCTCAAGGTTTTCTAGTTCATTTGCCTAGTATTCCCATCTCAATTCTCAGGATACCACAGATTTCATAACTGGACCCCAAATTTTATGTAGGAGGTTTGCCAAGATGGATAATCAACTATTTTTTTATATTTTGCTATTTTTTTAAATGAACTTCTATACCTCTTTCTCAACATGATCAACCTTCTCATTACAGAAAATCATTGTTTTCTCAAATGTTGCTAAGGAAGTCTTTGGCTTTCACACTTTTTTGAATTATTGGAATTGATGTTTGATCACCCAAGTCAGCCATTTCACTTTCAAAGTACCAATGTTGTTCACCAACAGCTTTCTAATTTCCCAATTAATATCATTATCATAATAGTCATACTTCTTAAAGTCCAGAGATGACACCAAATATCAAATGCCAATGCACTGCTTTCCAACTGTAGTTTAGCCAAATTTACTGTAGGTAAAAGTCTTAACAATTTCAGTTTCACAGCATGCCAACAAGATTATTAATTTTTTATTTACTGCTCAAGATGGGGCCCTCACTCCAGCTGGTCACTGTATGTTCAACTCCAGAATCCTATCCTAGAGTTATTTTTCTCCTTAGGTCACTTCCCTAATAGTAGTGATTGAAGCAGAAATTCAGATGTATGTGATTTATTATGTGCTCTTCAGGAAAATCCTAAAAGTGAATGAGGAAAGCAGAAGAGTGGATGGGAAAATCTGAGCAAGGATGTAACCTAGTCTTAATGCACTGAGAGAATGGGGATATTCTCAAAGAATAAATTACACCACAAAGTTGTATCACTTTGAGGCTAAAGAATAAGATTTTATGTTTTGTTTTGTTTGTTTGTTTGTTTGTTTTATTAATTAATCACTAAATGGGGAGTGGATAGTACACCTGCTTAGGAGTCTCCAGATAAGTTGGCTCCTTTCAACCAAGGGCAATTCTTTGGAGGTCACAGTTATAAGCCATTAGCTTCAGTACACATAGCAGCTAGAGGATGATTATATGATGAACTGGTAAAGGAGATCTGGGCATGGCATTAAGAGCTGCCATATACCTGCAGTGTAGTTAAAGCACGAGGATCAGTAAACTATGAGAGTAGAATAACGCAGACATAGAACTGTGTCATAAGGGGAAATTCATTAACACCATTTTAGACATTTGATTGTAAAACTTAGGTACTTTTTATTTATCATGATAATCTAAGTTCATTATTTATTGGAGAATCATTATATGTTATGAATCTATTTACGTACACAAAGCTACAAAAGAAATGTAAGGCATATTGCCATTTTTATGAACTTTATAAGTTGCCAACATTTCAACATACCATGCAAACGTTCTAATAGAAGTCATATAATAAGTACCATTGTATGTACAAAGACACAAAAATCAATGCAATATCATTTTTTTTTTGACAAAAACATCTCAGATATGCAGGAGGTAAAAACTTGAAAGGTTTTTGCTGCATTTTTTTATTCAGTAAAATTGTAAAAATATGTCCGCTTCTTGAAGAATCACTTTGAATTTTTTAATGTAATCTATCATCGCTGTGATACATAAAAAGAGAGAACGGTGAGACTAGATATTTTGTTATGATCAGGTTATGGCTTTGGAAAATAATGGCAATCTTTGCAGTTTTAGTCTAAACAAATAATGATCACATCACCATTACATATGTCACTTTCCCTTATTACAGCAGTTAGTGTTGATTTTTTTTTTTTTTTTTTCAGCTAAACTTACTCAGCAGTGGCTCTCCACAGATACTGTTAGAGAGCAACTTTTCTGTTTAAATCCTCTTTGGATGAAAGAGAGGCTAACCAGACTTCAGTTAGTAATTTACTTTTTAATCAAGATCAAGTCTCATAAAGTGACCAATATCACACATGTTGAAAATTAGTATTAGATGATATGAAGCAAAAGCTCTCTTTATTTTCCCCCCAGCTAGTCACAATTTAAAGATTTATTTAGAAATTATGGCAGATTATATGCAACATAAACTGTAACTCATTTATGTAAAAGTAGAAACCCCTTCTTTGGGTCAAATTTTTCATAGCATTTGCACAAGAAACAGTCTAAGAAATGGCATGAAAGACTAAGAAGATACATTCTCCATGCTCTTCAAAGTTCTTTTTTTTTGTTGTTATTGACAGAGTTATGTATTACACCGATAATTTAGAAAAATATTTTCCAAGATTTGTTTCCCACTCTGATGATTCAAAAGTTACCATAGTTGTTTTTGTTTAATTAACTATTTTTAAGCTTAGATTAGTTCAGGAAATGCTAGCTTAACAAAGTTAAATAGATTACTTTTACTGCAGAATCTCTGAGATAACTTGATACGCTCTTAAGCATTATGGCTGTGTAACTGAAAGAGATTCTTTAAGCTATTAGGCCATGAACCTAGTTTCTTGGAGCACATCAAGTGACAGATTTTGAGAAATTTTTGAGGAGCCGCTTTAAGGAAAATTCTACAATTATTTTTAAAATGTTTTTTTTGCTCTATCAACAGTACTTCAAAAAACTATGAATCCTTCAGGGTCTGATCAGGAGAGAGAACCCCAAACAGTAATTTGAAAAGATTAAATGTAATATGAAAAGTTGTAGACTATAGTAGGGATTAGATTGAAATGGATAAACTGGTAAAATGTAAGAAGAATTCTAAATAATGTAAAAATAGCAGATATAAGCTTTAGCCACTACCTATAGGCTGAGAGAGAGCATCCATGGAGAAACCCGTGCTGTCTGCTCTGCCAGAGCTGAAGTCTATATCTCGTTGGAGAGAACATGTCCATTTCTCACTGGATGGCAGAGGCACTGGTGGAACTTGCTGGCAATCTTCCCTCTGGAAATCTATTCTTACGGGTGCTGAAGAAAGCTGTTTACAGAAAGGTGTCTCATGGAACAATTCTGCTATGAAATTTCCTAAGGAGGCCCTGGGGGAATCTGCTGGCCACTGAAACTGTGAGATGCTATTCACTGCAGGAACTGGGAGATGGAGAAGTTGTGCATACACCGCAGGAGACTAATGAAGGAGAAGCTGTGTGTGCCCCAAGAGCTGGACACAAGAAACCGAGAAACCATGTACACCACAACTGCTCCGAGTGGGAGAAGCCAAGTGTGTTGCATAGGGCTGCCAAGTGAGTTCACCTGAACCTGGGAGGAAAAACTTTTTCTCCTGCAAAGCCTCTCCAGCACCAGCTTACTGCCAATTGGCAAAGCAAAAATATATGTAAAGTACTACATCTGTTTTTAAGAGCAGGCAAGGAAGGGCAAATTTCAAGGTGAGAGGTATTCAGATGATAACTAACATATAATATGAATATATAGAAGAACAAATTCTTAATGTCTTTTGTTTTTCTTTTTTGTTTGTTTGTTTACTTTTGTGGTATTCTACAGACACCAGGACTTTAGTAAAAATCCTAAAATGTTGCTTCTAGATTCAAGGTAAATTTGATATGAGTACTACTTTCAGTTTCTAATTGTGTAATACTCAAATTAGCTGCAAGTAACAGAATAAATTACAAGTCATATAAAGGAATAAATGCTGATTTTTTTCATGTGAGGAAAAGTCTCAAGATACGTAGCTTCAGGCATTAGTATGGTAGGTCATCCACTTGAGGGCTACCATAGCTCATATTTGCCACATGCCTATTGCAAATCCAGGAATTGTATCTGTAATGAAGGTAGAAAGAAAGAATAATATATGAGCTAGGTTTCACTTTTTAAAAGCAAAGGAAAACTAGAGTTTAGAAGCCCTTGACAGACTCATCAACTAGAACTATGCCACATAGCTACTTCTACCCAGGATTCTAGCTGGGAAAGTAATTTTAAACAATGTCCGTCTTTACAGTGGACTATGCAAGAACAGGGTTTTATGAATCATTTTTTGGTAAGCTAGTGAACAGAGGTACTTTCTTCACAGAAATTTTTTGATGATGTAAATATATTGCTAAAATAGCATAACCAATGATTTTAAAGGGAATACTGTGAAAACAATGGAGGAGGTAGGCAAAGTAATAGCTGCCTCCAAAGATTACCATGACCTAATTTTTTGGAACTGTAGATATGTTAGGTTACATGGTAAATAAGAATAGAGATTGCAGATGGAATTAAGATTGTTAATCTGTTGACCTTAAAATAGAGAGACTATCTAAATTATCTTGGTGGATCCACTAGAATTACAAGGGGTCTTATCACTGGACGAGGAAAGCAGCTGAGGGGAATCTGTGGATGAATGTTGCTAGAGATGCAATGTTGCTGGCTTTTAAGATGGAGGAAAGGGGCTATGGCCAAGAAATATACTCAGGCTCCAAAAGCTAAAAAAGGCAAGGAAATAGATTCCCCTCTAGAGACTATTTAGAATGGAATACAGCTCTGTCAACGCCTCAATTTTAGCAAATGAGAACTGTGTTGAATTTCCTACCTACAGAACTGCAAGATAAGTTTTTACAATTTTAAATCACCAATTATGTGACAATTTGTTACAATGGCAATAAGACACTAGGGAAAAACATAATGTAGATACAATATTAGGATAGACTTTTTTCTACCTTTCAACCATATATTAGATGCTTCTTTGTGATGTTTACCAGAAACATCCATTTATGTATTGGACAGATTTAAAGTTTAGACATGGCCAACTAAGATTCTGCAACTGTATTAAGTTCATTCACAATTATTTATTTTCTATTGGAGAACCAAAGATATGAAAATCTTATTGGATAAATAGGCATAAAACTAATACTTGATACAAAAATATATAAATATTTATCATTATTTTCTTGATTTTTTTCATCGTAACAATCTATTTTAGCATATAGACTGATATATTCAAAATGTTTAAAGAAGAAAGTTTAATATTAAAGCTAATATTTTAAAAGTTTTTCCCAGCTGTAATTCAGCTTAAAAAAAAAAAAAAAACTCAACAACTCAGTGGCAGATATACTTACCATGCGCTGTATACATTATTTTATAACCAAATTTTTTTCCAGATGCTAAATAGCTTTAATGTTACATATAATTAAAAATAACATTTTCAGTCTCTCAGACTCTCTGAACCGTCAAAATTAAAAGAAATCACATTGACAGTTATTGCAACTTTATACTATACTTTTTTTTCTTGCATTGTATCAGACCTGAAAGTAAATTAGCAATAAAAATATTTTAATTATTATATTTTTATACAGGGACATTTTAGGTATAACGATTTTAAAAACAGCATTTATCACTATAGAATAGGTTTAAACACATTTTTAATTTGTTTTTAATAGAATATATATCTCTTGCCTTTCCAAATTAGTTCATTCTTATACAGTGTGGACAATTCTTAGGCTTTGAGTACATTCAGACATGACTTAAATTTCTTATTCTACCTTTTACTTTCAGGTGGATTTTGGCAAGTCATATGCCTCTCTGAATCACATTTTTTCTCATTTGTAGAATAGGTATGATATTCCAAAATATGTAGGATTCAGAAATTTTTGCAAAAATTATTCTTATTAAAATATAATACCACTATTTACATTTAAATACAAAACAAGACAAACACAACAGTCAGATGGTTTAATATAAACATACTCTGTAATCAACCATTTCTTTCTAACAAGATGTGTTAAATATACCAGCAACGTAAGTTAGGGAATGGGTGCCTTAACTTACATGTTCCCCTTTTTTATTCAAATGAATGAGGAAATGTTCTAGGGTAGATACAGGCCTCATAGAATTTCCAGAGCACCCAAATTGGTGATAAGTGTTGAACGCATACTACAGAGCTTATAATTGAGAACTAGATAAAAAAGAAACAAGTTTTTTTAGCTAACAAAGAAAAGCAAAATAAAAGTAAAGCAAAGATGAAACCAGTAATATAAATTTAGAATGTATAACATGTGCTTTGGTTCACACACACACACACCCCACACCTTTTCCAAAAATATATAACTAATTAAACTAAATCAATCAAAACCACTTTTCTGCCTCTACATCATCACTGGCTTTAGATTTCTGTAATCTCATCAAGAGAGCTAGACATATATTTTTGATCAATGTGAATGTGACACTTTAAAAAGTAATATAGTATTACTATTACTATAATGATAATTACAATTGCAATATAAGCACATACTATTTTTGTGTGATTACAACATACTGGGCTCTTTTCTCTGTGTTTTGTATATATTATTAACTCATTTTAGCTTCACAATGCCATTAGGTAGGTACTATTATTTTCATTTCACTACACGGATGAGGAAAGTGAAGTATGAGGAGGATACATAATTTGTTTAAGGTGACAAAATTAGTGCAGATAGTAAGTAGAAGAGATAGGATATAATAATGTATGAAGTACATATTTTTGTATTTATTATTTAATTATAGAAATGGTTGGATTGGGATCAATGTGACTGACCTATTAAATATAAACTATTTAAAAAATTTTAGTTTAAAAATTTTATATGACCATTTATATAATTGATGATATGTGAGTTGATTTGTACTAATGTATTTTCTACATTTATAGCTAAAAGTTTATTGCTATTTCTATTACAAATCAAAGGCTACTGAAAATGTAATATGTTTATTAAATAAATATATTAATATTTTTAAATTATTTATGTAAGTGTATGGCAATTAGTTGGAATTATTTATATGTTGTTAATCACTATAGGGCTTTTTCTTTTATTAAAGGGTTACCTTTTGAGGATGAGTATTAGATGCTCACATTCTCAAATTTTATTTGCTTTCAAATTATGCTTACTTTTCTGTGGACAAATAAATATTTGGATGATATTGTGGATAAAAAGATATTTTGTCCGAGGAATAGAGTACTGACATGTTTTATAAAACCCATTGAGGAAAACACAATACATTGTCAAATTTGTGATGGAATGTTTTAAAGCATACCTACCTCACACGCCCACATATGTTCATAACCTGCAGACTGGTCCTACTCCCATGCCGAGACTGGTATTGTAATTATTTTAAATGGGTTTTTGGTGGAACAAAATCAAAACTATAAAAGGGAACAACTATTTCCTGATGTGGGACTATCAAACTAAAGACATAGATTTCTGCTTTATGCATGTTGAATCTTGTATCCCAAGGTGCCAGGTTCATACTGAGTGATTTTCTGCACAGGGCAAATTTTCAAGAGAAACATCCACAATTAAAGAAAAAAATGTTTTACTGAATAACATTTATTTTTAAAAAGGAAAAGTTATCTATATCCTTCTAAGTTAAAATTTTTATTGTTAGTACCTGAATTGAATACGTGCAATTCTGAATTGAATGCTATTTGTATTTGAGTTAATGATGTCTTAAAATCTATGCTTGCATTTGCCAAAAATGATATGTTCCTACCTAAAATAAATACCTTTATTCTTAGTGTCTCAGTTCAGTTTTAAAGACAAATACACACACACACACACACACACACACATATCTTTAATTAAACTTCTAGGTTAATGTTAATGCTTTGCTTTATCTTTGTTAAGAAAAATTATCCAAATTTGAAATAAAACAGGTGAATAACCTTCCCTCATTTCAAATCTTGCATACATTTTCAGGCCTATTCAAAAACATATTTATTTTTACAGAAGAAAGCCCTTGTGTTTGATTTTAGTATTTAAAAATTTTTTGAGTCCTAAAAACTGTTAACTATTATGTATAAACTTTTAGTTTGTCTGGTAGAAAAGCCCCCAAATTACAATTTTATAGCCTTATAGGATATTAGCAGTTTTATATCTATTCACAATTTTATTTCAACATTCTGTTGACTGACTGTATAAATCCTTGGTTCTCAAAATCGCCATTTAGTTAGTCTTAATATCTTACCAGTTACCTCTTAAATAATAAAATTGAGTAGAATCTTTGATGGATATTCATTTTAGACTCGAATGAAATTCATGTTTTACCTTTTCAAAAGTATATTTTAGCTTTTTCTTATTAGTTTTTAAAATTTTCCAAAGTTTACCCATTGAATGAATTTTTGGTTCTTGGAGTGTTAAGCATTGTGGTTTTGATAAAATCATCTGTTATTATGGGGTGACTATAAAGTACAAATTTTTATAACAGCAAATATACCAGGACTATAGACATAAAAATACTGCCAGAACTGGTTTATCAGTCAGCCACTCAGTTATTTATTTAGAGTTACATATAATTTACTTTATTGATTTTGCAATATACAAAACATAAAATTTATTTATTAACAATTAACAATGTATAGTTAGTGGTATTAAGTGAAATTATATTGTCATATAACCATCACATCACCCATTTTCTAAATAGAATTACAGATCATTTTAAGTTTAAATCAGAATTATATTGCTTAGATACCCTTCCCATTTAATGTACACAGTTTCAAATAATTTTTGGTTATTACCAAAAATTAAAACCAATTTTAAATGTAACAGAAAGCCTCATCAGAGATTATTTTCCAGTTTTCTTTATTTTTTACATATCATGATGTCAAAATTAAAAAAATTCAAATAAAAGACTCTTTAACTCTAAGGTAGGTGGAAATTTTACAAACTTTCCTTAGAAGTAAATATAATCTTTGCATTTGTGAAATTGGCTTCCTTAGATGGGCATGGGAAGAATTCTCTGCCATTAATGACATTCTTTTCTTTTGTCAATTCTAATAAGAGCGTTCTAGGTTTAAGGCTTCTACTCTGAGTTTTTGTTGAATTTTCTTGTAAAGCTGATGCCCAGGTTCCTGAAGTTCTTCTAACTTTTGACTTTTACTTTTGCCACTCCATCATTCTACTTTACTCAGATGTATTCCTTACTGAAGGGGATATAATACATTTCACTTCTACTTCCATTAACGTTTTATTAGGCTGTAAAAAAAGAGATATATTCACATATTATAGAGGCTTGGGTAATGTTATTTTAATTTTATATACTTCTTATTGTATCCCCTTATGGTAGCCCCTCAGGAGGTCAGTGAATAGTCCCTTTGTTCAGGAAGAGTTAGTGTAACGCTAACATATTTTCCTTAAATGCTGGCAAATGTCATTTGGAATCTCTAAGGGAATTAGAATATAGTGGTTCAGTTTTTAAGTGTATGAACTTGAAAAGAGTCAATAATAGGACCAAAAACATGGAAGCACAAGCAAGGAGCAACCTTGACCAAACTGTCAAAGATTTAAGGCCTGTGGAGGGGTCTGAGTCAACTTGGTCTCGTGTCAGCAGTAGCATAGTATCAAATGCCAATTTCAATTCAGTGCAGAGAGAGCAAATCAAAGGAGAATCATCCCAAACAAATGTCTCCCTCTTGGATCTAGAGGACAGAACTAAATCTTTTTTAGACTAATAGCCCTTGGGTTCTTTGATAGAGAGGAGGGAAATTCAAGAGAGATGTTGGAGGATTTTCTTCTAATATAGCATGTGAGAGCCCAAATCATTACCTGAAAACAAATTGCACCTTGAGATTCACAACGAAGCACATCTCAAAAATTGAGTCTCAGGCTCAGAAGATTCTAGTAGTTGCTATTGCATAGTCTTCTAAGGTTTTAAGTAACACTTTTAAAGCTTGTGTAATATTTTAAAGTCATACCTAATTTTTGTATTGATAGTCATATTTTTATCAAAGTCCTTCTAGATTTCCAATGCACTTCCTATATTTATTTTCTACATTATGGAGCTTGATATGACAGGGGAAGAGAGCAAACAATTAGATATAATAGAAAATGTTAAAATGAAGAGAGAGTAATTATAAAGGGAGAAAATCCTAATACTTCAGGAATCTTCTCCCAATCTAGGATATATTACTTTTGTTTCAATTCGTTTTCTTATATTTTAGTATTATTATTTTTTATTCTATATATATTTTTTTCTTCCTTTTCTATCCCTCATTCAAATATGAAAATTCAGAACAGTCCATAGTTTAATGTCATAGTGCAAATGAAAATCTAATAACTTAAAAAGAATTCAAGTTCATTTGAAAACAGCATTTAAGGCAGAGGGTGTGGGGGAAGGGTGGCTTGCTCTCTTTCCACTTTCCAGAGATGCTAACCTTGCCTTTGTGTCGTCTAAAGGTAAAGCACTTACATGGAAAATCCTAGACTGCTAAGATGATACAAACAGGATTTCAAAAACTTTAGAGCATTATTTTTTTGAGTATTAAAATCTTATATATAATCACAGATTCAGAAAGTTTTTCAATAGGGAGAGAAGAGGGGAAAATTTTTAAACTATGGCCAATGACAGGCTCCATGACTTTTGCAAAACTATTTTATTGTTTTAAAACTCAGATTTCTTATCTTTAAAAAATGGGAAAATAGAGTAAACTTGATAGGTTTTGGTGATCTAAATAAAAAAACTTGAAAACTCTCTGAGAGGAATTAACTTACATTAAGGCTGCAGCATGTTTGGAAAACGGTAAAACAGATTATGTTTTAACATAACCATTAGAAACATGGAGGGAAAGTGAGACTTCTTTATTTCATCTCAATTATGTAAATTTTTAAAAAGGTTTGAAATATATAGAGGCATCTTCAGGAAAACTTGAGAAAGTACCTTGTGAAAATAGATTGGGAAATGTCAGAAAATTCATCCCTGTATAAATGATATAGCAGCATCATTTGAAGCAACCTACGCAGAAGATTTATTCTGAAGAATATGTACGGCTCCTTTGTGTTCTACAAAAGTGTTGTTCACCTAACCAAAGCTACCAATTTACATTATCTTAGTGAAGTGGATAAATGACCTCCTAATGCCAAACCCATTCAACAGTTTAAAATTTGAGCCTCTATTTTTAACATTAAAATACTAGTATATTAACCTGCTAGATTTGTCTCTTTTTTTCTTTAAGCACACTTGTAATCTCATCGTAAAGGTAATGTGTAGATATTCCTGGAAGAACATTTTTTAAGGGAGGAAGTATGAGCCACCACATAAAGATCAACAAATTAGAAAGGTTTTTGAAGTAAAAATCTAGCAAAAAAATAATATTTACAGCTTATCTTAAAATGCAATCTGAAGTTTACTTTTAAGTAATAAGATTTTAAAACTTTGCTAGTTTTCCTCCTGAAATTTATCTCATTAAAAAATGCTCTATGAATAAGAAGCACTGTGCAAACTTAAAGGAATCTTATGTATACTATTTGTTACATATATTTCATCATCTATAAAATTTATAAGAAATTTTTTGATTGAAAATCTGAACTACTGGGAAAATCAATGATCAAAGAAGAAGAATTTTTTATGGCACTCATCAGATGGTAATATAAAAGTAAGAATAATTTTGGTTATCAATCACCAAAAAAATCATGAGCAATAAGGGCTTGAATAAAGCCCTATAAAATATATTTTAGAATAAATGGATAATTATCCACTTAAAAAATATTTACTTCCTCTGTTCTGTACTGGATTATGATACTTATTCTCATTAGGTAAATTATGAACTTGTACTAAGGATAAAAGAAGCACCATGATTCATGACACCATTTCTAAGGGAGGCTTTCAATCTGAGTCATCCTCATGAAACTCATATTAAAATTAAGGAAACATACACTTTTTTAGGTGGCCAAAAGAGTAGAAATTCTATTTTCTACCTTAAATCTCGGATAGGAGACATTGTGAGATTTAGTTACATGATTTTTGCTAGTAACTGTTTTAACGATTAGTTTTCTGGTGAGGAAGTTTATTTCTTTGCTACACATTTATAATTTCTTGGAAGTTGAATTTAATTTGAGCCAAATATGTTTCACATATATTTGCTCATTTGATTCTAATTTTATTTTCAGAAATAGCATAGAATTAGTCAATTTGCAAAATTTTAAAAACAGTAACAATACCCCTATCTCTTTCCAATAATATCTCTATCTCATACCCACAACTGGCCAGATAATTTTGTTAGCATAGTTTCTTCAACCATTATTATATTATGTTATTGCTTTTAAATCAATTCTAGATGTCTTTTCAAAATAGTTTCTTTTAAAACAAAGTCCAAAATTAGACAAAGTCCTCTGAAGCTTGCATAATACAAGATGTTAAAATATATATTCTTAAAGAAAAAACAGAAAGAAAGAAAGAAAGAAAGAAAGAAAGAAAGAAAGAAAGAAAGAAAGAAAGAAAGAAAGAAAGAAAAGAAAGAAAGAGGAAGGAGGGAGAAAGGGAGAGAGGGAGGGAGGGAGGAAGGAAGGAAGGAAGGAAAGAGGAAGGAAGGAAGGAAGGAAGGAGAGAGGAAGGAAGGAAGGAAGAAAAAAATATATTCTTATACTGTTAGCATATATTAAACTTGTAGCTAAATAAGCATTCATATATTTTTTATTTAAACTGCTATCATTCTACCTACATATCTCTATCATTCTACCTATGCAAATAATTTTGAAGCTGATCAATGTTATACTTTATGACTGTGCTAAAACTCTGATTTCAACCAGGTGAATTTTAGCTACATAAATTCTTGAACACATGATTTGTGTCATTTTCTCTTCACATTAGCTTTAATTATCTGTAAACTTAATATTTTTTTTCTTAGTTACTAAAATTATGAGGTTGGACTTGGAGTATTGTTGATTAGTATGATTAATGGTTTAAATATATTGTATTAGATTGCATTTTTAACACCTAATGTTAGTCAAAAGATAAAGGTGTTTCCTTCAAATATCTCTACTTGTCTTAGACTAGGGGAGACTGTGAAATACTAAAAACTAACAGCTGTTGGAAGGATAAGTTCTAATATCAAGGATAGGAAACATTAACCAGAGAGCTGCTTGCTTCTCTACTGATTGAGAACAGACTGTGTAGAGTTGGTGAACCTCAGAGACAATTTAAGCCAAGGATGACTCGATAATTCTATCCAAAGCGACAGCCCACCATGTTGAGGTATTTGTCTTTGGTGATTCAGATGAAAATGTTGAGAAGGAGGCCAAAGAGTTTGTTCCTGCTCTGTCCAGAAAGCTGTTCTACAGATTTAAAAGAGATACTTTAGCTCTGATGAAGTGACAAGCTTGGATGCAGAACAACAGACGCCAAAGCTGTAAATGGCTGGCCTGGGGCCCTGCATGGCAAGGGTCTGGCTCCTTTGAAAGTTAAAGATTTTCTACTGAAGCATAAGAAAAGCCAAGTTTTTGTCAAACTGTTATTAAAATTAGGAGTAGTATAAGTTAAGACTAGTTCTTTGAAATCTTGTTTGAAACTGTATCTTCTTATATGTATATGCTGCAAAACTGTGTTTAATTCACATTATATAAATTTATTATACCTCTCTAAAAATCCATCTTAGGAATTCAGAAAGCTATGCCTATTAAAGAAATCTGGAGTTTGATAATGTTTTAAACCTATCAAGTAACACCACTCTCTAGTGTCAATTAAATTGCAGTGAGTAGTAGTATGATTTCTCAGAGGGTATAAGTAATTAAGCAATACAAGTTTATAGAGAGCCTAAACACTACATCTGGGATTAGAAAATTGGCCTGGGGAAGTAGTTTAAATTCTATAAATAATTTTAATATAGTTTCCTCACGAATATATGTGCAAACCTAATTTGTCTGTCATCTTTCTTCTTTCTCAGGGTAAAGAGTATGTACATTCATCACTTTCAAAAGAAAATTAAGAAATGTAGTACAAGGAACAGTTTTTTTGGAATAGTAAGGTTTCAAGCTGGAATAAAAGGTGGATTCAGAGCATCTGGTCCATTTTATATTTCAGATGAGAAAAGTGAAGCCAAGTGAGCTAAAGTTTCTTGTACAAGATCTCGTAAAACAGATAATTATAGGAGTGTCCAGGATTTTAGTCCAGTAATAGGCCCAAAGTAAAATATACAAGTTTATCCAAAATATTTAACAACTGCAATGAAAGGCTTGCTAAAACTTCTAAAATGTTTATGATAAAATATTCAAATTTTAGACAGTTAACTATTTGATAAAATACATTATAAGGGCCCTCTGAGATGTGGAGGTCATTGTAGGCCCAAGTTGCCTGGAGATTGAAGACAACATATGACTGAGTCCCAGAACTGTACAAAGGTTCAAGTCCATGTTTAGTTAATTCCAAGTAACATGGAGTAAAATTTCTTTCAAGAATGGAAACAGCATTGTGCTTCTCACTTTTTACTTCTTTTGCTCAATGAAGTATAAATGGAAAGATTTCAAGCAATCAAGGACAGGCCAAATATCTAATGAAAAACAGGTGTGAAAGAATTAGGACTAGAGTGATAGTTGTGAGGATAAAAGGAGTTGACACTAATTCTCGAGTAGATTTTTTGGGGGAGATTTATCTAGTTTTCCAGACAGGATGCTCAAGAGCTGAATATTGCCTCTAAGATATGTGCTTTGATGAACCTAGACTTCTGGCTTTTTGCTGATACAAAAATATGTACTGTAAAATAATCTAAAACTGTAATTTCAAAATTCAAAGCAAATATAAAACAAGCAAAGAATCTTACTCCTTGTATTATATAGGGAGAGAGAGACAAAAAGAGTAAATGTTCAGATGCTTACTACCAAGTTATTCTTTTATTGGAAAGCAAAAAAATAACTTCACCTAGAGAATGTTGCTGAAAGTGGGGTCCCTGGTACAGGCAGCATTAGCCTGCCACATTGTTAAAAAAAAAAAAAAAAAGTTATGTGGACCCAGCCCAGATCTGCTAATCAGAATCTCCAGGGTGGCAACCAGGAACTTGTGCTTTAACACCCTCTCCATATGATTCTTCTGCTAGGGTTGAGGAGCACCTGAAAGTTTTTTTGTCCTCCACAGGAGCGTATTTATCACAGCCAGGGGATAAAACAGGTATGAAATAAAAATTCTGTTGCTAGAAATGATAATTTTATGAAGTGAAAAGATAAAATTGTTCTTTGGAAAATGTTTCCGATACCAACACATTTAGAAATACAACCTAATTATAATTTGAGAAATATATTTTTTAAAAGGAGCAGGTAGATTATAGCATCAATTCATCTGAAAGGGAATTTTAAGAGTATTAGTGTATAATTCATTAGTATAAAACAAAGATTTTTCTTGTTTTAATAAAAAATTTTTCTAATTACAGAACAATCACAAATAAGCTCAAAATCATTATTTTTTATTATAATTTTTTCATATTCTAAAAACATTCATATTAAAAAATAACTTATTTGATTTTAAAGTATTATACCACCTCTGCCATCTGCTCTAGTTGCATCATTATACTTGACAATCTAGTTTGAATATGATTCTTTAATTTAAATATGGTCCCTATACCTCCTTCTTCTCTGTAATAAAATTATAATGCAATTAAATTTAGGTGAAATAATTTAAAAATGCTTCAAATGTACTACCATCTGCTGTGGCAATTAAATTCTGGAAAAAAAATACAACATATCAGCACAAGAATATTTCACTTCTAGAGTTTTAAACAGTGGCTGCAAATATCTTCTTTTAAAGTACTTGATTAGAATAAATCTTAATACGTGCGTTAAGCTATTATTAATTTGGTGCATTGTGAGAATCAACCGTTATTCTCCTTAGGGGAAGATTTCAATAAGAGTAATGCGATCTGCATGCCCCATGTTCATGCTGAGGGAGAAAGAATGCAGAGTGGGCAGGACAGTCATTTTACTTTTGGTCTAGACCTCTAGCAGAACAGCTTCATGACAAGAGAATAATCCAGTTCTATCCTTATAAAGTAATGATTTTTTTTGTAAAGAGGTTAGACTCTAGATGAGGGTGACATTGACTTGTGTTTTTTCATTATCACTATGTTGAGTTGCCACTCAATTAGGAGTTGACTGTCTTAAGTCAATTCCCCAGAAGTAGATACAGACAGAGTTTTGTGTACAAGTGATTTATTTATAAAGAAATTCACAGTATAACCCAGAAAAAGAATGGGAAAAGCAGGACAGAGAAGGGTAGAAAATCGAGAGATGGTTAAATTTCAGGAAGAGGCTCATCCTAGACCTGATCCTACAGGAAATCTCTGAAGTATAAATGACATCTCAGGTCTGTCATGTCTTAAGCACAAGACTAGGACTTTCATATTCTACACTTGTCACTACTGGCTAGGGGTACCACAATTGGATGGCAAGGAGTGCATTTTCAGTTGTTTGCATGTGTGGGCAGAAAAGTTGCCCCAGTAGACAGAGAAATCCTCCAAAGACAGTTGCAAGTGTAAGCTCTTGGAAGCCATGGGCAGAGGCAAGGGGAGGGGCCCACAGAGACAGTCAAAGGGGATCTGGGAGATCTGGGCAGGGCACACAAAGTGTCTTCTCATGGGCTTTATACTGAATTTCAAAATATTGTGGCTGTTACTTAAGCTAATATAGTATTATATATAATAAGGTATGTGCATTTTTAATACATATCAAATCCAGTCTAAATGACACTACGAATTTTCCCACAGGCATTCTAAAACACAGAAGTATTACATTTGAATTATTTTAATTAAATAGCTACAAGATTTAGGCATTGCTATTTGCTTTTATGTTTTTTGACAATAAATTAGCTCATGCATTAATTTAAATTTGACATGTTATGAAAGGGAATATTGATATCAATTTGGTTATTCCAATTCTACATTCAAAAGGTTGCTTATACAAGTTTAAATCTTAAAACTTTAAAAAGATGTGTTCTAAAAATGCTGTTTAAAATCAAACATCTGTGATAGCCAAGGTTATGAAAGAGTAATCAAAAAGCTTTCAGAATAGTATATAGCCAAAAAAGTAAGAGTTATTGAAAATCAGAGTGTTTGTTTGTAATCATGAAATAAACTTAATTATTTAGAAACATACTTTGACCTTAAATGAAACAACCCCCCAACACATACTCTAACAAGTTAACCAAAGGCTATCAGTTAACCTTAAAACTTTATTTCAGATGAGTTAGTAAATTGAATAATATACATAATATATTATGATAACGTTCATATACTATATTAATGGAAGAAATATTAGTTCAACCTTAAAACTTTATTTCAGTTTAGCTTTCAAATTGAATATGTTATATGTTTTATATTTATGTATTAACATCATCTGTTATGTATATCACATAACATATAAATATATAGTAACATATATAACATTACATATTATGTACATGTGTTATATTTTAATAATATTCATTTATATTACACATATTACATATCAACACAGAAAATATCAGTTCAATTTTAAAACTTTATTTCAGATTAACTATCAAATTGAATATGTTCTATGTTATATATAAACATATTATATAATATATAGTGTTATATAATATTTAATATACAATAGCATATATATTTCATAATATATTTACTATTATAATATATTATGTCATATATTATATATTTTACAATATATTCATATAAGATATTTATCCGTTTATTCATTTGTCAAGTTGTCAGATTATGGAATAACTTTTATAAAGTTACAAAATGAATTCTATTAATAGTGTTATAAACTTACAGATTGGAACTTAAAGACATTGTGAAATCAGAGACTTTTCATTATTACCCAAATATTGAATTAGACTAGAATACAAATCTTGTAATATCCACGTTTTTCAGTTATGGCGTATTCCCATCAAAGCTTGCCTGTTAAGTCATCTTCCGTACGGATAGATTTTTAGAAAGTAAACATTTGTTTTCTTCATTTTCAATTTGAACCAAAGAGGCTCAATTCTTAAATTTCTACTGTCACTCAGAGAATTACACTGGTGGAATTTGTAAGTAAATTGTGCATTTTTTTAATGTACATAGGAAAACAATTAAAATATAATTCAAAACATTTATACAATAAAATAAGCCTAGTTTCTTAACAAGATAACTTGGTGGTGTTTCCATATCAGATCATGTAAATCTACCTTATTCTTTTGAATAATTGCATAATATTTAATTGCATGAATGCACCAAAATTTTTGGATTTTGTGACCAAGCAGTTTAAAAACAAATAAACAAAAGGCACTTTTATGACAGACTTCTACTTCTGAATGGAATTGAATAATTCTTTGAGCGGACAAAGACTCCTAGGGACAATAACTAGAGAAAACTAATTTATAAAATTATCTGTTAAAAATATCAGAGAACTGCAGAAGAAAGGAGATGAGGGAAGAGTCATAAGGAGATAAGCTAACTATAGTACTTTCTTTCCTCAGATATCATTAGCTATTTATGGATACAAGCAGACATCCGAGAATTAAAGTACTTTCCACACGGATAAATCATGGTGGGGAACCAATGACATATAAAAACATGATCATTAATGAAAACATTTACTTTAAAAAATAGGAGTAGAATCAATGCTGGACACAGTGTCCATCAGCAAAAAGTTAAAATCATTCAAGGACACGTGAAATAAATGGTAAACAAAATGCTACTTCTATCACATTGAAAGATAATTCTTCAAATTATATGTTACATGTGTTGTATTAACAGTGTTTTAATCAATAGTGCACCAGTAATATTTGTAATAATAACTTAACTCAGAAGAAAATTTGAGTATTTTTTTGATCTTTGGAGAATATCAAATGATGATTTATAATTTTATGTCAGTGAAGTATGATAGATGATCAATAAAATATTTTCAGGTATCATTACATAGTTTTGAATATTACATCAGAGAATTGGACAGGAAATATGAATTTAAGAGAAAATAATGTAATAGTTAAAGTTAAAAATATCTTTTTCATGCATTTTAAAAGTGTGTGATTATAGGAATTAAATATCTGTGGTATTTAGAAACCATTGAATTTATATTTTAAAAGTATTGCAACTAATATCTTTTAAAAAATCAATATTTACCATATACAGAAATCACTTCCTTTGCTAATATTTAAATTTAAAAAATATTTTAAGCTAAAAATCTACTATGAAATACATAGTTTTACAAATTCCTTTAAGTAGTACTTGGCTAAAAAAAAGTTGAAAATTTTTCTTATAAGTTTAGTATTATTCACCTAAATAGAATAAACTAAATTCTTACTATTTCCTCAGGATTTGGTATTTATTTGACTTAATTGGATTTCATGAGAAATGTGTAACCTGGAGGTTTGCAAATCCCATTTAAATTACTCTTTGGGTTTATCTTTTAATGAAGGTTTTGTTACAGAGATAAACTTTTGCTTTTTAGCAAAACTGGTAACAAAGCTGGTAACATTTTTAGTGAAACCCTGTTTGTTCCCAAACATGAGCTGAATCGTTATTCACAAGCAACCTGATTCCACTCACACTAAAGAAGCCTTCAAGGAGAAGCTGTGTCTTTATTGCTAATCTTATTCAATTGTATGGATCTTATTTATTGGTAGAAATAAAAGACTTTTGCTTTAGAGATTTCAGTACAATTTTTTTATATGAAATGCATTAGAATCATTATAGAGTTTAGAGGCAAGCTCAGGCAATTGTTTCAAGCACTTAGTACTGGTAAAATAAGTGCTCAATAAATAATAGGAATCATTATTAAGATTTAACTTTGAGAGTTAAGGGTTACTATATACAAGGCTAATTCCTTACCCACCAGCCTCCCAGAAAAGAATTTCGCTCACTCCTGAGCTCCATGGAAACCACAGTGGCCTGGTATTTAAGGGAATCATTTTTAGATTACTAGAGGACTTGGATTCCAGTACCCACTTTACATCATTCATACCAGGGGATGCTGTTACTTCTTTAACATCTAGGTTAGAAGTCACAGAGTCCAAATTTAAGGTATCACTCCTAGAATATGACTTCTAGACCTGCTAAATCACTTTGCTTAATGGGGACCTGAACACTTGTTTCTGTACTAGTCTCTGAGCTTTCTCCAACAAATGCTGCTCTATCAGGCCTGTGTGTGTGTGAGTGTGTGTGTGTGTGTGTGTGTACTCCCTGGCCATATTTTTCATTCACTCAACACCTTTGTCCAATTCCTGTGCTTTAAATGCACATGCATGTAAATAAAAGAGAAGAAAATAGACAAAAATGCCTGATATTCAAATTATAATGCTGATGTCACCATTATAATTCTTAATGTCTCAGCCTCAGAAAATGCATTTGTAAAACTTCACTTTATAGGGTTATTGTGAGGATTTCATAAGATACTGCTTGTAAAGTACTTGCCAGAGAGTTCAGTGTTCATTCATTCATTGATTAATTTATTCATTTATTACTAATGTTGATGGAGTACCTATAATGAACTAGGAAATACTCCAAGCACTTAGTAATGACACTAGTGAACTCTCAATAAATACTAGCCATTTTGCATTAACAGAGTTTTAACTATTTACATTTCTACTATTAATATTAATTCATTATTTTAAGGTATGCCTACATTAAAATTAGCCATGACCTTACATTTTTTATAATTTATTTAAATCTATTTCAGTATAAACAGTGTGTGTGTGCATGCTAGTTAGTTTTTAATCTTTATTATATTATATGGACAATTGTCAGTTTTGAAATCCCTTAATTTGCAGTGTACATACGAGGTCATTTGTATTAATTTGAAAGATCTGCTCAGAAGCCCATACTACAGAAGTCTAATACAAGTATGTGAATTCATCTAATTTTATATTTCATTAACAACAGAGAGCTAGTTAACTATAAGCCTAATGAATGCTAGAAATATTTGTTTATAACAAATAACTGGTATTTAAGTGCTAGAGTTGGAAAATACCTACCTTTTGTTGAAATGGGCATTAAGAATCTAAAAAGCTGAATAGACTATACCCTTTAGAAGGTGCCCTTGGTTTAGGACCCTGCTATAATTTGTGATTTGTCAGAAGGTTATTATCACTTCACACAAACTAGATATTACCTAAATACTTAGCAAAATCTGTCACAAGACTATTGTTGCATTGCCTTATGCTGACTGAATACTTAAAACAGACCTAAAAAGTAGTTCACCAAACATAGATGATGGATGTGTCTCTGCCTTTACACATTTTTATAGGTGTGAAAGAATTTTGAAATTTGTCATTGCTATAACATACTACCTGACATGAGAGATTACGTCACTTACTTCTCTCTATTATAGGCTTATTCAGCAAATCAAATCTACTAATTCTGATGCACAAATCAGCTTATAATAAATATATTGTATAAATCAATGTATAAATAAAAATAAATTGTAATTCTCCCATAGTGCTGTGCACATTGAAAGATACTTCATAAATGCTTACACAAATGTAAAATGTGTTTGGTTTATATTATTATGTTATCCTATTAGATCCACCCCTCCAACTTCACTGAGATAAATTTATACCTAAAACTTGCATATATTTAAGATGCACAACTTGTTATTTTGATATACATATACACTAAAATATTCTCCATAATCAAGTCAATATCCATTATCTTACATAATTACTATTTTATTTTATGTTTTTTTTTTGAGAACACTTAATTAAGTTCTATCTTCTTAGCAAAATTTAAGACTGCATCATTGTTCACTAGATCTTCAAACATTCGTCTTGCATAACTAAAACTTAGTACCTCTTGATGAAAATCTCCCCATTTTCCTCCCTTTCCCAGCCCTTTATAATCACCATTCTTTTCTCTATTTCTGAAATGGGCTACTTTAGCTTTTACATATAAGTGATATCATGCAGTATTTGTCTTTTTGTATCTAGCTTATTTCACTTAGCAAAATGTCCTCCAGTTTCTTTCATGTTTTTGCAAATGGCAGAATTTTCTTATTTTCTCAGGCTGAATAATATTCTGACATATATCTATACCTTGTGACATATATCTATACCTATTTATCGATGACAGATACAGATGTAGATATCACATTTTCTTTACCTATTTATCTATTAGTTTATTTTTTTTTATCTTGGCTATTGTGACTAACACTGAGATGAATATGGAAATGCAGCTACTTCTTTGAGATCATAATTTTATTTTCTCGGGATATATACCCAGAAACAGAATTGGTGGATTATAAAATAATTATCTTTTAAATTTTTGGGGGGAATCTCCACACCATTTCCATATTGGCTGTACTAACTACATTAAAAAAAAAAATTTTTTTATAGCAAGAATGAGTGCAATTCCCTATTCTGTAATAATAATAAACTGAATCTTAATTGAAAAAATGTTCTTTAAAATGTAAACAAAAATGTCTTTACCTTCAATCTTATTTTCTAATTTTCAAAGTAGCTTATAGATACATTAGAAAACTTAGAATATACAGATAAGTTTAAAGATACATCTATAATTATCAAAAATTCCACACTTGAAATTCATTAATTTAAAAAAAAATTATCCTTCCTTGCCAAATGTGTTAACTATTCTTTATTTTTTTACCATAGATATTTTTTTGTATAGTTTAATACCTGCAATTGCTAAAGAAAATAATGTTACTTCTGTTGTCTATAGATTTGAGGACAGAAAAATAATGTAATGTATTTTTTATTTGGATTCCAAAATGATTAGATGTACAGTGAATACAATTTACAAAGTTAAAGGGTGCACTAGAAATTAATTTAATTACAAGTGTTTAACAAAAAAGTATTTAATGCATATGTAGGCACTGTCTTGGGTACTTTGAAGACAGCATACTAATTACAGTAGAGTCATAATTTTAAGTAAACAAAGCCTAATGAAATGGAAAGCAAAGGCATAAACACCAAAATGGTACTCTTGATGAACTCTGTTATATCAGACACAATAAAATGTATAGCTGAGACATAAATGAAAGGAGTGAATTTGGGGGACATGGATTAATTCATCAGGCAAATGAGGCTTAGAAAGCACAGTCATAGGAAATTCCTGTTGGATTTAGTAGCATATGCAAAGACATGGATGCATGAATTGGCATATTGAAGAACTCAGACAGGTTAGCACGGCTCTTGTGAGGGTGTGAAGTCAGTTTTGCTAGGACTAGATGTTTTAGGTAAGTGGAAAACATGAATAAGTGAAGACAGCTGGATGAAGACAATAACAAATAGTGGAAGCTGTGACACACCAGATAGCATCTGAAGCATCCAAAAGCAGTGGGCAATCAACTAAAACACATGTGCTATCCAGATGTGTTGCTTAGGCTTCAAGTTTGCATCCTATGCAAAATAGGTACAAAGAGTGGTAAGAAGATTTATTAAGATGTATACCAATTTGGACATAATCCTTTGGTTAAAGTTTTCCAGCTGAAGCACTATTGACTTTTTGGTCCTGATAATTCTTAGTTGTGGAGGGCTCTCTTGTGCTTTGTAAAATTTTTCTCAGAATACTTGGCCTCTATCCACTGTATTCAAGTAATACTTGTCCCTTTCCCAGTTGAGGCAACCAAAAATATTCCTACATATTGCCAAATGTTTCCTGGGAAGGAGAAATTGTTCCTCAGTTGAGAATCTCTGTGTTTGATAATTATGAAGGAGTCCATGTAATGAAATTATATGATGAGATTTAGGCTCTAGAAAGGAAATTCCCATGGCAGGACAAATAAATATTGCATGAAGAGTGGAGGAGACAGAAACTAAGGCTGATGGTCTAGCTTAAAAGCTTCTGTAATAGCCTTCTCCATTCCTATGAATGAGGGTACTTTGACAAGCAAAACAATAATGCAACCAAAGCAAATATTTAACTTTCTCTAATAGCCAACCCATAGACTTTTTGACTATTTCCTTCCATTCTGAATATAAATATTATTACCAATTACATAATATTATTAGTCATATGGTATAGTGCTTAATAAGTAGCTCTGGCTTAAATGTCTAATATTTTATTTATTGTCGCTGGCTTTTCTTTTTCCTACACAACAGTCCTAAACGTGCTACTTCTTAAACAAAGGTTTAATTACATTGACAATACAATGTTGACATACATAGAAATGTATCTCAGTTAAAATTTTGGAAATCATAATGAAAGCATATAGTATTGGTACCTGAGAGCATTTATTTCTTTACATTTATTTATTTGACAATTGTATAGAATCAGCTATGTGCCAGGCATGATATTAGGTTCTGAAGAGGCAATGACAAACAATAGTGATGTTCTTGCCCTTGTGAGCTTGGAGTTCAGTGGAAGGATCAAATATTAAATAATCACTCAACAGTGAAACTGTAACTACAGAAAGTACTATAAAAGAGAAAGTAGAATAGAACATTTTAGAATAATTATAGTGATCATAGTAACTCCCACATTATAATCACATTTCAGTGTATTGCCTAGAGTGACATCTTTAGAGGTATAGCTGTGTGAAAAAATGCATTTAGTCTATATCTGAACTGATTTATTACTCTATAAACTTTTATTTCTTATTCTATATATTCTTATAAAAATAAATTTGATATATATTCAATTTCATGAAATGAGTCATTCTGTGTAAATATAACCTACAAAACATGGGGGATTAATTAGCTAAACAGCTATAGACAGTGAAGATTTGATGCTGTTATATGGGAAGAATTTTACATAAAACAAGACCAAATATTTTTTGTAACTAATCTCAACAGTCATGTTGCAAAGTTTTGTATCTAACCAATCATTTATTCTCCAGCACATGGTAAGTAATCACTAATGTTTGCTGGATTAATAGATCAATGGATAAAAAATACCCAAAACATCTAAGGAGCTGTGAAAAGCATAACTCTGCTTCCAAGAATCTCAAAAAAAAAACTAGAAGAGAAAGACAATTATGCTCATGCTAACATTTATAATACTACAAGTGTGTGAGAGTGATGTAAAAATCTTCGTTATGATCTTAGAGGTGGAGAAAGATGACTTCCTGTGGAAAATAGCAGATGTGTACGAAAAGAGGCTTTGAAGAAGAGTTAACATCTGAATGGATCTTGCATCATGGAAAGTATTTTCAAGGCGGAATTGGGAGGAAAGGAGATTACTGTTGTAGGTAAAAATTCAAAGGCAGAGAGATGGTGTGGCTAAACAGACAAGAAAGAGAATCATAGACATTTGGTGACCCCTAAAAGTAATATCAGAGTCTTTAGGGGTCTATCTATCAGCCATATTATAAACAGAAAGCAAATGAAAACTCCTAATTCCAGGAGGTAGGGCAAAGTGTTTAAAATTACATGGTAGTCAACTCTAATTGAAAAATTAAAATTAAAAATTAATTAATTAATTAATTAAAGTACATGACAGTGATTCTCCAACATTTTGATCTCAAGACACCTTTATTAGTTTTAAAAGGGTTAAAATTTATATTTATCAATTTTAGACATTGAGATGAAACTTCAAAATACTTAACTCTTAAAAATAATGTGATAAGCCCTTTAATTTTGACATAAATAGTTTTATATAACATGACATTTTAATAAACAAAAATAATAAAAATATTGGTGTTACTTTCCAGTTTTGCAAACCTAAACCTTGGCTTAAATAAAGAGCCCGTTATTCACATCTATTTCTGTTTTCAACCTATTTCTCTATGCTGTTTTGATTGCATAAAAAAAAATACTTGTCTTAAACTGATATGTAGTTCCAAAAGGGAAAAGCATCTAATGTTCCTTTCAGATGATTGTGGATATTATACTTTGATACCTAACTAAAACTTGACAAGTGGTAGTTTCCTAAATGTTAGTGGCAATGTGGAATCTGAAACTATACTAATGACTGTTTTGCATTAAAATCTATTGGTCTATTATACCCTAAATGGATCTTTTACCTATGCATCATTTTGTAACCCTTTATATTACTCTATTAGAAAATATTAGAACATTGAGTTATGCAGATCTTACAAATTTATTACACAATATTAAAATATCAAATTTGCTAATATCAGTATCCTCAGGAAAGTTTCCATGTGTTGAGAAACTGTCAAGCTCATGGTGGTAGATGTAATTTTTGTAAAATTACAATTTTACTTGAAAGCTAAAATGTTATCACTGACGATAATTACTCTAATCTCTTCCTGGAAGTGAGCCTCGCATTGTTAATTTTTGAGAAAATATCTGCCAAACACACAAGCCTGAATAACAATAAATTGTCAGTTACTCTTTCAAGTACAACTGTTGTCTCATGAAAAACAGCTGCTAGTTCAGCTCACCACTCAAACAATCACCAAAGTGCTTCTTCTGGAGACAACCATTGTACTTCAATATGAAGAACATTAGGCAGAATATTAAAGAGATGCATACTCAAGGGTTAATATTTAACATAAATTACTATATTTTACTGCTTCAACAAAGGCATTCTTAAGTGAATCTGATTTTTTTTTAACTGTGAGGTCATGATAGGTAACAAAGATTAGAATGAATACTACAGTTTGGTGCCTCTGCCTTGTTTCACCCTTAGTTGTCATCAGTTTTACCCACCATCAGTGTAATGTCAACATATGAAAAAGGCAAAGCTAAATATGTCTTATAAAAATAATTTTTACCTTGATGACCTCCTGAAAGTGTTTTAGGGACTCTCCAGGATCTATAGACCAGACTATGAGATTCTAGTCTATGATAATGATAAAGTAACTATGTGCTTGATTATGTAAATTTTGGTCTTATAATGGTCTAATAAAACTATTTCATTTTTTTGACTTGAGGTGGACGTTCCTGCACACACACACACACACACACACACACACACACACACATTATCATCATTATCCTGCCGACCCAAGATATTGATCATATCTATTGGCTAAGGTATTATGTCAAAAACACTCTCTCCAGTTCCAGGACATAATTTTGTTAGCATTGGGCCGACAGGAGTTCACTGTGTCACCGCAAAGGCAGGGAAGAAGGAGAGAGATAACAACAGTGCAGAAGTGTAGTTACATTTTTCCTTGGTTTCTCCTCGAGTCTATCTCAGTGACACAGTGAAGAATCACAGGTCTGTGAGATTTATTACTTAGAAGAGATTTATTGAAAGTATATTTTAGAAAGACAAAGAATGCCCCAACAAGGCACATGATTTCGGTGATGAGAGCTGCAATAGAGTGCTGTAATAGCTACCACAACAACAGTAAGAGGACAAAAATAACCCAGATAGAAGTGGGAATGTCTGCATTATATCTGGGCTGTGATGAATAGTTCCAAAGGAGATTGGCAGGTGAAGTCATTTTGATTGACACTTACTGCTATATATAACTCTTTACCTGGTACACATGTGTATACCCAGAAGTCTACTACCAGTGGGTGTTCTTTGGACAGTCTCTAGGCTTGACTCCTATTCCTTTATTCTTTTTGTCACTCATGTCTGACTAACTATCTAACAATTTAAAGAGTGAAATAACCTATCTAAAATATTCAGCATTATAGTTTGACAGTGATGGCCTTCAGGACATGCTATATTTAAATTTGGCACCTTGGTATATTGAATATTTTAAATTGAAAGACTTGTAGAAAATAGCAGAAGCAGAAAGGTCACTCTGACCTTCCCTCTATGCCTCTTGTATGAAACAATTATAAAACTCTCATGTGAGAGGTGCATTCCCCATACCCAGAGGTAAGGAGTATCCTTATTTGGGTCTTCATTTCGTTATGAAGGCTATTATATCACAAAACACTTGTGTTAAAAGTAATTTGTATGTTTTTTTCTGTTAATTTGTCTTTGTTAGTTAAATTTTCAGACCCAGGCTGGAGCTCTAAGACAGTTGAGGAAAACTTTTTCCTCCCCAAAGCAAATGCCATATAAGTCACAGTTGTATTCAAAACTTTTGTTTATGTTTTGATGCATTATTGTGAGCAATTGAAATAATTAGAAAAATATTAAGTTATAAAAGTTTTTTAAATAATATGATATAGGAGTTCAAGATGGAGAAGAAAATCAGGTAAATTTACCTTTCAAAGGCTGTAAGTTTCACTCTATCAATATCAAGAGACAGAAAGCTTGATATTTGGCTGTCGTTTAGTTGCAAATTTTCTATTTTGTTATCTGCCTGGTGGAAAAACATGATCTTTCTTATTCTAAGTAACTTTTCAAATTCTACAGTCTTAGCAGACTTTATTTTTGTTAAAGCAATTAAGAACAGCTTTTTTAATCCATATATAATCTTATCACCTAGTAGCATAAAGCTGTTTGTGTCTTCATTTATTTTGGTGGTTTATTTTATTATTCCCTCATCAATTAAAAAAATTGTGATTTCAGTTGCTTTACTTCAAAATAGTTTCATGCTCCTAAACTAGCTGTCAATGTGAAATAGTCAAGTACAGATAAATTAGAATACAATAATGTTGACAAATGAACATAGTAAATTAATATTTCCTGAATAAATAACTATATAAGGTCATCTTATAATAGTGTTTGACAGGTCATTGTATGTAAAAACTTTAGTGAGGTGTAGCTTTCTTAATTTTTACTAAAACCAGAAGAGAGAGTGAATTTTTAAAAAATTGACAATGATGTGGTCTGTGTGGCTCTTCTACAATCTGAAATAATAATTTCAGAAATTTCTTTTTTATTATTTAATATCTATTATAATCTATTTTAAAATTATGAAGAATACTATGACTATGTATTTAAAGAATATTTTAATTGTATGCAGCTTTTTATTTTATTTTATTATTGTATTTTATTTGTTGTAAATTCAGTTACATTCATTGAGCAAATATTTAATGAACACCTACTATATACCAAGATAATTTTTAAAAAGATGGTGTCTTCTTAAAGAAAATATAAAGTCAAGAGAGAAAAATCAACAAACAATTAAAATATACAGTTATAGTTTAGAAGATATATTCATGTACATTTATATAAAAATTATTCTATATTTACAGGTTATCATCTATAGAAATTTAAGATTAGATATGTAATTTTAAAATCTTAGCAAGTTACATATGTGTCTCCCGCTAAGACAGATGGATATCTATGTATCTTTTTTTTTTTTAAGGTGAATCTACATTATATCTGTGAATTTCAGGAAAGAAAACTGGATTATGAGCTAAACCAATGTAGGCTTCGTTTAAGATGCTTACTAGTTTTGTTTTCGTGGGTAAGATCATACCTCAGCTTGTTACAATATCAGTAAAATAGGAATAATATTTTTTTCTTTCAAGAGAGCTGTGCAGAGAGGCTTTGGTTATATCTACATAGTTTGGTTATATCTACATTGTTTTATCTATCAAATAAAATAAAGTGTGGCAAAACACTTGGATAAAACAGAGCTCTGTAGTGGTATATGGTTGGTCAACATTCTATTCTTTAGATTTTTCTGTGTTTGAAACATACAATATGCACTGTATATTTTCACAAAGATGGATATATTATATAACAATTCTCTCATTTATTAGATTATGAATTTCTTTGTTCTTAGAATATCACATGGTAATAATTTTCTGCAATATACAATTTGGTAAACCCTACAAAATCAATAAGAAGTTAAAATAAAATTTAGCAAACATTATTATATGTTAAATTTAGATTAGATGGCAATACTTTGTATTACCACTAATTGGCATAATTTGCTTTCTCAGATATTATCAGCAGCCTAAGATTGAGCACATAAATTTTTTTTTTTTTAAAAAGATAGTAAGTTTGTTGTGATCTATTTTGGTCAGTTACCAAAAGGGAGTTCAAATGCCCTCAAGAAATTACCATATAGAATAAAAATTTCTTTCTCCAAAATGTCTCTTAAAATTGAAGCTTGAAGACTTTAAATAGAAAGCAGACTGAAGTAATTTAAGTTTAATGGGTAGTTCAAATTTATCTCAAATGAGATGTTTGTAATGATAGACTTGGATTTGGCACAAAAAAAGTCTTTTTGTATGTATGCCATGGACAAAGAAGTCAGATGGCTAAGCCTACTATCTATGGGATGGGAAAGTGTACTCTTCCCACAAAAAAGTTATTACTGGATCCATTGCATTTGGCAAAGATATTTAATCCTCTTAAGGAAAAAAGAATAAATAGTTAGAAACAATTATAGAAACCATGGTAATCCTCTCTCTCCTACACAAATATTTACTTCTTTTCTACATGCAAAATTTACTCGCTCCCTTAAGGAAAACACCCTAAAGATACATCCAATCATGGCATTAGGCTACAAATCCAGGATATCATGATTATCTCTATATCATATTAGATGTGGCTTCTCTTCCACCAGATAACAATGAACCAAAAAGTTTTAAAAATAAATGAATAAAAAGTTATCTTTTTATCACTTATAAAACATACAATGGGACATAGGTACATAGTACCTTCAAAATATCCTCTTGTGTCTAATTAGAAAGGGGACGAATGGGAGGCACACAGCAGTTGCCGGTCAACGGTAATTCCAAAATCCTCTGGTGAAGCATTGTGAAGGCCCCTATCCTAATGGTAGGGGAATATTCCTGGATTAAACCTCAATTCTATTCTTTGGTAGCAGTTTTGGATTCCCCCTCGGTGTGGACTTATTTCTTTTGGGGTGCTATAACAAAAAACACAGACTGGCTAGCTTATAAAATACAGAACTTTATTGCTCACAGTTCTGGAGGCTGGAAATCTAAGATCAAAGTGCCATCTTAGTCACCTGCTGGTAAGGGCCCCTTTCCTGTTCCTAAGCAGTGCTTCCCACTGAGTCCTCATATGATGGACTAGGGATCTCTCTGGAGCCTCTTTTATAAAACCACTAGCCCCATTCATGAGAGCCCTGCCCTCATTGCTTAAGTAACTTCCAAAGGCCCCACCTATTAATACAATCACATAGGGCATTTGGATTTCAATATATGAATTCTGGGGATGGGAGGGACACAAACATTTAAACCAGAGCAAGGACATTCCTTGGCCATGACTGGAAAGAACATGGAGAAATACACTGTCCTTGGGAATTGAATAACATTTTCAGTCTGCTTCTTCTCTGTCAATGTTTGAAATTCTGTATTTTTTTTATCTCTTAATCCATGCCTTTGGCTTTTTTAGTGATGCTTCTGTGAAATACTGTTTTTGCTTTATGTACCAATATTTACACTCACAATTTATTGGAAAAATACTCTTTTCTGTAGACTGAACATAATAATAAAAATTAATCTCACCTCCCTTTACTAGATAAGGAGAACCAGTTCCTCTAGAGATCATGAATAGTCTGTAAGAAAAATTATTTTCAACTATTACTATAGATTTGATATGGGGCATTATTCACAAAAATGTACTCACAGAATTTATAATCGCTCTTTTCGAAGTATTTTTTTAATACTACTAAGTTTTACTGAACTTTTATTCCCACCCCCCCTTTCCCTAATTTCTCTGGGAAAGAGCGTCTCTTCCTCTAATTCAGATAATCACCCTGAAACTTGTGACTCAGGTCCTCTGGTTATTGATTAAAAATCATTGAAGCTTAGAATTCTTCTCAGTCCGTTGTAAGCAGAAATTGCTTTAGGCCAGGCAGGGCCATTGTAGTCATGGGGAGGAGACCCTTAAAACAGGGTTTTCTTTCTTTAAGTAATATATTAACCAAGTCTGTCTTTCTTTACTTAGCTTCTTCTTTTCACTTAATAAGAAAATTAATAGTAATAATATTAATAGATATATGATTTAAATAACAAGTTTGCATCTTTCTTTGCTCCTTGTCTAGGGACATGGAGAGCATTTAGGCAGGATACATCCTTTAGAGGACAACCCGAAACCTCATTCTGGCTAAGACAGAGAGAGAAAGAGCTCCATGAAATACCAATAGGAAGATACTACAATCCTCCTCAGCAGAAAGCAGATCGAGAAGAAACTTCCCATCTCTCAACATTCATACTAATAAGAAGGGGTTCATAGCTCTTAGAAAAAAGTTAGGCAGAAAAGATAGGGGGTTTTGGGTCCTCCTGCAAAATGCTGAAATCATCCTGTTCTATAAAAGGCCTGCCCCAGTACCCCCCACAATTAAATAAGCCAAAAGGCATTTGGGGGCTTAAAAGTAACTTCCACAAAGAAATAGGTAGGCAGAAAATGAGGTACCAATTTAAGCCAGTCACTTGTACCTGTGTAATGAAGACCATAATAATTTCTAAACTCACCTGAGCCTCATTATACCATCATTATAATGCTTATGCCTAGAAGCTCATTAATATCATCATAACAGACTGAATTCTGAGAATGAACGTGCGCAGAAAGTAAGTGATGAGTCACTGAGTCTCATCTGTTGTAGTTACTCCTCTAAGGAAAGTAACCACCCACAGTAAATAGGGATAAAAATCCCAAAGGCTTTGTTACTGGGTCCTTGAGGCACCCTTCTCTTGCTCAGGCCCAATTCCATGTCTGGAAGTATACTGTTGATTTATTCTCCCTTCAAATAAAGCTATTCTTTTGCAGCTGTACTTTGATTTCTTGCTCATTTCTTCATTCCGGACATCAAGAGCCTAGACAATGTGTTGAGAGGAGAATGGAAACCCACTCTGCAGTAACAGATTTATTCTATTTTAGTGAAAGAAGTATTTCTTTCCTACTCCTCTGCTGAATCTTCCCACTTCCTCTTCTGTGGATTTCTAGACAATGGCATGGCATTTTTGCTTCCTTTACTTTCCTTATACTTTGTGAATCTATGTTCCCTGTGTAGAAGCACTACCCTTTAAGTTTCACTTTTGTAACTATAAAATCTTCCTTAGACAGTGGTGGGTGAAAGAGGTTCATTTCCAAGGTGGTTATAATAAAAAAGGCAAGGTTTGCAGGATTGATGGTGGGGTCCACACTAAATAAGACTTAAAAACCTGGCTCCTTTGGAGTGCCATAATTAGAGAGATTTGACTACTACATCATGGTAGTTAGAATAAGAGGTTGTAACTCACACAATCAGAAGTATTATAAATTATCTATACTCTGAAGAAAGGGGAAAAGATTTGGAGCTATGTCTTAAGTATTCTTATTTAATTTTATTTAGAATATATTATGTCTAAATTAGACCAAATACAATAATAAGAACCTACTTCATCACAATGTTATTTCTTAATTTTTTTTCAAAAATCCTTAGCATGTATATTATTTATAAAGTGAAAATAATAAAATAAAATGAAAAAGATCACTTTAGTGAATTCATATATAATTTCAAAGACAAACATTAAAATAAGATTAAATGTTATATGCTATGGTAGTGAAAGAAACTGCTAATACATGAATACCCTTTTCAGTACAAAGATTAATTGCCAGAAAATATGTTATCAATTTGAATTAAAGTGGCATATAGAAACTGACAAATATAATTTCTTTATCAATAAAGCTCTTGTTTTAGCAAAATAAGAATCAGTGAAAATATGGGGTGGATAACTGATTAAATTCTTAGAAGAATGACATTTGCCATGAACTTTGGCTTACCTGGAGGCCAGTCAAAACTTAATTTACAAAGCTAAGCATTATTATCTCCTACTATTTTTCAGATCAATATAAAGGATTTTCTAAGAAGATATCTCTAGATGATTAGATTCTCACTGAAAAGAAATTGTAACTGCTTCTGCACAACTTTGTTACAAAAAACTGTGATAAAGTATAATCTACTGTATCAATGAAAATCTTTATGCAATATTTGGTTCTTTCGTAGAACAAAAGGTCCTTTTGTTGAATGTATAGAGAAGCTTTGAGAATGAGTGTTCTGAAATGAGCACTAGAATTTGTAGATTTATATTCAATATGACAATTGTATGGAGACATTCATTTATTCATTTTTTCAAGAGGCACTGTAATGGAGATCGAAAATATAAGGCTTAATGCAACAACGATGTCCTTGCCTGACCTTTTGAAAATTGGTTTTATAAATAAAATCCTCAGGAGTTCTAATGTTTAATCATGATTTCTTATCAGCATCAGAGCTAGAAAGGCTAAGATATGGGAGAAGGGTGTTTTCATTAACCAAATGCTCGTATGGTCTTCCCTGAGATTATGTGAAAAGATAGAACTTATTAAAATGCATTGAGAAAACTCACATTATTAATTGTCTAATCTACTTTAAAATTAATAGATTAATGTGACTATCTTTCATAAATATATTAATAATTTAAAATTCTAATTGCGAATCTGAAAATACAAATACGTATTTGGACTCCCTGGTGATTTGTGACCAATTGATGGTATATTTCTATTTAATGTTGAATTTATATTATTTTAAAATTATATTCTTAAAGAATATTATTGTGTTTCATTAAATCTGAAATATCATAAATAGTAAATACATCTTTAATTTATGTGCAACTAAAAAACTGCAAGTAATGACATAGTCTTTGGTTAAAAAAATCTTATTTCAAATATCTTAAAATGGGAAAATTAACATTAAAATCAAAAAATACAATACATATATGTACACATGCACACAAATATATGCACATTTTTTTCATTTTTATTATAGATAATTGTAAATTCATATGCAGTTTCAGAATATGGACAGATACTATGTACCCTTGATGCAGTTTCACAGAATGATACCATCTCTCAAAACTACACATTATCCCATTCAAGAAATTTACATTGCTACAATCCACTATCTCACTTAAGTATCCCCAATTTTATAAGTACTTATCCATGTGTGCATGTATATTTTGAGATATAAAAATTTTCACTTGTATCAATTTATACATCTATCAGGTCATTCAAGATCTAGAGCAATTCCATTACAGCATTGATACCTCATTTTATTCCCCCCACGAACTTTAACCCTAACCCCTGACAACTATTAATCTGATTTTCATTTCTATAATTTTTCATTTCAAGAATGTTATATAAATAGAATCATATAGTATGTAATCTTTTGGTGTTAGCTTTTTTCAGTCAGCATAATTCATCCAAGATGTAACATGTACCTTGCTTTTTATTGTTAAGTCATTTACCATGGTATAATGATGTATCACAGTTTATTTAAAAATTCACCCACTGAAGAATATTTGGGCTGCTTCCAGGTTTGGTTCACGATAAAGAAAGCTGCTCCAAAGAGCCAAGTACAAATAAACAGTTTTGTGTATGTGTGAATATGTTTTTATTTCTCTGAAACAAATATCCAAAAATTCAATTTCTGGGTCTTATAGTAATTATATATTTAGTTTTATAAAAAACTTTCAAACTGTTGTTCAGAGTGGAAAGCATTTGCCCTTTTACAAAAAAACATTTACCACACAATCTCACTAGCATTTTCTGTTATCACTATTTCTTTATATTTTTGCCATTCTGATAGGTGCGTAGAGATGTGGTGTTGTTTTAATTTGTATTTCTCTAATAGATAACAATGTGGAACATATTTTATGTGCTTAATTGCTATCTGTGTACTCTCTTCAGTAAAATATCTGTCTTCCAATTGAATTGTTTATCTTTTTTTAATGTTGAGCTCTGAGGGCTCTTTATATATTCTAAATACTAGTCCTTTATTAAATATGAGGTTTGCAAATGTTTTCCTCCTAAGTACAAGTTCTAAATTTGATAAAGTCCAGTTTATCATTTTTCTTTCGGTGTCAGGTACAAGAATTCTCTGTCTCTTGTTAGATACCACAGGTTTTTCTCCCTCCCCTTCCAAAAAAAAAGTTTTACATTCAAGTTAAAAATCCATTTTGAATTAATTTTTACATAAGTTGTAAAGTTTAGATAAAGATTAAAAATTTTGTTTTTATTATTGTTATCATTACTTTGCCTTTGTATGTCCAATTGTTCTAGTAACATTTATTGAAAAAAGATGTCTTTTCTCCTTGGGATTGTTTTCGTAACTGTTGAAAATCTTTTGGATTTCAAAAAAATAAACCTACACTGGTCTTTTTGCCAGGCCTCAATGCTATTTCTTATCTCTGAAACAAATTTAGAAATTTAATTTATAGCTTACTTAATGTTTCTGCTTCACTTTTATTTTCTATAAAGATAAAGGCTTTGATTTTATATTATATATATTGCTTTTCAAAAACTTCATACAAGTGAGACAAAAACATTTTATTATGAATTTAAGAAATGCATGTTCTTTAGTTGCAAGATCAGATGTATTAAAAAATAATAAATATTTCATAGTTCTAAATATATGAGACAGCCACATGAAGATATCAAACTAAGCATAACTGAAATAAAGGCATTCCCTTTATAAGAATGATTGAGATACTGGTATCACTTTAATTATGCCTAATAACTTTATTTTTCCGAACAATGTCTATTAATCAAAGCAATGTGATAGCCAAAATACTCACCTTTGATAAAATCCCTAGGTTCTTCTCTAAAAGTTTCAACTTCAAGTCCTCTTTCCAGAGATGACAAATTATGACCTCTGGGATAAATCTGTCCTACCACTTGCTTTTCTAAATAAAGTTTTATTGAAATCTTACCATGATTATTTTTTTTTTTACATATTGCCTATAACTGCTTTTATATTACATAGGCAAGATAAATATTTTCCACAGAAATCATTTAGCCCACAAGCCTAAAATATCCATTAGCTTACCATTTATGTAAAAAGTTTGGTCATCTCATGGTTTATTGGAGATGACATGTTTAGACACCTAAACGTGGAAGACATCAGACTGCTTATTTAGAAAAGAAGAAAGCTACTAAACATAAAAAGAGTTTTGATTTAACTTGTGCTTACATAGGGAATACTCAGTTTCTGAAAAAGGTGTGTTCTCAGTATCAGGTGTATTTGAAAAATATGTCCTCACAAGTACTTATTCACTAACTCATAAAATGACTCTCTTACCTACAGTATACAGTGAATTGACTATTGGGGCCACTTTATGGAGTATCTAGCACTTAAATCACTGTTTACCCCCATTTCTCATGAACTCCTGTGTTTCTGAATTTACTTATGTAAAGTCTAAACTAATCCTATCATAGTAAACTGAGAAATATTTAATGTTTACAAAACCATCAGTTTTCCATTTGGAGTGAGCAGTGAACATGTCTAGTTGTTTCAAAGGATTGTGTTTTACCCAAGATATAGAAATCAATTCTTCGCAATATCTAACAGAAAGGAGACTTTTGAAGACCATGTTTTCTAGGGTCATATATATTATATGATAATTCACGTCAAATAGCATCTTCAGATGTTTTCTTACCTTAGATTTTCTTATATCAAGATAAAATCTTCACACTTGTCTAACTTTCAGTAGTGATGATAATGACAATGAGAATATCTAACACTTATTGAGTGTTTACTATATGCTAAACATGGTTCTAAGGTTTATGTGTATTAACTCAATTAGTCCTTATAATTATATCATGTAATAGATTTGTTACTATTCTCAGTTTATAGACTTGGATATGAATAATAAATAATTTCTACCAGGTTATGCAAGTAATAAATGATAGAAGTAAAAATAGGTTCATATCAGAGACTAAAGAAAAATTGATTCTTCTTAGTCTTTGGGATCTCTTTGGAAAATTCCTTATATGGATTTATTCCAATCTTACAAAAAGCAAATAAACATTTAGAACTAATATGTGGCATGATTCTGTCATCTCTTTGCAGTCTGTCTCCAACCAAAACAATTCTCTCTGTTCCGAAGTCTACTTTAACATACATATTGTCATTTTTGCACTTAAAAAAATGTTTGCATGACATAGCTTTTTAATCATTTTATCAATCATGTCTATGGTGCTATATTTGAAGTGAGTGTTTTCTAGAGAGCATGTTATTGGCAAATGCATCTTGTTTACTCTAGCCATATATATATTTGTGTGTGTATACACCATTTAAATGTAAGGTGAATATTAATAAGCTAGATCTTGAAATCTATTTTATTATTTGATTTCTGTTTCTTATTTCTGTTTTTCTTATCTTACTATCTGGTGGGTTATTTGAATATTCATTAAGATTCCTTCTTGATTTATTTATAGTGTGTTTGAGTGTACTACATAGTAAACTTACTTTCATCTTTTTGCCTTTGCCACTTTTTAGATATAATCATCTTAAGTATTTCCTTTATATACCATGAGTACCACATGAGATGATATTATAACTTTGCTTCAGCTATCAAATACAATTTAAGAAACTCATGAGAAGTAGGAAGTGTATACTTTCCTTACTTTTTAACAATTTCAACATTTTTTTCTTTTTTGAAGTTTCAAGTTTTCCTTTGTTATTTCCTTTTGCCATATATATATATTTTAGTTTGAGAACCCCTTTTAACATATTTTAAGGGTAGGTTTACCAAGCAACATATCATCTATTTTTCTTCATCTGAGATTTTTTTTATTCTCTTTCATGAAGTTACTTTTGCCAATGTGAATATTGTCCAATAACTTATCCTATGATTCTCTTCCATCCTCTGATGATAATATGCACCTTTCATCTCACCTCAATTCTAAATATGCTTATATGTTCTAGTGTCTTAATTTTAAAAATGTGTGAATACTTATTAAATATGAAGGAAATCACATAAAAATTTAAGTCAAGAGACTTTGAGGACTTAAAGTTCTGTGACTTATACAGAAAAATTAAATTCTCTGGGCCTCAGTGTTCTCATTTCTACAAAAAAAAAAGAGAAGGAACTGCATAAATCCCTTCCAAATTTGTGATACTTTGTAGCATTTTCAGTACAGTACTATAATGCCTGATTTTATTGCTTAATAATTTTTTATGTCAAATATATTTAATATTTTGAGAAAATCTTTTTTTCTTCTTAACAATTTTATTCATTTGAATACAATTTCATTATATTTTTCCCCGAGGGGTCAGAAAAGTTATGATATTCCGATTGAAAATCCTAGTTATATACTTCTAATAGAAATATTTAATCAAAACTACATCTATAATCATTGAAATTTAGACTAAATTCAATTATTTTTTTCAAATATTCATTATAACTTATGAATTTAGTTTAGGATTACAACATATTTGACTCATTGGTCTGCTCCTATGGTAGTAAATAAGTCCTAGCAATTTGTTCTTCTGTCTTTCTTTTCTCCCTCCCTTTCTCCCTCCTTCCCTCCTTTCTTCCTTTCTTCCTTCCTCCCTCCCTCTCTCTTTTTCTTTCTTTCTTTCTTTCTTTCTTTCTTTCTTTCTTTCTTTCTTTCTTTCTTTCTTTCTTTCTTTCTTTCTTTCTTTCTTTCTTTCTTTCTTTCTCTCTCTCTCTCTCTCTCTCTCTCTCTCTCTCTCTCTCTCTCCTTCCTTTCTCCCTCCCTCCCTCCCTCCCTCTTCCTTCCTTCCTTCCTTCCTTCCTTCCTTCCTTCCTTCCTTCCTTCCTTCCTTTCTTTCTTTCATCTTACCGATTGATTATAAAAATTTATATTTGAGTAAACTATACATCAGTTACATTGCTAACTAATGATACATATTAGTTAAAACAATTTTAAGAATTTTCTTCATCATGACCATCTAAATTTTCATACCGATATTTTAATTTTTATTGATATTGATAAGATTTAACAATCAAATATTTTAAATATTTTAGAACTAAATATCAATATTAACATAGTCATAAAATAAACATAATTATGTGAGAAAAGACATGTTTAAATTTAAAAGAATATATAAAACTAAGAGACAATGTAGGAAGTGTAAAAAAATTTATTGAAAACTAATAAAATGTTACTTTGCTTAAAAAGACCCTATTTGAAAGCGAAATGTTGAAAATCCATTTAGTCTAACATATATTCTTTCTTGTCTTTAAAATTTTAAATTGCAATTCCTTTCTCAAAGCTTTGAATAAAAGATCAAGATTGTAAATAACCATTCTTCAGTTATGGGAAAACTGAAGCCATTGTTTAATTTCTTGAATTACTCAATTATTCCAAAAAAGTCCTGCAAGTATTTCCAAGGGTGATGGTAATGAATGAAATTGATCTAATCTTGCAATATGAAAGAATTTCTTGGAGTGGAACACTTGTTTCACAGAAGAATCTTAAGGGAAATAACTGGCTAAAGCCTCTTTTTTCATGGCAAAAAAAAAAAAACATATTAAAATGATATAAGAAAAAGCAAAGACATTTTAAATCCTAAAGTAAGCTTTTCTATTAAGGTCTCACAATAATACTGGCTTTAAGGGAGCTTGTAAGCATCCTGAGAAATGAAAATGCCTCAGTCTTTGGCTCAGTTATATACGTACATTCTTTGCCAAGTCTTTATAATTCTTCACATGTAGTAATGTGAATTTTAATTTACTTTATAATCAGTCAGGTAAAGGCTTCAAGACTTGTGAGGTTACTGGGTACCTTTGATCTGTGTTAAAGACTGGCACCAATAAATGACACTCTGACTTTCATTCATAAAGCAAACCTCCTACTTGGGACCTTACAGTATTGAAACCAGTGATGAAATATACCTCAATGGTGCTTTACAGCTTTAAAAGTTCTTTCACATACATTTGGTTATTTGAACACTGTACCAACAACCGTGATACTTTAATTCATTTTGTCACCTACTCCATTCCCTGACAGTAGCTGATTATAGCTACAAAATATAAAAAATTATGTAGGCTGATTTCACTTTAAACTAATGATGAGAAATCTCAAATGGGCCCTTAGCCAGGGAATTTTACTATATTTCCCTAGTCAATTTACTCTCTTATTTTTCACATGACTGCTGCTTCAATTATTTCCTCTCCTTCTCAGCAAAACAAAACAAAACAAAACAACAACAACAATAACAGCAAAAACCTTTTGCTTCTCAATTATGGAGATAATAGATGCAATGAGAAGTTCTAAAAATCCTATCATCAATTCTATCAATATACCCAAATCCGTACCTACATATTTTACTTCTTTTGATTATACTAGATGAGCCATTCTTGCTCTCTGGCCAGCATCTCCCCTTGTATATCCTAACCCCTCTCACTTCCTCTAGGGTACCACTTGTGATTCTCTTCACTTTCTCTTCTGTGTCATCAGTTTTCCTTCTCAGAAGACAAATGTACTATGTTAGCTTTCTTCTTAAAGTAACTCTCTCTTAACCTCAGGCCTTCTTCATCCAACACCCCAATTCTCTAAACTTCTCTAGAGAATCTCAAAAGGTGCATTTCCTCTCCTTCTGTTGTGTGTGTATATGTGTATATGTGTGTGTGTGTGTGTTTACACACACATATATGTAATATTTGTCATCATCATTCCACTGAAACCGTACCAGTCTAGGTGAAATCCAAGGGTCAACTCTCATTTCACATCTTATTTGACCATTCAGTAGTCCTTAACACTCGTAACCACACCACTATTGAGAATTCTTTTATATCTTGAAAATAAGATCTCACTTGGTCCTCCTACTTTACTATTTATTTCTTTGCAGTTTTATCCTTTTCCTGACTTCTAAATATTACACTTCCAAAGGGTTCAGTTCTTGTACTTTTCTTATTTATCTACAATTAGCATATTTTGACCCCACCAGAGAGTATATTTAAGTGCCATCTAAATGCTGATTATTTCAAATTTACACCTTCAGCCGAGTCCACCCTCTTGAACTCCATATTTAAATATTTCAACTATCTATTTAACTTTGTTTATTTGAATATATCTTTTGGTACCTCCCAATTTTATGTACTCAGAAATGAACTTTGGTTCTTTCCCTCACAAAAAATGCTCATTCCTGAGTGTATGGCAGCTCTGCCTTCCATTTGCTTAGACCATACTTGATGAGATAATACAAGTGCATCTCTTGATGTTTTTTTTTTTTTCATTCTTCACATTGGATTTATCAACAAATCCTGTTGATTCTACCTCTGAAAATCACCTAGAATGTGACCAAGCTACATTTGTTAACTAAATAAATATTATAGCTTTTCAGAGCATTTGTTTGTTTCTGTCTCTAACCATCTATAACTTTCACTAGGATATATTCTCCACATAAAAATGGACTTTTGTCTTTTGTTTGAAGCTGTGCTCCAGTGATTAGATCAGTTTCTACTTCAAGGCAAGTCTTTATCAATACACACTAAATAAATAAACACATTACAAAAATTATTAGGCATTTAAACCCAAAAATGTTAAAATAATTTGCATGCACTTACATTGCTATGTAAATTAAACTGACAAATTCAGATTATTAGTTATAATGTGTCTTCAAATTACATTTTTGCATCATCTTATAAAATAGGTCTCTCAACTTATATATACAACTTATAGCTAAACAAAACCAGATCAAATTATTCCTGAGTATAACAGTAAACTGCATCTATTTTGCATGTGTTGCTTTCGGTCTGGATGCTGTGTTCTTTCTGACTGCTCATTAAAATTTCACTTACCTTTCAAGACCCAACTCAAATGTCAACTTCTTTTTGAAATCTTTCTAGATTTCTCCATGAAGAATTAATTATGCTTTTCTGATATTTCATGACTCATATTTATTAAACAATTATTTATTTAATTTACTCAGAAGAATATTAAGTACCGTGGAGAAAGAAATGGTTATCTATGTGAATATTTTACTGCAAATACCCTAGAATAAGTTTCCTAGGGCATTAGAAAAATTGTATATTGTTATTAATTATCATTTGATATATCTACTACCACAGTGCCACAGTGTTTCTATGAACAGGTTTCATGAATTATCCTATTTGTGGTTGCTATGGTTCTGAATACTGTGTTTGGTATATAACCAACTTAGAAAATGTTTGTTGAAACATTCATTAATTTCATGGCTATTTCTATGTATTTTTTTCTCCATATTTCATACAGCTGTATGCTGAAACTTCCAGAGTTTATCTGTTATGCACATAATTCTTTGTTTAAAACAATACCTGATTTCTCTGCACTCAAATCAAATGGAATTCAATTTCAGCAAATTATACCTCAGATTTTATCTCTGCCTTCTCTCTGACTGCCCATTGACAGTTCCTTTAGTCGAATATTTCCACTGTGATTACTTTTATATAAATTATATGTCCATAAATTTAATATAAAATTCAACATAAAATTATTGAATAGAAAGGAGAAAATATAATTTTTCTAAATGTGGTTGAACACTTTTAATTTTGTGAAAAAAAACAATTACTCACTTTTTCAGTTAATTTTACGTGATACTTGAACCAAAAAATGTTTTATTTTTAACTTTTGAACTGCAGCTTTAAAAATGTCTTTTTAAAACTGCTAAAACAAAGATTACTTTTTATTAGTATATATTTTGGTCTTATATATTACACTTTGCTACAGTTGTAATCAATAGTTGGAAGATGTAAAATAAAAAGATTCAACACTAAATTCCTCAATTGTTTTGATCTGAAATCATTTTTATGATAATAGTTTCATAAATAAATAACCTAATAAATATAGCACACATATTTTTAAATATAATAATATACAAACTTACTCAATGTATCTATTTTCCTAAATTTACTTCATTTAGTTAAGTCTTACTATCAAGTACCAGTGAAGATATTGGAGAGAGAGACAAATCTTAATAAATATAGTTTCTGCCTTCAAAGACACTCTGGTGTAATCTTTCTTATGTGAACATTTTTTCTCTAGATATTTTGTATAATTTTAAGATTTTTTCCATAGTACATTTAGCATCGTGAATTTCAAATTAAATTATATAACTTGTTAATTGAGCTTGTGCATGAACAAAAAAGTTATTTAATAAATGCTTTTGACTAGATTGTACTTATCTCTGCAAGTCTACTGATGATGCCTAATTTATTTTAATGACTCTCCCATTTCAACATCTTAACACTTTTCTACATTATAATTAGAGTATGCTTAATAACAAGTGACAATTATTAAAGATTTTAATGTATCAGGTCTCCTTCGAACAGTTTTTCAGAAATCTCTCTTGGTCTTCTCAAAGAAGTAGAAAGAGTTATTACGACCATGCTATAATGAAGTACAGAGCAGCATACACAGCACACAAGTAGTAGAGCTAAGTTTCAAGGTCAGACAACAGTGGACAAAGACATATTTTTTTTTCTATAATTTAAACTTCTACTAAGCTATAATTTTAGAACCCACACACCACAGCTTCAAGTAGCCTCAAGAACCAACTAATTGCCAACAATCTTCTATTGAACTGCATAGGCCAGAATTGATAATTTGTTTTATAATTTTTTTAGCACCTATTATTTTGAAAGGTACTCTTTCTGCACTGTAAGGCAAATAAAACTTTGGGCCTTGTGAAACTTATATTAAGGAAGAGTAGAGACTAAAAAATAAATATACAGGATTATTTCAGAGAAAGTGTTACATAAAAAAGAATTTGGCTGGCCTTAATTCAATTCCTGATAGGTGGTCTCTCAATTCTTAGAGTGATGAGAGCATCTTTTTTATTCATGGTGGATCCTGACAGTTGATGGTAAGGAGATGATTTATGGTGAGTACCTAGATAGTTTGCCCTAATGTGAAGACTCAGAATAAGGATTGGCCATGCCAGAAAAACTAACCATGTGATTAGAGTTAAGTTTGAGGCAAGTTATAGCAGCTGACTTCTGGGACATGGAAAAGAAGGATGCTTGGAGATTTGAATTTAATCACATGGGTAATGATTCTCCAATAAATGTAACAAAACCTAAAATAATTGTACCACTATGGCTTGGGTTCTCTCGCCTGGTCAATAATACACATTAACATGCAAGGATGGTGATTTGTTTTGACTTAGTAGAGAGAGGGAACCAGTAGCTTTTGTGTCTGGGACCTCTCTCCGAATCTTATTCTATGTGTTTCTTCCTTTGGCTAGTTTTTATTTGTATCCTTTTTTTTTTTTTTTTTTGCTATAATAAAACTATAATTGTAAGCATAGCATTTTTCTGAGTTTTATGATGTATCCTAGTGAATTGTCAAGCCTTAGGATGTAGTGGGAACTCCAAATTAATAGACAGTTTGACAGAAATTACTGGTGGCCTAGGAACCCACAAAATTGAGGCTGATATTTGAAGTAATGATAGTTTTCTGAGGTACTAAACTTTTAACCTACAGGTTAGCATAAGTCTGGGTAGTTAGCTTTAGAAGTCTTTGCAGAAAAGTGTTTTCAGGGTGGTTAAACAGGGTGATATGAAAGGAAATGTTTGTAAGTTCATATTTAGAATAGAAAAGCAAAGGTGACTTCTAGGGGTGACACTGTGGCTAAACTGTGAAGGATTAGAAAAATCTGGAGATGATTACCTAGAGGTAGAATACTTAAGGCAAAAAGTAGCAAATTCAATGTTGCTAAAAATAATGCAGCTTACTAAATCTAGAACAGGAGAAAACTGAAAGATAACAAAGATAGATAATAGAAATGAAAAGTTAAGGGTTAACAATTATGATAAAGATTGTTTCTATTTACTAAAATCCATGTTCTCCTATCTTCTATGAATTATAGCTAGATTATGTTTCTCATCTCCCCTTGCAGTAATGAAAGGGCATGTGATTAAATTCTAGCTAAGGCAAAGAAAGTAAAAGTAATATGTGTTTTTTTCTAGCCCACCAATTCTGTTTCCTATTTAAGAGCTTTATGCAAATGATGATGAAAATGTAGGGCTACAAGACGGAAAGAAGATGTATTCTTAAATTGCTACATAGAGGGGAATTATTTTCTAATTAGAAAAAGTTAAACAAAAAATAAATTTCTATTTTTTATATAGCTATTTCACATTTGGGCTTCTACTCTAATTAACTCAATCAAATTTCTTACCAAATGTAAATAAGTGTGATAGCTTTTGCAAACCTTTGTGACACTGGAAAGCTCATAGGTAAGCAGAGATTTGATACTGAGGGCTAAGAATAGGCTCTCCTCAATCAGAATTTTACAAAAAATTTCTTAGCCATGAATTTTAATGAGTACTAAAAATCAAGTCAGTAAGGGAATAATCAGAGCTAAGAGCAATGGGCAAAATGGCAGCAAAAAACAACATATAATCTAAGGGCCGGGAGTTTGATGAAAGGATAAACTAAGAAGGAGAATGGGCACAGAGCGAATCATTGGCAATTACAGCTAAATGTCTTTATCTTTTTTTATTCTTGGCTTTAGCTGTAGATTTCTAGTATACACTAGATGTGAAAGCACATGTTTGGGATAAACAATAACACTAACTATAACTTATTAAATATCAAATATTATTTAGATACTGACTCTTTATAAGTAGTATCTCAAAACATAGAAATTATCCAAAATGTACAATGCTGAAGGGACTATGCAGAGCTAAGATAATAAAATTTGGGGAAGTTCAGGTAAATAATTTGCTTAATGTTGTCCAGCTATTATGTAGTAAATCCTAAATTGGAACTCAGCTTGACTGACTTCACTGATTTCACTCTTATAAAGCAACTGCTTCTGAACACTGAATTAAATCAGAAAAAATCACTTGTGAGTGATTAGACAAATCCATCTGGATGGCTACCTATCTTGTCACTTTCAATATAGATTTGGTATCAGAAAACCATAACTATAGTTGTCTTCATCTGCATAATTTCTTTTCTATCTACCTGTCACAACTTTAATTAAGAACTTCACTAATGGAAATGAGAAAGTGGAAAGATTATCACATGACTCTAGGTCTTTATTTTACATCACCTTGAGTAAAGCTGTCCAAAAACATTCTTGCCACTCAGTGTAAGAATGGATTAATATGCACTGACAATAGGCATGATACTCCTATTGCTATAATTATTATGCAAGGTACAAAGTTCAAAGTAAAACTACATCAACTGAACAGAAGGCCTGCTATTTGCAAGACCACACATAGAATAGGTAGATTTAACAGGATTTAGTTTTAAAGTTGTTAAGAAAAAAAAGAAAGAAAGAAAGAAAGAAAGAAAGAAAGAAAGAAAGAAAGAGAGAGAGAGAGAGAGAGAGAGAGAGAAAGAAAGAAAGAAAGAAAGAAAGAAAGAAAGAAAGAGAAAGATAGAAAGATAGAAAGAAAGAAAGAAAGAAAGAAAGAAAGAAAGAAAGAAAGAAAGAAAGAAAGAAAGAAAGAAAGAAAGAAAGAAAGAAAGTTTATTTATTTCACTTGGGGTATACAAACATATAACTTCTCAGCTACTTCATGATGTAATTATTTTTTAAAAATTTTATAAAGTAATATTTTGTTTCAATTTGGCATTTACTAGTCATTTCATTTCCTTTAAGTGATTTTCACACATTTCCAAAAATGAAAATAACTTTTATTTAAGTATCTACTTTTTGTCAGGTATTTTAGTTGATGCCGTATTTTTCAGACAAGAAAGTAAAAACTAAAAATAAATTACTTGCTTAAGTTACAGAAAGCCTGTGGCAACATCCAAGATTTATACTCAGATCAATTCGAATATAAAAATCCGTGTTTATCAAAAGTTTGGATTTAAGCAAAATTGTTTTCTTGTCAGATCATGACATTTACAATGCTTAAAAACTGAGGGCAAATTATGCTTTTACTTTTTTTCTGGAATCATGTTTGGATACTTTATTCACTCACTCAATCACTCAGCCAATGCTTATTTTGAGCCAAATATATATCAGGCATTTTGCTTATGAGGCCTAAAGCAATACACATAGGCAAAATTCAAACCTCATGGAGTTTACAGTTTAGGTAGGGGAAACAGTTAATAAAATAAATTAACACAGGTGTGTTACATGGGAAGATAGTTTAAAATTCTAAATATATAGTAATATAAAAGTTTTTTTAAAGTTCTGTTAAAATAAATTTTTTATCTTTATTTTTAACCATATATGAAGTTATGTGATTATTAATGCAGAATGATGAATTAATTTATTATATATTATAGGCTTGTTTTATCTTATAGTAACTTACTATAGTTCTTATTGGGATATACATAATAGTTGTTAAGTGACAAAGAAAAATAAGTTTTGCAGTAATGTTCTGAAAAAAATGTTTTACAGATTTCAGCAAAGTTGTTTTCATTATTAAGGGAATTCCTTAGAGATGCATAAAATCACAAATAGTGACAACTATTTTTTATCTATTTTGAATATCCTTCTATATGTATAATTGTAACAGCCCTGCTTATTAATCAAAATTAAATATTTTTAAAAATTGAGCTAACAGTATATGAAAACTATGGCAATTTTTAATAAGAAAACAATGTTGCATCAAAAATCTAAATTGATTCACTGAGAGATTAGCTAAAGCTGTTTGAACATTTGTTTAAAATGGCCCTCAAGAACAGCATTCTTGTTGGATTAATGAAGCTACTTCAGTTTGGAAAATTACATTTTTAAAGGTCAGTGCATACCATCATCTCTATGTCTAATCCGTGCTTATCTTAAGAAGCTCAAAGCATATGCAAATAATTCAATGGCATTTAATGAAATCTTTGTCTAGAGACCCACAGTGGAATAACGCACACTGGTCATTATTCAGTTTTGCCTGGAATTTCATTTATTTTATATTTGCTCATAAATGCAGAAAATATAATAATCAATATATCATAACTGTGGTTTCTCAACACATTATATGTTTTTTCTTTTTTATATCTCACAGACTAAGTTTCTTTTTTAATTTACTTTCATTTAGGGGAAATAAAGTGGCTTTAAATTGTAAGACATCATGCTTTATCTGTTTTCTCCATTACAGGAGACATAACTGCACATGCAAAAATTACTGTGCTCAAGGAATTGTCATTTGAAAGCTCTTTAAATCTGGTGTGACAAAACAAGTGGACATATAAAGTGATTGGAAAAATTCCAAATTGTTGCCTTTGAACCTACATTTGCAAGATAAATAAAAATCGTTACACTTCCATTTGTTCTTTGTTTTGTTTTGTTTTTTTCCAAGATAATACTAACTAAAACGAAATAGTTTTGTCCCTTCACTGAAATGAAAGCTCAAAATTGCCTGGACTATATTTGATATTTTATATCACAATATACCTATTTTAATTTAATTTTCTAAGAAATCATTTTATTTTTATTTCAGAGAAAGGGAAAACAATGCTAGTATAATCTACTGGTTAAGAATGATTACGTAATAGTTAAATAATTATTTGTGTGGTATTTATTATAATTTAAGAAAAATAAAAGATTTTAACCTAATGCATTTTTATTTTTTACATTACATATGGTGATTTTATTTTTCATGAGGCAAGAGCCATCAGATGAGTTCAATCAGAAATATGAAATCATGTTTAGTCATTTCGAAAAGAACCAGGAACGGGCAGTCTTTTACTAGTGTAGAGCCTGAACATATAAGCCTTAATAAATATTTTTTGCATTAACAAAAAAAACTAATAAATGTATTTCTGTATGTTATATGACACCAGGTACAATGGCAGTATTGAGAAGGAAATAACACATACTCAAGCATATCATATGGTCATCGTGGATGAGGTAGCATTTGACCTAGCCTAATGAAATGATACAATTATTGAAAAATAATGGGAAGTTGAGGAAGGGTGAACAATCCTATAAAATTGATAGAATTTTTATTGTACAAATTAGGCTTTAGAAGATAAAGCATTCCTTTTGAAATATCTGGTGAACTAATACAAATGTGAGTTTGCAGCTCAAGAGAAAGGCAAGGATATCTACTGAGGAGGCAGCTGCATAGTGGTAAAAAAGAAAAGAAAAGAAAATTTGGTAGTATTAGAATATCTGAGTGAGAAAACAGAGAAAGAGAGAGATTGAGATTCAAAGACAGTGTTTGTAGAAGTGAGAGGTATAGTATATAGTACCAAGAGAAACACACAAAAAAAATTTTTTTAAAGGAATCACTGGTTCACTGTGTCAAATAATGAAAAGTCAAGGAAGATGAGACTTCAGAAAGGTCATTGGTTTTTTTCATCAGGAGGTCCAATATTTCTTGCACGTATGCCAGGTAGTAGAAAAACGGAGAGACAGAGAGAGGTCAAGGGAAAGTTCCATAAAAGAGACGTGTAAATTTCACTCCTCTTTCCAGCACCACTTTCCTGGTTCATGGTGTCCTTATATTTTACTTGGACTACAGCCATAACCTCCTAAACAGCCCTTCGCTGGTGCAATGGGTTTTATTCACAGCTGCAATATGAATCTTCTCAAATCTCAAATTTTAACATATGACTTCCTTGCTCAGAAGACCATTATTGATTAGTCATTATAATTCCAAAATTTTTATCTTGGCATTCAAAGCCCTCCATTTTTTTCTTTTGTTTTCAATGAATTTTTCTTGTCTTATTGTTTTTACGTTTCATCATAGCTTGATAAATATTTGAGGCAGTTTTCTGTTTTTACTCCATTATCTTTTGCCTTAATGTCTTTTCTCATGCTTTTATTTTACTCATCTGGCAATATCATTTTTTAATTTTCTCAGTGTCAATATCCTAGGCATTTTTATGCTACAGGTGAAATGCTATCTATATATTTAGACTTACCTGATTTTCCCCACCTGTAGACTATTTTTGTTTTCCACTCTTCTGAAGTGTCTTCAGACCTCCCTCGTAGCACTTACATACTTTTTTCTTTATAATGTTATTTACTTTAGTTGATATATATTGCTTGCCTATTCAGCATCCAAGTGATATGCTTCTGTTAGTGGCAGCCTAGTTTAAATTAGGATAATAGTCAGTTCATGTATTTCACGTAGAATTAACCGTATTCCCATATGGCCATAGTGAACTGGCTGACAATCCAAATGACCAGAGCACAGTAATCAATCATCACCAGGCTTTTCTGAAACTATAAAGAATGATGTATTCGAGTTCTACTGGAGTCACTTAAGTGATAGAATGATTGTCATAAGTACCTGCTTGAAAGCCAAGTCAGTGCAAATTAAAATAGAATTGAGAAGAAATGAAAGATGATGAGAGAAATTCTAATAAATGTTTTTTGAAATTCTGGATTTAGAAATTCTGTATTTTGTAAATCCAGGGGGCACCATTCATTAGTATTCTGTATTAATGATGTCCCCCTCCCCTCCGCAGAATTATGCGAATCGGCACCCCAACCTTGTAGTTATTTGAGCCAATAATTTCCCATTCTTAAATTAATTCAATTAAATTTTGTTCTTATCCACTGTCATTCGCAAATGAAACAGATAATACATTTATGTGTAGCTTTTAAAAACATGTCTACTACTAGAGAATACATTCTTGAATATGGTATTTGCTTATTTATTTGGAATTCAAATGGTTCCTAACAGTGCTTTCTCCATAGTGAACACATTCATGTTTAAATGTATTCTATTAAGTTGGTCTATTCTAAGATTGATAAGTGAATGTCAATAGAGAGAAAAATGAAGAGTATAAATCATAATATTTTATGTGATTTGTACACCATTAACAGTTTATATCAGATAAAATTTTGTTTGAGGAAAAGTCATTTTTTAAAAAAATTAAATTTAATAACAATAATTATAATTTATATTATATCATTTCAGTTATTTTATGAATCATTGCTATAGTGCATTGTTTATAATATTATTTATATTACAAGACTTTTATTTATATAACTTATGAACTGGGCAATATGGAGGACTTCTGATAGATTTTGATCAATAGCTCTATTCTATCTATCTATCTATCTATCTATCTATCTATCTATCTATCTATCATCTATCTATCATCTATCCATCATCTATCTAATCATCTATCTACCTATCTGTCTATCATCTATCTATTATCTATCATCTATCATCATCATCATCATCTATCTCAGTAACTATATCTTAGAATAAATAAATGTGAGCTCATTCTCAGTGCTTGAGGAAGTAAAATAGTTGTGTGTACACGTGGGCACACACACACACATGCACACACACAAACTCTAGTAGAGTTATAATAATAACTGAAATTTTGTCAGTTTTTGGTAAGAAACCTAAAGGAAATGACTATAGTAATCTTTCTTTCCTTCTGAACTTAATCATTAATTTAAAAAATTCTTTAATTCAGAACCTCACTTCACTCAGTCCTTACTTTTTTTCATATATGTTTTAAACATATTAATAAATATTTCTACATTATAAAAAATGTATGAGATCTTAAACAGTGTTTTAAAAGAGCTGTGAAAAGAAGCAGAACTTGGGGAAGAAAGAGTGCAGGCAGAATTATTTTGCTCATTCTTGTGCAGTTGAAAAGAGTGATCACAAGCACAGGACACAAAAATTAATGGGTTTCTAAAATAGTAAAAAGTGTTTAAGTTAAAGTGGGTAAAAATTTACTCTTTTAAGTCTTGGAATGCTAGATAAGATGACTATGCTCTAATGTTATTAAAGGTAAGACAAATCATTCTTCTCTTGGCCCCTATCCAAGGCAATTATGCCTGGAGATGTGAGGATGAACCAGAAGACTTCTTAAAATGCTTCCTTTAATTTATAACTATCAAGATGAGTGTGTATATAAATGAATACACATGTACTTATTTTGAGAAATAATAGTGCTCCAAATATGTGTGAGCATAACAGATGTGTATTCCATGAAAAAATCAATGGAAAAATCTCAGTAGACATAAAAGTGCAACAGAAATTCATGGAAGTTTCTCAAAAGTTACTTTACCTTTTGTGAAGGCACAATGACAAGGCATAATTTAGTGAAAGTTCTACGATAAAATCTTAAATTTTTCTATCTAGTACTCTTTTCCCACATAGAGAAAAAAAGCCAATATATTAAATAATGTAATGCAAATTAGTACAATTATAAATAATCCATAATAAACTTAGCTAAAAGGAACAGGAAATAGCCTAATATGTCTGTTAATTATATTTACATAGTTACTAGTAAAACAGTAAAACATTTACTTTTCTGTTTCTGTGTTACTTCAGACTCTGGAATATATAAATGTTTTAAAGCAGCTTCAATATTTTCTTTAAAATGACAAACATACTTCAAATTATTTAAGAAAAAAATCAAATTATGGTTCATACTTGGAAAATTTTAGTTTCATCTGTGGCTATTCATTCTCAGTGGATTTAAATGCTATAATTCACTTTTCACTTATGTAGCAAGAAACTAGTTTGAGGCAAACCAACTTTATTTCCCTCAGCAATTTAAGCTTGGAAAATCCTGAATGTTGATAATGTGAGGTAATGAGAATGGAGGGCATAATCCTTATGTAAATATAAAGAACTTCCTCTGATTTTCAGGAGAGTTTGAGTTAAGGTTAAAAAAATTCCAAATTACTTTATAAAGCAAAACTTTTATTAATAAATAAAATTAGCAGTAGTAGTAATAATAATAATAATTATAATAATAATAATAATAATAAATAGACTGTCCACTAGAAATAGAATGATTTTGAAACAAATTTATAGCCATATAAGATAATCAGTTCTACTGGAATTTCCAATCGAAATTCTAAAAACAACTTTCCTTAAAATTTTTAGTGTGATTGTTATCTGTGATCAAATATGATAAAGTTCAGGGTGCAACAGAGAAGGCTATATACTTTTTTATCTTATATAGTGATGTAGCTTACTTTCCCAATTCCCAAGCCAATAGTCTAGCAGTGCTCTTGATTAGGTAATTTGCTTTTCTCTTGTATTTAAATAGTGTATATTCTTTATTAACTTTGATTGCAATGTAGTCCAAAGCTTTTTCAGTAAAATCTTCCCTTTCCTCACCATCAGTAACATTTTTATTTTATGTGTGTTCTGCCATATGCACTAAAAGTCTGGGCTTCGTGGCTCAAATCCAAGCTATGTCCCAAGATAACTTCAATTCCTAACAACACTTTGAAGACTAGGTACTCGAAGGAAGGTCTGCTATTTCTGAAAACTGAACAATGAAGCTATCCATTCTCAACTTTGGAACCTCTACCTTTATATAAAAGTAGTTGATCTCTCTGGGCTGAATCCAGCTATTCTAATTCTAGTTCTCTTTTTGTAATTGATTTCCAAATTATATGCCATTCTTTTAAATAATGTGTAGCTCTGTTTTTCTAGCCACTCATGCTGCCTTTTGGTCTGATGTTACCATAGATTTTCTTTGATTTGCGTGTGCATATTTTTCCGTGATTATTTTACTTTCAAAATTTGTCTTTATGTTTGACATGTCTTTGTAAACTCACATAGCTGGGAGAAGTTTTTTTTATGTGTCTACCAATAAAATTTGGATTGATTTCTAGGATTTTATGTTGGATTTTGTCTCTGTCCAACTTTTTATATTCCCTACTCATCCACCCACTCCTTTTTGACTGGGAGATATATTTATATATTTCATCTAAATGATGTGTGAATCTTCGAAGATGTTAATTCCAGTTGGAAACCTCATAACTCATAAGAATGTGTAGTATTTTAACTGTACTTTGTTTTATAATTTCACAAAATATATAATTATTTTGTATAGTTAAGGTTTGTTTAAATTTATCTTTTTTATTTTGGATTTTCTTTACACATCTTTTTTTATTTTAGACTTTTCTTTTGGATTCCTTTGCTAATTTCTGCTGTATAGTCTAAAAGTTCCTTAATGGTACTCTCTTTGTTGTATCACTTCAGTTTTTAGTTTTCCTGAAAATCTTTTTAATATATTCTCATAGAATAATAGTTTCTCTAGGTGCATGATTTTAGATTCTCAATTTTTCTTCAATTATTTGAGAATATAAATTGTTTTCCCTTGTGGCTGCTGACACTATCAACTGTCAGTTTAATTTTTGTCTTTTTTGGGGGGTGAGGTTAATTTTTCTTCTTTTCTAATGGCTTCTTTTAAGATAGTCTCTTTATCTTTATTCATTTGAAGATTCATTATAATATACCTTAGTTCAAGTTTCTTTTTATTTATTGTAGTAAGAGTTTTTGCTCTCCTAAACCTGATAATTTATATTTTTAATCAGCTCTGCACATCTCATCTAAGAGCTTTTGAATTTCTTTTCTCACTCATACTTTATCTTTTCGAATCTCTTCATTCTATTTTTCTCATCTTAATCTCTTTTTGTCTCTCTGCTTTATGGGAAAATCTTCAGATAAATTTTATAGTTTATAAAGTTCTCACTTTAACTGCTTCCAAGGTACCATTTAGTTCATGAAAGAATATTTACTTTTGTTGTATATATTTTTTTATTTCTATATCTTTTTGGTTCTTTTTAAAATTTTGCTGTCTTTTTTGTAATCTCTTGTTTTTTTTGCCATACCTTTTTAATTTTAAATGATTAAATAATTCTTATTTCATATTCTATTTTGTGTAATGCTAAAATCTGCAGTCTTTATGAATCTGTTTCTGTTTGCTATTATTTCTTATTCTCATGCTGGCATGTTTCATTGTTTATTTTATGACTTTTATTGTGAGCTCGATATCCATGGGACTTTAACTATGGTAAGACATTGAGCTCTGTGCTAAAGGTGATTTCTTCCAGAGAAAAATTATATTTCCTTTTGCCAAGCATCTGGGACACTACCAATCTGGAACTATTTTAAATTCAATTCTGGTTTACAATCAGAAATTCTTAGGGGTAAGTTTTTTCCTCTTCTTTCACCTATCCAGAACAGGGATGAGATAATCTTCCATAACATCTTCTTTTGGGTCACTGAATGATGTGAAAGCCAACTTCCATCTTCTATCTACCTTCCCTTCTCACACAGGCCATAGACTTTGGTTTCCATCCTACACTTATATGTGTACTTTTAAAATAGAAAGCTGTAGGTAAGGAATGGCAAATGTCTTAAGGACAGATCTTGGCTTCAGTCCCTGATGGCCTCTTCAGAGTTATGGTTTCTTAAAGTTTTGTTCTCTGAAAATTACCCACCCTTTATTGCTAGTTCAGCCATAAATGTAAGGTACATTAATAAATATTATACTCAGAATTTTTTTTTTAATTTGTTGGGGTGACATTGATTAACAAAATTATATAGGTTTAGAGTATACAATTCAATAACACACCATATATATATTGCATTGTGTGTTCACCACCCAGAGTTAAATTTCCTTTTGTCACCATATGTTTTACCCCCTTGACTCTTATCTACATCTCTCCCTTCTCCTTTTTCTCTGGTATTCACCAAACTTTGTCTGTTTGTCTTGTTTGTTTGTTGCTTTCAGTTTTATATCCGACATATAAGTGAAAAATTTCAGATTTGAATGGATTTCTTTAGTTACCTAGTCAATTATATTTCCAGAAATAAAAGTGCTTAGGTGAATTCTATATATATAATGTGGACAGGTAAATGAACCTAGTTCTACAGTGAGTGCTTGTGGACTATCTACTTCATGAGCCTAACTGTATATTATACTGAGCTGAATAATGTTCCCAAAATTCATGTCTTCTTGGAACTTGTGAATATGACATTGTTTAGAAATAAGTTCTTTGCAGTATAATCAAGTTAAAATGAAGTCATACTACATTAAGGGAAGCCCTATATCAGTATGACTGGTGTCTTTATAAAAAGAGAATAAACACAGAGATATACACGAGGAGCTGGCCATGTGACAACAGAAGCAGAGATTAGAGAGATTCATTCATAAGCCAAAGAACACCAAGGATTTCCTGCTACAAGCAGGAGTTAGGAGAGAGGTATGGAATGGGTTCTCCTTCAGAACTTACAGAAGAAACTAATGTTGGAGACAACTTGATTTCAAACTTCTAGCCTCCAGAACTATGAGAGAATAAATTTCTGTTGTTTTAAGATACCAGGATTCTGGTAATATGTTACAATAGCCCTAAGAAACTAATACATATAAATCAGGACTTCCTGATTTTTTTCTAAGGTTTCTTAGGTTTTATTTGTATTTGTGTATGTGCATCAATATATACTTACTCTATGTACAGAGAGTATTTTTTGTGCCTAAAACACTGAGGTATTTTTGTAGAAATGTTATTTTCATGATTCAGCAGGAGAGTAAAAGCATATAAAGTTTATAACATATCTAAAGAGAGAGAGAGTAAAAAACACTTAATCATTTTGATGTATTAATTGGTAGTCAATTTTAGGAATAGACTCTAAGTAGTTTGAATTAGAACTCTTGTGATAACCTTTTAAAAATAAGAAAAATATTTCATAGTATATCAATCATCAAGAAATTTCAAATTGGAAACTGCAAGGATAATTTTCAAAATTCTTTAATGCCAACATACCTATGATATATATACATTGATATATTATGTGATAGATATATGTTATATTGGTTTCTTGCTTGAGAAAGTATTAAGATATATTGTTCCTCAAGGTAAATATTGACTTTAGAATTTGGACACTCTATATTTGACTCATCCATCAACATATTTTGAGTTTCTTCAGTGTTCAATATTTCCTTAGTGGTAAATGAAATGACAGGAGTAAAAGCAGTTTACCTTTGTGTTCCCTCTAGGAGACTTTCAGAGAATTTATTTGGAACTAGAAACAAACTACTTCAAAACGATGACTTTTTAAAAACTAACCTCTTGCTCAAAGTGTGTGTGTGTGTGTGTGTGTGTGTGTGTGTGTGTGTGTGTGTGTGTGTGTGTGTGTGTTTGTGTGAAAAACTAATGTAGATTTACTGAGTTGTAAGCAAGAGATTTAGGGAAGAATCATGTAGTTGTGCTGTTAGAGTAAATTCCTAAGGATTATTTATTTTCTTATGATGACCTCAATTTCTTCTTAATCTTTCTGAAAATAGCTCTTTTGGTTATGTGATAAATATATCTCTAATTGTATTTTATATTTTGCCTTAGATGTATGTATATTTACATATAAATGCATATACCTACACATGTATATTTTTATGTTATATGTATATATGTACATATATGTATCTCACATACACACATATGACAAAAACAGAAAGCTTTCACAACTTAAAATAGAAAAGGTTCAATCTCTTTACTTAAGCTAGCTACTCGTATGTTAATAGATACATACATTGACTCTGACAGCCTTTAGGTTAATTTTTTAGTTTGAACATTCAATTCTGTTGAAGACTGGTGCTCATTCTTCTTCTTCCACGTTACACTAATAACAAAGTCTGACTGTTTACAATATAAGTAACTGTCATGCAACTGTCAACCCACAGTTGATATTTGATAATGTCTCTATGTAATGACACCCTCTTAAACATCTTTATCTCCCTTGAGGGACACACCTCCTTTCACTGCACTCACTTGATAACACCCTTAACACTCTTCTGGCTTCATACAAGTAGTCACCATACTTGCACCAGCTCTCACTCACTGAAAGTTAGAGAAACCACACACCTGGGCTGACTCGTAGACTTTTAACTAATCACCACAGACCTCAGCTGAGTACTCAAAAACAACTTACAATTTTACTACTTTTTCATAGTGTGTTTGGGTAATAGACACTACTGTTCTCATTGTACTTGAATCACTTTCTCTACTGAAAGGAAACAAAATACCAGGGAGCTCCAAGTTTAAGTTTCTTACCAGCCCAGATTGAGAATTTTAGTCAAAAATTATATTGGATAATAGAAAATAAAGGGATTTAACTTCTTTCAAAAGTGGGTTGTGGCCTATGCTTTAAATTTACTATAGTATTAAGTGACTACTCTTTGAGAGCAACTACTTTATAATTCTTTCTTGTTCTTATTCTAACTTCATGACCTATTTTATTATTCTTTTAGAAACTAATTCTTTTAAAGGGGAACTTTTCAAATCTTATACAATAAATATACAAAGTAGCAATATTTTATCTACATTTTGTAATCTGAGTCTACATAATTCAAGATTAAGTTTTCTATTTGAATATAGAAAATGAATATGTACATGTGTGTTCATGTGCACATTCTATAAGAAAATAAATCTAAAAGCATTAATATATTTTCTCTTTGACGTTGATTTTTGTTTGTGCAGCATTATCTCATTTTCTGCAGTGGGTGCTTCCTGAAAAAACTACATAGTCTATTTCATGTATTATATTATTTGTCCTCTTTATTAGTTTTTATGCTATCTAATTTCCCTCTAAAGTTATTGGATATTAAGCACATTTTCAACACCAGGCTCATAAATTAATCAAACTCAGATGACATTATGATAACATAAAACAACATGTTAAATTATATAATAAAATAGAAATAATTGCATAAGAATAAACAAATCTCTTATAGAAGTACTGATGCACATAAACGACAGTAGTGTAGAATCTGTAGCTTTCTTCTGGAAATGATCCCCCAATGTGAAAATATAGTATACATAGCTTACAGTTCACTCAGTCCTTAATATTTAAAATTACTCAAATTCTGGACAGTGTTTAAAAAATTGGAGGATTTTCGTAATTAAAGATTGTATAGACAAAATGAAATTTATTAATGCTTATTGTATATTTAAAGTTTACATCATTCATACATACAAAAATTCACTTTATATTGTATTTATGCATTAGCAATCTTTCACCTTTCTCTTGACTTCCAATGAAGTTCCCGATCATCATCTCAATACTCGGCAATGTGATTGGGTTGAACTAATCCCAACCCAATGGAAAGAAAATACATAATTGTCTTAAACCAATTAGTTTACATTCTCTTTTTATATAAAGATGATTTAATAAGGAATATATAATCAATGTAAGACAGTGAAATGGAAGATCTTTCTGATTCTTTAGAGAAAAAGAAGCTTGCAATTTACTTCAAATTAGGAGGTACACAGGTGTAAAATATGAAACTGCTGCCATTAAACTAATGCCATAGGCTAATACAGAGGATTAATGCACAAACAGAGGCAGGGCCAAGACATAGCAACCAAGTATAATTTTGTCAGGTGAACAGCTAATTCAAAGACTCTTGAAATTAGTTCTACTGGATTTTCACCTTATATGAGATAATAAATGCCATTTTTAAAAAACACATTGAATTGTATTTTCTGCTTCTATTTGCCCCATCTTACCCTCTATTACAAAGAAATAAATGACCCTCTTTTTATCAAAAAATAAACCTTCCATCATTTTACTTCTCAAGAAGTTCTTAAGTTATTCCTTCACCCAGTTGCATTATTTTTTTCCCCTTACTGTCATAAAATCTTCTAGTATCTCCTAGGTAAAGACTAAGCTAAAACAAAACCGTCCTTCTTACATCATTCCTCAAATACCATTAAGTTGCTCTGCTTGTGTCTTAACAGAGAGTAGAGCTATTGTCTAGATGTTATAAATTACTGATTTCTCTTTTCAGAACTTTCTCATCTGGGCCTCATGGTTACCACTTTACTCAGGAGAACCGTTTTCCCAATCCATACAAACCAACCTTCTCTCCTTTCTCAATCCGGTGTTTCAGCAAAAAGTATCATTATCAAGTTGTTCTTCCTCTTACTTTACAGGCTTCTCCTTGTTACTCTAATTTGTTAATATACATCTCTATATTTTAATATGGTTCTAAGATTCCATTCTAGTTCCCTTTTCCTTGCCTCCCTTTTACAATTTCTTCTCTTTTGTTCTTTGCTGGATGTTGACTGGAGTTTTCTCTCAATTTATTGTCTCTTAGGCCTTTCCACATAGTTCTTGTTTCATCAAAGTCAAAAAAGAAAAAAGACAAAAAAGGAGAGAGAGAGAGAATCTGTTAGAAAGACAAAAGTCATAATTTCTTTTAACCTAGTCATGGAAGTTACTCCCTCTCAGTGTTTCCATATTCTCTTGGTTAGAGTAAATTACTAAGTGGAAGAGATTACACGGTTATGAAGAAAAGCGCCCAGGAAGTTGGGCTCTTTTGGTGCCATCTTGGAAGCCTGTTTAACACTGACTTACATATTATATGAAACATAAACATAACGTGAACATGCTAGCATTCAGAAATATTGAGTCAAAAATCATGTGAAATAGGTTGTCTTTTTGTTTTGTTAATGGTTTCTTTTGTTGTGCAAAACTTTTTAGTTTGATTGTTAGAAGATATTTGCCAATGATACATATGATAAGGGGTTAATATTCAAAATTTGTAAAGAACTCACAGAACACCAAAAAAATAAACAATCTAATAAATAAATTTTTAAAAAGGGCAGGGGACTTGAATAGACATTTCTCCAGAGGACATCCAGATGACCAATAGACATATGAATAGATCCTCAATGTCACTAATCATTAGCAAAATGCAAATTAAAATGACAAATTATCACTCTACAGAATGGCTATCTTTAATTACAAACAAGCGTTGGTTAAGATGTAGAGAAAAGAGAATCATCATGCACTGTTTGTGGGATTTCAAATTTGTGCAGCCAATATGAAAAACAATATGGAGGTTTCTCAAGAAATTAAAAATAGAACTACCTAATGACCTAGCAATTTCACTTCTGGATATTTATCCAAAGAAATTGAAAACACTAATTTGGAAACACTATGTTCATTGCAGCATTATTTATAATAGCCAAGATATGGAAGGAACCTAAATGCCCGTCAATGGACAATTGAATAAGGAAGATGTGGTACATACATACATTGAAATATTATTTGTCTATAAAAAAAAATAAACGATTAGATTGCGACAACATGGATGGACCTAAAGGGCATTATTCTAAGTCAAACAAGTCAGACAGAGAAAGACGAATACCATATCTCCCTTATATGTGGAATCTAAAGAATAAAATAAATAAACAAAACAGAAACGGATTCATAGATACAAAGAACAAACTGATGTTTGCCAGTTTGGTGAGGGGCTGGATGGAAAAGTTGAAGAGATTAAAAAGTACAAATTTTACTTACAAAATAGTCACAGGATGTAAATTACAGCATAGGTAATATAGTCAATAATATTGTAGTGACTAGATATAGTGTCAAGTGAGTACTAGACTTATTCAGGGGAATCACTTTGTAGATTATATAAATGTCTAACCACTATGCTGTATACTCAAAACTAATATATAATAATGCTGAATGTCAAATTAAAAATAAAAAATTTAAATGAATACATAAAATAAATGAAATATAAAATAAATGTTTTATTTAAAATTAGTTTTTTTCCAAGGAATAAATTAACACAAATTTAGCATGCTGATATATAGCATAAACAAGGAAATATATATTCCATATAGAATATGCAAGTTAAATGGCAATAATAAATTTGAAAAGTATTTTCTTTAACTATACAGCTCTTCATTGTAGAGATGGTACTGGCACAGACTATGGAATGAAAGCCTATGTGTAACTGCCAGGGACTACAAACTTAAAAGCATACATTGTTTTAATTTTCTTTAAAAATGCCAAATTATTTCTCTTAAGACAGTTATAATTTTAAATAATCCTGAGGCTTGATGTCCTAATGCCTTTGTTAATGTTTGGACATTCCTCATCACATATTTTGCCAAGTACTTTATTTTACATAATTTCCTGCCCATGTTTGGAATTGATCTTGACAGACTTTAATCAGCTTCGTGGAACTCTATAAATTTTCAAGCATAAATGTAATGTTTGGTCTACCCATTTTAGGGGACTTTTAAAATAAACATCTGGCAATAGCAACAAATGTTTAAGAATATCTTTTTCTTTTTTCTATGTTGTCCTCAGTAGTTACAGGGTTTCCAGAGAATGAAAAGTTTTGGATCTTTTGCCTATCTTAACATGATATCTTGTAATGGTGATATTTCCAGTCTATTGATGTTGTAATCAAATATGATTTGAAATTTTTATTAATATATTTTATTTAGTTCAAGCTGACATATGAGTGAGTGCTCTAAATATTGTTTTTACCAATTCAAACACATATTTTGAAGCTTTACAAATAATTCAGTTCTATTTCATAATTCAATTTAGTAAAAATTTTCCATGCAAGTAACTCAGACAAGGGCTATTATCTTTAAATATCATTTTCTATGTTCTGTATTATTCCTGAACATCAGGTCAGCATTGCCAATTTCATGATTTAATTATTTGATCCATGATGTCAGACATTTATTATAAATAATGAACTGTATTTCCTTTCATCTAGAACAAATGTTATTCATATGGAAATTTTCCAGAAATTAGCAAGAAGGGAAGTAAGAAAATTTATTAGATTTCTTCTAACTTTGCTTGTGTTCAATAACATGCAACTTATACTATTAATGCTGTCTGCTGTAAGTCAGTAGATAGTAGTCTCACGTTAACAGGTTTGGTAAATTCCCAAGTTCCAAGACTATCTCTCTACTTTGACATTCCCACAAACTAAAATATTAACAAATAAGATCACTTATTTAAAAACTTGTACTGTTTTTTTAATTGTGTGTGTGTGTTACTGTAACAAAAGGACCCAGTAAGAAAAAAAAAAAAGTGGATTTCAGCATTTTTAAAATTGCTTTCAATCAATAGGAAAAAGAGACCAATGTTGAATTTCTAAATGTTCTTTGAAAGAAAATTATGAGATATCCAGGATTTCATCGCCGAAGGTTGCTGAAGAAAGGGGATAAGGGAACATAATGTTACTGTGGTGTGGTAGAGGGAATTTAGAAGGAAGTAGATTCATGTACCATGATATACCTGGGAAAGCTGGCTGTTTCTTGTCATGGCAAAGGCTCCCAGTGGACACTAAAGCAATAGAGACATCCACCATATGGGAATCATCAGATCTAACATTATCAATTGATCAAATTAGCGGATGCAGCTTTACATGTATTAACATGGGAAGGAACTTCAGAACCTTCTCAGAAACCTGATAAAGAGAAGGAGTGTCAATGGCAAGAGATGGATTCTTTTTGTTTGTTTGTTTTGACTTGAATTTTAAAAAACTATCTGGCTATTTAGTAGGGATCTGGGTTGAGGAGTGGCCAGAGGCAAATTTGATTGAATTTAGAAAATGATCACTGGGATTTTTTTTTTTTTGGTTGTTTAAAAGCTATAATATTAGTTTAAATAAATTTTGTTTGCATGCTTTGAGGAATATAGAAAATGATAAAATGATCTTTGCCAACATGGGATACATATGCTAGTAGAGAATATAATAGTGACATAAAATACATTGCTCTATGTAAAAAATATTGTGTCATAAAAGACAATTGATAATACTGAAAATTATTGCTACAATAGTTTAAATGAAAAGAAACTACTTCAAACTGGTAAACTAAGAGTTCCTGTATGAAGATGGGTCTTGTTTTCTCCAACTAAGAGGAATAAAAAGACATAACTAAATGATTGCTTGTTAAAGATCAAAGATAATAAAAATTATTTTAACTTGCAATTAACTTCTCAGTTAACTTGCAATTCCTGGAGTATATCATTGATATTTTGTCTTAAGTTGAAAAATGTATCTGAAACCAGGAAAATCTACTAGATCATTGATTAATTGTTGTCAATTACAAATTTAATTAATTACTTTTACTTTAAACCAAGCTCTCTTGCCTTGATTAAAGATAGCAAATGTGAATTCAAAAAACTGAATACTACATTCACTTACAAATTGATTTGATTTATAAAAGTATTTTTAAAATGAGCACACAAATACTTCTCGTTCCAAACTTGTCTGTCGATAAGCCATTGTAAAAAAATGGTCCTGCTCCGAGGACATGAATTGAAAATGCTTTTATTTTTTTTAAATCACAATCACCCAAAGTTTATGATTTACATTAAGATTTACACTCTTTGTGCTGTACATTCTATGGGTTTGAATACATGTATAATGACTTGTATCCATCATTATATTCTTCATCATACTGAAGAGTTTCAATGGCTGAAAAACCCTCTGTGCTCTGCCCGGCAATCACTGATCTTGCTCTCTCCATATTTTGCCTTTTCCAGATTGTCACATAGTTGAAATCATACAGTACATAGTCTTTTCAGATTGTCTTCTATTATTTGCATACACCATTTGCTTTCCTCATGTCTTTTCATGGCTTAATAACTTGTCTTTAGCCCTAAATAATATTTCGTTGTTGGTATATATCACAGTTTATTTATACATTCATCTACTAAAAGTTGCTTCCAAGATTGACAATTATGAATAAAGTTGCTATAAACAGTCATGTGCAAGGTTTTTGTGTAGACATATTTTCAATTCCTTTGGGAGAAATACCAAGGAGCACTATTGCCTCCTAGAAATGATTGAATTAACCAGATCTAATCTACCAGCTATCAGCCACCTAATAACCGAACAGATTCTTTTTTCTTATCTTTATCTCTAAACAACAATAAGATTAGTCAGTAAATTCATAGTGGGAGGCTGACATAGATTGTGGCTCAGAATTAGCTCAGGTCATACTAAGTGCCAGGCTACACAGTATGTAGAAATCTTAAGTTGAGAATGACAGTTTTCACAAAGAGAAACTTAGTACATTTGCACAGAGAAGCAACCATGAGAACCTCAGAAGTAAAAAAATTCAAATATAACTTCAGAAACTGGCACCTTCCTTGTTCTTTATTCTAAATTCTGAGGACTTAGCTGTACATTATTTCCTTTCATGATTTCTTCCAGCTTTATATGAGCTGGCCCAAGAGAGATGTATTTCTTATAGCCTAAAGAGTTTTGACTAGAACATTTAAATGATGGATTCTGACTAGTAATACATGGTCTATATTTTTATGTAAGTAAAACAAACAAACAAACAAACAAACAAACAAACAAAATGCTAGGCTTTGGAGCAGAGGCTTACAAAAAAAATATTTACTTATAGATAAAAATTTACCTATGTCTTCAATTTTGCTTCAGGTTCTGATCCAAAACAGAAGCCATTTTATTCAGTAAGCCTTCTCTTATTCTTATTCTGAACTTGAGATTTTTTTACAGAAGTTGGGTTTTTTAATTGTGTGGTTAGAGTAAAACAAATAATAATAAAAAAGAGTATATTCATTGAAAAGGTGCTATGGTATCTCTGGGAATTCAAGATCTAAGATATAGGTCAAAAATGGATAGAAACAAGCAGAGTACTGGGAAAACCAAGGAACTTCTGAGTTTCTCCTCTCCTCTCCTCTCCTCTCCCCTCCCCTCCCCTCCCTTCTCCTTCCCTCCCCTCCTCTCCTCTTCTCTCCCCTCCTCTCCTCTCGTGTAGTTTTCCCATCTCCACTCCACCCCACCCCCTGGATTCACTTCCTTTTACTTTCCTTTGTATATCTGTTTTATTCTTTTCTCTAGCTGTCAACAACTTTTTCTTTCTTGTTTGTCTGCATGACAAAATATGGCCAAAAACAGCTTTTAAATTTACTTACGTTCTGGTTCAGTTACCTAAAGAGAGGAAGAAGTCTCCTTATTGGTTCCCAGGAGGAGACCAACTCAAATAAATGAATCTATGTCTTTGTATACACCTCCTGAGTCTCTTTTAACCAAAAGCCTGTCATTGTAAATATTTTTTGTTTTGTGGCTTGTTTGTAAAATACCTTACAAATTTAACCTCATCAAATAAGTTTCTACATATTGCAAAGTTTTTAAAGGTAGATATTCTGTTATTAATCTTGTTATTTGTTTAACCTAAAGTCATAATTGTAAAAAAACATAAAAACGACCCAACACAGTTTTTAAAAATAATGAATAATATAATGGGAAAAAAAGTTAATTATCTGGTTCAAGGCAGCTAATCTTGCTTTCTATCTTGCTTTTGCAAATGATTACCTCCTTTTGAAAGTGGGATACTCTTAGAAACCAGCTTCATGCCTGGGCCATATTAGCTTTGAAAAGATTTCTTTACTTAGATAGATTTCATATATTGCTGGCTATATCTGCCTGCTCCTCTTAGGCTCTATCTCTTAAGATGCCATACATTTCCTCTTTTTGCTCCTTACTAGGACCCTAATTATCCTCAGTGTACTATAAATTGTGCTTTCCAGTTCTATGTGTATAGTTAAGATAAATAACTTGTATTGAATAAAATAATAGATTAATAAATGAATGAAAGAGTGTAGATGAGTTATGCCTATGAAAACAAACTATTCCTGAATACATCTTTGTGTAATAACATTAATTTTTTTGACTTAAATATTTTAGGATTCACAAGAATTGGTTCAATGTCTTTCCCTGTGCCTTTCACCCCATGATACTTTTAATTATTTTTAAGAGAAATGAAAGTATCATCTAATATATGCATATATACATATATATACAAACACATATGTACCCATACATACATACATGTAAATTCACACACATACATACATATTTGCAGTTATATGTATGAACATATATATATGCATATATAATATGTCTATGCATATAATTTTTTTCTGCAGAATTTGATATTGTGCTTGGGATTAAATGGACTCCACGTTTTTCTTGTGGAAAAAATGTAATGAATATTTGCTTCTTTTGCTAACAAGATCTCTACTTTTCCTCTAGGTAACTACCCCATCTCTTTAATTGCCATATGTTCACATAAAGCTGTCTGCCCAGGCACATTTATTTTAATCAGTAAGTGCTATTAGTGTTATCATCATATATTATCAAATAGCTGGGCTTATTAAAAATACAAAAAAATGTGATAAACCAAAAATACAGATGGCTTTCATTTATTGTTTCTTTAAACAGTGCTTAGGAAATATGGCTGTCATAGTCTGTCTAGTTTAAACTCAGTTTGTTAACTAAAACTAATACAGCTGCACCAAAAACCCTTACAGTCAGTATTTCAAACCATCATTTAGTTTTTAATTCTGAACAATCACAGAAGCCCCCAAAGGAAGGCTGAACTCAGGGGAAAGACATATAGGATCAAAAATGACGTGAAGTCTCTTGCTCTAACAATGCCTTGGGCAACTGGTTACCAAATTTGGACTGTTTGCCCTGGCAGAGAAAAAGAAGCAAAAAGCTTCCCTTGTGAATATGCTTGCAGTTTGCTGAGCTTAGTCAAGCTCTGTCTGCTGTCTTTTGTACTAAGATACTTACAAATTTTACAACTATTTTACTGCCTAGATGAGCCATGTCAGAAGTGTACATGAACTCTTACTTCAAAATCTTCCGAATTCCTAGCTACCCACCACCCTTCAAAGCTTTTATAACCTTCCTTTGAAATGAAAAATAGTTTAAGATGTTCTTAGACATAACAACTATGGAAAAGAAAAAAAAGTTGCAATAGTCAAAATTGTTTTAACAAAAGGAAAAGAGCACGAGGTTGTCTCAGCACTTTGTGAATTGTAGTTATAGAACTTTAGTTTTATTAATTACAGGTTATAGGAGACACTGAGAGGCATGCCACTATGCTTAAAATCAGGTTTGCAAACTTGAAACCAGTCCAAAGTGTTCCCCCAAATCAGCAGTGAAACAATGAAAAAATGTTTTGTTGATTTTTTTCCCCCACAATGGCTTTCTATATGACAGACTTTCCATTTCTATGAAGTTAATTATCAATCTGTGTTAATTTACTATTATTTCAGATCACTTGTAATCATGAATGCTTAGTACTTTATCATATGTTGTTTACTCTCAATTTATGTTGAGGAAAAATTAATTTTTCTCTGATCTTTTAGGTTCTTAGCTGAACTCCACTGTAATAAAAGACATCAACAGGAGGCAAACAAATAAATGTTTAATAACATGTATACCTTCTATATACATGGGAGATGCCCAGAAAAATTAAGTAACTCCCCAGAAATGGCTCAGCTATCACCTTTAATACTATCTCTAGCTAAAGATAAAAGATGTTGAAGGTGGGAGGGAACATGTTATAGAAGGTTGCCAGGAAAGAAGATGTGAAAAAGCTTACATGAAATTCATTGGTGGTAGATTAAGGCGGTGAGAGAAAGCAAAGTGAGGAAATCTCTAAGATGAAAGCAAAATGAAGAGACAAATACTTATGTTCCTTGGTGAGTACAGGATAGATTAATAATTAACATTAACAGTACATAGAGATGGTGTGTGGGCCACAAGATAACAGTGAGGGGTTCTATGGTCTCGTGCTCTGTGGTCTTGAGCTCTGGTACCAGCGTTGTGACTTCAAGGGGCAGGGAAGAAAATCCTGTTATTTCAAAGCTGTGTCATCCTAAATGCACAAAGACAATAAACAGGCTTAGGTAAGGTAGAGATCAACCTTTGTCATACAAGCTACCGGCCTAGGATGTGACTACACACCATGACCCAGTTGGGAATTTTATGTTCATGCCATCCTCTGTGCTGGCTTTCAGTCACTGAGTTTGTAAGGCATGCCATGTATAGCCAAAGAGTAACTCAGCTTTCAGCACCAATGAAAAATTCTTTTTTGTATTCATGTAGTTTTTTTCTTTCCTTTTCTCTTAAAAACATCCTGCCTTTACCCTGTAATTAGGACAGTATTTGGGTTCCTGCCTGAATCTGTGTTTTTCCCAACTGCAACTATTTTTGACTTTCAAATAAATGCTTGTTGTCTCTAATTTTGGATTTTCATTGTTAGGGAGACATTTTTGCAATGTAAACTAAAACCACATCAATGGCTTTTAAATATAAATCAAAACTTGAATTCCTTCTCTTAAACTTCTATGACAATATCAACTTCAGCAGTGATGATATATTCTCGGTAGTTTTTATTGCTTTATATCAACATTTTAAATCCTAACACCTCTGCAGAACCAAGTTGTAATACATTTCTTTCAAGAAGTTCTAATAGAATCTTATTTAATTTTGCATCATATAACGGGATATCTTTTTCTGAATGCAAATTAATAAAACTTCTAAGATTTATTTATAAAAAGAACAATGTGTATATTTACAATTCAGAAAATGAATAGTGGTTAAAAAGATTCTATAATTTCCTGACATTATGATTGGCTCATTTTCAAATTTCTTTCTTTCTGTTTTATTTTCAATATTTTCAAAGTTAATTAGTGTTACTATTTGCATAAGCTCACAATCTGTTAAAGTTTTTCCCTTTCTGAAGTTCAAAGAGTTCTCATGTCAATTTTCATTTCCACTGTGATCAGGGAAGCAATATTATATATCAGTGAATATGCTTTGCTAAACTTCTATCAATCTTAAACTGCAGGAAATAAGTTTAGTCACCCTTAAACTTATGCTGTCAATCAGAAAATCAGAAAGCAGGATACAAATAACATATGCTTGTAGCATTGTAGAATCCACATGTGGTTGACATGCTGAATGATTCATTAAATATCTATCTTTTTTCCCCAGAAAATAAGCGGAATTTGAATGAATAATAAGAGGCCAAAATGATCCTAAATATTCATGTTATTTCCAGAAATCAGAAAAGGGAAAATAAATTTTTCATTAAGAGAGACATAGTGAATAAAGTATAGGCAATTTGTTATAAATGGCTTTAGAATAAGCTAGGTAAATTTTACATTAAACAAAATATTAATGCTGATTTCATATATATATTTCATTTCTAAAGGGAAAAATATAATCTATGAATAAAGATTGTATTTACAAAAGCTTATTTTAAGAATTTGTTGCTAGCTTTAGCCTTTTCATTATTTGGAAGAAAACTTTTTAAGATTAGTTGTCCATATGCTGTATCTATCTTGTTTTTGAATAAATAGCATATGTTTTGTTTATTTTAGTTAACTTTAATTTACATATTGACCATTTCAAAATAATTAAGTACACTATCCTTAAGAAATAGAATTTTTAAAAAGATAATATGTTATCTGTGGATTCTAAAAGCATGCTTTGTTAATGAGATCAACATTGTGTAGAACAATTCATGGATTTTCAGAAGGCAGACTAATTATAGTATTGATAGGTAAATGCTAGAAATAGTATATTAAGGTGGCTAGGAGAGCTGACTATAAAGTCAGCTTCTTTTTTTTCAAATCTTTACCTTACCTGGCTTAAAATGTATACTTAATTAGTGTTATTTATTCACATTATTGAATAAATAATATATTTATTTCATGAGAAGCTAATGCACAATCAGAAATCGTTGTAAAATGGGCCAAAAGAAAAAATCTTAGAGGCTGATAAATACAAAGAACTTTATCATTGAATAAAATCAAAATTTATTTATTTATTTTTCTGAGCATGAACTTAGAATAAGAAGAATAATATAACTCAAATACTCTGAAAATTTTAGTATAGATTGCAGAAAATTTACTTGAAATGCTAAACATATCTGTGTTTTAAAAGGTATAGTCTGCCATTTGAAGACAAAATATCTAAAATTATTAACTATATTTTCTGATTCAAATTTATATCTTTCAAATAAATTACCATACAGATGAGAAATATTCAAAGGCAAATTATTAATATAGTCTTCAAAAACAATGTTAATATTCAATCTTTCAATATATATTTCTGAGTAACTATATATAATTCTCAGTGGTAAGCATATGGCCCTCAAAAAAATGTACTAAGTGAAGAAATAAAGCGAAGAAATTGGTCTTTTGTGCTATCAAATAAAAATATGATATTTCTATTTTTCAAATTAAATAATTTCTGAATATTTTAAAAAGTTTAACAACAAAAATGAATTATGTTTTTCTTATTTCTGATATTTCTTTTTGGAATTAAAAAAAATAGTTTCAAGTACACAGTACATTGACTAGACATTTATATAGTTTACAAAACAATCTCCCTAATTTCAACTTCTTTCCTGCGGTTTTATACCTAGCCAATATATTAATGTGAACTACATATGTCTGTGAGTTTTGTTCTATTGTGTATTGAATCCTTTTTATTAGAATAGTTTTTGCATATTGATAAATATGTTCTAACTTTAAAATGATAACTCAGATCACTAAAGCATTACAAATTCAGAAACATTTAAATATTATAAATACTTACAAATATTCATTTTATTGTTACATTTTAATAGGTTACTAAACAAACAAAAAAAGTGTGTCTCTGTAAATAATATTAAGTGGTTATATGTTTATCTTTATTTTTTCAAAATAACCTTGTTCTACACTAATGCATTTCTTGAGCTCTGTCCATCACAACTGTTTTGGACTTCCAGTAATTGGTAAAGTAATTGCTTTTCATGCTTTTAAAGTACGTATGCATTTTGTAGCATTAATCAATATCCTACTGTGCCCTGAATTAAATTAAATTATAATACTAATACCAGAAGGGTCCTCAATAGCTCTTTCTTTATACTTTAACAAAACAATTGACAATGTAGAAGCAGGATTTTATTTTTCATATATATGGAATACAGAGAAAACTGTTTTGCTAGAGCTCATAGATGACACTATTCTTTAGTGCTTGTTCTGCTATAGCAAAGCTGTAGGATAATATAAACAGTTAGTGTGGTACAACCATTTAGTGAATCCAAACAGCAGCATTTGCTTTTTCTCTGCAGCTACCTGCCTTTTTCTCTCATTTGATGAAAATGAATGTATGGTGAATGTAAATACATTTCTGCTCTATTCTCACTTTCATGGGTACATTGCTCTAGTCAAGCAGTTAATTTAAACCAGTATATTCAGAACTTCCAGCTTATAGCAAAGTAGATTTCATGCCTCAAGTAATTCCAATTGGAGCTATACCCAAAACTTAAACCAACTGATAGAGTTTCATGATAACTATATAGATATATCCTGGTTATGTTGTAGAGAAAGATGATTATGCAGGGATCCAATGCATGTAGTTCACAGCTAGTGGGCAACTATTTAAGCTATTAATTTATCAGACTTTAACATTAATAATGTTATGATTGGGCACATTTAAAAATTAAAACATTCTGAAATTTGACATAAAACATAGATCATAAAACATACGCAAGAATGACTTTAATATTTAAAAATGAAAAATGTTTGTCACATTTTATTATTGAAAAGAATACCATATGACTAGCCCATAGTTTCTTGTAATTAAATAGCACTTAGCTTTTATTTCATTTAAAAATAGGCTCTTGCAATAGAAACATAAAATAAAATGCATATTATTTGATGGCCTAAAATGTTCCAGGTGAGGTATAATAGGAAAATATATTTTTCACAAGAATTAATATATACTTTAATGTTGAGTTTGTTTTGAAAGTTTTCTGCTAAGTGCATTCTCATAAAGGTATAAAATCAGAGTTATTATGTGAGTTATTGCAATTTTATGTGTTATTGAACTATTAAGAGATATTTTAAAAAAATATTTATAGCAATTGCACTATAAAGCAAAAGTTATATTAAAAGAGAGAATATGAGCTGAATGAAAAATAAAACAGATTAGAAAATCAATATAGATGTAGATGCTATAATAAATGCCAATGTTTGAAAATATTAAATAAAATGGAGTAAAGATTCTAAGAAAAACTTGAAATGAGTTAAATATTTTCTACTTCTCTATAATTCTTTTGCTGTAAGAGACTTGGTAAAGTTTTTTTTAATTTTTAATATTTTTTAATAATGAAAAGTTTTCCTCATATTAGTCACACACAGTATCATATTATTTTCTTTTTTAAAACAAAATCCTCATTTTTACACCATAACAATTGAAACAAAAATATGTGAAAGTAAGATAGCAATGCTTCAAACGTCATTTAAGTACAATTCTTTGTGCTCATGAACTGTTTCTAGGAGAGGAGAGAGGGCTGTTAAGAAAGACAGATATCATACAGGCATGTCCATCACATTTAATAGGAAGGTAATCTCCTTCTCCAATCAGTCTCTAGCAGACTAGTAGACAGAACTCATTACTGTGCAAATGAACCTGCCAGATGCTTTAGCCATTTGCTTCACTACAGGTCACAAAGAGTTGACACCAGTTAAAACTGGTTAAATTTGGCCAGGGATGGAACAAAGGACACAGAGCAGCCCTGTAGGTTGGAATAAACAGTATCATATTGACAATAACCTTAAGGAAGTTGGAAAAAAACAAGCCCTTTGAAATTGTGGCAAGAGGTTTAGAGAAGGGTGCATCAAAGTTGTTCATATGTTTAAAATTAGTTCTTCCATTATTTCATACACATTAAAAAATGAGCATGTAAATTTCCCAGTATGTTGGGAACAAAATGTCAGTTTAACATCCTTTAGCTTATAAAGATCTCCAGAATTTTAAAAGGTTCACCTCACTTTCAACATGCTACAGTTTCTTAATGGGTCAATTTTTTGACTTAAAAACACTCAGAAAGTATGATTTTATTAATAATAATGGTGATGCAAATTATTATTGTTAACACTTTTAATGGTTAGTTACTCTCTTCGAAGAGCTCTGGTAAATATCTTGTTTAATTTTTAAAGTGGCTCAATGAATTTGGCATTATTATCTTTATTTTTCAGTGAAAAAACTGGAAGTATAAGAATTTGGAATTTGTATCAAGTCATCAGCTTAAAAGCAGAAAAGTTCTAATCTAGATTCAGGTTTATCTGACTCCAAAGCCTAATCTACTAGAGTCTCATTGTTATATTTTTATATTTCTCTTCAATAATATGTATATGTAAGTATAATGAAAACATACATATTTAAATAGAAACTATTCTAAAATGTTTCTCCTTGGGAAGCCAATTATAATTTATAAAAATTATTTTAGGTTATTACTGAATAAATGCCTTTGAGATCAATAACTCAGGGTCATAGCTCAATTTAAAGAAAGGAAAATAAATAGATAAGATTAATACTACTCTCAGTAATATCTAATATTGAGTGCAGTTTTAGGCACTCTTTGTTAGTGTTCTACTTATATTAGGGTTAATTCTTATGATAATTATAAAAAATAGATACTTATTACAGTGATCAAGAAATTAAAGTTTAAGAGTTAAGAGTTAATTTATTTGCCCAAATATAGGTCAGCAAGAGCTAGAGATCTGAATCTCGTTGCTGTCTAATTCTTATTTCATAAATTGAGCTATTTAAATCCAGCTTTTTAAATATGCTCTAGGTATTGCACCTACAGCAGAAACAAATCTTAAAATTAAAATAGCTAAGTAAAAAGACTACATAATAGTTTCTATGTTTCGTTTAAGTATTCCTAATAATGAGTGATCTAGACTAGAACTCATTCTATGAAATTTTTAATATCACCATGTGATGAGAAAACAAGGCTATGGAGACTAAAAGTATTATGGAGAATAACCAGGAGTTTCTTTTATTTCTTCAATATCCTCTTTTCTGGTTCTCATTTAATTCTGACATCTATATATACCTTTTCTCCAGTCTCAGACTCTCTGGTAAAAATGGTAATTTTATAGTATTTGAATGTCTCTGTTTTATTCTTTTTCTGTTCACAGAGAAATAATGACACCGAATTCTTGCTTTAATAAATACCATTTTATGAAAATCTTAGTTTTCTTAAATTTTAAATAAAAATGGTTTTATAAAAAGGTCAATTTAAAACTTCATAGGTATATTCATGTCACAGTAAAGTTAATGACTATAACTACCTGATAATGACAAATATTCTATGTTCAATACTGCCTTAATTGTAATATCTATGCAAATAATTTGTTGGACTGATATTTTTCTAAAAAAGAGAAAACTCTTAAAATTAATTATCAATCTCTATCTAGTGTATTTTCTTAGTGGACTTTCCAGTGTTTCTCTAGCCATGATTCCAAAGTTAACTTTTCAAAGATAAAAGAATTGAAAATAAACAAATCAATGTGAGAGAAGAAAACCGGAAAGATTTTATCTTTGGAAGACAGAGGAAGAAAGAGAATGAGACTGGGACAGAGGGAAAGATCAGAGATACGTTAATCATAACAAATTCTTTAGCCCAGAAAGGAACACTGGAAGTTTAGAACTAATGATGGGTAAGCTTTTCAAAGTTTAAAGATGAGTTTCCAGATAAGAAACAACATTTTTGTAATTATCCTAACCTTTCTCATAGAGGCTGAAATCAGATTGGAAATATGAGAACACGCTTTCTTGTAAAAATTTCTCCCACTAGAGTCAGTCCAGCTGGAAATGCATAGAGGCATGAAAATGAAAAAGAAAACAAACAGAAATAAGCTAAGCAAGTTTTGAACCATAGGAAAAGTTCATTTGGGTTTGAATAGACATAGGTCATTTCTTTTTTCATCTGAACTGATTGTTCTCTTGTTTCTAATAAGAGCACTTTGTTGTTTTTTATAAATGAGCCTTCATGGAAATAGTTCATCATGTCTTCACAAAAATCTGGGATTATTATTTTTTCCCTGAGAAAGAGTTTAAAATATCACAGCAAAGTGTTGAAGAAAAGAGACTAGTTGTGGATTAGGGCATAGTGGTTAAAGTTAAAAGTAATTAATGAGAAGATTCTTGTAAATGGTGCAGATAGCAAAAATTATAAGTTATGCTGTATTATAACAGACTCAGGAAAGCTTTGAAGGCTAGAAGTCTGACAGAATGATATAAAGGGATCAATGTACTAATTGCAGTATTAGGGATTCCATTTTTCTAAAAAGAAACATTTTAATTACAGAGCCAATTATCTCAATCTGTAATAATGCACTTAATAAGTGTCTACATATTCATATCTAAACTTATTTTATGGGTCAGGGAACAAAACCACATGTTAGGGAGGCAAAACTGCTGAATATTTTAATTTGATATGAAGAACAAGTGTTTTAAGTTGTGCTAGAGAAAAAAAAATAAATTTATATATGAAAACAATCTCAATTTTAAAACACAAAACAACAGAAAACTCTGCTTTTTTCAAAGTCCAAATCTTACACAGCAGACACACACACAGACACACAGACACACAGACACACACACACACACACACACACACACACACCACAGTTTGTCCTTATAAAGTACAAACCAACAGTAAGAAAGATCAATTGATTTATATAACTGAAAAGGCCAGATATAAGTTTAGTGGCAGAAATGACTCAAGCAGGAATCCAGCTCCATTTTTCTGTGACTCTTTTAGCATTGCCCTTTTCCCTAAATTGGCTTAGGCCTCAGGCTTTCCTAGTGTGGAGAATGGCTGCCTCTAGCAGCCAGGGTTATAAGTTCCTTAGTTAACGTAGGAAGAAGAGTGAATTTCAGCTCTGATCATCACACGAAATTCTGGATTTGACCACAAAGAATTGTATTGTTGGGAGAGATAAAGGATTATATTAGAAAGGGAGAGTTTAATGAGATATTAGGTCAGAGCAGAAACAGGAAGCCAGATTGAGACTCTCTCTGTCTGTCATAAATATGAAAGCATTATCTACTTGAATCTTTCCATAAATCATTGTCTTTATTGATTAGCTCTCTTTTGGTGTTCTTGTTAACTTGTATACTTATTTATTTTTTATTTTTATTTTTTGTGATCATTTTGTCCTTTTTTCTAAATCTTTGGGAAGATAATTTCATTTATTTTCAGTCTTCCTATTTGATGATAATGAGGGATATCTGTTTCAAGTATCACTCCACCTCCAAGCTTTGATGCATTATGTTTTCAATGTTATGTATTTATAATTATTTTGTAATTTCCATTTCAATGTCCATTTCATCTTGGTATTTTATTACAGGATTTATGAATTTCCAGATATATAAATATTTTTAGCGAATTTTTTTACTATATCTAATTTTGTTTTGTTATGCTCAGACAAAATTATCTGCATTATATCTGTATAATGGTATTTGTCAGTGCTATCGTTATGCTCACTTTTTTGCTGAACTTTCTACATAAATTCGAAAGCAATGTATATTCTTGTTTCTGGAAATATAAAATCTGATTATTTCTGTGCAGGTAAATAATGACTCTCAAAAGATTTCCATGCCCTAATCTCTAGAACCTGCAAATATAAATATATTACTTTACATGAAAAGAGGGAAATTGCAGATATAATTAAGGTTAAGGACCATAAAATGGTGAGATTATTCTAAACTATTTGGGAAGGCCAAACCTAAACATTCCTTAAATACAGGAAAACTTTCCCAGCTGTGGTATGGCAGAGTGACATGACAATTGAAGAGTTGGTGAAAGACATGATTTTGCTGACTTTGAAGATGGCAGAAGAGAGCTATAAATTGAGGATTATAAGAAGCTCCCCCAAACTAGAAAAAGTAAGGAAACAAACTCTTCCCTAGAGCCTCCGAAAAGGAATGTAGCCTCACTGACACCTTGATTTTAGCTCTGTGAGAACTGTGCCAAATTTCTGATCTATGGAAACAATATATAATAAATTTGTATTGTTTAAGCCACTAACTTTACGATGATTTGTTACAGAGGCAATAGAAAACATAAACACTATTTATTATATCTAATTTGTTGGTTTAGCTTTTTAACCTCTTTTATGTTATTTATTTTTTTCACCTTGATCTATCAATTTCTAAAGCCGATTTGATAAATCATTGTGTGTTTTTTTGCCACATTTTTCTCCTATTTCCATTGCTTTTTTATTTCTATATACATCAAAGATATATTTTTACTTGAATAACAGTTTAGGGTTGATATGTATTTTTAATATCTCCCACAAAAAATGAGGATATCATTCCAACTGCTCTGGTAAGTATTAACGTGGGCATTTATTAAGCAGAGATATTCAGAATGCAAATAGGACATCAATGTTAAAAATATTTAATCTTGGTGAGACTTGGCCATACAGTCAGCAAGTGAGATGGAAGAGTAAACATTTAAGGCTGAATTTCAGGTTTTTATGCTGAGACTATGAAGATGATAAAACAAAAAATACAATATAATGCACCTTTGTAGGAAAAATCTTTTACTTTGCACTATAAAATATCTGAATACTCATTGTTTGAAGGGAAACCCACAAAGGTGTAAGTCTCTTGTAGTTACCCATAGTGGCTAAAGAACTGGACTGTTCTTTTCACTCTCAGGCAGGAATGATCAAAATTGTAGTATGGCATCATAATAAAGCCAGTGCACCATACTGTGTGTTCTTGACAGTGTTTCCTGCTGCCTAGCCCAAACAGTCCTGGCAATTTCTCAAGCCTTTCTGCCAAGCTTCCTATTGATTCTATCATATTTTTAAACCTTTGAAGAAACTATTTTTTTCTTGCTTGAGCCAGAATCAGTTTCTATTACTTCTATGCAAGATCAACATATGATACAATTTTTTCAGCTCCAGTAGCAAAGCTTTATAAAGTAATTTAAAAAATACAAAGAATTTAACATACATTATAGAATAAACTACACAGAAATAATAACAAAATCAGACATTGTAGTTTCTAATTGCATATACATGTTTTACTTGGGCTTATTCATCTTAAATACTGAACTATTCTTAATTGTGAATTAATATTTGAGATTGAATTTAAATATTTCTGAGTTATATGTCCACATTTATATTTTGTCTAATTATTTGAAAAAAATATATTACTTGACTATCAAATTAATTAATGCACAAATCACTTTACAGTGTCATATTTTAAAAATAAAATAATATAAAATATGTTACTTATAAAAATAAAATGCAAAAAGATAGATAATGTGTTAAAATATAGAAAACAATTAAGAAAAATGGCACAAATGCCAAGGATCATTTAGAAAAATATAACCCTTGTATATATATTTCTGCATTTTCTTCACTTTTCCTATGCACATTTTTCTTTATTTTGCATACTTCTAATTGTAGACAATCTTGTGCTTAACTTTTCATACCCAACGGTTGTATAGCACTGTCTTTACTTAATGCTTATCTTGTAGTGATCAGTTACTATTTTAATCTCCCAATTTTTGCATTATATATTACAAATAGTGCTGTATTTTAGATTGCTTTTCTATAGTAGATTACCAGGAGTAAAAATTGTAAGCCAAAGTACACAAACTTTTTAATTTTTTGAAGTCTCCCTAGTAGTAGGTTTTATATGTGTTATGTTATATTATTTTCAGTTGTTAATGTTGCGATGGAATTGCAAATATACCAGAAAGCCAAAAACAAATTTATATACTTACATTTACTCTTAAAAGGTGGATTGGGGATTTAGGGTGAGGAGACGGAAGCTTCAAGATCACTTTAATATACACAATAACTAACAATTTCCTATTGCCAAGGAGACTTACTTAACCAGACAGTTTGAATATCACTGAAGACTGTCAGCTAGTATATAATCAACAAAATGTGGTCAGGAGTTATTGTACAAACAGATGTAGATGAAAGAGACAGGGATTGAGAATTCACTTTTTCATATATATATAAATTTTACTGAATCAAAGTAACTAATCTACATTTGATAAAATATTACATTTAAAAACAGAAATTGTCCCTATTTTTAACATTCATGTTAATATAAATACTAAATCTATACATAAATTAAGCCTACTCAACAAACTAAATTATTACTCAAGGTTTTCCTTTCATATTTGTGGTTAGATCAGACAGTCTTACAATAACTCTGAGGTAACCAAAAATCGTCAAAGATCTGTTAAAATGATAAAAGTATTGGGTAGCAACTATTAAAGAAAACCTTCAATGATCAGTTTTTCTGAGTCTAAAGTAAAGAAGTCAGAGAGCGTTAATAAAGGCCTTCATACAAGAAGTGATGCAAATGAATCATCCTTTTTCTCTAAGAAAGGGTCTATATTAACCTAAAGCTTACTTATCCTAGGCAACGACAAAAAATCCTTAATTTTTGGATTTTGAACATCTCTGAGATCTTCTATTGAGATATGTAAAAATTAATTTGAAGATCTGTTTTTCTGCAAGTTTACTTTTAAGAGCTAACCTTTAAAACAGGTTTGAAGCTTTTATAAATATGCTATTAGGCTTGCTATTGTCAGTGCCTTTCAGCCAAAATCACCAGGAACACACTTGTAGTTAAAGAAGTTGGGTTTATTACCAGTTGCAATAATGTGGAACACTCACCATAGGAATCATAGTACATCTCAGGTATTGGTTAAGTAATTTGGCAAAAAGTCTAAAGAAGTAGAGGAAGTTTGCTTTCAACTGGGTATTATCAGAAAGTTGGGATTATTTTTGTGACTGGGCATACTAATAAATCTTATCTATAAAGATCACAGATTAGGGTAAGGATGAAGATAGAGCAGGTAAAGAAGTAGTGGTCACTCATTTAATAAGAGAGATGGAGATGTTGATATTTTGTGGGTTGCTCAATGACTTTATGTAAAATGAATGTTTGTGAGATTATGTTCAATGAAAACACAACAGGGCTTAATTTAGGAGATCAGATAAATGCGTAATAACATGGAGGCTTAGCTGTAAGTGTCAGATTTGTTGCCCAAGGTATAATGTCTAGGACTGCTTTTCCCCCCACACTAAACTTTTAGCACTAAATCGTACTTTAAAAAGGTAGTGTCTCTTTGATTTTAACAAAACTTTTTTTTTTTTAGAAAAACAGTGTGATTTTGGATAGTTTTGCTCATTTTTGAACAAAATTTATAATGGCTAAAATTTTAATTAGCTAAAATATTAAGCAACATATTTTATGAAGCCAATTAAAAGATTTCTTCATTTGAAGTTTATATTAAAAATATGTTTTTTTCCTTGTATAAACTGTCTAGTTACATTAAAATTGTTTCCCAGTAATTCTTCAGTAATACATACCATTTCATAAAGACCATAGAGATTTTACCCTGTAGACTCATCAGGAAATGGGGCCAAACTCCTTAAACTGATTTGTTGGTGTATTTCACCCTGAATAAGGAGGATTTACAGCTGGATGAAACACAGCATGAAAAAATGGTAAAGATTCATGAGAATCAAATAAGAGCAAAATGTCAGTACTTGAGCACATTCCTTAAGGAAATTATTACCAACTCTGACCTTTGGGGAACCATTATGGAAAGTATAAGAAATATCAAATGAATTTCATTTTAAAAACAACTCATCTTTGTTTTCACAAATAGAAAATAGTTATGAAAGGTTTTGTTCTTTTAATTCATATTAGGATAAGGCAAGGTAAAAGATTCTGCTTTGTTAGCAAAAAGTGAATCGAAAGTAATCTAATTTAATTTCCATGTGATATATTTTATGTGTGCTTGTACTTAAGCAATGCTTCAGAAACCTTGATTCTATGAAGCAAATGATTTTGGCCATTTTTGATAGAGTAATCAGGTTAAGTGCTTTTTAAAAATATTTTAAGGCTAGAGTTATAATTTTAATTTATAATAAAGTCTTATTATTTGAATAACTAAAATGCCACCTGAATGTGGGCTAAATTAGGTGGACTTACATACAGATCCCTCCACTTCTACCTCCCAGAGATAATAAATATCTCTCTTCAAATGTACACATTTACACTAAGAAAAGAGATACCTTAGATTAATCAGAAATTACTCTCTTCATAAATAAATTTTGAAATTCTGAATCGAAGATAAAGTTAATTTTAGACAAATTTATCATTCTCTGTTGTGTAGAATATGTGCCATTCTCAGTGATTAAATTAGTTTTTAAGATTTTGGTAGTTTTTCTTCAAAATTAGGAATTAAAAAAAAAATACATGAAAATATTTAAACCGAAGAATACGTGAATTAGTAAGGAATAATTTGGTTTCCACTTTAGCAGATAACAAACTCACCAAAACTTATTTTCGTTATTCAAATATATAACATACAAAAAGAACTATACTTATTTTCAATGCTGGCCAAGCCTTTTCCACACATAGGCCTTTAAAACTTTCCCTGTTGTCATAGTCTGTTTCATCACAGCCAGTTCCTTCAGAGTGGCACTGAATGGATGCACTTTTTTGAGGCTCATACTGTCAGACTGATCTACCAAGATGGCTACTTAATTCTGAAATTTGATATCAGTTCAACTGTTTGCTTCCATTGGTTGTTATAACTACTGTCATCTGAATGCTTCTAGTGGCTTAGCTATTCAAATAGAACAAGTAAAATAAAACAAATAATACTTTCTCAGGCTGGGTCCTCCCGAAAATTAACTCTGAGATGAAGATTAGAGTGCATGAGTTTTGCTAAGGAGCTTTAAAGATCCTGTTGAAGGGAAGTAATGAAACACAGAGGACAGAATGAGAAGGTGAAAATTGACAAGGTTTCAGGGAGGCCAAGGCTGAGATATTTCAGAATTTCCTCCAGAGGGGCTATGGGATCTGGTTTTGATACACCCATTTGAACAGGCATTGCTTGTAGTCTGCCCTAATATGGAGATGTGACATTGTACAAGACCACACTACTGAGCTTAAGTACTCCTTAAAGTTGATAGTCTTTATTTCCTGAAGATGTTCTGGGTGGTCCATCACAGTGTATATCTGGAACACTAAGCATCTATCCTTTATACTTGGTTCTGCAGACATAGAAGAGTCTTGCCCTTCTGATCAAAATTGCTTCACTAAAAAAAAAGCAAAAATCTACTATGCTCCTTTAAAAAAGTAAACTTATTTTAAAACATTTTTGCAATACATATAAACATCTGCATTTTATTGACTTTCCTATTATAAAGATTTAGAGTGTGTAGGTGACTGCTGCATATTTTTGTAGTTATTATGTTAAAAAATAGAATAAAGATTTCTCAAAATGTATAAGTAAACTAGATATTTGTGTATTAAAGGAATTCCATTTTTTCACTATATTGAACTATGTAGAATTTATGTGCTCAACATTACAAAAGTCTATAGGATTGTAGAAAGTAAAAAAAAACAAACACTTTTTGTGGGTCATGAAAAAAACCTCAATTGCTATGTAACACATAGAGAGCACTACTGGAAAATATGTAAAACTTCGAGGTATAAATTATATGATTAAAGTTATTTTGAACTGCTAAAGTTTGGGGGTTATGTAATGTTTCCACTAAAGTAAAAAACCCAAGCTGTATGTGTTATACTATGTAATAGCATTAATAATTTTATTAATCTTAAAAATAATAGGTAAAAAAGAGATTTTTAAACACTGCCTTAAAAAATGTTTTAATAATTTTTTACACAAAAATAATGTCTACCATTCCCATGAGCAAGAATGATTTTTCTCATTTGTAAAATGAGGACATTAAATACTGTAAGATCCAGTTATATAGTGCATGTCAAGTGCTGAACACCATGCCTGATACATCTTAACTGCTCAATAAGTGTTCATGCCTGTTTTTGTTATTGGAGTTAATGTAAAACTTTTATCACGGTGATACAAAAATAGTTCATATTTTAGCATCGATCCATTCTATGACATCTTTGGCAATAACTTCTAAAGTTCATATCCTCTAATGCAAAAACACATTTTAAAATGTTCATATTTGCTTTTATTTCTGGATTTGGAAAAATTTCACAGAATGTGTATTTTAGCTATTACTGTTCAATAACATATTCTAACTGTATTGTTTGCATTGTTTCCTGATGTAACCAATTTTATGCTTTTCTTGGGGTGTGGGGTCACTATTTTGCTAAGATTACCTATAGAAGTGACCAAGAAGTTCGTTTGCTAATAATGTTATAGTTTATCTAAATGCATTTTAGAAAATGAGTATATTATTTACTAACTATGAGTATTTGACTGAAAAAAAAATTGAGCATATTCTTTCTTTAGCCATGTCTTTTAGGAATGAGGAGTGAAAACATAATATAAGTTAAATAAATTTTATTTTAAAAATTACTTTTTTGTCAAAGTGAATATAATATTTAGTTATGCACTTCAGAATCAGGAATTACAAAACACCTACTCTGACTCTTTAAATTACACTATTTGGATACAGCCTCCCTCTCATAATAAATGTCAGCTATGTTTTGCTCAGCTTCCTTACAGAAATCCTTTCTCTAGATGATGTTTGTGCTCTTAATATTTTTTATTAGGCTTTATGTTATTAGATTTCTTAATTCAAATAAGGACTACTCTGCAGATTAGATTTCTAAAGTGAAATATGAGTTGTCATCACTGTCAGGAAACCAACTGAGTCAGATGTGTTGACTGAAATATACTTGGAATCTAAATGAATAAATCTGGGCCAGGCCACAATACAAATGAAAATAGAAAAACCATCTCCTAAGAAAACTTAAGTATAATTAGAGCTCAAGATATATCCTTAAGTAAATCTGAAACTCAAATTATTACCCGAGGTTCATGAAAAATGATTGAGAGTGGGCTGGGTGGAGGAAAGTGCTTGTTACATATATGTAGAGCATAAGCAATTTGGTGAGGGGTCTATATATCTGTTCATATCCCAGAAAAGTAGGGAATGACTTATTAAGCTTTATTTTATTTGGGTAGATAGTGAACATTCAGGCAGAGACGGAGCTCTGACACTCAAAATAATATCATTGTGAATAGTCAGTGCAAATCTATCTTTTATGATATACACATACATTCCATGTAAAATAAGATAACGAAAATCTGTCAAGAACTGAACTTTTACTTATTTAACGATGTATGGGGTGGGTTATCTCAGTGTAAATAATTTACCAATGAATTAAAGTTTGCCCCTTTATGTGTATTGTTTCTTGCATTATGTTCCATCACGAGTCTGATGTTCCCTTTAGTTTAAACGTACACCTATCTAGAGACTTACATTTCATCTTAAAATTACCAAATATCTTCAAATGGAATATAAAATTAGCTTAATTGAGAATTGTATTTGTATGAAATCTATGGCTTTGAAAATAATAGATATTTTTTGGTGGCTGTATGAGTTGTTCTTCCTGAAGTCTATTATTTTTCCTAATTGATTTATCTTAAAAACATTAACTATTTTGTGAAACTTATCCATCAGTATTAGTTAGCAATGAAGTGACAATGGAACAGATTAGGTATACAATTTATGTACTTTTGAGTTGGTCTCAATTGTGGGAATGGGAGAGGAAGAGTATAGGTGCTAGTCAAATGAAAAGAGAGAAAAGGATGGAGGTGCAAGAAAGAAAAGAACAATGAGATTCTGCTAAAAGTTTTGTTTGCAATCCCTCCATTGTCATTTCTCCTAGATCCCAAGACAACTGTCTTTTAATTATATCCTTATATTGTCAGTCCCATCATCTTTCCTTGCCTGGAGAGGCAACATTAGAGTGTGAGAGTATGTATACACAAATCATTTTCATGTTGATAGTCCAAGAGGATGCTCTATGAACAACAGACCCAGGTATACCCATGCAAGTTCTATTTAAATATTGGAAAGAATAAATTCATACCATATACTTTTTTTTTAATTTTAACTTTTGTTTTGTTTCTTTTGCTTAAGAAGTTGTTTGCATTGTAATAAAAAAAAAACTGCTTTGCTTCTGTTTTTTAATATTTTGGAAAATTATGTACTGTTACTAGCACTATCTGATCCCAGAGGTATAGCAATGCTTCAGATTTGGTCTTAGGTCATTTTATTGTGTATCATTCAATAATATACAGCAAATTATACATAGAAAATAAAAAACTTCCAATGTCCTGAGAGTAAGATAGATTGGCTGATATAGGATGTATAAAGAAAACACTGTTCTTGAGTAACTGGAAAAATCTGACCTCAGTAAACCATAATTTTATGTAATTATTATATCTTCTTTACTCCCTGCTTTTGTTGGCATTTCCTTGAACAATGGACTTAAAATTGGGCCTTAGTCTTTTTATCACATGTTATTTATAATTTTTCAAATTCTGTTAACTCTAAGTCAGAAAGCATACTTAAGATGATTAATTATTATTTAATTTGATTCTGCTGACTAGAAAAATCTTTTGCTTTTGTACAATGCTTCTATGTATGAAAGAGTTTGGTAATATTCCAGTTGTTTTGTTTCAAGGCTGACATGCTGCCAGTATACAGAAAAGAAAATCGATTTTATGAATATAATTGATCTTGAATAGGGTCAAACTGTTTATTTCATTCAAATTATGATGTAGATTAACTTTTAAGGTGTTTACAGGGCATTAAGAAACATTTCAAATACACTGTTTATAGTCATAAATTGATGTGTTAATGTATTTTCCTCAACAGGGTTCTATCACACAAAACATTTTCAGTTTATTACCTGAAATTCCTAATCTGTTAGAAACTGCTTTGGGGGTGGGGATTACAAAAGGTTAAGTAAAAGTCTAAATCTATAAAATTATTTTGACATTTTTGTTAAAAAAATAGAAAAATAAAATTGCGCTAGAAAATGACCAAGTCAGATTTAACTATTTTAAATATTCTTGTAGCTCAACACTTAATATTTAAATTATTTTACTACAACTCAAAGTCTTTTTATATGAAAGAAAACCATTCATATTTTCACGGTTTCCATGGTATTTTTCCCATGTCAAAACCCCTTATAGTATAGTCAAATTTATGCTTAGAGAATTAGTTATTCACTATAATACATGGAATAATTAGAGAAAAGGGAGAGTTCTAAGTCATGGAACTGATCAGTTCAGTGTTATTCAGGAAAAAATCATGCAAATCAAAAGGTTTAATAAGAAAAGTAAAACCCAACTATAAACATAACATATATTTCAGTAACTGCTATTAACTTTGTTCTCTTGTTTCTCACCCTGCCTAGAAATTGGTGGACTCTTAATGACATCTCAGTCTGATATCGTCATTTGAATTCACCTTTGGTTATAACTGTCAGATGTTATTTATTTCCTAGGGGGCAGTAAGAAGGAAAACAGCTTCACTGATATCCTCTGCTTCTTCAAGTCTACGCCTGTTGACAGATCTTCTTCAGCCATAGGCATTGTAGAATTCAACTCATTCTGCTTTTTTTTATTTTCATGCTAAATCTACATAACATTCTACCCTATCTAATAACCAGAGGCAGAAGGGCCACACTAGAACAAAGAATATGACCTTTAAAAGCTTGGCTTTGGAGAATTTAGTAGCTTTGATCTCAGTGGTGTGCTCATTGCCTCCACCATATCCTGCGTCCTCTGGCAAGTTCTGAAGACAGGACATAATGTCAATTAGGACCTCATACAAGCTGTATCTCATAAATTCATTATACTTGGAGAATGTGTAGTGAAGGAAATGGTCGTTAAGTGTAAAACTATACTGCTGCCAAAAAAAATACATTTGAAAATAATTTGAAAAAACAGTTACTAATTTAGAAAATCTAAATTCAAAGGTATTCATCCATTCATCTAATCATATATTCACATATGTTCATTCATCCTATTATATGCAAGGCATAAGAATGAAAACATGGCATTCACAACAGATAGCTCTTTCTATCAGCAAACAACAGGTGCAGAAAAGGACACTGTTATCTAAGTACCTCAGTATAAAATGTCAGTGTAGAAAAAAGAACAAAATGGAAAAACCACTATCAATATGGTTTATAAAAAGATAGTTTATCCTGCTTCTGAATAATAAAGGCTAGGGAACATAAATTTGTAACTATTACTTTCAAGAGAACTTCCTGAGAATATATTACCAAAACTTGTATACATGTCCCTGAAAACAAAGTCAAAATAAACGTAACACTAAATATCCTATAAAACATGTTTTTTTTAATTATATAAGTTTAAAAATGTAATACCATAATACTATACTTAACATTTAAATGTTAAGAATTGTAATACTATATTAAACAAAAACAGATTAACTGTCATTGAACATTACATATATTCTAGATGTTTTCACAAATGTGCGATGTAAGTAAAAGGTCCAATTTACAATGTAGTACACAATACGGCTTCTTCAATATGTTAGTGATATCCATTGTTGTGAATTAAAAACAAAAACAAATAGAAGATCTTACAAAGTAGCTATAGGAGGAAAAGACAAACTAGGTTCAAAGGCACAATAATAATAGGATCGAAAAGACAACAAAATAATATTTTAAAACACAAAAATAAAATAACTGCCAACATATAATTTTCTCTACAAAGTAAAAATTACTTTCAAAAATCAAGAGAAAATGAAAACATTTTCAGCAAACACAAACTAAAAAATTAATGGGTCAGCAGAACTTCAATAAAAAATTTCATAAAGTGGAATTCTTCAGACAGAAAGAATAAAATGTCAGAGGGAAATACAGAAATGTAACCAGATATGAGGGATAGCAGAAAGGGCAAATATGTAGATAAATTTAAATAAATATTACCTTGACAAAATAATAATAGCACTTTGTGCTAAATTATATGTATAATTAGTATGCACAAAACAATAAAAATAAAGGTTGACATGGTATAATTAAAGAGTTTTAATAGCATTATTAAAGAAGGAGATAAAATTTTTCTTAAATTTTAATAAATTTAGGAATTATAACCTTAAATTATTAACAAGTTAATAATAGGAAATCAGAATAAGAAAATATGATACCTTCAAAAGAAGTCAAGAAAAGAGGAAAAAGTAATTTATTTGTTCCTTCAACCAAAAAAAAAATAGTTAATATTATGTAGGTCAAATAGAACACAAATAGAAAAATGGTAATTATAATCCATTTGTTTCAGCAATTACTCTGAGTTAGCTAAATTATCTATTTAAACCTATAAGATTGTTAGACTGGGTAAAACATAAAACCAAAATATATGCTGTTTATAAGTGATACACTTTAAATTTAAAGACACAGAGATGTTAAATTGAAAGGATGAGAAAGAAAACAACAACTTTGTCGACATAGGGTGGTATAGCTATATGAATATCTGACTAAGTGAACTTTAGGGTAAGACTTTTTTAAGAGAAAAGAAGAATTTTTCATAATGATGAAATAATCTTCCAGAAAAATATCACAAATCTAAATCAAAATGCATCCAATTATATAGCTTCAAATTAGATAGATGATAGATAGATGACAGATAGATATAGATATATTAGATATATTTATGTATATAATGACATGACTAGAGGGAAAAAAATAGATGAATTCATAGCCATAGTAGAATACTCTCAAATAGCTAATAGAACAAGCTGAAAATCGTCAGTCAGTGTTTGAAGAATGTGACATCCGTATTAACAAACTTGACCTATTTGACATCGTTTACAATGTAAATCTGCTGCCAGCAATGACATATTACATATTCTTTCTATGAAACATTTTATAAAGCATCATTATGGAACATTGCACATACATATATTATAAGCAAGCCTCATCAAATTTCATAGGATTGCCACGTGTTCTTTAATCAAAGTTCAATGAAGCTGTTAATTAATAATTAAAAGATAACTAAAAATGAATAACTCATTTAAAGACCTTGATTATATCATATATAATGTAAACTTTATATATTTTTTAATTTTCTAATTAAATTTAATTTTTTAGTCAGACCAAATTTAGAACTAAAAACCTCATATTTAACATTCTCTAAATATTTTTAAATGCCATCATTTATAAAATAAGTTGATTTAACTTGAAGGCATTTAGTTCCTCATATTCAGGCATGGAGGTGGCATTGGACAGTGGTTAAGCAAAGGAGTTCAGTATGCCTACTTGAGATCCTGACTCAGACTCTTGCTGGCCCTGTGACCTTAGACAAGGCACTTAACCTTACTAAATTTTAATTTGCTCATCTGTAATATGAACCTAATGGTGGTACTTTTGTTACAGTCTGAATGCAAGTATTAAGAAAGATAATGCTGACAAAATGCATCTGACACATAATATTTTTCTGTTCTTCAGTCTCTAAAAATCTATAGAATGTTTTGGAACTCAGGAGACAGGCTTGGGGGCAAATATTTTTCATAACAGTACTGTAGTAATTCTTTAATCTCCTATTTAATGTGTATTTGCCTTTAGAAAAAGTTATGTTTGTGAATCTGTAGCAGAACTAAAAGACTACAATACTGAACATGGTCCATGTGGTAGTAAAAGTAGCTTACAAATTCTTTTTTTTTTTCTTTATTTTTGTTTTTTGTGTCTGAAACAAACACCATGATAGCTATGTGAGACTCAGAATCCTCTGTTTTTTGGTCAAATCTTCAAAACTAAAAATATTAGCAATGTTCAATGTAAGCTAGAGTGCTCTGGGGGATAGAAACATTTGACTATGATGTAATCTCAGAAAATAAGATGAATATTTTATTGCAAGACTTTTGATCGACTTTACCTAGACATTTATTTCTGAAATTTATATTTGACTCTCATTACTGTAAAATTGAAAAGGTCAAAATTTACAGAAGAAAAATTTATGAAATCATAAGATGTCTTTTTCTTTGAATGAGGATATATGAAATTTGTTAAAAACAATCTACTTCATTTTAAGTGAAACTTGATCTCTGTTCAGACAATTTCAAGAAGTTCCTATTGAACTAGTACAATGTAAATAAAATAAACAAACTTAAAAACTCCTAAATAAAAATGCCCAAATATAAGATATTTAACATTTAAAAAATGTCAGTTTGCATTAGTTCCTATTGCTGAGTAACAACTACCTCAACTTTAGTGGCTTAAAACAACATAAATTAGTTCACAATTCTATAGGTCTGAAGACCATGCATGCCATAACTGGGTGGGTTTTCTGCCTGACATCTCACAGGCTAAAATCAGATTGTCAGAAACGCTGAGTTCTAGGTCAGAGGATCTGGAGAAGAATCTGTTTCCAATTTCCTTCAGGTTTTTGGCAGAATTTAGTTCCTTGTGGTTGTAAGACAAAGGCTCTTGTCTTCTTACATGGGCCAGTCTTAGTTTCCAGTTGCCACCTGAATGCCTTGTCACATGGTCTCTAGCATCTTCAAAACCAACAGAAAATTTCTCATATGTAGAATCCCTCTTATTTTAAATTTCTGATTTCTGTCTCTGACTTTAGATAATTTTTGATCAGACAACTGGGTAATCTGTATTTTATGATGAATTGAGTCAGGACCTTAATTACTTATGCAAAAATCTCTTCATGGTGGTATCTGTATTAGTTTTTGAGTGAGTAACAGGGAGGAGGCATCCCTGCTTCAGCTTCAGAATCTTGGGTGTCATTTTAGTATTCTGTCTATTGCAAAGTTTAAACAGTATTTAGTTATACAAATTTAGCTTTTTAACTTATTTTCAAACAAAACAAAACAAAAATAAATAAAGGCACATTATTTTAGCTGCAATTAATTAATTAGTCACCTCAATTAACTGACAAAATGAATTCTGATACATTTTCCCCTGGTTTTGATTAATTTTGTTTATTTGAGTTGACCATTTATGACCATTTGTGAAGAACTCTAATATGTATTAAACTTTATAGGATAGAGCTGAAGAAACTCATAAAACTATCTTAATGCATGGTTTCCTATATATAAACAGAAATTTCATCCATATTGTTCAAAACATGGTTCTACTGTCTTCTTTTTTCCATGTATCTAACTTGAATAAGATAATCAATTAAATAAACCAGAGGTTATTATCTAATTATTAAATTTTTTTCTTTATTTTTTCAGGTAGACAAAGTAAAGGCAGCTAAGCATTGATTAAATACACAATTTAATACATGCATTAACTGCATATAACTTAATAAGAGATCAGTAACCTTTTCTGCCAAGGCCAGATAAAAACCACTTTAGGCTTTGCAGGTCATAAGATCTCTGCTACATTTTCTTTGTTGTTGTTATTGTTGTTGTTTGTTTGTTTTTTATCTTACAGCCTTTTAAAAACATAATAGACATTCTGGCATCATGGGCCATATCAAATCAGCCACGGATCAAAATTGGCTGAAGGGACAATAGATAACCATCTTAAAAAAGAAATAGAAACAGTAAAAAATCAATAGGCATTCTTTTTCTTCTTCTTCCTTCCCCTCCTCCTCTTCCTTCCCTTTCCCTTCCTTCCCCTCTTCCCCCTCCTTCTTCTCTCTTTCTTTTTCTCCTCTTCTTCCTTTTTCTTCTTCTTTCATCATTTAAAATTGATTTAATGTTTATTATATGCCAGATTTACATGTATTAAGTCAGGAAGAAATTATAATTATTACGTTCACATTACTTATGAGGAAACTTAAGCTAAAAGAGAATGAGTGAGCTGTCCATGGGCACAAAACTCTACTAAACAGTGTTGCCGATACTTGACAATTGACTCTATGCTCTTAATTTCTATTTTATGCCTGAAATTCTGTAGATATAATTTATATACATAGGAAGATACATTATACATCAATACACATTAAAGAGAAGATAAGTAATAAAATATATTACTTGTGCAAACCTAAAAATGAACTATTAATCTTCTTAACAATTTTGATTACATAAAGTTTTATTTCCGAGGCATATGTGTTTCTGTGAGACAGAAAGCAAAATTCTTTCTTTTAACAATGAGAAAATACAAAATTTCAAAGAATAGATGTTTGCAGTCACCAATAACTGGTAATGTACTGAAGACCAGCTCATTTTTGAAAAATATTAATCAAATTACTGATGCTTCGAAATACATTAGTGCCAATAATAGCAGCAAAAAAAAGGGAAGATTACAAAAACAAAATACACTAATGCCTGTAATTTATGATCTAAGCAGTAAAACCTGGAGCTGTTATAAGTGTGGACACTGTGGAACAATAGTTTTCTTTTCTTTCAGGATCTTCCAAATAATATTTCTTAATATTTCTGATAAAAAATATGTTCTAAATATTTCTTTACATTAAGAATTACTTCCACTATTAGTGAAATGAGTGCAAAATAATCATATTCATTTGTCATAAATTTTTCTGCAAGAAAAATTATTGATTCTATTGAAACTATTCAGGAAGTTCCTAAGACAACCTCATGCAGGGAGGCACAAATAGATATATACTTTTTGGTACTCTAAAATAGCAGAGTACAAACTCAGTCTTTTTTTTTTTTTTTTAATTTCCTGTGAGTGCCTTTGCCTTAGTTTTAAATTGCAAAGAATTGAGTGGAGCTAATCTGAGGACTATAAATGTATGTTATACAACTTATACAACAATAAGTGACACAATTTAAATTAAGAGAAAAATTCCATGATTGACAAAAATAAACAGAAAATCCAAAGGCATAAATAAATAGAAATTTTAATTTAAGTTCATCTCACTAAGAAAAACAGCAGTCACAGGTGCCTTTATTGATGGAGTCTCTCAAACATTTAATATTACACAATTTCATTCAAAAAATAAAAGATATTAGAATCATTTTCCAACTTATTTTCTGAGGATAGTATTACTCGATATTAAAACTTTATATAGTAATTAAATTAAAAAGAAAAAACCTACACACTAATATCCTCCAGGAATGTTAAATCAAAAATTACCCAAATACTTTAGAAAATACTATTACTTTGGTTGATATGATTTATTATAATATGAACAGAAAACAACAGATACGGAAAAAAGAAATTTTTAAAATTCAACACAAAACATGATAAAAACTCTCAGCAAAATAAGGATAAAAACAACCCTCAGATTTTTTAAAGACATTATGATAAACCTGTAGCTATCATCAGACTTGATGTCCACCTATAATCAGGAAAAAAACCACATGGACTTCAGTCTCACTGCTTCTACTTAACATTTTATTTGGAGGCTTACTCAGTACAATATGGTAAGAAAAATAAGTAAAATGTAGATGAGTAAGCAGACTAGATGATTATATATGCAGAAAGTCCTAAAGAATCTTTCAAATAGTTATTGGCATTGATAAGGTGGCAAGGTATCAGGTAAAAATATAAAACTTAATTGTACATCTGCATATTCACAATTAAAAACACCAAAATACAATTAAAATGCATCATTTACAATAACATTCAAAAATATGACATACTCAGGAATAAATTTAGCAAAGCTGCATATAGAAAGTTGCAAAAGATAAAGAACTAAATAGATGAAGAGATATATTTATGTCCCAAAAATGTCAGTTCTCCCCAAATTGATGTATAGATCCAGTACATTCTCAATCAAAATCTCTTAAGACTTTTTTTTAGGGGGTGGGGAATTGATAGACTGATTTTCAAATTTAAAAGAATATGCGGAGGCTTAGAATAGCCAAAACAATTTTGAAAAAGAATAAAGTTGAAGGACCTGATATTAAGACTTATAAAACTAATCAAGTCAGTGTGATATTACATAAGACTAATGAATGGACCGATTGAACATGATAGTGAGCCCAGAAATAGAATCACTTATCTAGTTACTTAAAGAAAATATAAATGTATATTATAATCGAACACCTCATGACATTAATATTAATGGAAGCTTTATTCCTATTAGCCCAAAACAGGAAACAATAAAATTATCTACCACCAGTGAATGGATAAAGAAATTATGGCATATGCATACTTGAGGATACTATTCAGCAATAAAAAGGAACAAATGATGGATTTATGCACTAGCAAACTGAATCTGAAAAATATTATGCTAGGCAAAAGAATCCAGACACAAAGGTTATTTATTGTATGATTCTATTCATTGAAGTTCTAGAAAAGGCAAAATTAACAGCTAAGGACATAAAGTAGATGAGTTTTTCTTAGTTGACAATAATGCAGTCATAAGGAAACTTTTGGGTTGAAAGTAATTTTTTTTTATCTTGATTATAATGGTCAGTAAGTACAAAGGTGAATGAATACATATACGGCTGTTAAATCTCATCAAATTGTGTACTTATCATGGGTATATTTTATATTATATACATTTTATTTCAGAATGTATATTAGAATAAGAGCAAGTTGCAGAAATATACCTAAGACTAGCCTAGCCTTGTTTGCTTCTCTGCACCTTATTTATTTACAACTTTTGATTATATTACTATTTTTCTTCATATATTTTCAAATTTTTTAGTGCCACTCTTTTATCACAATTAAATAATTTCCTTGTTATCTGGTCATTTTACTTTTGATATTTAATAATTAATATCTTTGCTCTCTAGAACAGAGTTTATAAATAAACCTGATGCTCCTTACTTAAGCCTTGTTTATATATACATATACATGTATATATATGCATATATGTATATGTATATATACATATATATGTATGCATGTGTGTATATATATATATATATATATATATATATATATATAATCTGTGTGTAGTTCAGTATAGATGACCATGATTTCTACTGACATAGTTTGATTCATAGTATGACAAATTCCAAGGAACCCAAAAATTAAAGTAGAATGATATTTATCCATGCACACTGAAACCTGCATTCAAACAATCTAATTATTATTATTTTTAACTCGCTTACTAGAATATGATTAAACAGTTGGTGTTATATCTTCTTCTCTACTAAACCTACATTTACAAACTAAGCAATAATTTATTTTATTTCCTATTAGATATTTAACTTTAAATACTATTACCCCTATCACCATCACTATCATCATAGCTAATATCAGTATCATGCTATGTCAGGCACTATGCAAGTGCATTCTTATTTTGCATTCTTTAATACTTTCACACTAAATTTTATTTGTTATTCATTCTTCAAATTAGTGAGACTCATTTAATCTTCCCCTGTCATATGAGAATTTCCTTATTATGGCTATTTTTAACCAATGATTATAAGATTAAAATAAAAATTCTTAGTGTTAACCATCATAAGAATAAGAAGTCTTGATTTAAATGCTTATTCTCAAATATAGTTGGATTCCACTGAATATATTAAAGTCTTTGTGTGGGCCTAGGAAAAGTTTTTGTACAGATGTGTTCGTACAGGAATTTGACTTAAAATACAAGCAAATTGGGTTCTTTAAGAACCCCTTATGACATGCCTTTCTACAATTTCTCCTGTATCACTCTCCTCTAAACTGACTTATAAGGCATGCTCGGGTAACACTGAAAAATTCATCTGGAACTCAAAGCAGTGATTCTGATGTATAAGCTTTCACTGAAACATTTATATGTTTGTGCACCAGGCTCAAAAACTCATCTAAAAAGCCAGCTGAAGTTCTTGTTAGCCAGTAAAATAAAATATAATTTTTGTTTAGAGTTATCAGAGTAGACAGTCGGTCTTATTCTAAGGGTGGGAGAGTATAAATACCCTCATGTATGTCAAGTGAGCTTAGAGAGGGGAGATCACTTCAGCAGGGGAGACACTGTTGACCCTGAAAGTGTGGACTCCACAAACAGAAAGGACCAATAGCAGGATCTTGCACAAGAAAATGGTTTCAAGTGGACAAGGGTCAGCATACATAGATGTGGAAGGGTTCTGGACTATGTGAAAGAAATTCAAGTTTATGCCTAAAGCTAAGAACACATAGATAAAGTTACAAAGGGCTTTACATCTTCACCCCTTCTAGTGAATTAAAAATCAACTAGAATTTAGTTACCCAAAGCTGACTTAATTCTGAACCTGACTTAATTTTACTGGACTTCAATCAGGGGCCAATAGTAAAATATATTTTACACAATTCCTAATTTAGTGTATAAAATGATAAGATAGCAACCAAAAGAGAAACAGAAGTGGCTTAAAATGTCATTTTTACTGATTTATTTAAATTACTATAGCGTCTGACAGTGAAAGATTATGAATTTTATAATAAATCTTGAAAAGTCTTGAATTTGTTCTTTATATATGCAATCCAGATCACTAACTGGATTTTTACTATTGTACTTTTGATTTCAGCTGCAAATCCACAGAGATGATGAAAATAAAGTTATTTCCATCCTGGCAAGATGGAATTGCCAGGGGGCATAATTAAGGAAGGCATCAAACTAATTGCTTACTCAAAGAAACTAAAAGGGAATGAGTGGAGTCAAGAGTGCATATGGGCCTCCAGAGAAAAATATCCCCTAACAAAAAAAAAAAAAAAAAAAAAAAGAGAAAAAAAAAAAAACAAACATGGTACTTTATGGTGCATTCATGCATGGGCAAAACAGCTGGCTGATGGAAGTAAAAGTGAGTTGGGAAGGAAAGGAGTATTTGCCGCAGGCAGTAACCCCTGAGTACCAATTACCAAAGTGTTTACTTTGAAACACATCCTGAAAGATGTTCTTTGAATAGAGTTTTCTACAGTTAAATGGGTTTGATAGACACACTATACCATATATTCCTCCTGTTGATTCAAAATATCTAGAATATGCAAGCCTTTAAAAAGTTCTAAAGAAACATTTAACACTTCATTGTCCTGACACTGAGAACATGTTTTGGGGCCCCATAGAATATTTCTTATTTGACAATAAGTTCTCCTTTGAGGGGAACTTGAACTGAAAAATTTTAATATTTCTGACCCTAATGCAAAGAGAGTTATAAATGAATAAATAAATGGAATAGTCTTACTTAAACATTATATGTCTATGAAAATAAATTATAGCTATATACCCTCACATAAATATAGCTTACAAGCAAATTTAAGCTATGTATCTAGGTCACTATATATATAGTATGTTCACATAAAGTTAAAACAGTTAAAAATAGCAATTATATTATTTAAAGATATAAATGGAAAATAAATGTTAAAAATTGAAGTGATTATAACAAAAGTCAAAATAATGTCATCCGTAACATGAAAAAGTAAGATGTGACCTGTCAGAGAACAGAGGGACTTCTAAGGTAGGGGAAATGATCCATTTCTCAACCTACATGTAGTTATGTGAGTGTTTATAATTATTCTTTATATTGTGCATATATATATATATATATATATATATATTGTACATAAGCATGCATAGGAGTGTGTGTACCTGTGTGCGTGTACACAAGTACACAAACACACACACATGTGCGTGCACACATACACAAACTCTACAGCACAGTAGAAAGAAGACATTCCTGAACTGTAAAAGGTGACTGACTTTTCTGAGTATATAATAGGAAGGGTGAACTTCTTTAGAAATCTTTATATTTTTATGATATGTTTTAAGAATAAACATACATTAAATTTTTGAAATATGTTACTATAATTTAGAGTCTAAATTTGAACAATTGTAGAAATTTAATTAGCTGGTCAGTGGTTATATCAAACAATAGACATATTAGTCTGAAAGAGTATAAATTATAGATCAGCACGTGACAAAAAAGACCATGCAACAAAACAGAGCCAGAATAATGACAGAAGAATATTTAAACTGTAATTAAGCAGAAATGTGAACCTTTTAAAAATTGTATACTGAGGAAGAGTTTGATTTAGTACTGTAAACTCACTATCACTATATGAATACTACTATTCATAAGCATCTAAGTTATTATATAGTCCAATCTAAGTTGTTATGATAGAAATCCAATCCATACTTCATATGTCTTTTTTCAGCTTAATTTTGTCTCATTACGCTATTTTTTTGTGACTATGCTACATTTTAATTTTTGTTTTTCGTCTCTTTTTCCAAAAACATAAGCTTCACAAGGGCAAGGATCTTTTTCCATTTTGCTTGGTACTGTATCTTGAGTCCCTGAAAAAGTCTCAGACTCCATAAATATTTATATTAGATTCCAAGTCACTTTTGAGTCTAATATAGGTGATGGGTAAATGGATTTGTTTTTGGTCATGGATAGACATTAAAGGATAATAATATTTAAATCTAAAATTGAATATATTCTGTTCTAATTATAAATAGGTTCCATATTAAATTAACCTATTTACTCTTTAATTTTTTTCTATTTTCAGTTATAGTTTATATGGTGTAATTAAATATGTGATCCAAATTCCATCCATATGCGACAACATCCATCCATGTTGTCACATATGGCTGTATTTCATCTTTTCTTATAGCTGAGTAATAATGTATTGTATATACATACCATATCTTTTTTATCTAATCATCTATCAAAAGACACTTTGATTGTTTCTATGTCTTGGCCACCGTGAACAATGCTGCTGTGAACATTGGGGTGCATATATCTTTGCAGATAAATGTTTTCAGGATTTTTGGGTAAATATCCAGAGGAGGGTTCATTGGATCATATGTTAATTCTATTCTTACTTTTTGAGGAACCTCCATGCTATTTTTCATAATGGTTGCACTAATTTATATTCTACACACAGTGTATGAGGGTTCCCTTTTCCCCACAACCTCTCCAACACTTGTTATTACTTGTCCTGTTGATCACAGACATTCTAATAGGTGTGTCTCGTGGTTTTAATTTTCATTTTCCTAATAACTATTGAAATACATCTGTTGTCTGTTTGTATGTCTTCTTGGGAGAGGTGTTTGTTCAGCTCCTCTACCCATTTTTTAATTAGATTATTATTTTTTAATTGTTGAGTTGTATGAGTTCTTTGTATATTTTTGGATATTAGGCCCTTATCAGAGGTCTTGTTTGAAAATATATTCTCCCATTTGGATGGTTGCCGCTTTTTGTTAATAGTTTCTTTTGCTGTGCAGAAGCTTTTTAGTTTGATATAGTCTCATTCATTTATTTTTGCTTTTACTTTCCTTGCCTTTAAGGTCAAATTCATAAAATCCTCTCTAAATCCAAGGCCCATAAGTTTAGTTCCTATGTTTTCTTCTATACAATTTATTGTTTCCAGTCTTATATTTAGGTGTTTGATCCATTTTGAGTCAATTTTGATGTATGGTGAGAGATAGCAGTCTAGCTTCATGCTTTTGCATGTGTCTTTCCAATTTTTCCAACACCATTTATTGAAGACGCTTTCCTTTACTCATTGTATGTTTTTGGCTTCTTTGTTAAAAATTATTTGCCTATATACCCAGGAGTTTATTCTGGACTTTCAGTTCTGTTCCTTTGGTCTGTGTGTCTTTTATACTCTCAATACCAGGCATTTTGATTATCATCATTGTGTAGTGTAATTTGCAGTCAGGCAGTGATATCTCTGGTCTTGTTCTTTTTCTCTGGATTGCTTTGCTATTTGCCTTTTGTGGTTCCATATAAATCTGATAATTTTTGTTCTATTTCTTTAAAAAATGACAATGAGATTTTGATGAGGATTGTTTTAAATTTTTATAATGTTTTAAATAATAAGGTCATTTTAACTACATTGATTCTTCCAATCCATTAACACAGAGAATATCTTGTGATTTCTTTGTGTCTTCTTCAGTTTTCTTTTTTAATGTCTTATAGTTTCCAGTGTATAGGTCTTTCACATGCTTCATTAGGGTTATTCCTAAGTATTTCATGCTTTTTGTTGCAATCGTAAAATAATTTTTTTCATTTTTTTTTTCTGAAAATTTGTTGTTAGAGTAAATGAACACTATGAATTTTTTGTACATTGATTTTGTATCCTGAAACTTTAACAAATCTGTTTCAAATAGTTTTTTTAAAAAAGTCTTTGGTATTTTTTACGTATAAAATCATGTCATCTGCAAAAACTGACAACTTAACTTTTTCATTCCCTATATGAATGCATTTTGTTTCTTTCTTTTGCCTGATCACTTTAGCTAGGACTTCTAATACTATATTGAGTAATTATAGCAACAGTGGACAGCCTTGTCTTGTTTCTGACTTTAGAGAGATTTAAAATTTTCCACCACTATGCATGATAGCTGAGGGTTTTTCATGTATTACATTTATTTTATTTTTTTATTTTTTGTTTTTTTAAATTGTTTATTGGGGTAACATTGGTTAATGCAATTATGTAATTTTCAGGTGTATATTTAATTTGACATCTGTATATTCTATTGTGTGTTTACCACTCAAAGTCCAGTTACCTTCTCCTACCTTATATTTGAACCTGTTTACCCTATTGCCCCCCTCCTCCCCACTCCCTACCCTCTGGTAGCTACTAGTCTATAGTCCATGTCCATGAATGTCTGTTTGTTTGTCCTATTCATGTGTTTCTTTTAGGTTTATATGCCACATATAAGTGATATCATGTGATTTTCAACTTTTTTCTCTCTGGCTTATTTCACTTAGCATGATTATCTTGGGGTCCATCCATGTTGTCACAAATGGCAGTATTTCATTTCTTCTTATGGCTGAGTATTATTCCATTATATATATATATACCACAGCTTCTTTAGCCAATCATCTATCATAGGACACTTCGGTTGCTTCCATGTCCTGGCTACCATGAATAATGCTGCTATGAACATCGGTGTGCAAATATCTTTACAGATATGAGTTTTCAAGTCTTTGGGATAAATACCCAGTAGAAGGATAGCTGGATAATATGGTAGATCAATTCTTAGTTTTTTGGGGAACCTCCATACTGTTTTCCATAGTGGCTGTGCCAATTTGCAATCCCACTAGCAGTGTATGAGGGTTCCTTCTTCTTTGTATTGTTTCCAACATTTGTTATTTCTTTTCCTCTTGATTACAGCTTTTTTTTAACAGGTATGAGATGGGATCTCACTGTGGTTTGGATTTGCATTTCCCTAATAGCTAGTGATGTTGAGGATCTTTTCATATATTTGTTGGCCATTTGTATATCCTCTAGGGAGAAGTGTCTGTTCAGGTCCTCTGCCCGTTTTTTGATTGGATTGTCTGCTTTTTGTTGTTATTGAGTCATATGAGTTCTTTGTATATTTTGGATATTAGGCCCTTACCGAAGGTATTGCTTCCAAATATATTTTCCCATTCAAATGGTTGTTTCTTTACCTTGTTGAAGATTTTTTTTTCTTTTTGTTGAGCAGAAGCTTTTAGTTTAATGTAGTCCTATTGATTTATATTTGCTTTTCTTTCCTGTGCTTTTGAGGTCAAATTCATAAAATATCCTTTAAATCCGTGGACTTTAAGTTTAGTTACTATGTTTTCTTCTAAGCATTTTATTGTTTCAGGTATTATATTTAGGTCTTCAATCCATTTTGTGTTAATTTTGGTGTGTGATAATAGGGAAAAAAGCTAGTTTCATTCTTTTGCAGGTGATTTTCCAGTTTTCTCAGCATCATTTATTGAAGAGACTTTTCTTTCTTGACTGTATGTATTTGGCTTCTTTGTCAAAAATTATTTGACCATAAACATGTGTTTACTTCTGGATTCTTGATTCTGTTCTACTCATTCATGTGTCTGCTTTGCTGCCAATACCATGCTCTTTTGATTACTGTCGCTTTGTAGTATAATTTGAGGCCTCCAGCCTCATTCTTTTTTCTCAGGATTGCTTTGGAAATTTAGGATCTTTTGTGCTTTCATACAAATCTGATGCTTTTTGTTATATTTCTTTAAAAATTCTGATAAGATTTTGATGGGGATTGTATTAAATCTGTATAATGCTTTAGGTAATATGGTTATTTTAACTATGTTGAGTCTTTCAATCCAAGGAAATAGAATACCTTTGCATTTCTTTGTATCTTCTTCGATTTCCTCTAATAGGGTCTTATAGTTTTCATTATATAGGTCCTTCACATGTTTCATTAGATATATTCCTAAGTATTTTATTCATTTTATTGTGATTGCAAAAGAAATTTTTTTTTCATTTTCTTTTCTGACCCTTTGTCATGACAGTATAGGAATGCTATGGATTTTTAACATTGATTTTGTATCCAGAAATTGTACTGTATTTACTTTTTGTTTCTAGTAGTGTTCTTGGGGAGGCTTCAGGGTTTTCTATATAGCTAATCATGTCATCAGCAGATAGTGACAGTTTGACTCTTTGTTTCCTATTCTGATGCCTTTTATGTCTTTCTCTTGTCTCATTGCACTTGAAATAACCTCCAATGTTATATTAAATAACAGTGGCGATAGTGGACAGCCTTGCCTTGTTCCTTATCGTACAGGGAAGGTTTTTAGTTTTTCCCCATTAAGTATAATGTTGGCCGAGGGTTTGTCATTGATGGCCTTTATTACGTTAAGGTACGTTCCTTCTTTAGCGATTTTGTTTATAAGTGTTTTGATCATAAATGGATGCTGTATCTTATCAAAGGCTTTTTCTGCATCTATTGATATGATCATGTGATTCTTGTTTTTTAATTTGTTTATATGGTATATCACATTAATCAATGCATGTATGTTGAACCATCCCTGTGTCTTTGGAATGAAGCCCATGTGATCGTGGTGTTAATCTTTTTAATATGTAGCTGTATTCGGTTCACTAGTATCTTATTTATGATTTCAGCATCTGTGTTCATGAGAGACTTTGGTCTGTAGTTTTCTGTTTTTGTGTTATCTTTACCAGGTTTTGGCATCAGGGTGATATTGCCCTCATAAAATGAGTTGGGAAGTATTGCTTTCTCTTCAATTTTTTGGAAGAATTTGAGGAGAATAAGTATTAAATCTTTGAATGTTTGGTAGAATTCACTGGTGCAGCCATCTGTTCTGGACTTTTACTTTTTGATCAGTTTTTAATGATGTTTCAATTTAAATACTGCTGACCCATCTAGATTTTCCAGTTTTTCTTGATTCAGTTTAGGAAGGTTATATTTTTCTAAAAACTGGTCCATTTCTTCTAGGTTATTAAATTTAGTGTTATATACTTTTTTATAGTATTCTTGTAAGATCCTTTGTATTTTTGCAATGTCAGATATAATTTCCCCTGTTTCATTCCTGATTTTATTTATTTGTGTCCATCCTTCCTCTTTTTCCTTTAGTGAGTCTAGCTAGGGGGTTGTCAATTTTATTGACCTTCTCAAAGAATTAGCTCTTTGTTGCATTTATTTTTTTCTATTCTTTTATTGTTATCAATTACATTTATTTCTACTCTAATTTTGATGATTTCTTTCCTTATGCTGTCTTTAGGCTTCATTTGTTTTTCCTTTTTGTTTTCTAAGATGGAACATTACGTTGCTTATTTGGGCTTATTTTTGTTTTTGGAGATATGCCTGTAATGATATGAACCTTTCCTCTTATGACTGCTTTTGCCATGTCCCAAAAGTTTTGATAAGTTGTACTATCATTATCATTCATTTCTATCTCTTGATCTCTCTTTTTATTTCTTCTCTGACCCAGTTATTCTTCAGTAGCATGTTGTTTAATCTTTATGTATTTGTGGTTCTTCATGTACAATAGAGAAGAATGTATAAACAGCTATTTTGAGTTGGAAGTTTCTGTAAATGTCAATTGTGTCCAGTTGGTCTAATGTATCATTTAAGAATGTTATTTCTTATTGATTTTCTATTTGATTAATCTGTCCATATCCAGAGGGGTGTTTAGGTCCCCTACTACAATAGTGTTTTGGTCTGTTTCTCCCCTTAGTTCTGTTAATAATGGCTTTACATATTTTGAGACTCCCTGATTGGAGCATAGATATTAGTAAATGTTATGTTTTCTTGGTGCATGATATCCTTTATTGTTATCTTTATTCATATTTTAACTTTTTATTTTGAAGTCTATTTCATCTGATATTAGTACCACTACTCCTGCTTTTCTCTGCATGCTAGTTGTTTGAAATATCATTTTCTACCCTTTCACTTTGAGTCTACATTTCTCTTTGTAACTGAAATGTGTCTCCTAGAGGCAGCATATGGTTGAATTTTATTTTTTGATCCATTCTGCAACTCTGTGCCTTTTTATTGGTGAGTTCAGTCCATTTACATTTAGGAAGAGTATTGGAATATGAGGTCTTCTTATAGCCATTTTATCTTTTGCTTTCTGGTAGCTCAGTGTTTCCATTGTTTCCTTGACCTTTTGTCTCTGTTTTCTTTATTGGGTTGGCTTTTGCGAGTGTTTCCTCTGCTTCTTCTTGTTTTACATTATATACTTCAGTTCTGAATCTTTGGAGTGTGGTTACCATTACAAATATGTAAAGGATAGTTCTCTCTCTCTGTCTCTCTCTCTCTCTCTCTGTCTCTCTGTCTCTCTCTCTCTGTCTCTCTCCATCTCTCTCTCTCTCTCTCTCTCTATATATATATATATATGTATGTATATATATATATGCATAATTTATATATATAAATTTTTTGGTCCATTTTCTTCTGCATGTGCCTTATCTCCATTCCCCTTTGTGAATTTAGATCTTTGAATTCCCCCCCTTTCATTCACTGTTGTTTCATTTTGTCCCTATATATGCTGAATGCTCATTACTATCTTGCTATAGCAAATCTCTTCTTGTTTTAAGCTTATAATGCCCTGCTTTTAGTAAGAGTTGTACTCTTTGCTTCTATTTGCCTGATAGGTACTTTACTTCTAATTCTAATTATGAGTTTTTTTGTTTGTTTGTTTGTTTGTTTTTTTACTTATTTTGTTTTAGGTCAGCTGACCCTTTTCAATATTTTCTGTGCAGGCCTCATAGTGTATGTCTGGAAAGGTCTTTATTTCTCCTTCATATCTAAAGAAGTGCTTAGCTAAATACAATATTCTAGGCTAGTAGTTTCTTTCACTTAATAGTTTAAATATCTGATTCCATTCCTTTCTGGCTATAAGGTCTGCACTGAGAAGTCCAAGTATTATCTAATGGGTTTTTCTTTATAAGTTACCATTTTATTCTCCCTTTTTTTTTTTTTTTTTTTTTGAGGGATTCAATCTCCTTGTTCTGCTCATCTAGTTTTTATCAGTTCCTAAAATTGTTGATATAATTCATTTTGGAACTCCTGAGTTTTTCCAGAAGTACCATCCTGAATTCTATGTAATTTAGGTTGCACATTTCTATGTCTGTAAGATTGTTTTCTGAAAATTTTTCTCTTTTTTTTTGAGATGCCTGTCATCTTGGTTGTTCATGGTATTTAATGGACTATATCTCTGCCTGGGCATTAATGAAAGTGTTTTCTTATTTTTTTTTTCCAGAAAGAAGATTTATTATATAAACATCTCTCTTTAGCCTGCTGTGAAGAAGATGCTTTTCTTTTGGTTTTCAGTAAGTGGCATTTAAGCCTGTGGGATCCCTGCTCTATATAATGCCTTAACAATGCCTTTTATTATCTTGTTCATATTTAATCAAGCTTACTACCCTTAGTTTCAGTCCCTGTCAGTGTTAGCAACAGTCTCAGCAGCTTTTGCTCAGATTTCTCTGGGCCTCTGCAGTGTTTGGTATCAGAGGACATGGGGGGAGGGGTCCTCTGTGTTGGGGGCTGTGGGCTGTGGTTCAGCCTTGGTTTTGTAGCCTTAGCCAGTAAAAATCAACTGTTGTTTCTCTGCCATCCGCTTTTCTGCTTTCTACCCTGATGACTGGGCTCTGCCACTTACTGTGGGGAGCTCACAGCATTCCCAGGCAGGACTGTCCAGGGAACTCACTACTCCTTCTTTTCCCCTCCTCCTTCAAGGAGCTCCAGCTGTGAGAGACAGCTTCTTTATTTCTCTCAGTCCACCTATTGACACCTGGGGTTCTGACCTATGGTAGCTCTTATGTGCAGATCCCATGCTCAGACATGCTGGTGTGCAGTTTGGGTATTTTTGTTGTTGCTGAGTTTTATATATTCAGCTCATTGTTGTTTGAAGGGAAGAGATCTGGAGACATCTCTCACTCTACCATGTTTCTCCAAAATTCCCATGTTTACTTTAAAAGAAATTTAAGTTATAACAATTGTCTTCAAAGAAAAAAATTATTTTATTTAAATAGACAGAAGCATTTCAATCTTCCCCCATGCTTAACCAACAGAATAAGTTGCTGGCAGCAATGGAAGTGACAATTAGAATAATAAATTAATTAAATTAAACACAAAGAGTAATATAAGAATCTGCAGGGTATTAAAACTCTAGAAAAAGGGGTGCTTTTTTCATTAATAAAAGTTAGCAAGAGGTTTTTTATGAAGATGTCACTAAAAGCAAAGAATGAAGTCCTTGTGCCTCGCTCTGAAGCTGAAGCCAAAGCAAAGGCTTTGAAGGCAAAGAAAGCAGTGATGAAAGGTGTCCATAGCCACAAGAACAAGAAGATATGCACATCACCCACCTTCTGATGACCCAAGACACTACTTCTCCAAAGGCAGCCCAAATATCCTCAGAAGAGCACCCTCAGAAGAACAAGCTTGACCTCTATCCCATCACCAAGTTGATGACTACCAAGTCACCATGAAGAAGATAGAAGACAATAATATTCTCGTGTTCATTGTGTTTGTCAAGGCCAACAAGAAGCTCTATGACATTAAGGAAGCCAAAGTCAGCATCCTGATCAGGGCTGATGGAGAGAAAGCATATGTCCAACTGACTCCTGACTATGATGCTTTGGATGTTGCCAACAAAACTGTGATCATTTAAACTGAGTCAAGGTGGCTAATTCTAAATATAAAAATATTTCACCATAAAAAAAAATAGTGAGAGTAGACAATTACCTACTGCAATTTACTGGGATTTTTCACACTTTTGAGACTAGGTAGTTGGGTTTATCTTTTCGTTTATAAGTAAAAAAGAATCCAACTTTGCAGCAGTTTTATTCTTCCTTCCTGAATTTTTTAAGTTGTTATCATCTTTCTTTTAATACTGAGAACATATTCAGACTACCAAGTTCTCAGCATAACTAAAGAGTTATTTGATTTTTAAATATACAAACTCTATTTCTGACTCAATTTATATTAAATCCCAGTTGAAAATTTTTATGATGTGTACATTTCTAGTAAATAATTTCCTCAGTTATGTCTATGGTTTAATTTAAGCCATCAGAATGTAAATCCTTTCCAAAAGAGTGCACTAAAATCTAATTAAATCATGGGGAAATGTGAAGTTAGTGGAAAAAAATAAAGAATAAAAAAAATTAGAAATAAGAAGAGTGTCTAGTATACCATTTGTTTAGTTAAGCCAAGCTCATTTTTATTAGCTTTGCTCTTAGATAAAACACAGAAAACATCTTACATTTTTTAGGTTATTCTTGCTCATGGGGCCTATTAGAAAAGTCTTTAGACTATATTTTGAGAGCATGTCAGCAGAGTAAAATAAAGTACATTATTTAAAGTTCTGAAGGCCATTATCATCTTGGCTTTACCTACTGATACAAGCAGGCAGCTGCTTGAACAAATTTTTTTCTTTGTTCCCAGGGTCTTTCATTACTCAGAATCACATTATTTTATTCAAGCATAAGTGGTAAATAATTCCATATATGTGTTTTTTATTTTACTGTATTTCCAGGAGCTTTGGATGCCTTCAGCAAATAAAACAGTAGGCCCTCTTTACATTACTTGAATTTCCAGTGTTACAGTGTTAGCTCTTACAGATCAGTCAGAATACTAAAATAAATAAAAAGCATATCCCTTTCTCCCCAACACACGTAAATAACAGTAACCAGAATGTACACAATTTGCATTTTGTTAAACAAATGAAAAATTATAGCAGAAAAAGACATTTATAAACAAGTAACTATTTTCAGATCAAATAAGACAGACTAGTAAAAAAAATATTAGAATACAATGTACAATATAATGAATGCTATTATCAGTGTTTTGTGGGTACTTTAAACAGTGTCATTAACTTTATTGTTGGAAACAGGTAATTTTTTTCCCAAAAGTATTTAACATTTGACAGAGACACACAAACATAAGTAGGTCATTTTCAAATAGAGAAAGGATATTTCAGATGAGAATTGAAATGTAAATGTGAGTTTAAGGAGTTATAGGCTACATCAGCCAGATGGCCCACAGTGAGCAGGGATGACAGGAGATAGAGCTGCCTTGGGTCTAGACATTAAAAGACCATGAATGCTCTAAAAGAAGGTTAAAATCTTTCTCTACTTCAGTTTTTGATTTACATAATATTTAAAAACAATATTTCTGGATTTTATTTAAAATGTTATTAATGTTTGTACCATAGCTGTGGCTCTACCTTAATCTTCTTTGCATTTCCAGCCCTCAACAATGCATACATCACTTCCGAGTGATATATTGTGGTTGTCGTTAATAGAGAAATGCTGCACAGGACGTCCTTGATAAGCAAGGTTTTTGTGTCCAGTTTAAACATCTTGTAAGCTGACCTGAAAAGGAGCTGTGGAAAAATTTGTGCATATTTGCATGTATGGGCTGAGAAATGGTTGAGAGGTAACAAGTCAATTAACTATTTGCAAATGGAATTTTGCCTGGCATACACACATTGAAGTAGTTCTGTTATTCTTAGCTCCTCACTGGGGACATGGTAGCTGAGGCATAAACATAGCTCTTCTGAAGGGAGGGAGATCATAGTGAATTGGTGGCTTTTTAGTGATTATAATAATTAAACTGTTGGGCACACTCTAGTATGCATAAGCATTAAAGGCATTTTTCTAAAAGCTGCCCATCTCACTCCCTTAGAAGCTGCTTTTTTTGTAATCAGGTAATTACCCACATCGCTGCCTCACTTAACTTGAGGGAGACTTTCCTTGAATTGTTTCGAAACCAGTGCAGTTTTCTCTTCTCTTTTGTTTTAAAAATGACAGACAAACAAGAGATTTATTTTACCCACAGTATTTCTCTCTGAGTCCAGCCCTGTCAGTTCTTCCCCTAGCAAGGTGACTTACCCTGCTCTTTTGTAATGAAGAAGATTGACAATAATGACAATATTAATTTTCAGAATTTCCTTCTTTATTTGGGCACTCCATTTGCAAATAGAAAAGATCAAAACTGAGTAAGTAGCAAGATAGCAAGGTGTAAAGACTTAGAGCATGACTGACAGATGATCCTTTTCTCCTATGTAACAAAAATTACACCTTGAGAGAGAAAAATGGTCCAAACCATGCTTTTCTAGTGATAGTTTATCAAGCCTGTAATTATTTTGCCAATAAAAAAATTTTTTTTTTCCAGAGCAAATGGATGAAAACTACCCTAACATGAGAGGTAGGAAAGGAGTAGGTTCTGCTCACACAATATTGTAATAAGCTCGATCTTTAATGTTACCTGGCTTATCGTTAGACTTTGCTACATTGTGGGGTGAGTTAAATTGCTATATATTATGTAGCTTGGTTCTCCAGCTCCACAGAGATAGGACTATATGTAATCTATCCTCGGCATAGCATTAATACATCACGTACATTAATCATGATCTTGTGACATAGCCGTGAGGTTTTATGGAGAACCAACTACTCCAGCCCACTGCAATGAAATGTCCAGTTTGGGACTTACCGCACAGTAATTGATAAAAAGATGCTGATGTAGTCAGAGATCCGGATCTTAGCCACCTATTACATAATTAAGAGTAGCCTGACCTGTTTATACACCTGTTCACGCAGTATATCCACTTGGATTTCTAATAGGCATATCAAATTTAAAAGTCCAAAATGACCTCCGCGTGCCATTTCTCATTTCTGCTTTCTCACAGACTTTTCCATCTTTATAAATGATGATTCTATTCTTTTTGAATCAAGACAAAAATTTTTGAATCATTTTGACACCTTTTTATACTCACATTTTAGACGTAATACATGAACAAATTCTGCTTAGTTCTACTCTTTATAATATAGAATTAATACATTTTCACCACTTTTCTGCCACCATCTTCTCTCAAGTACCTATTATGTCTCAACTGCACTATTTTAATAGCTTTTCAATGTATTCCTCTGTTTCTTCTGTTGCCTACCTTTGATCTGTTCTTAATTAGGCAGAACAGTTATTCTGTAAAATAAACCTTATCATTTTTATTCCTTAGCTCAAACTTTCCAAAAGCTTCCTGACTCAAAGCAATAGTCAAAGTTCTGGTGATGTCTTGCCAGTTCTTATACAATTTATTTCCTTCTGTTCTCTCGCATCTCCACCTCCTATCCTCTCCTTTCCCCTCCATTTGCTACAGCAACATGTTGCTTTGGGCTCTTTGACCAGACTAGTCATGCTCCTTCACTAACGTTTGTATTCTTAGTAGTCCTTCTGCCTGAAATCCTCTTCTCCCAGATATCGACACAACTTGTATCTACATTTCTGGTCTTTACTCAAAAAGCACTTTCTTAGTGCCATCTTCCCTGGCAATCTTCATCCTTGTCTAAAATTACATCTTACGATTTCGTCTTTAATTCTATTTCTGCCCCAAACTCTTCTAATCCCTAATTCTGGCTTTAATTTGTTTTCTTTGGTTTGTATTACTATCTTACACACTATATAATTTAATAATTTACCTTTTTTCTCTCCTTTACTAGAATGTAAGCTCCAGAGGACATTTTAATAAATACATACTTTGTTGTTCAAAGTTGTATTCATAGTACTTAGAATAGTTCCTGACACATAGTAGGTATTCAATAAATATATATTGAATAAATAACTAAACTTTAATGCTATACCTTCAAACATTTATTAAGAATTCTACATTTACATTTAAATTTTTATTTTGTACTATGTTTACCTAAAAACATGGTGTTTTGTGTAAGAATAAGGTGAGAAATGAAATATATAGTACACTATCATGTCCATAAATTTAAAAACAAAAATAAACTTTTTATAGGAACGCATACAAACAGAAAGCTGCACATATTAAATAGGGTGGAAAGGTTGACTGGGAGAATAAGTGAATAGCAAGGTAAGAGGATAACAGGAAATAACCAGAAAGACTAAAAGAATGTTGTAGAGTTTGGTAATAATAGTAATTAACTCAATCCTCAGCACCTGACAACATGTGTATATGAGGAGAGATAAAGAAAGAGATGAGATAAAGATAGAGAGAGAGAGAGAGAGAGAGAGAGAGAGAGAGAGAGAGAGAGAGATGAGAGAGAGAGAGAGAGAGGAAATAGAGATAGAGAGAGAAAGAGAGAGGACAAAGTTGTGGCTGACAGGGATATATATCAATTATACCGTAATATTCAATTTTCTTCTTCATTGACTGATTCTACCATAGAGAATGCAGGACGGTAAATGTTAAAAACCAAAACCAAGTGCCTTGAACTAAGCTTTTCTTTCTGCTAGTGGTGTGATGTTACATACGTCAGAATAATGGTATATATTGCAAATTTGAGGACAAAAGTCAGATAATAAAGATTGTGTAGCAGAGAGATAGAAGGAATACTTTTTTGTGTGTTTTTTTGGTAAAAAAAAGTTATTTTCTTTTTATTTTCTTAAACAGCTGTATAAGCGCTAGACTGTTTACATACGAAGCTCTTGTTACATGGAAAGATAAACCTTTATCTGTTTGTTTTTACAATATTTTTTCTATCACTTGATGTCTCTATCCATCTAGTTAGTCTATTGAATATCAATGATTTCTATTAGTAAGATCTGATATTTACTTCATTCACTGTCAGTTAAAATGATGATTTATTTTGGCTTAGAGTCTCAAAAATATTATCTGTATTCATCAGATAGTGGAGGGAAGCCTGATTGAGTTTATCTGAATAACTCTTTTACCAGGAAGAACAAAATATACAAAATAAATTCAAAATGTAAAATAATAAAATCAAATTTTTTTCCATTTCATGGCTGATTTATAAATATAAATTGATAGTGAGTGTCACAAAATTGATTCATAAAGAATAAATTAAGTTGTATCATTTCTCTACAGCAGACTAGCACAGGCACAAATTATTTTTTATTTTTGACAATCATAGATGTTAAAATATTCTGAAAGCTACAAAGTCAAGAAAATATATATTTTGAATTATTTTTCTTGCCAAACTGAATGTGTAGTTACTACATAACCATTCAATTAAACTTGCCCAGTGTGTCTTCAACTGCAGTTTACTCACTCATTGTGGAGAGTGCATTATTATTATTATTTTTTAATCTGAGTTATATCACCATGTATACTTTAAACATATTTAAAAAAAAGATGCAAAATTTTAACAAGGAGTTAGTCTACAACAAAAGATTTTATAAGTATGCACTTTTCATATACTCAATGTCAACTTTTTAGTTTGTTCTAAATGCTTTGAATGTAGATGTGGATATTATTTATTTAAATGAGTTAAGAGCTATAATATATTTTTGACCAGTAGAAGAAAATAAAGAATAAAAAAATATTTTTATTTAAAAAATATTAATGGAATTAATAAAGATATACTAAAACTGTTTTCTGTTCTTATTTACTTAAAAAACAAAAACAAAAATAAAAAACGGTGACCTAGGAACAATCTAGCACTTATTTACAGTCTGGACTAAAAGTGTTTCATATTCATTTTTATTCCATAATATTTTATAAATACTTATTATATTCTGTAATTAGACTTTGAATGTTTTTTTTTTTAAAAAAGGCCATCTAGTTCCTCTTTCTTCTCTATCCTAAGAAGTTTATAAATTCATAAGTTTAAGGTAAACACATGACAGGCCAAGAGAAGTTTTAAAAGGAAACCTTTATTAGGAGCGGGTTCCCAGGCGAGGTTCTCTGGTCCTGAGAAGAGAGGGGCCAGAGAAGGTGCACCTTGGGGTGGGAGGGTACGGCTTTTATGGGTTATGTGGGGGTAGGGGTATAGGGTGGGGAACGTTAATCAAATGCTATTTGAGCCTCAGGATTAGGGTGGTGGCGCCTAGGGCTTTAGTGTGGACCCTATTCAGAAGGTCTGGATTCTGGATATCAAGCTGGGGAGTCTCCAGGCAGGCATCTGGCTGGCCCTTTCCCCTGACGACCTAACAATAAGAATGTCAATTCATATTGAAATGGTAATTATAATCCACTGTGAAAGTGAGAGCAGGTTCACATTCATTGTCTGTTCAACAATGTGCCAAACGCAGTAGAATGCTGATGAACAAAGAACCAGACATACATAGATCCTGTCTTCATGGAGTTTCCAGTGTGATCAAGAGGTAGACTTGTAAAGAGGAGGTTGTTAGATAAAGAAGCAGAATTAAGTAATTAGAGCTATGAGAGGGAAAGTTCAGATGTTTCAGGAAATTTAAGATGTGGGACTTAATATGGACTTAGGATAAAAGAAGGCTTCATTGGAGAAATGATTATAAATTAAAACCTGAAAAATAAGTAGGGATTAGGAAAGGTAAAGTGGGAGAAAATGAATTCCATTTAAAAGTGCACCATAACTAAAGTGTCAGAAGCAAGAGAGAACACTGATCTTTCCAGAAGGTGAAAATATAACTGAGCATGGATGCAAAGTAGAATAGGAGTTTGGAAGTGGGCTGAAGAGCAGAGGATAAAATCTGATCATTCCTCTAGGATCTCTGTAGCCTGCCCTCCTTTCTTGTTACTATTCATCTTTGGCCTTTTGTTTATGTTTTTTTTTATTGTTTGTTTGTTTGTTTGTTTTTAAACCTACAGCACCTGGTATTCCTAGGTAGTCTCCCACCCAAATACTAACTAGGTCCAACCCTTGCTTAGCTTTCAAGATCAGATGGGATTGGGAGGGATCCTTTTATTTATGTTGGTCTAAATTTTCTTAAAGACACTCTCTTGGCATTTTCTCATTAATTCATTGTTTCTTTTAAATTCGATAACATTATAACTTTATGACAAATTTAGGCATATGGGTCTTTGCCAAATCTGGGAACTTTAGTCCTAGTGTTTAGCATTATTCAAAGGATTCTGTCTAAAATAAAGTTTGGCTCCCAGAAATCTGAGTTTTAGTTTGATATCTACCCTCAATCTGCCTTTAGGTAAACAAAGGAAAGAAACGATGTCTTTTTCCTGGGGATGAGGGTGAGGGCAGCAATGCTTACACCCTCCAATTGTTCTTAATAATTCACCCTGTTAACACTAGTAGAACAAAGTTTATAATAATCAGACTGATCTGAGATAGTCTCAGTTTTACTACTTGAAAGCTGTGTAAACATGATCAAACTACTAATTCCTTTAAAGTAGTTGTTTTATCTGTAACATTGGAGTCATAAAACCTACATCTTTGTGTTGCCATCAGGATTAAAAATAATTATTTTCAGAAAGATTTTAGAACAGTATCTGGCAACCAGGAAAAGCTCAATACATGAGGGATGTTGACTTTTTCCTCCACCTCTTTTTTTTTTATCTTTAAAACAAAGCTAATGTTTTTTACATCAAATGACTATTACGAGGAATAAAAGATTAGGACCACAAAAGTGTACAGAGGATACCTGGTGCATGTTGCAGACACTCAGCTAACAGGAATCTCTCTCCTATGCTCAGGGTGTAAAAAAATGGTTGCATTCGAAGCTGTTCAAATTTCTTATATCCTCAGTTATCTGGGAGTAGGGAAATGGTATATATAAACAAATATAAGAAAACATGAAACTTGAAACTTGTCCCATGGAAGCGAATACTGATGCTACCTTTACTTCTACTAACTATAACAACAGGTATAGTTGTACTTTCTCATCTGTCCCAGCTGTTGAATAAAATGACTAGGATATTTAAGTCACTTGGTAACCCTGCAACAATATGTATGAATTTTTTACAAATTAGAAAATTTGTTCTAATTTATTATAAAATGTATGCTAACATGTAGAGTGTTATGTTAACTGAGAATAATTAGAAAATTGACCGAATAACATGCTTATTAATAATGTATCTTAAAATAGTAAAAATATCAACCAAAATTTTATTTACATTCTAAAATGTATAAAAATGTTTTTCATTGATGCTACAACTCCCTCAACTTTATTTTCATCCCCAAACTACACAGGAAACATACAGGAGACTTGCCAAAACATAAAGACAAAATAATTCTTTATGATTTTTACAGAGATGATTTTTTTATACAATTTGGATAATATTAAGAATACAGCATTGCCAAGTAAAATATTATTATCTGGCATTTGGTATTCAATAATGATTCTTAATCTTTAGTATTTCTTTTTGATATTGAAAACCACAAAGCTATTTGTAATCACTCAATTTTGCTGTCATTTACTTTTCAGTAAAAACTTGATAAAAAGGGTGGTGCAAGTCAGTTCTGAAGACATTCATAGATTTTCTAATAGTATGGTCTGAGCTATGGTCTCTATCTGAATACATTCTAATTTTAAAGTCATGGATTCACCAAAGAAAATTAAAACAATGCAAAATCAAGTCTATTAGTCAATATTGGCCATTGGTAGACAAAGAATAGTTATCCTCAATTCTATGAATTAAATTTCAAAAGTCTCCCACAAAATGATTTTCCAAACCTAGTTTCAACTTTTCTTTTGGCTCAAATCCTTTCTGTTGATCCTTCACTGAGTCTACTTTTTTTTTTTTTTTTTTGAATAGTTGCATCTCCTGAATATCCCAATTTGGGGGGAAAAAAAAATTCTGTCAGTGGGAGTAGCAGGAGGCTTTACATTAGGCTCCTTTAACTTGCCACAAACCAACTTTCCTAATCACAATTTAACTGTTTCAGTATGTTGGAAGCTAATATATTCAGAAAAGGCACCCATTTCAGCAATATGCATACATTGTTTCACATGCATCCAGGAGAAAACATGGAACTCACTGTATTAGAAGGGCAGTTAACAGTCTAACTTGCCTGAATATATGAAATCTGGAGATGGATTTATGCAAATGAGATGGGCTGTGTAGTAGTCAAAGAGAAACGGAGGAGGAGTTATTGAATCTAAGTTGAATAAAAGAAAAAAAATTTTGCATTTTGTTAGGTTTTATATTTAGCTTGAACTGACCTCTGGTTCTAATTTGTTTTCCAAGTGGCATTTTTTACCCACTTCATACTTGTCTAAAGTTGCCATTTTTAAAATCTTGCATTTTGAGAACAATTATATAATTTAGAAAATGAACTCTATTGCTAATTTCTGCACACTAGAGGGCAGTAAAATATCCTAAAATAAATTATATTCAATATTCTATCTTAGGTGACTTTTGAGGAAATGATTATTATAACTTTTAAAATCTTTTATAAAAAGGGATAGTAATAGGATTAATACATCACTTTTAAATATTGGCTTTGGAAAAATAAGATTGCAATATTATTTTTTAAAGTTACAATTGCTTCAGATTTCCCTAATAAGGAATTCATCTCTGAACATGAGTGTCCCAGAATACATTTTAAGAACCTCTCAAACCTCTTCTTATAACTAATCTCATTTCTAAAGTTGCAATTGCCAGATTTTTAATAGTTTCCAATTGATCCACAATAATTTTTTCAACCATCTTTACATAATCACATCAATGTATTGTAATGGCAATGAATGTTTAACAATTTACCATTTTTAGGGCTGAGAAAAGCTGCCTGTCTATTGGCTGGATGGATAGTATTCAAAGCCAGCATATACATGTTTTCATTTTATAGTCTTGGAAATGTGCTTAAATAAAAAGATTTTTCCAACAGCTAATAACATGTCTTTAATAAAATTTTTTCTCATGTCTTTATTTTTGTAGTCTTTTTTTTCTTTATCCATTGTACTTCTTCCTCTTAACACTTTGATATTCACTCTTGAATAGCTTCTCACGAGTGTTAAAAATAAGACTACAGGCCCAAAATTGAGTCACTTATTCTGTAAGCAGCATGTCACCAAACTAAGATTTCAGTTAATTACAGTTTTGGATCTCTCAGCAATGGAATTTTAAAGTAATCAGGAATGGTCGAATCAGTGCTAGTTAGATAATCTGCCAGATAAATTCCCTGTCATCCCATAAAAGAAAGTAACCTTAAAAAACCAACCTTTTGTTTGTATGTTTGTTTTTGTTTAGTGTATATGTATATGCATTTTGCCTTGTTCTTGTTCCTTCCCATTTATAAAAGACTTTCGTTGTGAACAGCTTGGTGTATGCTGTCTGATTCAAATAGATTTTTACTCAAATATGCTTTAACATGACTCACATAGGAACGCATGCAAAACATTTTTTCCTTTTCCTTCCAGTCACAGAAATCAACTAATAAAAAAATGGCATAAAAAACTTCATATGCTATGCATTGGAAGCCATTTTCAACTCTGTCTCAATTCAGGAACCGCTAGTTTTAATGTTTATCTTTGAAGTGTACTTGTGAAAGTGTTAAAGGTACAGAACTTAAAAACAGATTTAGAAGCAAGCAAGTAGAAAAACAACGAAAAAAAGTTGATAGAAAAACAGAGATGAAAATATTGATTCTGTAATTTATCGTTTTGAAGTAAATATAAAAGTACTTGGTTTTGAAAATTGTGAATAGGATGGATTAGTCTTGTATGAAAGAAAATGTTCAGGGAATTTGGCTTGAAACATACAATAAGTAAACACATCTAAATTCATTCGTTATATTCAGTGATAGAGAAGAATAAACCAATAAATACACCTATTGATATAAACATGCGAGGCTATTAAAAAGAGCTTTGTATGTATCGCCTTTAACACATTTCATGTGTTGTAGTGATTATGATTACCAACATTTACAACATCCAGTAACAATCTATGGTTGGAGGTAACATTTTTAAAAAGTCAATATATAAATAAAACTATGACAAAATAGCTATAGCCTGAAGAGTGGATGTCAAAGCAATACCTAATACAGGGAGATATATGTGGGGACATTTTTAACCTCAAATGATGTAAATGTCTGCATAGTAACAGCACATTTGGGTTGAATTACATTTGTTAATTTAGGCAGTCATCTCTTTTCCCCTAGTTTTTTCTTCCCATTTTCTATCTTAGACATATTTTAAAAATCAGAGGGAATACACTATGGTGTTTTAGTTTGCGCTCTGGAGCCATGATGTCTGGGTAAAATATTGGCTCTGCCTTTTACTGATGATATGAGCTACAGTGAGCTGCTTAACCTCCCTGTGGCCTAATTTTCTCACCAGTGAAATGGTAATAATGGTGGAAGTGGTATTTTGAAGATGAAATGAAAAGTCATCTAAGGAGCTTAGATAAGTACTTGAATATCACTATATGAGTGTGTTTTAAATATTTAGTCAGTAGGACAGTTCAAGTTAATGACATGCTGAGTTACTCAATAATATTTAGAGAAATGACAATTTCTATTTTTCAATTTCACATACCTCCTTGAACTAAAATCCTGTTAATTGATTAGATAGCAGCTAACTGAAATAAGCATGGCAAAGTAAGATTCTAAGCACCACTTGGCTCTATTTATCTATTTGATTGTAAGTGTATTTCTAAAAGTGCTTAAAAGCATTTGATTCTTTAATCATGCTTAATGTTACCACTTTAGATCTAGTTTACTCTGTGGATTTTAATAGTTAATCATTTGATTATATACCATAAAAATATAAATTTCAACCAATCTATCAGATTATAAGAAGACTTCTCAAATCTTTCAATCTTCATTATTGGCCTATATTTTATGTAGCACTTAACATAGGTAAGCTTTATTTGTAATTATTTAGTTGAATACACACACACACACACACACACACACACACACACACATGCATTTTATGAACTCCAGGAATTTATAACCATAGGTTCATATGAATAAATTTTTTCAGTATTAATTTTCAGTATTGTGTGTAAGAAATTTTAAATTTCTTATTTATTTTACTTCAGATATTTGGATTCAGTTCAAATTAAAAAAAGAAAAACTTGTACATTCATATCAACACAGCAAGGAGAACTCTGATGAAAAAAAACCTGCAGGAGGTCATAGCTTACATAGGTAGAAAATATACATACACATGATTCTATCTCAGGACAACCTGCATTAAAAGTTGCATTTCATAAAGTTTAAATATGAGTTAGGAGGGCTGTAAGATATAAGAAGTATTTTTAGAGGTAATAAAGTTGACATAGACTTCAGATACTGGGAAGAAAGAAATTCTTATCTGCAGCCATGCCACCCTGAATAATATGGTTGATTTCGTCTGAACTTGGAAGCTAAGCAGGGTCTGGCCTTGTTAGTACTTAGATGGGAGACCACCTAAGAAGACCAGGTGCTGTAGGCTTTTAAAAAAAAGAAAAAAAAAATTCTTGACAAACAAACCAGCTCTGTCAAAAGTAAAGAAATGAAGAAATCTAAGACAGACTTCTGGAACAATGAAAACAGTAACCAATTAGGTATGAATCAGGTGCTACCCTAAGTAGATTCTATGTATTAATCCAATTAATCCACAATGACCTTGTGACTTAAACACTCTTAGTTTCATATGTAAGAAACTTGAGCTATTCAGAATTATTTTCAGTGTATCAGATTTCTGACTTTTATGATGCTGAAGAGAAGAGAGAGTGCTATGAGGCATAATGAGGGATGAGTACCAAAAAGATACATTTAAAAAAGGCATATTGTAGAGCATTTAAATGTCCTTTTATAACTTATCCTCTTTAATTCTCTAACATTATCTTCCAAGCATCCCCTTATATTTTATTTTATGATGCTGCAATATTAAACACTAATTCCTCAAATCACCATTTTTACTCTTAGTTCTGGGTGTTTAGAATTGCTGTTTCTTTTATCTGGAACACATTCTTCCCACAGACACTAATATAATTTCTCGTTATCAAGCACGCCTTGGTTTAAATGTCGCTTTTTCTGGGAAGCTACTCCTAATATTTCCTCTCACTTTCTGGATTGTATATATACCCTGGCCCTGAGCTAGCATAAGTTTCTCCAAACTCTTTTAAAAATTATATTTTTTTGCTGCAATTATATGGTAAAGTGTGTCCTCCTCTGGACTTAAAAATTCTTGAGGACAGAGACCTGATCCAATTTACCCATTATGGTAGCCCCTGTGCAAATATGATAACCTAACAATTAGCAGACCCTGAATAAATGTTTTTGAATGAAAAACTTTTTTTTTAATGTAAAACTTTTTTTTGAATGTAATTATATAAACAGTTTTTGAGATGTTAGTGATGTGTACAGACCCATATTATGGAATAGTAACGTTTCTTGGTGCAAAAAAAAAAAAAAAGAGTTGTCAGAAATATAATAGAAGCAGTGGGTGAATTATAGTAGAGCAAAACCATTTTAAAAATTGTACTTGTGGGGAAAAATGTGTGTTTGAGTATTAGGGGCTAAAGACTATGTAAGCATTTTAATCTGTTGCTTTTGTGCCCAGAATTCATTTATTTTTATTTTGGTAGTTGTATTTGGTTTTCCTTTTGAGAACCATTTTTCAGGAATATACATGCAGTGTGACTAAAGGCCAATGGGAATTGGCTTTGGGAACTTCTCCAGAATTATTAGAAAACATGCCTTCACTTTTTATCAAATTGACCAGGCTGAGAGAATATAAGCCTGAATCTACCCATCTGTCAGTTGTCATCATCCTTGCTGTGTAGGTAGAGATGGCCTAATGATATTTCCCCAGACAGAGTAAAGCTGAATCAGGGAACAGAGAGGCCTGGTGCCCTTCTGACATTGTTTAATTCCCGGACCCAGGAAATCTAAAATCTAATACCCGCTCTTGACTTATTACACAAGTCAGTAAATGCTATTTATGTTTTTTGTTTTGCTTTATTTTTTTTAATAATATGAATTGATTTTTTTTTCTCACTTGCAATGAGTAAACATCTGTCTATGGTCGGTAAGAGGTAGTGTTATGAAATAATGCCAATTTATTTTCTAAAAAAAAGGAAACTATAAATGATAATACAGAACAATTTTCGAGAATCCAAGCATCACCATATTTTACAATGTTATATCCAGCATAATGCAAAGTTAATATGTTACTTACTGCAATTAAATTAATTTGTCAAAATTAATTTAATTTTAAAATACATTCTATTTTAACAATTCATATCACTTTTTTGTGCGAAGAAAGCTGAATTTCCTAGCTATCGAAAAACTAATTCACCCAATTATATTTTTATCAATTTAATTTAATTTTGTCTCAACATTAACTCTGTATTTCATGAGTATGTGACTTTGTCATATCGTAACAATTTTATTAAATTATATATTATAGTTTATAGTTGTAATTTCTTGGTAACCTATGTAAATAGTTAGGTTTATTTAATTGCCCAAATTAATCATTGCTAATTACTTTATTTTTTCCTTCTGGTATGATGCACTTACCCAATAAAAAATGTGTGCACATACAATTTCTTAACACAATCTTTATGAACAAAGATGGTCATAAATTATATATATATTGTTTTTTAAGTGTATTCTTGATTTTAAATTCCCTTTAAATTTAACTAGAAACAAAATAAATGAGCATTTTCTTTCCTTTTTAAAATGATTTTTATTTTTCAGTTATAGTTGACATGCAATATTATTTCAGATTAGTTTCAGGCACATAGCATAGTGGTTGGATATTTATATAATTTACAAAGTAATCCCCTGATTAGTCTAGTAGCCACCTGGCACTATATATAGTTAGTACAATATTATTGGCTCTGTTCCCTATGTTATACTTCATATTCCCATAACTATTTTGTAACTACCGATTTGTATTTTTTAATCCCTTCACCTTTTTCACCTAGACCCCACAACACCCATTTGACAACCAACAGTTTGTTTTCTATATCCATGAATTTGTTTCTGTATTGTTTATTCATTGATTTTGTTCTGTATATTCCACATGCAAATAATGATCATTTTCTTTCAATCATATCTTTATTATTTACTATTATGAAGACTGTAGAAAATTCTCAATTGATTTCTTCCAACTTGTCAGGAAACAATGTTATTCATATCTTGATTAGATAATATGTAGAAATTTCATATACAAAAGTTATGATTTCATTTCTTCTCAAGAAGCATATCTGAAGAATGTTTCTTCTGGTGTGCTTTTGGCAAGATACTTTTAGAGTTTAAAACAGTTCAACATAATATTTATAAGCAGTTTTTACTACATTTCGTCTCTAAAAATGATTTTGTTTATTAATGTTTGTTACTTGCATGAAAGATATGTAATATATTGTAAGTTACATATATATAATAGTAAGCATAATACTATTATTAAGCATAATAATACAACTATTACTCATGAACTATCTACTCAAACTAACAACTAGAAAATTTATAGTAATTTGAGTCTACTGATCAGTCCCTCCCCTAATCCTAGAAATCTAAATAATTTATCAAATTGATTTTGCCTAAGAAAACAGTAAAATATATATATATATATATATATATATATATATATATATATATATATATATATATATATAAATTTTATTATGGCATTTCATAGAACAAACTTTTGTTTATATGAAATAGACAAATTGCACTGAGAATAATCTTTATTTACCTGACAACTTTTTTTTTAATAAGAGAGAATCTGGGGTTCATGCTTCTGGTATATTGAATCTAACTCTGGATTTTATAACAGCATAACAAAACAATTATGTCCTGCTGACCTTGAGAAATCTCATAAAGAGCAAATTTAAAATATTGGAAAATTTATTACTCTTCTAAGTTATGTTGCTTATAAATCTTCTTCGGCAAAATTTAATAGGCATATAGTTCCTAGTTTAGAAATAGCATTTCCCCATAAATTTTACAAATTCCTGAGTGTGTAAACTCACTGAAGTTAAATGTAGTCTTAGATTTTTAATTTAACAATATGTTCCATTTTGGCTGCCAAAGTAACTCAAAGGAACCATTCTGATTTGACAGTGAAGAGGTCAAACAGCCATGAATCTAAAAAGAAATCTGCGAAAGTATAAAAGTTGAAAATAACATGAAGTTATTTAGCTCTGTTTTTTTATTTTAGGATATTTCCGAAGAAATTTATGAATGATCTGATAGCCCTTAAAGAATGGGTTTATTATTTCTCAGTTATTCAGATTGTGGAAAATTCTTTGTGGATTACTCCCAAGTCATCAAAGAACAATGTTATTAAATTATATAATAACATCATTCATTCAGTCAACAAATGTTTTATTGAAAAAATATTTATTGAACCCATACTCCATACCAGGCTCGATCTCAGGCTCTGAGAATCTAACAGTGAAGAAGACAAATTTTCTGCCCCATGAAACATCAACAAACTAACCTGATCATTATTTTTAAAATTCAGTATTAAAACAGTAATGTAAATTCCAAATAGAAAACATCATTTTTCTTTTAACTTTTTATTTGAATGGTATTTTATAGACAAAGTCTAAAATTACTTCCACTAAAGGTCAATAATTACTTTTGGAATCATGAAGTCATTTATTAAGTAATACATTTGAGAAGAAGCCATGGCTTTAAGGATATTCAAGAAATAAATTTAGAGCAGGAACGGTATAATTGAAGATTTGTGAATCAATACATTTATATTTTCCATTCTGAAAATATAAATCTTTATTAAGCCAATTTGTGATACTAAGAAATATTAATCAGTGGAAATATTAGTATCATAATTTAATTTCTTGCCTTTGTGGTAGAATTGTACTTTCTTCTAGATTTGAGATTAAGAGAAATTTCATTTCTTACACATCTTTAAGGGTTCTATAATTATGTTCTATAGAACTGCATTGAAGAAATATAGATTTTAATATTTACTTGCACACCTCATTCTTGTTTTCATAATTTTTGTAAATTCTTATGGAGGCAAATGCATATTACCACCCAGTTAGGTCTGTGACTTTACTTCCCATTGGAAAGGTGGCTGTCTAAATAGAACAATCCTTACTATTTTATCAGACAACACTTCTACATTTTTGAAATAATAAGAACTACACAGGATACAATACATTATTGAAGTTTAATTCATTGATGCTCAATTCATGTCCTAGTACTGGTCAAAGCCATCAAAATAAAGATTTTTATTATTATTATTTTTTTAGTTAGTTCAAAAATACAAAGCAGATAAATACATTAGTTAATTGTTATAGCGTAATTCCTGAATATAGATGATTTGGTTGACTAATGAGTATAAAAGAAATTTATTATGAAATATTAAAAATATATATCACAGAATCTAAAGATGGTCACAATCTTTTATCTCCCCCTGTATCTACACCCTTTTGTCATGTGACTTTGCAGCCTTTGTAGCTATAAAGGCAGAGCTCTTCCCACAGGGTGAAACTGACCTAACCTTTTAACTATTTTGGCTAAAAGTATGTTGAGGGCATGGGTTCTGTGGAGTGGATTTCCACTTGATATATCAAAAGCTATGTGCTTTTCTGTTTACTCTTATGTCTCAACCATTACCACCATAAGAACATGGCCAGGTTACACTGATACAGAGTAAGAGACGTGAAGAAAAGCTGATCACCCTACCCCCAGAATATTTCAACAGCTATTCAACATGCAAAAGCATGAGAGGGCCCTCTGAGGTCAATAGCACTTCCCAGCCCATGACTGCAGATGGAGTGAGCTGTATGCACTTACTCTATTTTTCTGCAGGAGAGCTGTGGCCATTTTTTTATGCATGATTATTGTGACTTCAGATAATTGATTAAAAAACTATTTAAATATTTTCAATATCTATCTTAAGTTATTTGAGGATTAGAGTGTGAACAAACTAATTGTACAGTGTTCTCATAACAGATCTTTTATATTATAAATTCTAAGGCCTTGCATCATATTGTTAGTTTCCTTTTCATAATGTCTCAAACATTTGCACTTGAATGACTTAGCAATAACTCATTAGAAAAGGGTGGAATAAATTAGTGATATGAGAAAAAAAATAAAAATCTATAAAAACTTACAGAAATTTTTCTGTGATCCCAGTCTTTTTTGTTTGAATGAAATAAACAGCTTCAGTGAAACTCGAAACAATTAATTACTAATTTACATTTACTTTTACTAAAATATTTTTTCATTCTAGGCAGAATTGAATCTTAATAGATTAAAGTATATTTTAATAAGAATTCTTATGTTTAGGGAAAACTCAGTTCTGGTATGTCTATCATTTTAGGTTTCCTTCAAAAATCACAAGTACAACTAACATGAAAATGAATTAAATTCATCTTACTTTTTCTACATGCAAAAAAGTATAATCACAGACATTCAAGTGATAGAATAAATGGCATAAAATGCAATTAGTTTTGAACCAATAATTATGAGGGTTTCATATCTGTACTCCTCTTTAACTTTGGATACAGCTTGTTCAATGTCATATTAAATCTATAATTATAAACTGTGTTCATATAATATTTCAATAAAATGTTCACAATAAACCCATTGAAGGTGCTTCCTTTAAACCCTAAACCACAAATTGATGACAGCGTTAATTAGTGTTAACTCCTGTAATTCTTTGGTGGTACAAATAGATACATAACTTTCATTTAGATTGAAAAAGTAACATTATTGCAACCAGAAACTCAATCAGTAAAAGTTTCAAAGCTCACAGAAAAAACTTGTCCTCTGTTTAATTTAAAATCTCTTTTAGGCCATTCTTTTGGTAAAGAATCTGGTGTTTAAGTGTTGATGTTAGTTAATGATAGTAGACAATAGAAATGTTTTATTTTCAGGGATATATAAATGAAGACTATTTTATCTTTTTATCTCTGTTATTTTTAATTTATCTCATTCTTAAACTTTTGACTATAAAAAGTTTTCATTTATTCCCTTTTAAAATAGCCATCTCATATGTACTTGTTTTTCAGCACGTTTAAGGCATTTGCCAATCTCTGCATTACTTTGTGATTACTCCCTCTGACAATTGCTTGTTTTTCCACTGGAGTGTGCTGGATTTTTATGTTTTGCTCTATGATCTAAGAGCAATGTAGACTAATTCAAAAACTATGTCATTTTTCTTTGTATGTTAGCAAAAAATAGAAAACATTATATGAATGCTAATGTCTGGAATTTAGAGGAACAATTATTTTTATTGACCTCTTCAAAATTATTAGCTAATTTAAACAAACTTATTTTAATATCTTATATGAGTTATAGTTATGTCTTATGAGGCACTTAGGTTTATAATGGTAGTAATCAAGGCTATTATTTATTATTTGCCAAATCCATTTCAGGAAGAGAATTAAATCAATTATCCTATTAGGCCAGTATCAAGGAATTATCCTTATCTTAGCAATGTGGCATTTGAGGCTTACAAAGGGGAAGTGGCTTTCAAAAAGTTGTGAAACTATTAAGTAGTAGAGCCAGAATGTCACCAAGTGTGTCTGAACTTATATGTAATGCAGTTAATCACCATGGAGTTTTCAAGATATTTTTTTCTGATAAATTTCAGCATCATCTCTGCAACCCTCCTCCCATCATCAGCATGCATATTTAATTTTTTTCTAATAAATATATCTTCTTAGTTAAAAGCCAGATAGTCTTTATCTTTGTAGCTATTTTCATATAATAATATAGCAATAATCTCTATTTTAAGACTATGCAGAGCCACGATGTTTGAGGATGACAATATTAACTGGAAAGATACCAATTGGGCATTGTAAGATGATGCTAAATAAGAAAAGAATTAGGATGCATCTGGATGCAGAAGAACATCTTTGAATGTTGACATTTAAAAAAACATACACACAATAAGGGCAAAGTCATTCAAATGGCTAGTGTTTAGTTTTGAAATTAATGATTTCCATGCCAGAGCAGACCCATGGGCTTACTTTAATAAAATTGAACTAGAAATTAAAAAGGCTCTTCTAATCCTTGTTTCATCATGAACTAGATTTTGGAAGTCATTTGCTTTTGTTAGAACCTCAGGATACCCATTTATAAATTAAAAGTTGTTAGTTTGCTTAGCATAATAATCTCAGGATCCATTCATGTTATTACAAATGGCAATATTTCATCTTTTCTTATGGCCAAATAATATTTCATTGTATATATATACCACATCTTCTTTATCCAATCATCTATCGAAGGGAACTTTAGTTGTTTCCATGAACATACAGAGTGATACACATATGACATCTTATTGAATTGTACACTTGAAATCCATATAATTTTTATTAACCAATATCATCCCAATAAATTTAATATAGCAGAAAAGGAGGCTGTTATAATCTCTGTACCTAATTAGTTTTCAGAGAAATGCAATTATTCTAATCAGCTCAATGGCATGAAGTGATCATCTATTATGTGCAAGGTTTAGGAACTACATAAATGAAGAAACCTCTACCATTATTTTAAGGATTTTGCAATATCTTATTTGAGGTAGACATTGAAATACGTAATATAATGTGATAAGTGCAATAACATTCTTATGTTTAAGGTAAAGAAAATAAGTGATTCTGTTTATTTAGGCAATTTGAAATTTCCATAAAATGAGTGCCTTCTTTGACAAACTTCTTATTGTATCCTGAAATTTGTTTTCTTTTTATTCCTGAGGATATGGCCCTCCCAACTGCCTGTTATAGGTACCAACCTTCCTTTTAGCTGTAAATGGTCAGCTTAGCAAGAGTCATTTGTGCAGTTTCCTCACTTGAGCAAAGATAAACTACCTTGAATTTTATCTCATTTTTCTCTGCTTGCAGGCTGGAATGTGTATTATTTGCATATCAGCTTGGACCATGCAGATGAGCTCTATATCCAATAAATGGCAGAGCAAAGGAAGTCAGGAACCTGGATCCCTAAAGGACTTCACAGAGCACAGCTGCTCCACTAATCTAAACTAGTTAGACAATTATGGAGAAGAAATGCACTTGTTTATGTCTCTTTGTTATAATTATCCTAACTTAGCCTTCACCTTGATGGACACACATTTGAAGTAGCTCTTGATATTACCATACTACCAAGGAAGAGCAGAGTAGTTGGAACTAAAGTTGAGAAGGCAGTAAGAAACCAGATCTTTAAGAGGCTTAAATGTCATTAAAAATATTCTGATGGGAAATAAGATTAAACAGAAAAAAATGATTTGAGCGTGAAAGAAAGGTGTGTTGTTGTTGAAAATCAGTTTGCTTAAAATGACATAAGTTGTCCATTAAGGAGTGATAGCTCAGATATTTAACAGGATGGCAGCACCACGAAGTAGTCAACATGACCCAGATGGGACACTTTAACCAGGTCCCACACACATTAAAAAAACATTAATATTTTAAGTTAACACTCTCTAGTTGACTTATAAGTCCTGTCAAGTATCTTTGAATATAGTGAAAGGAATTAGCCACCCATGGAAAATGTGGTAACTACTACCCGCACTAATACTCCCAATATTAATCTGATTTAGAATTTATGACATTCAGTTCTTCTGATTTGTAGCACACAGCGACATGTCAGTATATAGCTTTTTTTGTCAGTAGAAAATCAATTCCAACTATCAGTCAAGTAGTGACAATTTGTATTGTTTCACTCAAGTAAGAGCAGTTGAAATTTATCCTCTTATATATCCTCTTATACCATCGATTTTCTTTATGGTTCTCTGCAGATATTTGTAATAAAAAAATAATAACAAGCAGGGTAGAGGATATGCCTAATTTACAAATGTATATATCTGTTTACAACAAAACATGTTTCCTTTCCTCCTAATCTGGCAATTTCCCCTCACTCTTATATATAGAAACTAGATATTTAAATATTAATTTTTTAGGGTAAGGTGACAGTGATCCCAGTTTGCCCAGGAATGAGAGGTTTCTTGAGATGCAGGGTATTTAGTGCTAAAACCAAGAAAGTTCTAGAGAAAATGGGAGGATTGTTTACCCTTTTTCAGGAGGGGATGGGGAGAAAGAGAAAAAAAAGCGGGGGGGGGGGTAGGAAGGATAGACAGATGTAAATTAAAGCCTTTAGCATTGGGAACATTTATATTTATAATAATCTAATTTTTAAGCTTTTTTCCATTATAAAATTTTTGTTTACTATTCTATTTTAAGCTTTGTAACACTGAAGCTGGGAATCTCAAAATTGACATTTCTCTTTTATCCCTTAATTTCCTTTGTCACTAGGGGGATCTGGAAGGAGAGAAGTTTTAGAAGCAGGAAGAAGAGAAGATATACTTTCTCTTTCTTATTTTTTGCTGTACCTCTCAACGGAGTCCAAGCAATGACATTTTACCTGGACAATCAGGTTTTTTGACAATCTCAGCAGGAGAACCTCATTAATTCTTCTCATACATATCCACATAAAATGGAAATGCTACCGCCTCAGCAATTTTAGTTTCAAATCTTTAATACCCTTCTTCTGAGCTCTTGAGTTACTAGCATCAGCCAGGCAGCATGCCTTCCTTAGATGTCTCAGCATCAGCTCTGTTTGGCCCCTCCCCCAAGCTTCCAGGTTCTGATGATTCTGTTTTCTGTGGCTTGTAGCTACTTCCTACTGTTACTACCTTTATGCTACGTCAATAATTCCTTTTGCTTTTTCAGCCCTCCAAATGTAAAATCAGATTACCAAATTAATTTTTTTTTTCTAATATGAATTCCATTTCTCCGTACAAACCTTGACTGATGCAAGCATTAATTTAAAATTAAAACATCCTATAAAAATATTATTAAATAGGTTCTGAAACAAAAATAAATTTAAAAGTTACCAACCAATTAGCTAATTAGCTTTTAGCTAAGGTTGTTTACTATATCAGATTTCCTCCAAATATAATTATGATTTTTCTAATAAATAACTGAAATGAGATTCTAATTTAAGAAAGGCCAATTATCTCACTTTAAAATTTCATCAGGTGTTAGAATAAGGAACAAAAGTAAATTTACAAAATCTTTTTATCTAATTAACATAAATACAATTTGCTTATTTTTTAGAAAATGTAAGAAAACAGCAGTTTTATACTCTATAAAGATGAAGTACTCTCTAGAGCACATTTAAATTATGTAGCATATTTACTATGTAAATATAAAGGGAACTAAAATAGGAAATTATATAACACATTTTGTTTCCATCCTATTAAAAAATACATTGCAATTCTTATTGCTCTCTAACTACAAAAAATAGGTTTATTTATATAGTAATATTTTATACTTTTTAATAAGCATCTTTAAATGATTAATTTCTAACATGAAAGTTTCATTACTTTAGGCATAGTTGTAAATCCTTTAAATATATACTAATTTATAATTTAGTTACTTTTCTGAGGTAGGATTATTACTGTTCCCATCTATGAATAAGAAAATGGTGGTGTAAAAAGGTTAATATAACTCACCCAAGGTCATGTAGATTGTTAGAGCTGATAGCCAAAGCTAGGCAGGCTGATTCCTATAAATAGATGCTCTAAATCTCTCTAATTTGCTGTTCTTCATCCAAGAAATACTATGAAAAGTGGCCTATATCTAGACGTAAGGAGTAACATGAGGTAAACATTAATCATTGTAGTAAGCAAGTAAGTAAGCAAGAACAAATGCAACAAAATAATATTACCAACTTTTTCTAAGAAGTAGCCAATTATTTCTCTTTATTTAACATCACGCTTCATGCAACAAATATTTTTTAACTCTTGTCTCTACCTACATTTGTCTGCTGCAGAAGAAAACAAATCTCACCAACTGGGTTGGATATCTGCCTATGAATCTAGTGTACATTATAGTTTGAAATTGGTGGGATGTTTTCATGCAGTTTCTTCAATGAGTGACTTTACTTAATCAGGCAGGCAAAATTTGAGGGAGAATTATTTTGCGAGAAAATATATATTTGATTGGTTTCATTACCTATAAAAGAAACATACACCAAAAAATATAAATTCTTTAGTGAGAACAACATGGCTATGTCCTTAATCTGTTCTATTATATTATATATTAGATATTATGTTTAAGATTGGAAAACAGATATGATAAAGATCTGATTCTATTGAAGTGGCAAAATATTTACATTTCTCTTACAGTATTCATTAACATTTTATTCATTAGGTTAATATTCACGGTGTATTCCAGATATAACTCTGGAATTTTTCTGATCTTAATTTGTAAACTATCCATCATGGTTATAGAATGAGCAAGTGGTATGATTCATAGGAAAGTTGCTACCAGGACACCCAATGTATGCGATCTGGTGTGGCACATAGGATACCAATACAGAATTGCACATCCAATTGGTTTCTTTATATTCCTGGCTCTTCCACTAGAAAGAGTGTTTCCTTTTCTGCAAATGACAAAAGTATAGTTTTCTTTTCTGCAAATGACAAATGCATGAAGCATTTAAAGTCATTTATGTCACAAGTTCTTTTAAATAATGATGGCTCTTTTATTATTACGGATATCTGAGGCTAGAGACAGAAGAGGAGGATGGAACATTGTAATCTAAGAACATAGATATTAAGTTAAGAATAAATAAATGATTAGAAGCTATGATTTTGGTTAAAAGTCCCATTCCTTATCTACCCAGATCAGACTTCAGACTTCTAATATATATTTTACGAGGAAGTCTAGCTCTGCTTCCTCCTCTTCTATATCCACACAGGTAGAGAAAAACATGCAAACATGCTAACTGGTCACTAAACTTAATGGAGCCGTTAAGGCCACCTGCTTATTGTACTATATCTCAATTGTTCATTTCTTCCACTTGGATGCATAAAGATATCATGAATTTATCATGTGCAAAAATAAGCTTCTAGTCTACATCTTTAAAACTGGAGCTCACAAAATCATCCCCACCAAAGTTCATAGTAACATCATTGTATCATTTAGCTTTTGCTGTGCAACAACCTCTCTCACTTCCCAATGTCATGGTTAAAAACAGTTTTGTTTTTTAACATTTAAGTGAATTGACAGGTTGGGCTGGAATCAGCTAGGTAATTGTTCTTTGGTCTCAGCTGGGCTCACTGATGCACCTGAGGTTAGCTTCCAATCAGCTAGGCTGGTTCTGCTTTGAGGAATATACTAGTTACTATCAGAGACAACAAGGGTGATTGGGCTGCACATTTCTTAGCATCCGGAATCCTGTTCGGGCCTGTTGGCATGGAGACTTGGGGTTCCAGGTAAGCAAGAGACAAAGCCCCAATATGCAAGCGCCTTTTAAGTCTTATGTATTAGTTACAGATTCAAGCACAGATTCAGCATAGGGTGACAATAAATAGGATCCACTGGCACAGTTAATCCGAGGCAGCAGAGGAATTTGGGTCCTGGGCAGAAGGAAATGTCCTGTGGCCAGGAGAAACGCAGGGTAAGTTGACCATAAGAATGTCAGCACCCTATCAGTCCATACACAAAAATGCAGAAGTTATTATTTTCTCCCCTCTAACACTCCCTTACAGAAGTCCAAACCCCTGTTCTGCAAGAACAGTTAAGGTTTGACTGCTATAGACCTTCCTTGGGGAGGGGAGCGGAGAAGCGGGGCGGGGGGTTGTGATAGGGGCAGCCTTCCATCTGTCCTATAGTGCAGGGGTGAACATAGTTACTTGGCAACCCAGCTGGAAAAAGGAAACCCACCACTTTCAAAAAGCCTGCCTTTTCACACAAGCGTGCTTTGTCCTCAGCTTATAAAAGCAGACAGGCAGTCAGGCCCCCAGTCAGTTCAAATGGACCTTCCTCTCATCTGTGCTGCCTCCTTTGTGCTCTAGCTTAAGCTTACTAAAATTTGTCTGGACATTTTTCTGAGGTTTCCTCTCAATCTCTATCTTTGAGAGCCCAAGAAGCCAAAGGCCAGTAATAAATCCATTTTGTCAATCTTTATTAACTCAGATAAAATCTTAGTGTCATATGTGATGACTCCTTGTCTTGCACCCCACATATAATCCGGAATAAATTCCTACAGGTTTTACCTTTAAAATATATCCAGAACCCAAACATTTACCTCCAGCACTCCTTCTCCATCCTGTAAATTATCTTCAGTCTTTACCTGGTTTGCTAAAGAGTCATGACTACTCTTCCTCCTCCCACTTGACCCCAGGTCAATCTGTTCTGAATGTTGCAGTCTGAATGATCTGTTACAATATACATCAGATAATGTCATTCCTCAAAGCCCTCCAATGATTTAGTACTCACAAAAAAAGCTGAATGTATTAAAAGGCCCACACTCCTACAAAATTCAGTGTACTGAAATTGTTTTGACCTCATCTACCATATCCCCTCTATCTGATTAGCTCTAGCTACATTAATCTCCTCGCTATTCTTCAAATTCATTTGGCACATTTGCATTCAGGTATTTTCACCTATGGTCTCTCTCCCTGTAACACTCTTGCAAGCAGGTCTCCACATTGTTCTCATTTCGTTTGGTCTTTTCATAACCTTTTCAGTGAGACCTATCTTGATCATTACTGAAAACTGTAGACCCTTTGTCTAATTGTTCTCATAGAAATTATCATCACCTAACTGCTGTACATTGAACTTAATTAGTCTGTTTATTGTCTCTTCTCTATTATTAGAATATGAGCTCTGTGATTCTAGAAATTATTGTTAGTTTGTTTACTACAATATCCTAAGAATTTAGTGTGTTTCAGCACATATTAGTAAATTAATAAATGAATGTTTGAAAATCTTTGAATAAATTAAATGTTACTAATTGGCTGAAACTATCCTAGGTACAAGACATGTAGTAGTGAATGTCAGACTAAGTTCTTTCGGTAGATTGTATTGTATTGTTGTTTCCAATTATTTGATGCCCTCTCTCTAAGAGGAATATAATCCTTACTCACTGTCATATGATTTGCATTGTACATCCAAGTAAGAACATAACATTTTCTATTCTAGTGACATCAAGTTTGGCCATACCATTGGCTATGATCAATGGCGTGTAAGCAAAAATGATGCCATTGCCAAAGAAAGATTTTAAGACCCATGTTGTTTCCTACCATTATTCTTTCCTCTGTGCCATGAGAATGACATGTCTCAGATAGTGGCTGCTTCTTCAGTCTTGATTTCAGAATGATTACATCTGGGACAGAGCTTCAGCTGACACAACTGACGTATAATAAGAACAGACACTAACTTTTGTGTTTTTAAGCCAGTAAAATTATGAGGTTATTTGGTATAACAAAATGACACAGGAAATACTGACTAATATAGTTTCTAACCACATGAAGTGAACAGACACAAAAGGAAAGCCATCAAAACTACTGTAATATTTCTTATATTCTACTTAATTAAGTTTAAATCATAAGGGAATCAACTGGATATGAGAACTTTACGTATTGCAAAGAAACAGAATTCAGGTGTGTCTGAAGAATGCTGGGCACCTTGCCAATATTTCTTATGTCTTCATTCTGGCCAAACTCAGACTTTCTCACATCTGTTTCTTTGGTGTCTTTTTGTTCTTCAGAGACACTGTATATAGAAGCAAGTCACCGAGATGAGAAGGAAAATGTAAATTTGACCAAGACGTTACAGTTTAATGGGGTTCAGAATTCCTATTACATTAAGTCATTTGAAACGTTTAAAATATTCTCATTTTATAGATTTTGATGTAAGTAGGTTGTTGCAAAATAAAAATACATTTCATGTCTGAAAGAGTCATGGTTCGAGCCTAATAGCCCACTGAATCTCTGTGAATAGAGCCAAACAATGATTCCCATGTATAAGCAAGTAACTATAGGGGATAAAACGGCAAGAAGGAATGCATATGATTTCCAGCTAGAAAGAATTTCTATAAGCTTATACCTAGAAGGCCATCCTCAGAGGCCAAACTGAACTGAATCTAACAACGTGCTTCTTTGTCCTTTGTTTGCCTATGTATGCCAAGTTTTACATAAACCAAAAGCAATGTGTAACATGTTGTGGAAAAAACATTCATGAAGTTATCTTGTTTGTCAGGCAATTCTTTATTATGTTACTGTTAAAATTAAAAAAAAGAAAAGAAAAGAAAAGAAAGTATAATTATGTCCCTGGGAATAAGCAAGTGAATAAAAATCTGGGTAAAATCCAGTGACAGGAATACATACATGGTAGAGAATAGTTAGGAAATTCAGCGTGAAATGTAAGCTGAAAAGAAGAGGTGTGTGATAGTGTCATAAATTACATCATATAGTAGTGATATTACTCATATTAATTTTTCAAATATTCTGTAAACCTGTGTTTTCAGGGAAGGCCTTCCAAAGAAAAATATTCCTTGAGATCAAGATTTGTGTTTCTTTTGCCTTCAAACATAAAATACCTCATATATATCACATATTCATTAGAAAACAATATTTAATCAGAGACTTTGATTTTCAGAATTTTATTTAATATTTGAAATTTGAAAAAGAATGGATGTGTGTGTGTGTGTGTGTGTGTGTGTGTGTGTGTGTGTATTATGAAGTGTCATAATAAAATAAATTCCTGAGGACTGACTACCTAACATGAACTAGTCATTCCAAGATAGTTTCCCCTACCGTTTTGCTTCTTTCTTATGAACCTGTTACCTTCAGAGGCAAGCACATTCCTGGATCTTGCTTTATTTCCTGATCACTAACTCTTTGAATTCTTATTACTTACTCTCCCACTGTGTTTAAGACAATGGCCTGTAAAAACTATATAAAGACCTTATGTTTACCATCTTGTGCACTACTCAAATATATCTGTCTTAGTCCATTTGGGCTTCTATAACAAATTATTGAAGACTTGCTGGCTTAACAACAAAAATTTATTCCTAATGATCCTGAAGGCTAGGAAGTTGAAGATCAGTGTGCCAGCCAGCATTGTCAGATTTGGTAAAGGCTTTCTTCCATGTTCACAGATGGTCATGTCCTCACATGGCCAAGAAAGAGAAAATAAGCTCTTTCTTGTCTCTTCTTACAAGGGCACTAATTTTATCATGAGGGCTCCATCCTTGTGAACTAATTACCTAAAGGCTTCATCTCCAAATATCATCACACTGGAGTTTAGGGTTTTAATACATGAATTTTGGGGTGACACAAACATTCAGTTCATAACAGCACCTGGACTAATAAATTATTATAATTAAAACAATATGAATGTACAATCATAATAATGTTGAGGTTAAATGATTTTTTTTTGATATTTATTAATCTTCATGGCTATATGAACTAGGGTGAAAATGTATAATATAATCTCCAATTTAGAACTGATGGCATTGCTTTTCAAAGAGGATAAGTGCTCTTTTTAAAGTCAGGTTGCCTGGGGAATAACTACATGCAGTCCCCGGGTACTTGACTAATATCCTAGTGGTGAATAGTTAGCAATTTCCTACAATGTGCCAAAAATTATTCTTATCTTTTGCCAACAAAGCTGTAAGTTATGAACAATTACTATTCTCAATTTTCTTTTGAAGAAACTGGGACGCAGAGAGGTTAAGCAATTCATACAGGATCACACAGCAGGAAAATGGCAATGCTGATATTTATGGCAAAGGTCCTTATAACTTGCCGTAACAAAATTTTGTGATTCACACTATCTTAAGTCTATATATATATATATATATATATATATATATATATATATATATATGTGTGTGTATATATATATACATATATATACATATATATATATATATATACTAATCATAGATGCAATAGGATTTCAGTGGAGGGCTCAATATAGGTTAATGTAACAGGAAAATTTGTTAAGGAGAAAGCACAAGATTTAAATAAGCTGGGTAAAAGAAAGAGTACCTAGTAAAGTAAAATGATAAAAAGTAGAGCAGTAAAGAACATAGAAATAAGCAAGTCATATGAGGTGATAAACGAGTAGCTTAGTTATTACCTTTCCAAACCTAGAGTCATATATCTAAATATGAAAGTTGATCAATTTTGAATAATTTATTCAGTAATTATGTAGTTCTCCGTATGCATCAGGAATCAGATCTGCCTTCATAGAATCTATGCAGTAGCATAACTAAATGTCAAAACTCAACCTCAGCCATGATCATTGTCTCCTATTCATACAGCACTTTATTTTATAAGACTATACCATAGTATTTCCTAGAAATCTGTGCTTGAAAAAAAGTCACTCTAAATGTCTTCTTTAAAATTCAGACAACTGAATGGAGAGCTATTTTCAAGCTCATTTTCTCTTTAGTTAGTCTCTATATTTTAACATGCTCAGAACCTCTGGTGTTTTAATCACAACACAAGGATGTATTTTGAGCTGACAGTGATAGAATCTATATCATGAATTAAAGTTCTACAAGTTATAGAGTAGGAGAATAATATTATAAACCAAGGTAATAACAGCAGAAATTTAAAGGTAAAAAATATGGAGAAGAATATTGTAGGGGATAATTTAAAATGATCTGGTAATTATTCTAGCAGGTAGGATAAAGGAATATGTAATTATTTATAACCCAATCTGTGAGTTAGAAATAACTTTGTCACCAAGTAATGAATCTTTAGAGATGAGATGTTAAAATCACAAGTTCTCTGTTAGCAAATTTTAAAGAATTGTTCATTAATCAACCAATATTTGGTAGGTAGGTACCTAGTCTTAGACACTCCTATGCTACACTGAAAAAGGTAGATGTGATTCTAGCCCTTGAAAAGCCCATTGCATAGTCGAAAAAACAGAAATTAAACAATATAAGTTGAAAGAATGTTTTAAAAGAGTTTCAAAATTGCATGGAATTATAAGGCAAGGTAATATTTTCTCACTAGAAACTTATGAAATAACCTCAGTATTAAATATCTCATGATTCATTGCAGTTCTGCTTTTGGAACTACTGACAAAATTATTAGTTGTGTTTTTATTCCAAATATTCATTCATTTTATCAAACTAAGTTTGCGAGAGTCAGTTACCAAATGCATAAAACCAATGTATTTATAATGGTATCATTTATAAAAATAAACATTAAAGGATTTAGAATTCTCATATATAAACCACTGAGAATAATTAAAAATAGAAAAAAGGAAACTACTATCTAATGAGGTAGGACAGAATACTTGGATGAATGGATGTAGAGAAAAATACCTCAGAGGCTTTTGAGCCTCATTTCTTTACTTAAGAGGAAAAGCTTTGAGGTGAGTAAACATAGAACATTGTATAAAAATACATGGAGGAATTATGTAAACATGTGAATGCATTATTTCTGTGAATTCTAGAAATTCTTTGTATTTTCTATATGTAAAAGCTAGGATGGTATTATATTGTATTATTTTATGTGTTTATCAGTTGTTGCGTAAACTGTTGGATTGTGAGTGAAAATGCAAGTTAAATACATGTTTAGTTTTAAAATGCACACTGGTGAAAACAAACCTTAGTATGAAAATTGGGAATAAAAACAGGATTTCTTCTCAGTCTTTGTGGTTATGAGGCAAAGAGACTCCACTCCCAAAGAGAAAATTAGACAACCTTATGTAAAGTGCATGAGTTGCAAATTATTTCTTCAGTGTTTTAATAATCATATTGTTCATTGATAAAACCTTTGACTTAGTAATTAGTCGGTATATCTGCCAGGAATGATCCACCATCAATTTTGAATCTTTTTGAAGCTTTTTCTAAAAGCTTAGAGAATTGTACCCTCTATAAATCTTTACTGATATGTTAAACAATTAATAACTGATAAAGCAAACATGCTCAAATTGTCTTGAAGTGAAAGGTATTAATAATTCATCAAATAATTTATAATAAATATAGAAAAATGAAGGCTGATGTTCTCATCTATGCTGGCAGGATGTCAAATACAGTTTATCATTGCTTTTATTTAGCTTTTTGCCTGTCCAAATATAGCAAACACACTTAGACATGATTTGAAAGAACTGAAACACTGAAAATATTAAATGAGTATTTAAGTTATTTGGGTATTCTTCCACAATTTAGGTATAAAAGTTATTGATATTCTTAGTGTAGATCCTGTTGGCTGGCACACTTGAGATATCAGTTTAGGGGGAAACAGAAGAAAAGATAGTACTGGCAGAATTAAATAATGTAGGGAGAATGATATACATGAAAATGAGTCAAAATTTAGCAAAAGAATAAATACAAGAATAAATTTCACAGTGCACTTTTATGCCTAAATGCCTTTGTTTTAGCTTCCTCTTCTCTATGATCATCCTTCCTCCCCACCTTATAAATCAATACTCTGTCTTTAAGATGGAGTAATAATTGCCTTCAATATTATTGTGCTAGATACATTTGTTATCACTATTGGAGAGGTAGACCTTATTATGCCCATTTTATAGGTAACAAAAGAGAAGCCTGGAGAATTTCAAATACTTACCAAAGTCAGATAGCAAGTGGCAGAATCAGGACCAACTCACATGCTCCCCTCACAACAGCCTTGTAAATCCTCCAAACATAGATTTTCACTGTCAGTTACCTTATTTTTCCAATGAGTGTAAGAACTGAACTTTTGGGTTTGAATTCCTGTCACATTACTTTTAGCACACACCATATCCTCCACCCAACCTCCACCCATGACTCATCTTTACCTTGTATACTGAATAGCTATATTCTCTCATGGAGAAAGACTTTCACTCACATGGTCCCATCTGCGGCATCCTTATATTATAATAGTGTTTTACTATAAGTATTTGATATTTCATGAAATGCAAGATTTATTATACTTTTACTCTGCCAATTTCTGAAGTGAGAAAAATTGAATATAAAATGTATTTCAATTAAGGGATAACATACAATGAACTTTGACATACTTGTGTGAATGTATAGGATAAACACAAATATCAACACTACTAAGGTTTGGGTTTCATGTTCAAATCTTTGGAGAAAAAAAGAACATATCTATTAAAGATGATCAGATGTCCTTCAATTAGAGAAATAAATCTTGTAGAGTTTCATTGAATAATATTTTTTCTTGTATATGTTACCAAAATGGTAAGAGTAGGGGGTATAAATAAGATTGTATATGATTTTATCATTGCCTTTCTAGTTATGTGATTTACAGTGAACATGTGTACGTGTGTGTGTGTGTGTGTGTGTGTGTGTGTGTGTGTGTGTATTTGCCACATATTCTTAATCTGGCAACTTTATCATATGATATTTAACTTAATTTTGAGAAGAACTCTGTCCAGATGCTTCTCACAGGATTTTACCCCTAATGTCAGGGTTAGGATCACAAGTGGGAGATTAGTCTGGCCAAATGAAATAGAGAAATTTCTTGCACACAGTGATGGCTAAATGATAAGTAACTAAATAAAGCCATTGAGATACAATGATGTTTTCTCCTCCATTGAAAAAGAGGTAGAGACTCTTCCCTGTGGGACTTAAACCTGAGAGGCTGGGGATTGAGAACAAAGCCAGTGTATTCTATTTAGAGCCAAGACATGAAGAAAAAATAAGTTCTGTTACAACATTTGAGGCTGTGGATCAAGCTACACCTGAAAACTTACAGCTGGACATTTCAGTTACATGAGGCAATAAAATTTTTTGTGTTGTTGTTTAAGCCAGTTTCAATTGCATTTCCTATCATCTGCAAGAAATAATATTAACCAATACAAAACAGATGACTTGGATACAGAGACTCAGAAGAACCCAGTTTATATTATTAGCTTTAAAATTCAGAATTTCTAAGAAAAAGAGTTTTGCATAGAAAACAGAAAATAGTTTGGAAATGGTGGTATACGGGAAGAAAGAGCTGAAAGAGCATTCATGTCTGTACTGACATTTGGTCATCAATAACTATAATATTTATAAAGCAAATTACTGTTTAAAATGAGAAACAAGGCAACTGTGGTCCCTGCATTCAGACAGCTTTTTGGAGCAAAAGACAATAAGTAATTTGATAAATATGTAAATAGAGTTTTGATGATTTAGTTAAGCATAATTTTGCTGAGTTCTAGGATGGCTAAGTTAGACAATAAAAAACACATGGAAAGCTTGCCTGAAACATGGTATTCAAGCTGCCATCAGAGGATTTGAGGAGTAAACTTAGGTGAACGGGGATGGCAGGAGGTCATGAGTTGGAGCCAATTAAGTATGGTGGAGACTTGTGCCAGAAGGTAAAGACCGACTTTAAAAGATTTAAAACCCTAGTGTAGCTGAGATGTAGTGGTGGAAAAGAAGTGAAAGATACTTGCAAAGGACAAGCTGACCCGCTGGACCAAAGAATCTGTTTTGGTGCTAGAAGAAGTCAGGCAGCGCTGATGGATAGGGAAGGATAGGAGGAGTAAAAGGCTAGGAGGTCCCAGCGAAGTTGTAGAACAGGGGATATAATAATCAAGACAGATGGATAAGAGCAGAAGGTGTGAAATCACGATTCCAGATAAGAAAAGTTTATGGGAATGACAGTTTAACATGTGATTGAGAAGAGTTGTTATTGAGGTTGAGTAGAAAGAAAGATTCCTGGAAATAATAAAGTTCAGTACTCAGTAGTGTTAGATGAGTCATCCACGTTATTCGTATCACCCAGATTGATGGTAAGAATTGGAGTGTAGCAAAAAACAAGTCATCAAATGCTAAGTCTTCAAAGACAGGGACATGTGTATATGTTGTATATGACATACCAGGGGGCAAATAAAATGTTGAGAGTTACTTATTACTGAATACATAAATTATTAAGCAAATGCTAAGTATTTTATTTATATACGTTAAGTTGATTAATTCACTTTATTCTTCTCTGGTCAGTACTTGATACTTTTGATTTTATAAAAGATGAAGTCAAACTCTAGAGCCAGAAGTTACATAGTCAGGATTTGAACTCTTGTACTTTGATCCCAGAACATACACTCTTAATAATATACTCTATATTAAAAGTAAATTTCATGAGTGTCAAAGAAGTAGAAAAAATGGCAGTGGGAAGACAAAAGAAACTGACCCTAGCAGAAGTTTTAGAGGTATATTAGAAAATAATATAAGGAGAAATAGAGGGCTACACGCCAAGAATTATAAAGATACCAATTGAACAGATGAATCATTTGATTTCACTTGAGGTCTGAGAGGTAGCAGTTGTTACTTTTTTCATGTGTTTTACAGAGGTAAGCCTTGCGGTGAACAGAGTGTAAGCTTGAAATAAGAAACATCAATTCAAACTTCAGATTGTTTGCAAAACAATCCACACTCTTGGTAGTTCCTTCCTATACTGATTACGCCCTTGGCCACAGGACAGTAACTGACATGACTGTGACTTGATTTGGCCAAATGGGGCAAAACCAACATTATTCAAGGAGAAACTTTAAAAGTGCTTGCGTATTAAAATATTCTAATTCTTGTGGCTCTTGGGAAACTTGCAAACATCACCATGAGAAAAGCCCCCGCTAGTCTGCTAGATAAAGAGAGCCTCGTGGCTCTTATTTATTAATGAATAATGCTTAGATTCATTAATCTTATTAAGTTTATTTTTTTAGAGTTTTGGTATCTACTTCTATGAAGCTAAGATTTAATAAACAAAGTTTTTTTCTACTCATATTTTTCTTTACTTCAATATATTTCTTGTTCCTTGATATGACTTAATCATAGCATAATTTAATGAACCTGTTTCTCTTTTTTTTCAAATATTTGTGCTTTCGATGTAGTTGCCGGATGATGAATTTTACACATATCCTTGGGTAGTCTTGTAATAAAGAAGCATGTAGAGTGTAAAAAAATAAAAAATAAAAAGTCATTCACTTTACCTCTTTCAACTTCAGTTTTCAGGTTTGTCGGTATAATGAATATGTTGAAATCTTGTGAGGATAAAATGAACAAATAAATAAATTGATCAGCATAGTCTGACATAAAACACATGATAAATAAATTGTTACATATTTTATTAATAGGACCATAACTATAGTATTTTTCACCATTCATATTGTATTTCAACACTTCAGAATAAACATTGGTTATAATGATCACTTTGAAAAAATATGTCTTTCTAAAGACTGTAAAAAGATTTCAAAATTAAGGAACAGTCATTATTATTATCCTTATTATCAGTTTTTAGCTTTATTATTTATTAAATAAATCATAGAAGAATTCATTTATAATACTATTCAGTTAATAAATATAAAATAAATATAAAAAATAAAAGATAATAAACCAGTAAGTTATATTTAAATCATGCCTATAGATTTTTTCTCTATTTTTAAAATGTTTTCCTATTTATTAAAATGTATATATTTTAATTAGTTTCAAGTATACAGTACATTGGTTAGGCATCTATATAGTTTGTAAAATGCTCCTCTCAATTGCTCCCTCCCTCCTCTGACCCTACACCTAAGCCTACATATTAATGCTAACTGCATTCTCTATGCCTTGCTCCCCATCCCTGTGACAATCCATGAACTACTAATTTGTACTTCTTTAACCTTTCACTTCATTCTGCTAGCCTATTGGTAGATTAGGGTTTATTAATTTTTTTCCTCTAAGGTCAATGAATTTTAATTGGTATTTTAAAATATTCTGTACTAATTAACTTAGAGACCAATAATATGTTCCAGTGTGTATGACATATCATAATAAGCCTTATTCTGTTGTATTTATTTAAATCTAAAATTTTAAAAAACTTAATTAATATGCATATAATCACTCTAGCATCATTACCAGTGCTTTAACAAGTTGAGGCAAATAATATACAACTCTAGGACTTACAGTTTATTTGGATATATAGGTAAAAGAAATTTAGAATGTAGTTGGATAATATAATATATATATATTTAGTATTTAACAATATGATTTCCTTTGACTTTTATGTAAAAATTACCTATATTGTTATAATTATGTGCATGTCAGCTTTAGATAAACAGCAATAACTACTTCAGTTTCTGACATTAAGATGGTGTGCTGAATGACTTTCATATTATTTGTCATTTAGAAGATAGAATACATATTATTTTATTGTCACAGCTATTAAAAAAATCTATATCTGATTAAGTCCTACATACTATTCACTGGGCTAAGCATAAGGATTTTTAATTATATGAAGCTAGGTTACTTTAGGCTTTGGCATAGTAATCATTCAGGGATGCTAGCTCTATTTCTTGTTAATATTATACCCTGGCATTTATTCATGGTATTTTTACATTTTTATAGACCATTTCATGTCATATTTTCAAAGAAGTCAAGATTAACTGTTTCCTATCCTGTCTCAGCATTGAGCAGAAGGAACCAGAGAAATGTTCTGAAGAATGATCAGAATAAATGCTGAGTCAAATGCTTCATAAGCCACAAAAGTGGCTTAATCAATGTGTGCTTCCAAAATATGAAAGTGGAAGAGATATAAAGATTTTCTTTTCCTCTTCTATAATTCACAGCACATTTGGACTGTGATCATTGCAATACAGTCAGAAGAAAAAGAACGAACTGGTGCCAAGGAAAATAGAATGACAAACTAAGATTAATTATAGAAAACACACATTATTTTAAAATTAGTTCAATTAAATAGACAGAGAAATATAACAACTGTGAACAATAGCTAATATTTCATTTTGTGTTTTTTCTCTCTTCAGTATTTTTTTTTAATATAAAATGGAGACTGATATGAGCAGGATACTCTAGATTTGACATGTTTTCCTTTGCTTAAAAAAGGACAATGCAAACAAATATACAAACTAAAACTAACATGTTATCCAAAATGCTTGGGGCTTCGTTCAGCATAATCTTTTATTCACCTCCCAGATGTGTGAAGGTGACATGTCAGTGTTCCCTAAAGTGATATTTTATGGAACTTAAGTTTCAAGATTTACTCCAGGACCAAAAGTCCAGGGGGCAGAACGATTCCTTGGTTAAAAGCAATTCTTTCTTTGAATAGTCACAGTTACAGTAGCCTTTTATCAAAATTTTTTGATTTGATAAAGAAGCTTATTTAGCTTTCTTTAACCAGTTTTCTCAAACTTCTTGTTATATTCTTTTCTTATATCACTCTCTTCACAGTTAGTATTACTTGTTAGTAAAGTGGACCTTGAGGTCAGAATGCCTTGGTTCAAATTCTGACTCTGCTACATTCTCGATGTACCATATAGACAAAATATATCACATTTAAATTTTTTTTTTTTTAAAAACAGTTTTAGACTTACAGAAAAATTGTGACAATGATACTATGAGTCCCCATATAATGTGCACTCAGTTTCCTCTGTTAATAACATCTTATTTTTTGGTGTATTTGCTACAATAAATGCACTAATATTGATACATTATTTTAAAATAAATCCCATAGTTTATTCAGATGTCCTTTGTATTGAACTAATTTTTTTTTCCTGAGGAGCTTATTTAGACTACAACATTACATTTAGTCACCGTGTTTCCTTAGGCTCCCCTCGACTTTAACAGTTTCTCATTTTCCTTGTTTTTTGTGACCTGCCTTAATTGTTTAAACAGGTCAGGTGTTAGAGTGTCCCTCAATTAGGATATGTTTGATTTTTTGTCATAATTAGATGACAGTGATGGATTTTTAAAAGAAAGACCATAGAGATAAAATGTATTTTCATCACTTTATATTTAAGAGTATACACAGTCAACTTCCATATTCACAGATTCATTCAACCATGGATGGAACTGAGCAAAGGTTATGTTGTTATATGGAAGGGGTCTATCTAGTTAGGTCTATAATGGTTGCATCTGTATTGAACATGTACAGACTTTTTCTTTCCCATCATTATTTCCTGAACAGTACATTATAATGACTATATTTATATATCATTTAGATTGTATTAAGTATTATAAGCAATAGAGAAATTATTTAAAATATACAGGAGGATGTGTGTAGGTTACATGCAAATACTATTCCATTTTATATAAGGACTTGAGCAGCCACAGATTTTGGTATCTGCAGGATCCTGAAACAAATCTCTTGCAGATACCAAAGGATATATTATCAATATGACATTATCATTATGCTGACAGATCACGTGGCTTAAAATAATCTGTGAATTTTAGAAGGCAGTTACTTTATGCAGCTCTCACTTTTGAAGTGGGGAGTTATGCTTCACCTATTTAAGGGCAAGGTATCCACGTAAAGTATTTGAGATTCTTCTGCATTGGAGATTTGCCTCTTCTCTATTTATTAATTCATCTAGTTGCTTTTTTGACATCAGTATGAACTCATCAATATTTATGCTTTGGGTTATAATTCATTAATAGTTTATTTATTTTATTCTTCAAATTGTTCAAACTTTTGCCACTAGGGCATGTTCAGTTACTTTTGCATCTCATTGCCATATTCTAATCATTGTGAGCTTTTTAAATTTTAGCGCTTCTTTACTTTCTGATGTGACAAGATGTTCCAAGCTAACCTTATATATTTATTTCCTCAGTCCTAGAGTTCTAAGGACCTTTGATCACTTTTATTAAAAACATCTTGTTTTGCAGATATCCCCTGACTGGCTAAATATTTATTTTTAATTTGCATGCATTGTTTCACTTTTTGTATTAAAAAGTAATGTTTTGACATATGCATAGTGTCATGTAGCTACCATTACAGTATCAATATAGATATTCACAGCACTAAAAAGTTCCCTCTGTGCTTTATCCTTCTTCAGTCCCCTAAACCTTCACTACCATTAATCTTTGTCTATGGTTTTGCCTATTTTTAGAATGTCAAATAATTAGAATCAAACAGCAGGTAGGCTTTTAAGATTGACTCTTTTCACTTAGCATTGCCCATTTAAAATACATTTACATTTTTAATGGCTCGATGACTTATTTTTTTTCTTCTGAAAAAATATTCTAATATGTGTATGTATCAGAATTTGTTTATAATTTACCTGAATGACATCTTGGTTGCTTCCAGGTTTTGCTGAATATTAATAAAACCTCTTCAATCATTTGTGTTCATGACTTTGTGTGGACATATGTTTTCAAATTTGCTGGAGGAATAAATAAAAACATAATTGCTACATTGTGCAGTAATATTATGTTTAGCTTTTTAAGAATATCCAAAACTGTCTTGTATCAAAATACTTGTACCATTTTGCATTCTGCCACAGCGATTAATAAGGGTTCCTATTGCTTTCCATCATAGACAGCAATTAATATTTTCAGTTTTCTGGATTTCAGCTATTCTTATATGTGTGTAATGATATATAATTATTTTGACTTGCAGTTCTCTAAAGACAGATGATCTGTATATCTTCTTTAATGAAAACTGCTCAGATCTTTTGCTCATTCTTTAAAAAAAAGAGTTATTTATTTACTTAATGTTGAATTCTATGAGTTCTTTGTACATTTTAATATGAGTTCATTAACATTGTGTGTTTGCAAATATTTTAATGCAAGTCAGTGGCTTGTCTTTTGATTCTTTTAAGAATATCTTGCATGAAACAAATGTTTTTAATTCTTATAAGATTCAACTTGCTTAGTTTTTCTTTCATGGATTGTGCTTTCCATATTGTATCTAAAACCTCATCTTAAAACTCCTCTTAAAAGTTCTCATCAAAAAAAAATATTTGTAACTATGGATGGTGACAGGTGATAACTAGACCTAGTGTGATCATTTTCCAATATATACAAATATTGAATCATTATGTTGTACAGCAGTCTCTCCTTATTCACAGAGAAAACAGTCTAAGACCCCCAGTGGATGCCTGAAACTACACAGATGGTAACAGATCCTATATATACTATGTTTTCTTATATCTATAATAAAGTTTAATTTATAAATTTGGCACAGTAAGAGATTAACAACAATAACTAATAATAAAATAGAATAATTATACTAAAATAAATATGAAGATGATCTCTTAAAATATCTTATTGTACTGTATTCACTCTTCTTTTTGCTATAGGAGATAAATGCCTATGCGATGAGTTGAAAATAAATGAATAACGTAGGCATTGTGAGCACTGTGATACTGAAGCAATTGATATGATAACTGAGATGGGTATGAAATGACTAGTGGGTAGGTAGCATATAGAGCTTGAATACATTAGGCAATGGATGATGCACGTCCTGGGCAGGATAGAGAGGGTCAGCAAGAGATTTCACCACACTACTCAGAATGGTGCGCAATTTAAAACTTATGTATTGTTTACTTCTGGTATTTTCTTTTTAATATTTTTGGACAATGGTTAACTCTAGGTAACTGAAACTGCAGAAAGTGAACTGCAGATAAGGTTAAGATTACTGGACCCCAAAATTAATATAATGATATATGTCAATTATAGCTCAATTAAAAATTAATTAGAAACATCACCAAAATCAAGGTCAACTAGACTTTCACATAAATTTTATTCTGGAGCATACATGCACACATGTGCATGCACACTCACACACACACACACACACACACACATTTTGAGTTAATTTTTGTAAAAGAGGTAAGATCTGTCTAGGTTTTGTTTTTTTCTAATATGGGTATTCAATTATTCCAGCATCATTTATTGAAGACAATATTTTCTCCATTAAATTTTCTTTGCTTTTTGTTAAATAAGTTGACTACATTTATTAAGGGATGCGATAAAGTGTACGTGTAGTTTGTGTTAGAATCTACAAACAGTTTTAATAATGACACCAGAAAAAATCCACAGTCATCTCAAGGATGATTGAGGGTTGGGCCAACAAACACAAACACAGGATAACAAAGATTTATGGAAAAAAGATGTACTCAACATGAAGATAGCTACATAGAATAGGAGATAGAGCAAGTTCTCACACTGGCTCCCAGATGCCAATGGAAATGGCATAATTTGTATAAAAGATTCTTAAGTAGCTCTGTTTATTATTTTTAAGGAGACGTTTTAGTTTTAATACCATCTCCTATACTCTCAACTTTGGCTATATAACTGCCTACCAGTAACCGCTATAAACTACATTAATATGAGTGATAGTTAGAAGAACTGGTGAAAAATAGGTCCATGTTCCAGTTATATTATACCACTGGAGATCCAAAGGCATTCTTGATATCTATTTTGACAAACTTTACACATTTGGGGCATTTACATTTAGAGGTAAATGACATGAATCATAGAGGTTATGCTACTTCCCCAATAGCAGTATAATTACTTTTTAAACTTAGTTCAAACTATCTATGAAGGCTTGCATTATCTACTACATTCTGGAAACTATTAAATGGTAACATTCTCCCATTTTCCCATTAACATAGTCAACATAGGAAATTTAAATTTATTTTTAAAGTTATCATTTTTGAAAGATTGTTTCTTATTAATGGGCTACAAATTGAAAAATATTAGGGTAAATAATAAGTTTGAAGGTTTTTTTTTTAACATAAACAAATAAAAACATTAAGGATAACTGGCTGGTTAGATTCCATTGCATGTTTGTATATGAAGTTCTAAAGAAACATTTCAGATTTGGTTTCTGCCTTCATGAAAATTAAAACATTTAGAGTGATCAAATGAAGAGAGCTGATTAATTGGCTTGAACTTCATGGAGTATAATGAAATCCTAAAGAGAAAGGAAATATATATTTTTTTTATATATTTAGAAAAAGGACTGTATCTTTAGAATATAAGTAAGTTAAACACAGATGATTTCAGTATTCTATTCTTGAATTCTAGACATTAAAAAGATGTGTATTTAATAGGACACCATAGCCTACTTCCTATAAAGACATATTTTAAAGACATATATTGAAAAGATTGTAGTTTCTTATCAAATATTCCTTAGCATTTCAGGGAGATTTTGAAAAATGTTGGCCTTTGGGACTACTAAGGGTATGGCATTTCATATTCTGCAAAGCTATATTGGCCTTAAATTGAACCATTTATTTTGTCCTTGTAAAATGTCACAGTTGTCCTTTCTCTTGAGTTATTAGTCTTATGACCTACAAGTTCTTTTCAGGAAAAAACTAGTGGATATCATCATGGACCAAAATAGAGAACTAATTTAGTCCGAAGTCTGGACAACTAGTAATTAGAGACTACTAAAGTTTCTTGGTCCCCGAAAGAGCTATTTCAAACTAGATTTCTGAGCTTGTATAAAACAGATCCTATTGAGTCAGAATATATATAGAAACAAAAAAACAAACTTCTCACTTCATCACAGAGTCTAAAAGCTCAGCAAAAACTTTTCCCTGGGCCGCGGTTGTTGACATTCCTTCTTTCTTCAAAAATTCATAAAATTAGATTATTCTCCAAGAATGAAAGACTAATTATTCCCTAAAAGCATCATTATTTCTCTTCAATGATGTCATAAACTATAATGATATTGAAGGCACTTGGCATGCTTTTTAGGACAAATCAATCCATCATGACAATACATATTACATTTTTATATCTTCTTTTCTTTAGCCCAAGTTTTGTTGTCTTTGCATGCAAATCTCTTAAAGTTTTATTGTGTAAGTAAATTTATTGGATCCTTTTATCATAGTGAATTTTGAGAAGAGAATAAATAAAGAAATATTTAGTCACTAGGGGAGGAGTAGAAAGAAATGAATAGGACTGGGGTATGGACAGCCATGGAAAGCACACGGAGAGAGATAGGTAGAAAATAAAAACATAATATGTTTACACTTTTTGATAGAGAAGCCAAAGGAAAAGAATGAGAAGAAAAAAATGAAAAAATGTCAATATAGACTGAAATAGTTTTTAATATAAAACCTAAAATAAAAAATCAAATTGCTTAGGAAATATAGTGAAAGACCTTTATTATTTATAAAAGATATTGTGTTGTACAACATGTGTTCAATACAGAGGATACCAGAAGCAGAGTTTGACCCTGAGGAGAAGTATTGGCAGAGATTATGTGAGCAGATCAGAACTCTCAGCTGACCATGCCAAAATGTACAGTTGAGTGAAATCCTAGTAGGAAACTGGAGAAGGATTATGTGTCAGTAATTTTGTCAACAGATTGGTTGCACCCAAGAGATAGCGAAGCTGCAACCCAGTGCTCCTAGGAGCTGAGGAAACTAAATTTAACTGATTTTTCATGTGAATCTCACCAGATACCTATAAGTAGAATTAGAAGTCTCGTTCCACATTCCACCTTACACAAATAGGAAAGTAACTCCTAAAGCACCATTAAAGCAGTGCTCAGTGTTTCAGGCACTGGCAAAGATAGCCGAGGAAAATTATGAAAGCTTTTTAGTACACATGTCTGGCAGGTAACGAAAAGGCAAAGTCTGAGAAAATCTCTGAACCCTAATAACACCTCTCTTCTATTTCTGTGAAGCTACTAATTCTGTCAGGGTTTTATATAACTCTCAGTACAGTACATGTGATACACAGAAATGGGCAGTTAAACTAGCCCAGGGAATATGTGAAAAGGAATGCATTAAATTGAAATGGAAATTAATCTAAGGATAGTCATCAGATGAGTGATGGAAAACAAAACAATAATAACAACTATAGAAAATAAACAGATTAAATAGGAGTTTTTAAAAATATTCTACAGAAAAAGTACTTCATTTATAGAGATTATTTTAAATATATAAAGAATAGATAGGTCTCTTCCATTATTTTTCACTTTTTAAAGTACTCACAAAAATACTTTTTACCATTCAGACTTCCAGCATATGTCAAGTATTCTTTAGCAAATAATAGATTACATGAATTTGAGAAAATTCATATGTCTTATAGAGAAAAATGATGTTAGTGTCTGCTTAGATTTAAAAGCAGAGAAAAATGAGTAATATGAAATAAAAATATAAAAATTATAATAATCACAGATTTTGTAAATTAATATCAAGGACTTGATTGAGAATTTGTTGAATCTTTGGAATAATTTCTGAATGAATGTTCTGAGGAGAGTGGAGTAGAGTAACAAAAACATTCAGAATTCGAATAGGGCAGCTGTAGAGCTTTTGTGAATTGCTTACTATCTTGATCACTTGCTTTCTTTTTTCAGTGTAAATGAGAAAAACAGCTACTTCTAAGCATTTTGAATATTAAATGAGATAATATAATGCATACTAGGAACAACATCTTGAGCTATATTTATGAATATAACTAGGATGCTTACTCTGCAGCTTTTGAATAGGGCTCCCCAGAAGTGTAGTTGCTTAAAGACCTCCATAGAATAGATATCATCATGTAGGAAGAGAAGGGCACATAGATTTGATCTACTAATGATGCTTTCCTGGTTGCAGAGGATCAAGAGTGAAGGCTACTCTGGAAGTTGGCTATATCTCTCCCTAAATTAAAATAGATCTTGAGATTATCATGCTAAAAGAAATGTCAGACAGAAAAAGCTGAGAACCATATGATTTCACTTATATATGGAATATAAAACTAAAAACAACAAATGAACAAGACAAACAGACTTATAAACACAGACAACAGTTTAGTGGTGACCAGAGAGAAGTGAGGGGGTAGATAAGGGTAAAGGGTGTCAAATACATGGTGACAGAAGGAAATTTAACTTTGGGTGGTGAACACACAATGCAATATACATATGACATATTGTTGACTTGTACACTTGAAACCTAAATAATTTTATCAACCAATATTACCCCAATAAATTAAATAAAAAACACAGGAAAAAAAAACAAAAACAAAAACATAACATTAGCTGTTTCCTGTATCAGAAAAGGGAACCAGTTAAGAGTTGTCTGTTAAAAAGCAATTTCTTAAAAGAATACGTTAGTGTGACATCATGACTCTAACAAAGAGATGACACAAAAAAGCCAGAGCAACAAAGAGGATTCAAAAGTCATCGGCAGGAAATGTCAAAGCTCACAGTATGCATAAAGCAAACTGAGGTAGAAGATGCCAAGACGTGAAGCTCTGATGACTTTGCAACAGGCCCTGTAGTGGAGATGGTGGATCAGTATCTTTTGGATAGTATGTCTCCTTGTATGATAGAGACTGAACAGCTAACATTTACATTTCCTAGACTCCTTTACAACTTGGTTACAGTTAGAATTTAGATTTGGCTAACCAGATGTATTTGTGTGGATAGTGAAGGCAGAAGTAGAACGGAGTTCAAACTTCTGCTGGTTCTGTGGTTTTCACTGACAGGCACAATTCCAGAAGCCATCGTTTTTCTGTTTTAACATTAGCAGAATATCAGTTGCTAACTCAGGGATGTCAAGAGGGAAGACATAAGACAACCATTTGGCTGATGCCACACATTTCTGGAACATACACAGCTTCCTGAATATCATAGGCTTCTAATACAGTGATTTCTGATTAAAGCCACATCAATGCCAACATTCACTGAATTATAGATAAGGTGGTGACAATTCAGGGTCCTGCTTCTATGATTTATGGCTTTGGGAGACACTCCTAAAAGCTAATTTAAGAGTTTGTTCCTTCTTCTCCCTTTATCCTGATATAACATTTGATACCAGAAGAGGTCACAGGCAACAAGCACAGAGGAACAGGGAAGTCTGAGATTGGTTATATTTCCGGCTGTGTTTAAAGTCACCAGTGCCTTCATGAACATTAGAAAACAAAGACTGGTATTTTTATAGTGCATTACGGCAAAACTATTAAACTAGCTTGAGGTGCTGAAAGAAACTACTTATTGAAGATATGTTTTTGATAGACTGAGAGTCTGCTATAATAGAATATCATGTCAGAATACTAAATATAAAGACATTATAATAATCCGACTTCTAAGTGTGCTGATGAACTAAAACAAAACAAAACAAAACAAAACAAAAAACAAAACAAAACAAAACAAAACAAAACAAAACAAAACAAAAGGACATCCAAGCTTTGTCAAAACCCTGAAGGAGCTCCTGTGATTGACCTGAGGGAGCTCCTGAGGGTGAGTCACCACATTAGCACAGATATGCCTTGTCTTTTATGTGAACTGCCAGAGCCCGCCAGCAAAGATCTAACAGTCCTGAGAGGGGGAGTGAGGATTAAGGAAAAAAGAAGAGAAAGAGTCGGGAGGACTGACAGTCAATACTGCAGTCCCGAGTTTATTCAGCACACCATATTTGTACCTCATGACTAGGCAGGGATCCCACAGAGGGAATCAAAAAATCCCTAATCCGAAGATCCCAAGTATACACAAACAATTGCTTCCTCCTTAAAACTATCAGCTCACTCCCTGAAGCCACAAAGGTGCTTTTCAGATGATAAGATTAACAAAGTATTTGCCAGCTATGCAGACATCCTGTTGAGTAAATAATCCCTTATCTGCCCCAAGGGCAGCCATCAGGCAAAGGGCTCCCAACAGTGAACACTAGGGCTTTTTTGAGGAACAGAAGGAGACAGCATCATTTCTGCAGTATTTCTAATTGTAAGGAAACATCACACAAACCAAAAGTGAGAAATGTGCTATAAAACAACTGGCCTTCAGACATAAAATTCCAAACTCATGAAAGACAATGACTGACAAACTGGTCCTGATTTAAGGAGGCTCTGGAGACTTGAAAATTAAAATGCAACATGAAATCGTGATTAAATCATAAGTCAGGACAGATAATTATCTTGTACATAAAGGGCATTATTGGAAAATTGAAGTGTCTATGATCTTTGAAATAATAATTAGATCAAATTTTATAAATTAATAAATATACACTTAATATTTAAGAGTAATGTGACATGTACATCTACAATGTATTCTAAAATTGCTCGAGAAAATCATAAATAGATATGTATATGCATATATATGTGTATGCTCAAACTTACATGGTAATTAATATAAAAAAGGTAAAACCACTAAGTGATTGGCATTCACTGAATAGAATTTCCTATTTTCATTTATGTTGTTCTAATATTTATGTAATGTTTTTATCTATTTAGGTGTTTGAAAACCAACAGAAGGTTATCATGTGCAAATAAATTTGACTGTTCCAATATTAATAATAAATTACTATACAACATTTTTAAACAACACAAGTAGTTATAGTTTGGGATTAATAATGATATTCTAAATAGTACACTAAATATATACAAATGTAGTCTAAAATTTCTAATAATGGTGCCTCAAATATATAAAGGAATAAAATGAGGAATAAATTTCAAAAATCTTACAATTACCTAGAAAAATTGTTTCCTAAACATCATTTGTGTTTGAAAATTTAGGAAGGATCATTGAAACTTATATGAATCCATATCTTAAAAATTTAATTCAAGTGTAATAAAACACTTTATATTTTTATTTTATTTAAAATTATTCTAATCATAATACGGTGTTTAGACAAAATTATTATTAAATATATTAAGTACATAGTTGTGAAAATAGTGAATATATAAAACATGCTCACTATATTTTGGAAATACTGAAAGTTGGTTTCTATTAGCCTAAAATATTTTGAGTATAAAAATGGACTATGAAAGATACAGGTGATAATATTATTGGCATGGACAGAAAATAATGTCTTACATAAAATCATTGTGCCCTAGAATAATTCTTTCTTATTAACTGTCTACATTAACAATTCTACCAACACAAAAAAGAAGTATGAAGAAATCAAGATGCCAATTATTTTATACATTTGACTTCCGAATATTATTGAAACATTAATCACAATTTGTATCTGATTTTAATTCCCTGGTTACTAACATTTTTATCTCACATATTGTAGTATCTCTTTGAAAAAAGGTGTACTCAAGCAAATATTCAACCAAATCTAAAATAAATTACTCATTGCTTAAAATTTTAATGATTCTGACATTTAAATAACACAATCTGAAAAGAAAAGAAGAAACATAGTATTTAGCTTTGCTTGTTATGAATAAAGTGTACATATTAGAATTTTTAAGGAAAAAATCAATAAAGTAGAATTTTTCCACGGTATTAAAGACCATTAAAAATGATTAAGGATTATAACAAAGGAGTGTACATAGAATGGAAAAGGCTACAGAGACAAAAATAAAGTCATGTAATAATGAACTTTCTTGCCTTTTTCATTCCAGTAAGGCTAAACCTTAAAGCTCTAATAAAAGATGTCAGATTGAAAAAGAAAAAAAAAAATGCAGTTTGTTTTATCTTCTAATACCAAGTATATCTGAAACCATATCTCTTTCTTTTATCTTACTCTGCTCCTGAATGTCATTTAAAATAAAGCAACACACACATTTATTTGTCTTGTGCCATCTCCCTTTTTGAGTTTCAGCTGTAAAATATATGATTTTGTGAAAAACATTCTCCTCAGATGAAGCTTCCTGAATAGGCCTTTCATTATTTCAAAAGGGCAAATATATTACCTTGAAACCTATAATTTATAGCTTTATTCTTTTTTTTTCAGATAGAATTTCTGAAAATGCAGTAAAAATGTAACAATTTCTTAAGAAATATTGGGGAAAGTGTCAAGGTAATTTTATGTTTCCTTTTACACAAATAACATACATATGATTTCTATGTAATGAAAATTTGATGATTAAGTATACTATGGACAAAAAAAGAAGTCCTTTTATCTCAGATTCAGAATGAGTTTTAGAAGTAGGAAGAGAAATTTTTATAATTAAAATATAGATTTTTATATAAAAGAAAGTCGTGCAGCCCTCACTGTAGTTTTCTCTTCTTTATTTCCCATAGCTGTTAAAGATTCATGAATGCATGTGTATACAGGCATATGTATGTATATATGAGTACCTGACTATATACATGTGTATATGTAAATGTACAAGTGAATACACATGCATATTCATATTCATACACATGTGTCTGTGTCTGTGTATTTTCTCTCCAATAAAAGCAACTCGCCTTTTCCTGAAGACAAAGTGGGCATTTCTTCCTCTGGTCAGTCCATCACTCTCCATCATTCTCAGCTGGGCTGCTAATTTAATAATACTATGTGGTAGAGCTATTTCTACTTACCTTATCTTTGATGCTATATGTTGGTTCTTTGAAGCTAAGAACTAGATTTCTTCCATCTTATTTACTGCAGTGTCTCATAATTGGTAGTTGCTCAACAATTGTTTACTATGTGGGCAAGTGAGTTTTGCCCATATCATCTAAAGTGCCTTTTTCCTTTATTATATCTCTGCTTGAAAACAGGTTTGTAGTTTGTTTGATACAATGTTCCCACAGATGTTGTGAGGCAAGTGCTCTATAAAGCCCACATGGAAGCAAGATTTATAATTGTTTTTCATTTCTGCTGCTTTAGTTGCTTAGTTAGGGAGGATTGTAGTATAGCTTGAAGCAGTGTGAGATACTAGAATATAATAATAAAGAGTGTGAGCTTCATGTCAGCTTCTTTTGTGAGCAAAATAAAATAATGTCTACTTCACAGGTTTTACACAAGAAAAATGAAGTGAAAAATGTAAAAAACTTAGCAAAGGACATGCACTTAATAAGCAGATAATAATGGCAAAATAATAATAAAGAATCTTGGTTTTTAATGAATAAAAATATTTTGTTCTAGGCAAAAGAACCTAAGAAATGCTTCTTCAATATTTCTTACAGTTAGAGTCACTTTATGGCTTCTTTTATCCTGAATTTTATAGTTTACATTTGTTGTCTTTACATAATTATTAGTAGTATTCTGTTTTCTCTCAATAACTTCTCTAGTTTGAAAAATAAATATGGTCACTCTACTCTAGGCCTTCTTCATGCCACCTTTATATTTAAAAATATTATTGAGTCATCTATGAATTTTAGAGCTGATAAATTTCTGTAAGTCAACTAAGCATAATGGTCACGCATTACTGTGTTCTTTTGCCCTCTTTTTAAGAAAAAAAAAAACAGTTTTAGTTTACTCCATGGATTTTATTATCTTTCTCTGTTTTAGAAGTAATTGCATTCATTTTTATTTAAAAAGTAATTTTTAAAAAATGTGTGTGCCTCTTTGTTTTAATGTTGCAAATTGCATCATCTCACCACATGTTTTGCTTGTTAAAAAATTGAAACAAAAGGTACAGAGTATCTAAAAGGTTTCAGAACCTGGAAAGGTTAAAAAAAAAAAGAAAACGTAATTAAACAAACAAGAATATAACTACATGAAAACAACCAAAACAAAGATCTACCAAAAAAATTTCAAGACACACATTTTTACAAAATTATACCTAACATGAGTAGAAGTGTATGAATATTAATTTTTAAATAAAGCTTCACAATGTATATATTTTTTAAAAATGTGCTGACTCCTCTTAAACATTTTACAAAGCTATAAAACATATTTATACATTTAATCAATAATGTAGACAACATCAAAAAGAAAGTAAAAACTATTTTAATTGCCTCATATAATTCTGACTTGAATCAGAATTAAGAATGGGTTTGCATATAGATCATTAAAGTGGTCAGAAGTATTTTTTTTTAAAGACAGTAATTTTATAATATGTTTATATACTGGATAAACAATTTAATGATATCATTAATGTAAAACTGTTATATTCATTTAAAATTAAAAAGCACAAACAACTTTGAGAGGTAATATATATTCAGGCTTTCTTTCAAAGCCTGGAGATGGCTAAATAAAATATTTGTTTCATCCTTTGAAGTTTCTTCATAAACTTTAAGACATTATGCCACTGAAAATAATTTAAAAACATCTCTAAGACATGATTATTAATTATTTTCCATTCATTGGATGGCAATAAAAAAGCCTGTGTGACTAAGGATATATTTCAGGATTGATTTTACAAGTGCTTTGCTGTAGAAGCTTAAAATTATATGAAAGAAAAATGTCTCTCTTTTAAAATACATTTACTTTTAGATAATGCACTTGGTCATCCACACAATTTTGCATATGTAAATATAAAAGTTGTATATTTGCCCCCAAATACAATTTCTGTGATCCAAACTTTAGATCAAGGCGTTATGTCCACCTTTAAGGTTGATTATATTAAATAGAGTTTTAATGATATTTTTAATAACCTTAAAGATAATAAATCACATACAGTTATAAAGCCTATAAAAATTTTAAGTTGTATCAAGAGTACTGCTTTATCTTTAAGTGATATAAAGTCATCAACTTTAAATGCTTGCAGGAAAGCAATATTGCCAGAAATGATTATAACAGGGAATATGGCTCCAACAACTGAAGAGGGATTAACTGGTATTATTAATTTATTACATAAATTTTAAAAAGAACATTTGGATGTAGATGATATTAATGAATTACTGGTTGATTATGAATTAACTGATAATGAATTAATTTACTTACTATCTGAAGACCATCTTGCTGATGAATACAGCAGTGACCTTGATCGTTTTATTTACTGCAGAAAATATTTATAAAGCTCTTTAATTAGCCACAAAACTGAAAACAGCAATTCTAGATATTGATCTAAACATACAAGCCTTAAAATTTCTAAAAGATTAAAAAAAATGTTGCAGTAAATATTGAAAAATGTATGAAAACTTAGCAAAAAATGGGATTAGAAAAAGATCATCCCAAAATGTAAACATAAATAATAAAAAGAAAAATTAAATTTTAGGGACAATAATGAAGAAAGTGTCTGAAGTATCTGAGAAAAAATGTTCTTTTGAGTAAGTTGAAAACTCTAAGACCTTGGACAGAATGGACATGCTGATAAGCTAAAGGCAGAATCTTTAACATTACCATGAAACTCTTGTGACCAATAATTTATCTAAGTGCCTACAAAGGAATGGGTTGAGATCCTTAAATTCTATTTTCTAGGAAACTAAATAGATTCACCCTAATAGCCTAACATCAAGGCTGAATTGAATAAAAAAGAAATTGCCAAACTGTAATTGTACGCTAGAACTAAACTCAATATTTCTTACAGGAATGACAAAATTGAAAGTTTCTGTAATGTATCATTAACTTTTGTATTTGATTTTACTAAAAACATTACTAACCATGCAAAGAAGTAAGAACATGTGACACATAATCCCAAAATAAGATGATCTATAGGGTCAGACCTATAGATTACCCAGATGTTGGAGATGAATTCTTAAATAGCTATTTTAGTTTGCAAAAGATGAATATGATGACTGAAGACTTGGATAATTTAGTAAAGACATGGAAATTCTAAAAAGAATAAGATAGAAGTCATAGAACTTAAAAGTATAAAATCTTAAATTAAAAATATTTTAAATGGTACTGACAACAAATTGAACATTGCAAAAAGAAGGGTCAGTACATATGAAATCAAATAAAAGTTTTTCCAAGCTCAAATTCAAAAATAAAAAATATTTTAATTTTTAAAAAGCCTCACAGACATGTGTGGCAATATCAAGTGGTTTTCCATTTGCATAATTGGATATCCAGATAAAAGAAGGGATGAGATGGAAAAATAACATGTTCATGAAATTAAAACTGAGTATTTTCTGAATTTGAATAAAAACATAAACTCATTAATAAAGAAAAACAATAAAATACAAGAAGAATTATTTAAAATGAAACACACATCATAGTCAAACTGGTAAAACTTAATGTTAAGAGATTTACAGTAACTCCAAAGATATGTTATATAAATAAAAATAAGAATTACAACAGACTTCTCATTAGAAGTGCATGCCAGATGTCAATAGATCAATATACTGTCAAGGGAAAAATATTAATCAAGAATTCCATGTTTATTGAAAATATTTTTTAAATGAAAGTGAAATAAAGACACTTCATATAAAATAAAGCTAAGGGAGTTTGTTACCAACAGATCTACATTTCAAAAAAAATTAAAGGAATTTTTTAAGCTGAAAGGGAATATTTATGGAAATATGCATGTACATAAATGAAGAATACTAGAACTGATGAATATGTGGGTAAATTTAAAATTTGCTTTTTTATTTTAAAAAATTATTTAAAACAAATTAGACATTTAAACAAAATTATATTTTATTAAGAGAAGGACATAGCATGTAGAAGAAAATATATGACAAAATATCACCCATAATATGAGGGGCCAAATAAATTTATACTGTTGTATGATTCTTGCAATAAATGTTAAGTAATATAAAATCAATTCAAGATAAGTGTGATAGAGTTCATATTACAATTCTTATAGCAACTACAAAAATAAAAAAATCATAGCAATAGAGAAAATAAGATGTATATCAAAAATATTACATATTAAAATAAAAGAGAGGAAAGGAGAAACAAAATAAAAATGAACATGTAAGATTAACAGAAAATAAGTAGAAAGATGGTAGACTTAAATAAAGCCTGCCATATGTAATTACATTAAATGTAAACAGCCCAATTAAAAGGTAGAGTTTCTCAAATTGGTTAAGAAAGCAGGACCCAACTGTATGCTACTTAGAAGAAACACACAACATATGAACTCAAAGACAGATTAGAAATAAAAGGATGAAGATATTTTATTTCTTTCACACATAGTAATAAAATACCTTGAGAGAAAAAAATCAGTGGTGAAAGATAGAGCTGTAACAATTATATTATTTATATGAAAAAAATTTACTAGATTCACTCCTCTCATACTATATATAGACTAGACTGTGATAAGTTAAAACTTAATACGATAACCCCTAAAACAATCACTAAAATAAAATAAATGATTTTGCTCAATAAAACTTCAAATGAGATAAAATTAAAGAATAAAATTATCAAATGATGAAAAAACAAAAAAGACATAAAGGAATAAAAAACATCTAGAAAAAACTAGAAAAAATAGCAAGTTGATCTATTTAATGATAATATGAATAAAAACATTTAACTATAAGTGATGCTCTTATTAAAGATCAATTTTCAGATTGAAGAAAAAGATGAAGACAACTATATGATGCTTATAAGAAAGCAACTTCAAGTATAAAGTCACAATGATGTTAAAGTAGAAGGGTAGAAAAATATATATCCATCAAAAGAAATAGGAAATGGCTATTTATATTAGACGAACTGTATTTTATTTGAAGCTTAAAAAGTCATTTATTTACTTGTTTTTGTTTTTTTTTTAATTTATTAGGGTGAGATTGGTTAATAAAATTACATAGGCCTCAAGTGTACCATTTAATAATATGTCATATGTATATTACATTGTGTGTTCACCACCCAAAGCCCAAAGTTACATTTTCTTCTGTACCGTATATTTGACCCCCTTTACTCTTATCTGCCTAATATGTGACGAGGTATGTTTTAGAATGAAGATTACCAGGGTTTTTAAAAATATCATTTCATAATGAAAAAAGTCAGTTCATTGAGAGTGTATAACAGTTATAAACTGCTATATACTGCTATAACTACAAAGCTCCCAAGTGTATAAATAAAAACACAACAAAACTTTAAGGGGAAATAAATGTATCTTAAATTATAGGCAGAGATTTATATATGATTCTGTGAATAATTGATAGAACAAGAAAAGAGAAAATTAAAATACAGAAAATCAAAACAATATAAATCTATACAATGACACTGATATTTATAGGACGTTCCACCAAACAACCAAGTTATTTTCAAGTACACATAAAATATTTTCTTAGACATTTCATATTCTTGGCCAAATAAAGTCTCAAATAATTTAAAAGTGTTGAAGACATACTAAATTAACTCTCTTGAGTATAATGGAATTAAATCAGAAATCAATAATAAAAAGATTTCTGGAAAATTCCTACATATTTATTCTAACTTATGTGTTAAAAAAAGAATAATCAAATGAGATATAAGAATATATTTTGAACTTAATGACTATAAAAGCATGGAATAGCAAAATTTGCAGATGTCACTAAAGTAATGCTTAAAGAAAGATTTATAGCACTAAATGCTTCTGTTATAAAGAAAAATAGTCAGAATTCAATGACCTCAGTTACCACATTAGAATACTAGAAAAATAAGAGCAAAGAGGAACATAAAGGTAATAGACAATAAAGTTTAGAGTGGAAATTTGTAAAAAACAGTAACCATAGAGAAAATGATAAAACCAAAAGAAATTTTTGAGATCAATAACACTGATAGAGCTCTACACAGATTAAAAATAAAATGCAAATTACCAATATCTGAAATGATTATGATGACATCACCACTGATTTTATAGACAGTTAAAAAAAATGAGGGAGTATTATAAAGACTTTATGTCAATAATTTTTTTAAATATTGACAAAAGGTACAAATCTATTGAAAGATAAAATCAAATTTTATTCAATAAATAACCCAAATAACTTTGTATTTATAAAGCAATATAACTTTAGAAATAATAGTAATTTTATACAAATTTTTACAAAAAATTAGAAAGAGAAAATAAATTATTCTGAGGATAGCATTAATCTGATACTAAAATCATATAATTGTATAATAAGAAATGAAAACTACAGATGGATATCCTTCATGAATATATATGTAAAAAATTCAGAACAAAATTTTAATGAATTAAATGAAACTATATATATGCATTATGACCAAGTAGAGTTTATCTCAGGAATATAAGACTGGTTTAGTATCTACAAGCTAGTTACATGATCTACCACAATAAACTGAAAAAAGAAACTATATAGAAAACTCATTAGATGCAGAAAAGCAAATGACAGTAACCAACATCCCTTCATGATAAAAATTTTATGTAGAAAAGGAAGGTAACTCTATCTGATATACGCTTCTCCAAAAAAATTTATGGCTCATACTATACTTACGGATGAGAGACTAATTGCCTTACCACCTCCAAGCACAAGGAAGCTACCAGGATATGCACTGTCATAACTTCTATTCAAATTGTTATAGAAGACCTAGACAATACATACAGGCAAAAAAAATATCTATCTTTCTATCTATCTATCTATCTCTATCTATCTATCTATCTATCTATCTATCTATCTATCTATCTATCATCTATCTATCTATCTATCATCTATCTATCTATCTATCTATCTATCTATCTATCTATCTATCTATCTATCTAATCTATCTCTATCTATCTCTATCTATCTATCTATCTATCTATCTATCTATCTATCTATCTAATCTATCTATCATCTATCATCTATCTATCTACTCACACACACATTTATTAATTAACATTGTATCTGATTAAAAACTTTTAGTCACAAAATATATAGAATTTTTAAAACTCGATAACAAGAAAAAATAAATAAAAATGGCTGAAAGATTGTTACAAACACTTCACCAAAATAGATATACAGATTGTAAATAAGTAGAGAAACATTTTTTTGTTGTTGCTGTTAATGCTTAATATCAATAGACTTAGGGGCAATGCAAATAAAAACCATTAAATTCTGTCAAATATCTTTTAGGCTAAAATTTAAAAACATCGACCACTTTTGCAAGGATATAGAGCAATAGAAAATCTCACACTGATTTTGGGAATGTAAAATGATACACATTTCAGAGATCAGTTTGGAAAGATATAAAAATGTTTTTAATAACATACTACATGTACCAATTACCTCATTTAGATATTACTCAAGAAAAGGATAGTTTATGTCCATATTAATACTTTTATGTGAATGTTTATAGCAACTTTGTTTGCAAAAGCCTCAAATTGTAAATAACCCAGATTTCAAATATAGGTGAATAAATAAATTTTGGTATATTCGTACAATGGAATCCTACTCAACAATAAAAAGAATTGAACTGTTGATACACACAAAAACACTGATAAATATCAAAATAGTTATACTGAGTGAAAGAAGCCAGACTAAAAGGAAACTGTATTGCATGATTTCATTTATAAAAATTGGACAATACGATCTGTAGTGACAATGCTTTTTGGTAGTTATGTAGGGACAGGAATGGGTGTTGGTCATGGGGAAAAAGGAAAGAGATTATAAAGGGACACAAAGTGATTTTGGTGGATAATAGATGTGTCAATTATCTTGATTGCAGTATGGTTCCGTGAAGGTTACACACACACACACACACACACACACATCAAAAAATTATTATATACATGTAAATATCTGGTAAAATTAAGATAATACATGATGCAAATATCTGAATAGGATCACAACATTCAGTAATGTATACGAAGCACTTCTCAACATGATATATAGCAGAAAATTGAAAGTGTCAGGAAGTGTATATCCATTAAATTTTTCAGATTTTCCCAGACAGACATTTTATATAATGGTGATAACCAGGCTTAGATGACTGTAGTGAAATTTGTAAGATTAAAATAACAGAGAGAAAAGTGCTGGCATGGGATGAGACTGTTTCAGACAGTCAAGAAAAAAAATAAATGTATGAATTAACTCAAAATGTAGTATTATAAAAATAGACTGTCTTATTTTATTATGTTAAAATAAGAAAAAATAATAATATTGCAATGATGACTAGAAACTCCCTCTGTCACAGAATTATTCTTTTATATTTTCAAACATGTCAATAATGGTTATGTTACACTTGTCAAATATTTTCTTTTGAAATGTCTGATGCTATCCAAGACATTCCCATTATCTTATTTTTTAATAGGAGTCAGCAGAAAAAGATGAGCCAGTACTAACTATAGTTGAGATATCTATTTTATATGTTTAATAAATTCTTAAATCTTTCAAATGATGTTATATAGAACCATTTGAGAAATGTTTACTAATTCTTACTAAATCAATATTAATTTTTAAAATAGTTTTAAGTGTTATTTTAAGCAATGAATCTTTTATGATTATGTCTAAATTTTTTCCATTCACTAAAATAGTGTGTGACTTCTTATCTCTAAATAATATTGCAAACAAAATTCAAAGGTTACAAAGCTTAAAAATTCAATTGGCTATCCAATTTTTGCTTTTTATACAATTGCCTCCAATTAGACACACAAAAGGGATAAATGAACCACAAATTACTTCTGTTGAGATATACCTTTATAGTATTCATTAATACCATAGTAAACTTTGATTCCCATTCACTTCAATGACAAATTGTTATTTTTCTTTAAAGGGTATTATAAACAAATTAAAATAGTAGGGGGAAAAATTCAAGCACCTCACTTTCAATGTGGTTACTATATTTGCATCAAATCTTCTGAATTTACTGTGGTGCTGGTGAACGTAAATCATGAAGATATCAAGTTACATAATAAGTACTTAAACCTTTTGTTTAAATCAAATTTGATTTAGCTACACATGTTTAAATCATATGTGCTGCACTATAAATTTCCTTCATCTGAATAAATATTATAGTACAAATATAATAATTCCATAGGTAAATACTGATAGTTTTCATTTAAAGCAAAGAAATCTATACAAAATTCTACACAAAAAAAATTAGTATGCTTGAAAAAGTATCTTGAAAATTTCAACTGAAAAATTATTTCTTTTTTATACTAAAATTTTATTTTTATGTTTTATGACAAATGTAGCCATTTACTAAACTATTGCTTTCAAAATTAAATCTTACACTGTCAATAAATGTGACACAAACAAGACAAGAAGGGAATGAGAATGAATAAGAAAAAAAGTAAGACATGAAATTGGACAAAACTTTAAAAATAAGTTTTGTTTTTTTAAAAACTATTCTCCAGTAGACAATATTAAGTATTGTTTTTAATAAACTTTTAGTACTACCTCCCCTAGCAGAGGATTTTTTTTTTTTTTTTTTAACACCAATACCTTGGAAAAGCAATTTGCTTTGTGGAATAAAAAGGAATCAGCAGATCCCAAACAGAGAAATCCAATTTTATCTTCAGACAGGCAGAAAACTGAATGACTTCCATTTTAATGACTGACTGCTTCTGTTTCTTTATACAAGCATCATGTAAAAAATGAACACTATTTCCAATGAAGCCATGAGCCAGCATGAAAGCACTAGTGGCATCTTCTGGGGGACAGTTCTCCACACAGGCACATACTGTATTCAAGCCCAGAGAAAAATATTACAATCTCATTAAGTTCTACACAGTATTTCCATAACAAATGAACAATATTATATATAAACCAGTGTGTCCTTGAAGAACAGCAGTGGATTTATAAGAAAGAACTCCTTGACAAACTATATGTAGTAGGACCTGAGATTCCCAAGTTAAATAATTTCTCTCTGTGGACCGACATGAGAATATAATGTGTGTGTGTGTGTGTGTGTGTGTGTGTGTGTGAGAGAGAGAGAGAGAGAGAGAGAGAGAGAGAGAGAGAGAGAATGAGAATGGCAGTGGTGGTAATGTGAAAAGAGAGCAGAGTATAACAGCCTGTTATGTGACTGTGAGTGCCCAGTTTTCAGTCAAGTTACTAAGAAATGTTTCATTGAGGATATTCTTGTGGAAGCCAATAAAGGAACTAGATTTTATAACTCCCAAAAATATTTACAGTAGAAAAAGAACAGAAAATTCAGACAGGAGGAGAAAGACAGAGTAGACAAGGAAGTCATGTGCAAATATTGAAGAGATTTGCAGAAATTGAGGACATGGCACAAAATATAAGGGCTTGGAATTGAAGTTTAGGTCAAATTTATACTTTCTGGATCCTTCTTAAGAGCTACATAAAGTGGCCATTGTACACTACGCTATATTTCTCTATTGAATAATTCACTTTATAATATATAATTTTATTTAATATTATGACTTTGACCTCTTTAAACTGAAACATTAATTGTCAATTCCTATATATGTAAAATCAATTTTATCAGTATAGGCAATTTGCAAAAACTAAAAAATAGTTTGAAAAGCAGAATTTCAAAATTTATTATTTTGTTATTTTATAATTCCTACTTAATCAAAGTAGCATGTTGCTTTTTTTTTTTTTTCCAAAGGGAATAGATGTCCATCTATTATGGAGCACAAATTTCTCTCTGTGTTCCAAGTAATCTGGGGACATGATTTTCAGCTCATGGTTCCATTTTGTACCATATGCCAGACTTAACTTACCTCTTTGCCAATGGAAGCCAAAATTTTCATATAATTGAAATCTTAAGAAATAAGTGTGGAGACACTGATTATATATATATATATATATATATATAAATTTTTATGTTCCAGTGTCAGGCTTATTCATAAAGCCTCACTGCTTATAAAAATGACACCCCCCCTTTTTTATCACTTTGAATATATCATACTATTCTTTTCTGGCCTTCAAAGTTTCTGCTGAAAAATCAGCTAATCATCTTATGGGGATTTTCTTGTGCAAAATTAGTTGAGTTTATCTTGCTGCTTTCAAAATTCCCACTTAAATTCTTAACATTTTAAATAAAATGTGTCTAGGGTTAGATCTGTTTGGGTACATCTTGTTTGGGGCTCTCTGTTTTTGAGCCTGGGTGTCCTTCACCAAGTTAGGAAAGTTTTCAGGTATTAATTTTTGTAAATGTTTTCTACCCTTTCTCTTATCTTTTTTCAACTCCTATTATGCAAATGTTAGCATGCTGTTGTTGTCTCAGAGGTCCTTTAAACTATCCTCATTTTAAAAAATTTTTGTTTATTTTTTGCTGTTTAGTTTGGGTTACTTCCACTACTCTGTCTTTCAGATCACAGATCTGTTTTCTGTGTCATCTAATTTGATTTGATTCCCTCTAGTATATATTTTTTTCATTTCAGTTATTGTACTCTTCATCTCTCTGTGATTGGTATTTTCTTATATTTTTTATCTCTTTGTTGAAATTCTCACTGTGTTCTTCCATTCTTCTCCTGTGTTCAATGACTATCTTTATGACCACATTACTTTGAACTCTTTATAGGATAGGGAGATTGTTCATCTCCCTTTTATTTAGTTCTTTTCTGAGGTTTTGCCTTTTTTTTCCCATTTGGAACATATTTCTTTATGTCCTCATTTTGCCTAATTCTCTGTATTCATTGCTATATAATAGGTAGATCAGCCTTAGGTAGAGGTCCTGTAGGACCTAGCAGTACAATCACCTTTGACCATCAGAGCCAGTTGCTCCATGGATGCCCCTACGTGGGCTGAATGTGTCTTTCTATTGTGGTAGTGCTGTGACTGCTGAAGGTATACCTCTGGTCAGAGTAATTGTCCAGCCATTGTGAAGTCCAGCAGAAAGAGGGATGGGTGGGCTCACAGCATGGCAATAACAGGCTAGAGGAGACATTCCAAATTGATACCTGTCAGTAATGATGTCAGAACAAGATTGCAAAAATGGCTTCCACAAGTATTTCAGTTTCCTGGAGAAGTTCCTGCTGCCTTACACCTTCTGGCAGACATGGGAAGATTACTAAGTGGGTCTCCTTCACTTACAGAATATGCACTTTTCTATCTGCTATTTTTGTGCTGTTTTCCAGGTTGCATGAGCCCTTTAATAGCTGATTTCCTTTCCTTGTAGTTCTCATTCTCTTTTGCATCAATGTGCCTGACCAAGGAAATGAAGCACAATTTATCTAGTCTAATTTATCTAGTCTAATTCTGATCTTTCTCCTGAAATTAAATATTCTCACATGATTCAGTTCTGGTCAAAGAATAATGAGAATGTTGTAGTGGTCTCTTAGAAATTTTATTTTCTCCATGACCAAATGCAAAAGGTATATTAAGAAGTATCTTGCAACTTTGGTTACCTTTTATACTTTTTAATAGAATTGTGTAAGGAAATGAAGCTGAAGATTTTGCAGCCATCAGCAACCATCAGGGAAAGATTAAGAGAGGTGCTGAGAAAATAACACTTAATTTCACTTAGTCCTAAACTGTCTTTCTCTAGACTACTTTTTACATTAAGTATTTAGATATTATCATATTTATTGTCTTAGAGATATAACATATATTATAATGAGGAGAAAAAAGAAAATAAGATCACCAAATTCCCCAGTAATAGATGCCTTATGTACTAGAATACATATTTTAATTAAAAAGGCATTTTAGAATTTAAATGAATGTTCATGATATAGTGCATGGGGAAAATACATATTGTATATTTTTGATATATTGCTCTAAGCATATGAAAGTCATATAGGAAAAAATCAGAAAGGAAATATGTTTGTAGATAGTGAAATGATGAGTGACTTTTTTCTCAGCTTTGATCATTCCTGTGATTTTTAATGTTACTAATTTAAACATATGTATTAATATAGAAAATTGACTTATATGCAATAACTTAATTACCTATGAATGCTAAATAAATTTTGTTGCTATATTAATCACAATAAAACCTCTTTGAAATACAATATTAAGAAATAAGATGAACAGCCACACTAAATAAAAGATTTTTATTAGCACTTTAAAAGACATGATTTTATTTAGAGGGAATGTTTTATTTTAAAATGTTAAAATTGAGTTCAGTTTTAATTATAACTCTTATTATAGCTGTTTCTAAAAATTTTAAAGGCATCTGTTCATTTCATAAATTTTTCAGACATTTAATATGTATTTTATGTTTCCATATCATAATATCATTCATTGCTGAGAACAGAGCATACATTCTAAAGATTTCAGTCACCATTTGGAGAAAACCGTAAGTGCCCTTGATATTTGAAAGTGTATCAACTCTGTAAGTGAGATGCTCTGGGGGAGTATTAAATGTTCTATACTGTACAAGAAGCTGACATCATCTTTGGGATGTTGCCAGCAGATATTTGAAGTGTCAAATGCTAAAGAATTTTAGTGTCTGCTGACAGTCTCTGATTTCTCTTACTCTGGCAAGTGTATGAAAAGACTGAATATAAAGAGTAAATATTTTTTAGAGCTTCAAAAATGCCTTTCCAGTATAATTTATGATCAGAATGACTAATGCTCATTTGTATTTACTAAATATATCATTCTAGAACATGTAAGAATGACTCTAAAATTTGATGAGTAATAAATAACTTATAATTTTAACATTTTATAAACAAATTTTGAACTAAAAAAATCTTTGGAATTCATTTAATCTCAAATTTAATTTTACAAATGAAGACATTAAAACCAGTTTTCTTAGTGATTTCTACAAAAATCTGACATATCTTGTCTATCTTTGCAATATACCACAATTATAAAGTTTGGCCACAATCTAAACTTTTTAAATAAAAATGACTTTGTTCTCACTACTTCAGAAACCAATAAACAAACAACTAGCCAAAAACCTAGTGATTTATACCATATAATTGTCTCAAAATTCTAATATGTATATCTCTGATATAATAAAAATAAAGTGTTTTGACACAATCTCAGCTTATTATGTAAATGTATACTTTTAAATTCATTACATAATAAGGAATGTTTATATACTTATTTCTATTTCCTTTTGCAAAGTAATGTATCACTTAACTTAAATATTTTTTATCATTACTTTTTATATTTAATATTTTTATAAATACAGAAACATAATAAAAAAATTAATTGTTGCCATTCAGGAGAATAAACTGGATTATAGTTTGTCACTATTTTTGTTTATACCCTTGGTCTTACGTAAGACTGAATCTTATCTTTGTTTTTAATAACTGCATAGCAAGACTTCTTAAGGTTTTTGTCAATAGTATTATATCTTCTTTCAAGTTTTTAATTGGTTAGAGATGCACCTACAAGACTTCTTATAAAAGAACACACTAAATGGAAAAGAATCATTTAAGATAAAATCACACATAGTCAAACACATTATTGACTGAAAAATTTCTAAAGCTAGGGATGTATATGTCCTGTTTTTTTTTTTATAAAACATAGTAGCAATTCAATTACAAAGACATTGTTGCATATAATATGACTATAGTCAATTTATTAATAAAAGAATAACACAATCCCAAAACAAAAAATCAGACATTAATTTGTGTTGTGCAGTCAATAACACTGAGAAATGGCTAGATTTTTAGTCAATATTTTGGTGTTATTTACAGATATGATATAATTATTTGCTTTATTTTAATATATATGAATAAAGACTTGAAGTTATTTCTTAAGTTAGAGTAGTTATAATAATACTTGGGTGTTGAAATGTTCAAGAATTTGATTTTTATGAATATTTAAATGGGTGTGTATAATTTTATATTTATCTTAAATCGCCTTAATTTCTGTGAATTTGATCTTCTTAGATTTCACTCAAATTATAAATTGAATTACCTTGTTGCAGATTTTGCAATTTCTAAATCTACTTAATTTGAATCAATAGGGGATTGGTAAAAAAATAATGTTCAAAGTAATATTTTGTTATATGACATATGAGTATAATTTCAAACAGAGCCCCAAATCTCTCATTGACAAATGAATTTTTCTGGGATGCATCTATTTCGCTATTCCATTGTAATTGCAAAGGACCTGCTCTCTTAGAAAATGCAAATTATACAATATAGTATTATCAATTTGCAGTCATGTTTTGCAATAGTTTATGAGATTGTATTCATGTTACAGCTGAATATAGCTTTTTTAATAGAGTTTTATTCATTATGTTTTCAGTTTAGTTTTTAATTTTCTGATCACTTTTGATTTATCTTTACCACCAATGATAAACTTTGTCCAAAATATAATTGCTGTGCACTTGAACTAATAATGTTTTTTGTTTGTTTCTCAGTGGGTATAAAGTTTCAATTATGTTAGATGAATAAGTTCCAGAGACCTGTTGTACAACACAGTGACTGCAGTTAACAATAGAGTATCATGCATTTCAAAGCCTGTTAACAAAGTGGATTTCAAGTTCAATGTTTATATCACAAAAAACAAAAACAAAAACAAAAAAACAGAGAGACACTAAGAAACTTTGGGAAGTTTTAGATGTCTATTACCTTGACTGTAGCAATGGTTTCACAGGTGCTTGCATATGTCCAAACTGTTCAAATTACACACTTTAAATACATATAGTACTTTACATATCAATTATACTTTAGTAAGCTGTGTCTAAAAAAAAACCAATTATATCTTATCCTCTAAATTTTTTTGACTGATATTTGAGTATTCCTGTTGAATCTTAATTAACAAAAACCAAAACATGTCCAATATTGAGTTTTTGTTATACATTAACTCTATGAATTTGTCAGGTAGATGGATCTTGCTGTAGTAAGAAACAATTCCCCAGATCTCAAAGGCTTAAAAAGCAAAGATTCTCACTTGTAGATTGTGGGAGTTTGTTCCACATTGCTTACTCAGGAATCAGGATTCCACTCTCTGGGTCATTGTCAAATGCCATGCCAGATGGATAATTGCACACACATGTGACACATCACATCACTATTATTTTTGGTCAGAGAAAGTCTCTTAGATACACCTAACTTCAAAGAGATTAGTATGTGCAATTCTATTGTATATGAGAAGGAACAGCACAAGTGTCTTCTAATTTTACTAATTTTTTTTCTAAAAAATAATCAAGGAATTTAGAGTTAGTATACTATCTTTAAAGTGTCGCTCAGTAAATGTTTAAAAATTTGGACCAAGAACAAAAAAGTATGAATCTAAATGTTTGTGCATTATTTTAAATGTTTGTCTTTGAAAAATTTATTCAACCTCTCTTTAAAAATGTGTTGGTGTTTTACTACCTTATAGAATAATTATAAAAATTAAATATGACAACCTATGAAAAATACATGACAAATAGTAGTTTATACATTACAACATAATAATATAGTGGGTACCAACATTATAATTACTACTATTTTATTATTGTTATTATTATAATGAATGTATTTTATCAGAAATTCACCAAGGCATATATATAATAAATCCAAGATTCATAGTTTGAAATTTTCAAGAATTCAACATAGTAAACTGGCAGTTTAATTCAAGTTCTTTAGATATATTAAGTAGAGGACATTGTGTTGATACAGAGACTAGAAAGATACATGAGAATTGGTGTTAGCCAAAATGTCAAGTAAAATTTTGAGGGAATGCAGTTACAAGGTCTGCCAAACAGTTATATAAAAGTTGATTAAAAAGAGAATGGGGTGAGATATCTAACCTGGTTACCTGAAGAAGGGATTAGTAAAACTGAGAAAAACTTGATGGAGCAAAGCATAAAGCAGAGGAGCACAGACAAATGGGTATATCTGTGTTCAATATATATATATACACACACTCTTTGGCTTTCCAGCTAGTATCATGCACAAAAAAATTATTATTACCAACCATGATAATAGCATAACTATCAAATTTCAGTAAATATAGAACATATTTTCATTTCATAAAAAGCAAGAAAGAGAGAAAGAAAAAGGAAGATTTTGAAAATAGCATTTGCTAATTTTGTAGAATAGTATTTTTTTATTTGGAGTTGAAAGAATAGATATCATCTTAGTTTTGCTTAAACCGATTTCTATGTTATATTTATTTATTAAAATTACATTATTTTTACTTAATTTTATGTAGATTTATATTATACAACAGTACTGTGAATTTCTCAATGTGCTAAAGAGATTTATTCTCTAGACAATAAACTTTCCTTCAATTAAGCATCACTTTGCCGGGAATAGTATTGGTGTTTGATGTCAGAGGTTGTCATGTAGCCAATTCTTATTACTACTCTTTGCTGAGTAAAAGAAAGTGATAATAATAAACATAAAAAAAAAAAAACTATGACAGGATAGACTGAGGATTTTGATTTGACAAAACAAATTATTTCGAGTGTTTTGGTCTAGGCAAAATATTTTGTCAAACAACATTTCTCATTGCTTTATCTTGTTAAATAAAATTGAAAACATATGGTCATAATTACTCACATACATCTTAGCAAACCATTGGTTTAAAAAAGTTTATGAATTCTTTGTAGATTTATGAGTTATATCCTTTTACTAAGGTTTTTATAACATTTAAAGTGGGAATTGGGATTTAAAGAATGAGAACATTTAAGCTATTTAGAATCTACTGAAGTGCAATAAGATGAGGAATGATATGTTCATCAAATAATATATCAGTAGATTTACATATGTATAATAATTTTGAAAATGATTCATAAACCAGTGTTCATGATGTAAAAAAAATTAAAACTGAAGTTCCCCCCAAAATTTGAAATCCAGACTTTGCTTTTTAATTCTGTTTCAGTCTTTTTTATCTATATAATAGATACTGATTTGCATTCCACAAAATTGTTCTGAACATTAAGTTGTAAAATACATTAAAATAATACATGATGACTTATACAGAAAAACCACATGAGTTTTCTTTGAATGAGATGATATTCTATGGAAGTTTTGTGGGTTAAAATTTGATATTACATACCAGAAATCTTTTTATTATTTTTATCTATCTATTATCTATCTATCTATCTATTTATCAATCTATCTATCTATCTAATCTATCTAATCTATCTATCATCTATCATCTATCACCATGTCTTGTACTAAGATTTTGGGAGCTTGTTCAATTTATAGTTCTATGTTTTTCTGAGATGGAGAACATCCATGGCCAGCCAAAATCTAATGTATAAATGGACTGACTATGTGGTTATTCCCCACTCACCTCCTCCTCCCTTTTAAATACCTTTGCAACAAAGTTTTATGTTGAACCTAATAGTCATAACTGGTAACCAGTGACAGAGGAGAATTCCAACTACATGGAGAATTGCAAAGATTATCACAATGCTAACCACAAGGAATCAAAGTTCATATATTTCTGTTCCTTGCATCTTGGTATCTGAGTCACTAAGGAAACACAACACAGTTCAATCCTAGAAGGGAAAGTACTTTTACTCACTTACAAAGGAGAGAGAACAAGATCAACTTCAATAATGTGTGTAAGTACCTCAAGGCTGGCGGGTGTCTCCAGAAGCTGACATTCATGCTTAGGTAGAAAAAAAAGAAACCCATTGAGCGTAAAAGAGGAAAAGACATTATCACACAAGATAACAAGCCTAGCACAGGTTGTGTGAACACTTAAGCCTTTGCTAAGACAGTGTTCCAGGCTCAACACCCTGCTATATAATTGAAGGAAGATCAATAGACTGTGCACATGAGACTGCCTTTCCAAAAATTTTAAATTAAATTTCAATCAGTAAAAAATACAGTAATTCATTAACAGAAAATCAAAAGAAAAAAGGTTTATCACCAATAAGAGAAAAAAATACATTTTACATGATAAATTTGGAGAATTCAGATACTTGTATTTGTCTCTTTCAAATGTGCATTTTAAAATTATTTTAAAAGGTTTGACAATTTAGCATACATAAAATTCAAACCCTAGTTTAGAAGACAGGTAAATATTCTTTCAATTTCTTTACTAAAAGATCTAACTTATACAATTTTTAACATCCTCTTCTGTATTTTTTTTCATACATTCAACCCCCATAAATGTCAGTGAACTCCCATTGACTTCAATATGGACAATTTAATTGAAACTTCTACATGCTCAATTCATACATAAACTGAAGAAAAAAATAATTAGTCTCAGTGGGAATTATGTGAATACAGATTGCGGATTGGCATTAAATCAGAGTCATTATTCATTTTCACAGTTTTGATGGCCTCCTAAATTAAAATCAAGGCCTTATTTTAAAAACAAAATAAAAATTAAGATATCCATATCTACTTTGTACAGGATAAAAGGGAGATGAGGCTCCTGCCTCATCTCCCCATAGCTTAAACCTGTATGTATTGTTTTTTAATACATCAGGATGAAGCAGTGCACATTACATGAATATTGACCTACTCTTCTTATGAGAATGCCCGGATAAAATTATTTCTTAGATGAAAGATATTATCATTTTTATTTACTAAAGATATTGTAAATAAAGTTAGTTGCTTATTGAGGCAAGCATTTTATTTAGAAGGAACAGTAAAAATAAAGCCAATTCTAAATCATAAACTATAAAACTAAATTAAATTATTAATGTATTTTATTGAGTGAACTAGTATTTACAATGAATTTTCTTAAGATATTAATTGTGTTCATTTTTAAAATTATAGAAACTAGCACTATTCTAAGTGTTCTTTTGAGGTTCAGCAAAATATAGTTCATTTTGTTGAAAAGTATTATTTTTGTCATAAATAAAATGGCTAAATATAGACAAATCTACAAAAATTTTTATTTATGAAATCTAATTAATAAAATTGTAAAAGCAAAGGCCCTGAAGAAATTTAGGCCATGGTATGTTGATATATAATATTTTTATTAAAATAATAATGAATACTATTAATTATTCTTTTGAACTTTGAAAACATTTGCTTTAGATTATTACTTTAAAATACACAGTAATCTTAGAATGTATGGCAAAAACTACTTAGATAAAACAAAACATAAAATTCCATTTTATATCAAGTCAATATATAACTTTGTTACTTATGCAATTCAAAGCACATTGTTAAACAAAAGGTGCTTTGCTTGATTAAAGGTTAGAAATAAAGCCATTTGTAAAATAAAAATGGCAGAACATTATTTCTGGGGGACTATTGTAACCAAAAGAAGTAAAGGTATTGGTGAGAAGTGAAAAGATTTTAAAACAGTTAAATAAATAAATAGAAAAATGATAAAGTGAAGACATAACAGAAAGAATAACATTATTTTCTGATTGGTAGATTATAATTAGGCATATATTTAAATTAATAATAATCAGTACTGCTTTCCTTTTCTTTTTTTCATATTAAGTTATTGTGTCTGTGACACAATATAATTAAAACTTTTTTCTGTATACTACTTTTTTTCTCAAAAAAATGAAAAGCTACGTGTTAAGAATTGTTTGTTTGTTTTGATGGAATATGTATTTTTTAACAAGTTTTTCCCATAAAAAGAATATCTATAGTAGAAATATCCTATAATGTCCCATAGGGAAGGAATTATACTTATTTCAAAACTTTCTTTCAGCGATCTTTACTCTTTTACTTTGTTGCATCAATTTGAATTGCTGGGAAGACTTGTTCAGATATGATTTCTAGTTATTAATGACATTCTTTCTCAGAAATTAAAGGATAAGAACCAAGAGTGATGATCTCATATGTTCAAAAATTTGTGCTATAACTGTTAGCTCTGTTAATTTTAGGTCGGAACACCTGAAACGTAAAGCTAGCTTTACATCTCAAATAAAAATCTGTTAGCACAAGACAAATAATTCCGAGGAGGACAAAAGCTCTTCAGAAAATACAGTTTGTCTTAAATGTATGCTAATAATTCAAAGAAATGAACACATCTGTTTATTTTTTTTTAAAGTAACTAATTACAAACAAAATTTAGAGTAGAAAACTTTGTGAAACAGTGGAAAATAGATCCATAATTCAATTTCAGAACACAGAAGTTAAGTTCATGTGGGTAAACCAAAATTTAAAATAATTTATGAAACAATTCATTTATTTTTGTTTTAACTTAAAAAATATATATGAAAGTAAAGGAATGCAGTCTTTTGTATAGAACTGAATCCCAAAGTGCTGTGTAAACATAAGTTGAATGTAGATAAAATTCTCATCCAGAAAACCAAAAGTCTGGCCAGAGAAATCAATAGTAAAAATGAGCCAGAGGCAACATTTATTGTGGAAGGCATTACAACAAAGAAAACTCCTTTCTTATCAGGGTCTGGCTTAGTACTTGAGAATTTCTTGGTAGAGGGAGGTAAGGAAGAATATTTTGTTGCTTAAGTTTTATGAGATCATTTATAAAAATATTAAAAGCCTGTTTTCTTTGCTTCTTTAAATAATATTGCTCATAGCACTGATCGTTGCCAAAGGTCTACCACTGACTTTCAAGAAACAAAAAAATTAAACACTTACTTCCTTGATGCCAGAAATCTACATCTCAATGTTTTTACTTGGAGAGTATTAAGTTTATGTGCTTTGCCTTGGTTCTTTACCCATAGACTAGCTGTGAAAGTCTCTTACAACCTACAGCCATTGGCTCAGATGCATATTCACACACGAGTCACATTGGCTTAAATTCACTGCTGAGTCTGGTAAATTAATTTTACGTTGATATTTTGTTCTGTTTAGTTTAAGTGATGAAGTCAATGTTCAAACACAAATCAGTGTTAAAACTGGAATTCTATAAGTTTTCTTGAGTTGCAGTCTAATATAAGGAATATTTCCCGTGATACTTGAGCATCAACCATGAGGCTGCTATCTGAAACATATAATGGGGGTGGCAATATGCTCAGTATTTGTAATATTGCTATTATTTAGCAGCATCATATCAGATTGTGATCTGACTTTGGGAAAGTGGCTACCTATTGTAGCTTCCTAAATGCTAGATCGTTGGAAGGAACTGATGTGGAGAATTTTATTCAGTTTGAATCACATTAAGACTCCAATTCATTTTTGAGTCGGACTGTCATATTAGACTCCTGAAATGCTGAATCTGTAAAATACATCAACTTATCATCTAATTCTGCTATTCCCAAATTTGGCTGAGTATTAGCGTCACTTGGGAAGATTTTTTTGGGGAAAGGGGAATGCTGGAGGCATGATGCAGATTTACACATCCTGTTACATTATATTGTTGCATAAAAATCATCTCCAAATTCAAACATTTAAAATAACCTCAAATTGTTATACTGAAAAATTGTGTTGATTGGCTGAGGTTCAGGTAGGATTTGTTTTTTGTTTTTTCCTCCCCACTGCTAGTCTCCCTTACAGTTTTTCATTGGCAACATTATACTGGGAGCACGGCTAGAGCTGGGCCGTTCAGATGGCCTCTCTTCACGTGGACTCTGCAACACAGATTTACTAGGAGTGGGACCTGGAAATATGCATGCTGTTTTAAAAGACACTTGCAGAAGGATATACGTATGTTATTTTAAAAGACATTTTGATCCATTGGGTTCAGTGAAGAATCAGTGAAGAAATAAATAAGTAAATGAGAGCAAAATTCTAGACAGGTTCAATACCATAAATGAGGCATCGCATTTGGTTAACGGTATGGCTGAGTCTAGAACTTATATCTTTGGAAATTTATGTCTAGACTTGTTTCTCTACATTATTTCATATTTTTATGACTTATATAGAAGGGTGAGGGCTTAATATACCGAGTAGTGCCATAGGACCATACATTTATATGCCATAATTTTATTATAAAGTTATAATTTTTTTCTAAATGGATAATAAATTTCTAAGTTTTTGACTTTTTTTGTGTGTATATATATATATGTGTGTATATATATGTGTGTATGTATATATATATATATATATATATATATATATATGGAGAGAGAGAGAGAGAGAGAGAGAGAGAGAGAGAGAGAGAGAGAGAGGTCTGTTTGTATATATCTAACTGAAGAGTCAGAACATTCTTTTATTCTTTGGATATAAATCAATTTTGACTTCTAGTGTGCTTGCCTTGGTTGAAATTTTAGTTCTTCATGCTTCATCCTTTAGCAATCATTTTGGGATACAGGATCATACTTCCAGGTGCATTCTTGTCAAAGTTAAGGAACTAAAGAGTCTTGAGACCTACACGATTAGGAACACTTAGGGAATCCAATGTCCTTAAATGTAGGCCTAGCTTATTTAGCAAGAAGATGATATTTTTTTCCAACCCATTATGAAGGAGCCTACAGAGTCACATTCTATGTCTAAGGAATGACTTTTTCACACGAAGATTTTCAGCGAGATTATTTTTGCCTTTATGGGAAATCATATAAATACACTCAAATGTGTGGTCACGGTTTGTTTTTCCATCAAATCAGAACACAACATCTAGCGCTTAAGGTGTTAAAAGTAAATCAAAAAACTGTTATTAAAAGTAAATCAAAACTGGTATTAAAAGTAAATCAAAAAAGTTAGTTTTCATAAATTTTTCTTAAGGTCAAGATGAAAACTAGCTTTACATTTTCAGTTTATCTTCAAGCCATTTCTTAAAAGTAAACATACAAAAAGAATCAATATTCTTGTCATTTCAATGACATGGATGGAACTAGAGGATATTATGTTAAGTGAAATAAGTCAAACAGAGAAAAATAAATACCATATGATTTTATTTTATATGGAATCTAAAAAACAAAATTAACAGAAACAAAATCATAGATACAGAGAACAAATTGATGTTTGCCAGATAGGAGGGGCATTGGGAGGATGGGTGAAAAAGGTGAAAGGGATTAAGAAATACAAATTGCCAATTATAAAAAGAGTCACAGAGATGTAAAGTATAGTGTAGGGAATATAGTCAATAATATTTTAATGAATATACATTGTGTCTGATGGGTAATAGACTTACCGGAGTGATCGTATCATAAGGTATGTAAATGTCTAATCACCATGTTGTACACCTTAAACTAATATAATGTTGTATGTCAACTGTAATTGAAAAATAAATTATAGAAAAAGAACCAATAATATACTGGAATAAACTAGCCTAAATCGAGATTGAGAAAAATAAACAATTGTTTAAAAGTAATATAACTCTGCCAATCATAAACATATCATTTTTATTGTTAAGTGAAATAGTTTAGCATTTTGGAGATAAAACTCCAAATATCTCTTATGGAAGAAGTTTCTACTCTATAGCCTTAGCCAGTTTTCTTTTCCTTCTGGGCACACAAGCACATTACAGTTTCTTTTCTTCTGACTTAGGCAGAACCATTGACTGAATCTAGTCAATGTGTTGTAGGAACAAATGAAACCATTGTGAGACTCCACTGATCTTTTTCCATACCAGAACAACCACATCAATTTTTTATTGAGATTGAAAAACAAGACTGGCATAATCTGGATCAGTGAGTAGTAACATGAAAGATAGTTTCCCTGGAGAGTTCTCCAGACTTGGAATATACTTTATATGAGAAGAAAATTTTCCTTTTTTTGTGCCATTGAGATTTTCATGAGTTTTGTTTGTTTACTTTGACTGTAGTGCGTCCTAGCCTACTCCAGCTAGGAAAAGCCTGTTATAGGAGAGTTTTGCTCTACCTATCCATACTTCATTAACAATCACAGTGGTTAGTCTAGTGGTTGTTCCTGAAGATAAATTGAGCTGGTTATGAAGCTTGTTCACTGAAAACATCTCTATCTGTACACTTAAAATTTATGTACTTTTCAAAATGAATGTTTTGCTTATTAAATAGCTTACTAAAAAGAAAATCACTTTAAAAAACATAAAATTACATCACTGTTTCACATATATTTGCTTCAAAGCCTCTCCTCAAAAAATTTATAATGTCTTTGAGGTCTGAAATATCAGATCATATACTTTAAATCTCCAGAGCCTAGAGTTCAACTTACCCTTCCAAAGATTATTAATTTTTTTTTATAAATATTAGCAGCAGAAAAATAGAAAATACCCTTGTGTTTTCTGTCAATTGGAATAATTGAGGGTTCCTTGAGACCTAGATAAAATCATCTCAAATTTCCATTATGATTCTTAAGGGAATCTAAGTATTCCCCAAGATTTCTTCCAGTCTTGGGCATTGAAGTAAATTTGTGCCATCTGTAGCTAAATTTAGGTTTCTGATTCCGTGCAATTTGTTTTAAATACAGCTCCTATAGCATACTTTATGTGCCAATTCTCTTCAGAGATAAATTAACTGAGATGTAAAACTCAGTCATTTGTATAATTTTAAAAAATGATACTCCAAACTCTCAGAGGACACTTGAGTATCTATAAGCTTGACTGAAACTGGATGTAGTTAGATAAGAAGGTGTGCATAGTAAATGTGCACACACTATTTAAACTGAATATTATTTTTTTTCTTAAAAGAGCTTTAGTGAACTAGTCTGATCTCAAATGCACAAACAGCTTGAAAATCTTCACTATCCTTCTTATAACAACATAACATTAAATACTCTGCACATTAACTTTCCTTTGGCATTTCAAAGAAAATAAATCGTAATTTTGATAAATTTTTGGAGGCTGAGCATAGACTGACTTGAGAGAAAGACACTCCTGGAAACTGCAGCCTGAGCAGAACTCAGAGACTTTTATGGATTTTACCTCTGAGATCCCAATATGGTCTCAAGGATCTGAGAATGATCGCCCAACTCTCCTAAGAAGGAAATGTAATTAATGAGAAATTTATCCACAAAAATCTCCATAACAATGAACTTCTTCCTAGCTGAAAAAATTTTAGTAGGGCATTTCACCATCTTTATCAAATCCCCTACACACACACCCTTATGTTTCACATAAGAAAAATCAAACTATGCCAATGGAGCATTTTTGAAGATCACAGCCAAGACACACAAGCCTACTAAAAAACTGGGATTTAAGAATAAGATTATAAAATGCTTTTCTCTAAAAATACCTATACATCAACAAGGCTGTGGTATAACAATGAATGACACCTGCAAAACACAGACTACATCTGAAGAGGAGTACATAGGAAAGTTCAAAATAAAGATGAGATACAAATACAAGGACCCTAAGAAATTTGAAAATTGGAACATAAGGCTACAGCAAACCTTAAATCTAGCTCAGCATCTACTAGAAAAACATGAACCTTTACAGAAAAAGGCTCTTTCTCTCAGTTCTGTTTCTATTACCTGATACAATATATCAGGTATTTAAAAAAGATTACAAGGCATGCCAAATGTACGTAAAATAATTATTCAAGAGATAAATTAAGAATCAGAACTAGACTCAGACATGAGACAGATGTTGGAATTATCAGACAGGATATTTAAAATAACTGTGACTAATATGTGGAAATTTCTAAGGCAAAAAGTAGACAACATTAAAAAACAGATAGGCATTATAATAAAAAAAAGAAGGAGATTTGAAGGACGAATCAAAAGAAAAGCCAGAAAAAAAAGTACTGTAGGAGAAATGAAGAATGCTGGTGATGTGTTCAACAATGACACCAAGTAAACAATCGGAGAGTTTGAAGACAGGTCAATAGAAAATTCCTAGACTAAGAAAAAAAATGAGAAAAACAGAATGGAACATTTAAAATGTAGAACAATTTAAAAACATACAAATATGTGTAATTGGAATACCAGAAGAGGGAAGAAAGCAAAAAAAAAAAAAAAAATTGATATATCAATGGCTAGAAACATAAATTAATTATAGACACCAGAGTTACAGGCCACTTAAAGACATCATACTGGATAAAAACAAAACAAAACAAAATGAAAATTAAAAATAAAACCCTATGCCTAAGCATATCATATTCAACTGTGGCAAATTGGAGACAAAGCAAAAGAGCAAAAAAGCAGTCAGTAAAAGTAAGAATCTTACCTATACAGGGACAAAAGAATCACAATAGTCATTGCATTGAGAAACATGAAGTCAGAGTGAAGTGAAATATTTAAAGTGTACAAAAGACAAATCATCTCCAGTAAAGAATAATTCTGTATTCAGTGAAATTATCCTTTGAAAGTAAAGAAGAAATAGATATTTTCTGAAATACAAAAAATTGAGGAAGTTCATTACTGCTAGACTTTCCTTTCAGGATATGTTAAAAGATCATAAGTGGAAGGAAAATAATATAGGACAGAAGCTTAAATCTACACAAAGAGAGAAAAAATATTAGAGAAGCAATAAACAGAGGTAAAATAAAATTTTTAATGTTTCCTACTCTTAATTGATAGAAAAGATAACTATTTAAACAAAAACCAAGGTACATCCAGGCAGTGGAATATTAAGGTAAACACAGATCAATGCATTGGGATATCATAGCATATAAATAAGGAGAATGAATGATAGCAATGCCATAAGGGAAGAGAAAAGTTAGAAATATGTGTTGATAATGAATCTGAATTCTAACAGGTGTGAGGTGGCATCTCATTTTAGTTTTGATTCGCATTTTCCTTATACATAGCGAAGTTAAGCTTATTTTCATGTATCTGTTGGCCATTTGCATGTCTTGAAAAAAATGTCTGTTCAGGTCTTCTGCCCATCTTTTAAATTTTATTTTTTGCTGTTGTTGTTGAGTTGTATAAGTTCCTTATATATGTTGGATATCAGCCTTCCATCAGAGGTATTGTATGCAAACATCTTCTTCCATTTGGTTGGTTACCTGTTTGTTTTGTTGGTGGTTTCTTTTGCTGTGCAAAGCTTTTTAGTTTGATATGGCCCAATTTATTTTTGCTTTTACTTCCTTTGCCTTTGAGGTCAAATTCATAAAATCCTTTCTAAATCAAAAGTCCATAAGTTTAGTACTTGTTTTCTTCTATGTATTTTATCATTTCAGGTCTTATACTGAAAAGTCTTTGATTCATTTTGAGTTAACCTCTATGTATGACAACAAATAGCAATCAAGTTTTATTCTTTTGTGTGTGGCTTTACAATTTTCCCAGTACTATTTACTGAAGAGACTTTCTCTTCTCTACTATGTATTTTTATTTTATTTCATTTGCCAAGAACTATTTGCCCATATATATGTGGATTTATTTCTGGGTTCTCAATTCTGTTTCATTGGTCTGTGTGTCTGTTTTTCTGCCAATACAATGTTGTTTTAATTATTGTCATGTTGTATTATAATTTGAAGTCAGGGAGTGTGATATATCTGGGTTTGTTCTTTTTTTCTCAAGATTGCTTTGTCTATTTGAGATCTTTTATAGTTCCATACAAATCTGAGGATATTTGTTCAATTTCTTTAAAAAAATGTGATTGGGATTTTGAAGGAGATTGCATTAAATCAGTATATTGCTTTGGATAATATGATCATTTTAACTATTGATTCTTTTAATCAATGAACATGGACTATCTTTTCATTTCTTTGTGTCTTCTCCAATTTTTTTTTTAATAATGGCTTGTAGTTTTCAGTATGTTTATTATGAACAAGAAAAGTAATAACAAGTGATGAGAGTCTGTGGGGAAAAAGAAACCCTCATAAACTGCTAATGGAATTATAAATTGGTACAGCCACTATAGAAAACAGTATGGAAGTTCCTCAAAAAATTAAGAATAAAATTACCATATGACCCAGTAATCTCTTCTGGTTATCTACCTCCTAAAAAAACTGAAAACATTTATCTGTAAAGACACATGTACCTTGATGTTCATTGCAGCATTATTCATAATGGCCAAGACATAGAAAAAACCAAGCTGTCCTTGATAGATGATTGGATGAAGAAAACGTGGTACATATTTACAGTGGAATATTACTCATTCATAGGAAAAGATGAAATACTGCTATTTGTGACAGCATGGATGGATCTTGAGACTGTCATGCTAAGTGAAATAAGTCAGATGGAAAAACTTGAGAACCATATGATTTCACTATATCTAGGGTATAAATTGAAAGCAACAGATAAAGAAGAAAAACTAACTTAGACAACATTTTAGTGGTTTTTCAAGGGAAAGAGGTGAGGGGAGAGGTATATAAAGGTAAAGGGTGTCAAATATTTGGTGATAAAAGGAGATTTGACTTTGGTAAACACACAATGCAACATACAGATGACATATTACAGAACTGTATTTGAAACCTACATAATTTTAGTAACTAATGTCATCCCATTAAATTTCATCAAGAAAAGAACCAGCATTATGTGTGGAGTAATTCAGTATATTTGAAGTAATATAGTGTTATCATGCTTACAAGATGTAAATACATAAAGAAGACCAGTGTATGCTTAACACAACAGAAAAAAAGAAATAATAAAAATTAAATGTGGACTCATTTGTCGGGAGCCATTTTGATGGCTGCCCTTTGGGTAAACAAGAAATTGTTTACTTAGCAGGATGTCTGCATAGCTAGTACATAATTTGTTACTTTTGTAGCAACTGAGAAGCACACTTATTGTTCCAGAGACTGAACTGAATGTTCTATAATCTAGATAAAGAAAAAGCAACTTGCTCACTGTGCGGGTGTCTGCAATTGTTTGTGCATTCTTGTGGGTTTGGCTTTCCACGCCTCCCTGTTGTATAAATATGATGTAATAAATAAACTCGGGGCTGCAGTATTCACTGTCAGTCCTCCTGAATCTCTCTCTCTTGTCTCTTTTTCTTAATCCTCACTCCCCCTTTCAGGACTGTTTGATTTTACCGGCGGGATCCGGCACTCACTGACATTGAAAACAAAAACAATAGAGAAAATTAATAAAATGAAAACCTGGCTCTTTTAAAAGATCAGTAAAATCGATAAATCTCTAGCCAGGATAACCAAGAAAAAAAAAGGAATATGATATAAATATCACAAATGTAAGAGGGTAATTGCTACTAATTCTATGGACATTAGAAGGATAATGAAACAATTCTATAAATAACTTTATGACCATAAATTTGACAGCTTAGATAAAATGGACCAATTTCTTGAAAGACAAAAAACTATCATACTTTTCTAAAGAGAAATAATCAAAATTGGCCTGTATCTATTAAGACATGGAATTAATAATGAATAGCCTACATAAAAAAGAAGCAGTAGACCTAGATTATTTTCCATAGTGAATTCTACCAAACATTTAAGGAAGAAACAATACCAATTCTCCACAAACTTTTCCATAATGTAAAAAACAGCGGGGCTTTTTTTTTTAAATTTATTTCACGCGATCAGATTTACTCTTAAAAGAAAACTAGAGTCATTACAAGAAAAGAATTTTACGACAAATATCTCTCATGAACACAGATGTAAAAAGCTTCAACAAAATATTAGCAAATCAAATCTAACGAAGTTTAACAAAAGTTGTACAAGAACAAGTGAGAGATATGTATATTTTTTAGAATTATTTTATTGTTTTATTTATATTTCCACTAGGAAATTTGCTTTTTTTTTATTATTTATCTCTTATTCTAGTTCACTCTTCTGTGTCTATCACTGAAGACATGACACCGTCTGATTCTTTTTTTTTAAGGAATTTGTTTTTCAATTACAATTGACATGCAATATGATTTTATATTAGTTTCAGATGTATAGCATATAGGTTAAACATTTATATATTTATAAAATTAACCGCTGATTAGTCTAGTATCTGCCTAACACTATATACATAGTCATTACAATATTATTGACTATATTCCCTCTGCCATACATTAAATCCCTTTTAAAAGAAACAAAGCTGATAGAGTCAACATTAAAACATCTTTCAGTGTTATCTTTCATATCAACAGGGTAAAAAGTAAAAATCATAGGATGATAATAACTGATGCAGAAAAAGCATTGGACAAAAACTAACATTATTTATGATACAAATTCTCAGCAAACATGAATTAGAGAAGTACTTTCTCAAAAGGAACAACAACCAGAAAATCCTATTACTAACTTCATACATAATGAGGAGAAATTGAAAGTTTTCTCTTTAGGATTGATAAAAGGCAAGGGTGTCCCCTTCACCGTACCCTTTCAATATTGAACTAGAAGTTGTAGCAAGTGTAATAAAACAATAAAATAAAATAAAAGACAGATTGGGAACAAAAACAAAACTATTTTTATTAGCAGATAATATGAAACATGATTTTCTATGCAAAAAAATCCTAAAGAATTTCTCAAAACCAAACCAAAACAAAGCAAAACTTCTGGAACTAAGAAGTAAGTATAGCAAGGTTATAAGATATAAGGTTAATATACAAAGTCAATTGCTTTCCTATACCTCAACTTTCTAAATAATTGGAATTTGGAAATTAAAAGAAAATGACACGACTTAAAATAGCTTTAAAAAATAAAAAATAAGTATAAATCTACAAAAAATATATATAAAGTCTTTATGTAGAAATTACAAAACTCTGGTAAAAGAATTACAAGAAAATTTAAATAGTCTGTGTTCATGAATTGGAAGACTCAGTATTGTTAAAATGTCAGCTCTGCCCAACTTGATTTATAGATCGATGTAATTTCAATCACAATCCCAGTGAGCTTTCTTGTAGGTGTTGACAGACTGATTTTAAAGTTTATTTGGAATAGCACAAACAAAGAATAACATACCTAGTACTGGGGAAAAGAGGCTAAATTTGCCTAATTTTAAGGCTTTTGACAAAATGACAGTAATCAAGATAGTGAAGTATTGGTAAAAGCATACATACATAAATTAATGGAAAAGAATAGAGATATCAAAAATAGACCTACAACATATAGTCAATCTTTGACAAAGGAACAAAGGCAATTAAATGTAGTAAATAATCTTTTTAGCAAATAATGTTGGTAGAAAGACATCAATATGCATTTTTTAAAAAGATACTTTAAAATTTATGGAAATTAAAAAAAAAAAGCCTGTTCTGCTAAAGACACTAAGAGAAAGAAGAGGTAGCCACAGACTGGTAGAAAGTAATTTGCAAAATATAAATAACTTATATCTAAAATATATAAGAAATATTGAGATTCAACAATAGGAAAGTGAATAGTTCAATGGGGGGAAAAAGTGCACAAATGATCTGAAAAGAAAAAGAAGCATATAAAATAATGTTCAACACTTTTGTCATTAGTAAATTGCAAATTAAAGCAATTATAAAATACTTTTATGAAACTATATAATCAACATCCAATGACATTGACAATATTCATTGTTTGTAAGAAAGCAGAGGAACTGGAAATCTCATTCATTACTGGTGGAGATGCGAAATAGTACAGCCATTTTGGCAGATTTTTACAAAGCTAACCATAGTCTCACCATGCAATCCAGCTATTGTGTTCTAAGTACAGAACCAATTCCTTTGAAAACTTATACTCACATAAAAACTTGCACATAAATATTTATAGCAGTTGTATTCATAATCATCAGAAACTGGAACCAACCAATAGGTGAAAGGATAAACACTGTGATATACTCATGTAATTGAATATCATTCAGCAATTTTTTAAAAAGAAAGAAAACAAGGTTATCCAGCTACAAAAAGACTTGAACTTTAAATGAATATTGCTAGTAAAACAAGCCAACTTGGAAAACTCACAAACATAATTCCAATTATATGACATGTGGAAAAGATAAAACTATAGCAACTTAAAAAAATTCAATGGTTGTCTACAGCTCAGAGGGAGCGATGTACTATTGAATGATTATGAAGCACGGGATTTTTTTTAGAGTGGTGAAACTATCCTGTAAGACACAGTAATGGTGAATGCATGATATGATAGATTATCAAAATCTATGTAACTTTACAAAACAGATGTGTGTTTTAATTTCACGAAGTCTATGTACATTTATAGACACACATGTGTTCATGATTATAATATATCTTATAAAACTGGGGTCAGGATCAAGTTCTGGTAGTAATACTACTAAAATACTCTGACAATAAGCAATGAAATTTGTGGTTATATAAACTGAAAGCTAAACTTTTTGTTTTCACATTTAGTAATTTTCTTAATTACTTAAACTAAGAGACATACATTATTATAAAAACTAAATAAAATTTAGATTTATTATTTAATGTTAATATATGGTAACAGATAATTTATTAAGACTGTTCTCTGCTTTTCTAATACAAGCTTTGCTTTCAGTAACCATCACTGTTCAAATATTTACGTCAGTCTACAACACCTTTATGATAGAGTTGTTTACCAAAATTCCACATGCTTCAATGTGACCATGGATTTCTAATTATCCAACAATAGGCCTTTGCCTTGATGTCACTAAGTAAGCACCCATTACTAAGCTTGGATGTACTCCTTAAAGCTCAATTTTTGAACTGTATATGATCTAACTCTTACTTTCTATTTCTAAAATTACTAAATTTAAGTGATTGTAACTGAATAATTTCATTTCAGTTAAAATTTTCTTATCTGGTAAAAATAACAATGTGAAATGAATCTAGATCTGCTAACTAGAATACTCTAGAATCGATTGCATAAAATCTACTCAAAATTTAGGGACCATTTTTGGTGTCAATATTTGCATGTAAGTAACCAGTATCTTAAATAAGCTTCATGTACGTGTTGTAATTAAAATTTAGTTTTTTATTCTCACTATTTCTATTTTGCTCTGACTGTGGCTGACAACTAAGGCAGATCAACTTCCTTTTGCTCATACTTAGTTAAGAATAAATATGGCAATTATTATAAATTAAAAAAATGAAGTCGATTGAAATTCAAGATTCAAAATCAGAATATACTCCAAGATAGTAATAAAATATTTCAACTTAATTAGGGTCAAATCTTCTCTTTAATCTCAAACTTACTTCATACTTAAAGACTATATTGGGTGTGAATGGTGGAGATAAAATTGGAGTGTGGAGAATGACTTTTTGAAAATCCACAGGATCAATAGGAGAGATTGGAAATGTTTAGTGAATAAGATAGTTCTTAATTGAACTGATATCTTCTTATTTTGTTTGCAGACTTTTGCCCTACAAGTGGTTTTCTCTAATGGGGTATTTTCATAGATGCTTTAGGGTTTCCCTGCTGGACCCTACATAAAATATTCTTAAATGGCAGTCAACAAAGAAATGGTGATTTTTAACTTTCACACATATATGATATCATATATATTTAAATTATTTAATTTATATGTAAACATGAATATTATATACACATTTTATAAAAGATATATGACTGCACAACAAACCTGAAGGAGTTACTAAAAACTAAGCACAGAAAAATGAAGAAGTTTAAAAAATGTAAAAGAGAGGTTAAGAGAAAATGATAGCAGGATGTTACATGTTTGATGTTAACCTAATAGAATTTATAAAATGTTAGAGTAGGAAGAATGAAATGGGCAACAGAAAATATTTAAAGAATTTCCCAGAGTATTTGAAGGATATTTACTTGAAATTAAATAAAGTAAATTTTGAGAAAGGGAAATGAAACTAAATCTATTTATGAAATGCTGATGGTAAAAATTCACAACAGAAGAGGCAAATATAGGCAAATGGATAGGAAATATATGGTCACTAAAGGAACAATAATAGACTTCACAAAAACTACAGATTCCTAAAGTTGATAGAATAAATTTTCAAGTTTTGAAGATAAAAGCAAATTACCAATTTGTATTCTATATTCTAGTTCCAATGGTAAATTAGAAATAATTTGAAACAAAGCTTAGAGAGACTGGCACATTCACACCATTGCTGAAAGAATTGTGAAAGACTGTTCATTAGGAAATAGGATATTGAATGTAGAAGAAAATTGTAAGACATGATAAAGCAAGAAGAGTACATGAATCAATACACATACTTATAAATCCAAACAGACATTGAATGCAAAAAAATAATAATAACAATAAATAATTTTGAGAATAAAAAATAAATTGCCTAAAATATAAAAGATAAAAGGGAGAATATTTTATTTAAAACATTTGAGTTATTTTTATGGCTCCAGATAATAGAAATAATAAATAAATCTACACTGTGGTAAGTTACAGATTATAATAGAAAGAATAAATATAACATACCTGCAAGTAAGTCTTTCAAAAAATACATAAAAGTCAATAAAGGAATTCATTAAACTTTATTGGATAAAAGAGACAACAGAAAAAAATAGATATAAAATGAAAGAGCTTTCCTACATATGCAAATTAATATACATGGTTTATAGATAAAAAGACTAAATATAGCAAAGATATTTATTTTCCCCAATATAATTTGCTGCTTAAATGAATTCCAATTCTGTACCAAGAAACAGAGCATGAGAAGTTAAGCCAAAAATTCAAAAATTCATATAAAGAACTAAAGGACACAAAATAGAAAATTTGAAGTAGGGGGAGAAAAGAGACAGAATGTTATGAACCATTACAAAATTATACTGACTTTAAAATTATTATTAAAAGTACATAAAATAAAACAATAAGTTATTTTTATAGGACTCCACTAGAGAATGTGTGTGTGTGTGTATGTGTGTGTGTGTCCATATATATGTGTGTATGAATAATGTACTATTTAAGTAATACTGCTGGAAAAAATAGCTATCCACATAAAAAGAGAGATGTATTTAGATTTGTACCTCACACGATAACTTCAAAGTGTAGGTAGAACCAGGTTTCCTCTGAGATCCCAAGTAGAATCTTACCTTACCTCCTCCTAGTTTGTGGTGGTTAACATCAATCCTTGGCATTCCTTGGTTGGTGATTGCATCACAATATCTGTCTCTTTTATCATATGACATCTTCCTGTCTGTTTCTTTCTCTGTATTCAAATTTCCCTCTTATAATGACACTAGTCATGTTGCATTAAGAACCAACCTATCCTACTCTATCTAGTATGGCCTCATTTTAACTTAATTAATTATTTCTACAAGGAGCCTGTTTCTTAATAAGGTCACATTCTGAGGTAGTAGAAGTTAGTTAGGACTTCAACATATATTTTTAAGGCAAACAATTTAACCTACAACAGTCCATTTACCTTCCACTATTCCCCAAATTCATTTCCTTTATATGTGGGAGGTGTAACCACCCCATCTGAATATCTCCTAAAGCTTTAAGCATTCCAATATCAACTTTAAGTCCAAAAATATCATCTAAATGTTGGCAAGGTAAAGTCCCAAATCTCATCTAAATTGTTTAAATCAATTATCTTGAGAACCCTGGTTATTACTTACTAATCTTGGGCAAAATTCTTCAATCAGTGAACTTCTTATAGTACAAGTTATCAACTTCCAAAATACAATGATAGGAAAGCATAAGATAAATATCTTAAAAGGAAGAAATTAAAAGAATTAAAGAGGTCACAGGTCTTGAACAAGTCCATAACTAATGGGTAAATTTTATTAGATTGCAAGGCCTGAGGATAAATCTCTGTGTCTCTATACTTTGTCCTCTGGCCCAACTCCAGCCCCTTGACCTTGGGCAGGGAACTGAGGAAGTACCCTTCCCCTCCTCTGGACCTGTGTGCTCTGGCCTATGGTGGCAGTCGTAGCTCTGTGGCCTCTGCATTCCTGTTTCTGCCCTTATAGTCATTCTTTTTTCATTTTCTCTTATATCTCTTTCTTTCTGTCCATGCTGGCATTGCTTTTGTTACTATAAAACTCTGAAAAACAAAATAAGCCAGACAGAAAAAGTTGAAACAACATGATATCACTTATCTGCGGGATATAAACCTAAAAGCTACAAACAAACAGGACAAACAAACAGAGACATATGGACATGGGCAATAGACTAGTGGTTACTTGAGGGTAGTGGGGAGAAGGGGAAATAGATGGGGTAAAAGATGTAAAACATGGTGACAGAAAGAAATCTAACTATGAGAGGTAAGCACATGTGCTAGCTGGAAAATTATTGTTTGGCTATCACCCATGAGAACATAACGCTCTAACAATAAGTTTTCTGCTTCTGTATCCTCCCTCACTACTTGCACAATCAAGCTTTGGGTTGACAGTTAGTGAAAAAAAGAAAAATAGACTTGTGTGTTCAAACAAGATGAAGAATAAGGGTTTAGGGCTTAAAAGCCCTGTACCTCTACATTTCGGGGCTGCTTAATTTGGGGTCTGCATACCGCTAGCAGACCCAGCTGGCTGAATAAAGAGTGTGTTTTCTATAACTAACTTACTAATTTCTAGTGGTCCATGTGTCTATTGGGGGGGCTGGCGGCTACAACACACACAATGCAATATATATGTCTTACTGTTGAATTGTACACCTGAAACTTACTGGATTTCTTTAACCAATGTCATTGTAATCAAATATAAACAAAAACAAAACAAAACAAAACAAACAAACAAACAAAAACATCTTTCTTGGCTTTTCATGCAATTCTCAGGCACCAAGCCACCAGAGAGCCTTTTACAAATCTTTTCTGGATGATCTTATCTCCATTCCTGTCTTCTGTTGAGATGGTTGACTGGATCTATGCATTTCACCCCTAACCTCTTTAGGAAAGATTGTCAAGCAATACCCTTGGTCTTGTTTCCAAATTATCAGTGCTGATTTCTTTTAGTTTTAAATTTTATTCCTCAATTCATCTTTCCTTTCAAATTTTACTAAAAACAGCATAGAGAGCTCTGTGTACTTCCTACACTTTGCTGGACATTTCTTCAGTTAAATATTCACGTTCATCACATAGTGGTTCTACCTTCCACACAAAAGGAGATATAATTCAGACAAGTCTGCCAGTTGATAATAAGAATTATTTTTCTTTCAGTTTCAAATAACGTGTTCCACATTTCCATTTGAGACTTTACCAGAAGCACCTTTAACATTCCCATTTTGGGTCACATTCTATTCATTCTATAAGATAATAGAAGCTTTTTCTCCACCTCTCCTTACTTTTTTTCTTGAACCTTCACTTGAATCTCTAACGCCTACGTTTTTATCAACAATGCCTTTGAGGCCATCTGATTTTTTTTTTTCCATCATGTGCCTCAGAATTCTTTCACCCTCTACTCATTATTCAATATACTTCCATATATTTAAGCATTATTTACAGCAGCAGCTCACTTTTTACTACCAACATCTTTATTACTTTCCTAGGACTTTCATAACAACTTAACACAACAGAATAACAGAGAAAAAGAAGTTATTCTCTCAAAGTTCTAAAGGCTAGAAGTTCAAAATCAAGATGTCACCAAGATCATACTCCCTCTGAAATTCTGGGCAACATTCTTCCTCGCTTCTTCATAATTTCTGGGGGTGGCCTTCAATCCTTGGCATTTGTCAGCTCACAACTGCATTATTATATGGCATTCTCTCTGTGTGTTTCAGTTTCTGTGTCCAAACTTCCTCTTCTTTTAAGGACACCAGTCACATTGAATTATGGTCTGTCTTATTCCAGTGACTTCATTTCAATTTAAATAATTCTATATGTAAAACACTATTTCCAAATTAGATCAGATAAGAGTTAGGACACCAACATATCTTTTAGGGGGACATAATTCAACTCACAATAAATATGTGTATTTTTAAAGCAAAATTTCAAAAGTAACTTGGAGATATATGCATCTCTATGCTCATTGCAACAACACTTATAATAGCCAAGATATGAAAGCAACTTAAGTGTCCATTGATAGATTAGATGAAGAAGATGTGGTACATATTACAATGGAATATTCATAAAAAGAATGAAATCTTACTATTTCAACTACATGATATACCTAAAGGATATTATGCTAAATGAAATAAGTCAGACAGAAAAAGACAAATACCATTTGATTTAATTTATATATAGAATCTGAAAAAGAAAATAAATGAATAAACAAAACAAAAACAAATTTATAGATACAGAGAACAAACTGATCATTCCCAGATGGGAGGGCAGTGGGGAGATGGGTGAAAAAGGGGAAAAGATAAAGAAGTATAAATTGGAAGTTACAAAATAATCACAGAGATGTAAAGTGCAGCATATGGAATATAGTCAATAATATTATAATAACTATTTATGGTGTCAGGTGGGTACTAGAATTAGGGGGATCAATTCATAAATTATGTAAATGTTAACCACTATGCTGTATACCTGAAACTACTATAATATTGAATGTCAACTGTAATTGAAAATTTTTGAAAATTGAAAAAATAACTTGGAAAGAAATAAATACTTTTGGGCATTATGACACATTAAAAAAATTTAAACCAAAAATCAAATTATAAATAATAAGTTGTATTGCATTATACTCATATACTTCTGCATGTGGAAGTGATTAATTAATTACACAAGAATAAAATCTTCATACTAGGAACATTTAGAAATCACACTTCCAAGAAAGAAATAAAAATTTAATTATGTTAAAAAAAAATCCTTTTACTTATTAAGAGAAAAAAAGACAAACTATTACAGAGAAAATATACATATATGTGTAGAGAATTCACAGTAGAAATTGAAAATCAATAGAAATTTATAAATATATTTTAATAAGACCTAATTAATCACTTATTATATTGATGAAAAGATAAAAAATAAAAATATAATTCTTTCTATCTACATATTGTTGATAAGGATGTGAGATGTGAAGTTTTTAATTCTGATAAGAGGAGTATAAATTATTACAGTCACCTTGAAAACAATTTAAGATCTTATAAATTTTTACTGGAACTATCTTACTATTTGATTTACTTTTAAGTTCATACCTGTATTAGTTAGCTATTGCTATCATGATGCAGTATAATAAATACTTATATACAGTGATTCAAAGCAACATTTATCCTGATAGATCTGTGGGTAGGCTGAGACATGCTTTTTAATAGTGTTAGCAGAACACAAGTGAACAAGCATTAAACATATGGGACTACTGAAAGCTTGGGCTCAGAACTGGCACATTGTCCCTTTCAATTTCTGTGCTATTGACAAAAGCCAATCCCAAAATCAAAGAAAGTGCACTTAGCCTTTTTATGGAAGAAATTACAAAGCTACATATCAAAAGGCACGGAAACAAAGAAAAGTGAAGTATGTTAACCAGTAATTTTACTGAATGAAGTGTGTGCTTTCTTGGTCACAATTATTCACAGACTACTAGATGTAAAATTTACTCACAGTTATCCTAAGAACACTAATCAATCATATCATTAAGCCTGGTGTTTGAGATCTTGTGATCTATTTCAATATCAATTTTGGATTAGCTCTTCATGATTCAAAGATTACTTAACGAAAAATAAAGCACCCCCCCCAAAAAAATACAATGGCAGAACAGGGAAAAGGCATCCTCAATAAAAACTAGTATTTAGATCATTTGAGACACATAGCAGTCACTTGCTCATTTGTTCCTAACCATTATGAAATCCTGCTAACTAAATGATGCCAGATTTTCCCATCTGTGGGATAGAAAATATATTTTGTTTAGGCTCCAATTCTGCTTCCTACACTGCTTTGGTATTCCAATATTCTCCAGATGCTTGGATCTGTCCTAGAGAAATTTTTTTTATCATCACTTTCTTTGGCCAGTTCTAGAGAGAATAGTAAAATGCTTTTTTTGGAGGGATGAGTAGGTTTCCTATTCTTCAGACCTTTAGAAAGTTGAGGACTGAGAACTTTTCTTATCTTGAACCATCTCAGTCCAGGCTTGTACTTTTTAAAATACATTTACCTTAAACACTTTATTGATTTCTATGTACTTGATTTCAGTTCATTGGTTTTGTCACAATCTATACTCATAACTTTTTTAGAGAAATTCATTTTCTTCAAGATTTAATTACAAATAATTTAGGCACATCTTTTCTTAGCAAAACCATGTCTTTTATAAGTCACTTTGCTCAAATTAAAAGTCATCTTAATTCTTTCAGAGATTTTATCAAAGCACCTCTTTGCTTTTGATTTTGTCTGTGTCCCTATCTTAACTGGAGAATCTTTTACTGACTAAACTGTATCTTAACTGGAGAATCTTTTACTGACTAAAGAAATGGGAACAAGTGATTGTTTTAATCTACTATCCAAGGTTCTAGGATCTCTATATTGCCTCTAAATTCTGGTTGAACTCTGTCCAATTCTTTTATGAATTTTTCAATTTCTTTTGGTAGCTATATAACAAGCTCACACTTTCAACATTTTGTCTAGAAACCATCTTGCCACAGTTTATTTGGTAGCTTTTCCTTCATTAAATTTTACGTGATAGTTTTACCAAAAGTTTTATTACTACATAATATTTATTATAATAGCATAAGTTAAAAATCATTTCAATATATGATACATTTAACATATTTGATAAAATATTATATCCATTCTTGAGTTAAACACTTAACAGGTTATGAATAAAAGAAAACACACACACACACACACACACACACACACACACACACACACATACACCCTGTATTTTGATTTATATTATATCTTTCTCGCAGCAACAAAAATTGTTATTCTGCAATATTTTCCTGAATTTGTAAGCGTCAAAAAATTTTTAACATCAACAATAAATTTTTTAAAAGATATTAATCTAGAGTATATTGTGATAATTGAATTGTTTTTAAGATAAAACAAAATACGTTTGAATAATTTTAAGCCACTCTCTTTTTTGGATATAGACAGGGACATACATAGCATTTGAGTAAGTTTATAAATGCTGTGTTTAACATTTGTATAGCTTCTTTGTGTGTTAATATGACAAAAATCTAATTGTAAACTAATAATAATTTTATGGAGCTTATGGGAATATATATATCATACACATATTTTTAACAGTTACACTTTGAAACAAATGGGTTTTAAATGACATACAGCACAGTGCTTATAAATAACTAAACATTACTAGGTGTATCTAAATAGAAGAATTTGCCTTTCATAAACTTTGAAAGAAAATACACCTTCAAAACAGAAACGTTTCATAGTATTTGTAATTCTATGAGCAATTTGGCAAAATTAAAATTTACATTACATATAAGTTTAGGTCATACTGTAAAACTAATTTCCTTAAAAAAATCTTTTTAAGAACACTTTCTAACATAGTAACTAATAATTTAAAAAAGTACTGAAACATTATAGTTCCTGCATAAAAGGAAATTTTATTTTAAGATTAAAACATTTTCAGAAAAACAAATTGTCCCTCTTTTGATTGTGTAATAATATTCTTTTACACTGAATATAAATTGTTTTGTAAAGTAATATGGTAAAAGTGTATAGATTATTACATCATTAATACCTTTTGCACATTAGCTGAAGTTTTTACTTCACCTATGCTTACAGCAGAACCACCATCTCTCCCATTATCAGCTAACTTCCTGTTAAACTCTGCCAAGAGACGGCTTGAAAGGGAAGCTAGAAGACGGAAGAAAAAGTTTTCTCTTCCCCAGTTGCTTGTTGTTCATTCCAGCAAAGCCTTACAACAACCCTTCAGCAGAAAATGTTAATTGCTTTCATTTTTAGCCTTTGTTTTTATACCACTCCCAGAATTAGGCCTGTCTTACTCTTCCTCCAAACTCAACAATAAGAAAATGAACAACCTGATTAAAAAGTGGACAAAAAAATACATGAAAAAAAAACTCACCAAAGACAATATACAGATTTTAAATAATCATATGAAAAAAAAGTTCGACATCATGTATTATTATGGAATTACACTAAAACATCAGTGAGATTTCACTACAAACCTATTAGAACAGGTAAAAACACTACAACACCAATAGTAAACCAGGATGTAGAGGATCGGGAACTTTCATTCATTGCTGGTGTGAACGTAAATAATACAGTCACTTTGGAATACACTCTAGTAGTTTCTTAACAAAGTTAAACATAGGTTTACTATACAATCTAGAAGTTCTGCTCCTAATTACTTACACAAATAAGTTGAAACTTTGTGTCTATATAAAAACTGGTATACAGATATTTATAACAACATTATTTATAATTACCTCAATTTGAAAACAAACAAGATATTTTTTGATAAGTAAATGGATAAACAAACTCTTGAACATCTATACAATCGAATACTATTCAATAGTCATAAGAAAGAGTTATCAAGCCACAAAAAGACATGAAAGAACTTTAAATGCACATGACTTAGTGAAAGAAGCCAGTTTGAGAACACAAGATATTGTATGTTTCTAACTATATTACATTCAGGAAATGTCAAAGTTATGACATTTAGAGGTTTGGGGGGAGAAAAGGAGGGATGAGTGAATAGAGCACAGGGGATTTTTAGGGCAGTGAAGTCATTCTATGTGATACTGTAATGCTGGATATATGACATGAAAGTGTCAAAACCCACAGAATAGACATAAATTCTAATATAAACTATAAACTTTAGTTAATAATAATGTATCAATATTAGTCCATCAATTATAACAAATATACCACATTTATGCAAAATACTAATTATGGGGGAAACTGTGTGTGGGGGAAGAGCAGTTTTATGACAACTCTCTTTAATTTCTGCTCAATTTTTCCATCAATTTAAAACCTCTGTGAAAAATGTCTATTGATTTTATTTTTAAAAAGATAATTATTTGCTTTCTACTATTAGACTATCAAAGGCTTCTTATACTATTTCCTGTGTGTTATTTACTTAATGCTCTTCTTTTTTGTTTCAGTTACATTTAATGTGATATTAATATAAGTGCCTGTGTACGTGTTTAATACAAGTTAATGTTATTGTTCCATTTAAGTAAAATTTTTACTTTGAGCATTGATGACAGATTACAGAGAAAGTTTCACATGTGGGTTTAATTTAAAGATAATGCTGTTGTACCATCATCAGAAATATTTCTCTTTTGTGTACTAGTGGGAGATTATATAAACAGTCCATATTTTTAAATCACCCATTCCCTTGTAAACAAGGTAAAATCTATGAGCAATCTGAGTAAAATATTTTTTATGACTAAAATTACTTTTTTTATATTAAGAAGGTATCTGCATTATTTTCGTAATGCTGCCATAACAAATTACCATAAATTGGGTGCTTTAAACCACAGATATAAATCCTCTCACATTTGTAGCAGCTAGAAAGAATGAAGTCAGGATGGCCTCAGGATAATTATTCCTCTAAAGGCTTTAGGGAAGAATCATTTCTTGCCTCTTCCTAGCTTCTGATTGTTGCCTATAATTCTTGGTTTATAGGGGCATCAATTTGATCTTTGCCTCTGTTTACATATGGCTTCCTTCCCTGTGTGCTAGTGTCTGAATCTCTTACTTCCTTTTCTTATAAAGATGTTAGATGTTGGATTTAGGTCTTTTTCTAATTCCCTACGACCTCATCTTAACTAATTTCATCTGCAATGACTGTATTTTTAAATAGGTTCACGATCTGAGGTAGCAGGTGGATATAAATTTTTTAGGGGGTGCATTATTCAACCCAATGCAGTACCCTTCTGGTGATGAAACTTGCTTGTTTAGCTCTGTATTCTCACTGATCTAAATGATACACCTTTTCAACTGATAGAATTATGTTTTTTTAATGTCTGCCTTATAGTAATTTAAATCCAAGATTGCACAGGATAGACAATAGGCATAACTTTTAAGTGGCTTTTAATTTATCTTTTTTGCTAAAAAAGAAAGCTACTTGTGTTAATCATGAAAAAAAATTATATTAACTGGGTTATAATAATTGAACATAATAAAAGGCTGTTTTAGACTACAAGATTTGTTTTCCTTATAATGAATTTCAAACTTCTTAAACTATTGGATCTCAACTCAGCTTGCATGTGGGTGTTTTAGTCCAATTTAATTTTTTTTTATAGTCTGTGCTAGGGGACTTATAAATGTTTTTATGTTTTTGTGTTAGTCCAATAAAACTATCATTTTAACTGCAGAATAATATAGATGCAATGACATAAAATGAGCTAACATTTCCATAGAGGTTAATTTAATTTATTGAATTTTATGAGGAGAATAAACACAGAATCTACTTATAGAGTATGTGTCTATTGTATAAATAGGTAAAGGGTCTCATAGATCTTATACTTGTAAATTTGTTCAACAATATAGTTAATTATACTTTTGCTGACTTCTTTCAAGAACTTAGATTTGCAGTAGCCAGAAAAATTTTAAATAAGAAATACCTCTGAAGCTTTATATTATCTGAGGACAGATATCTCTATATAAGTAGTTCTATAGCATATTAAACAAAATTTCTGATTAAGGTTAATTAAAATTACAAATAAAATTTAAAATCATGTCACATTCACATTATCCCTACCTTTAAAATTGATTTCTAAAGACCTTGGAAAAAATTAGCAATTTTATGATGATGATATTTACAAACTTTAACAAAAAAAATTATCCTGAGAATTTATATACTGCTATGAAATTTCCTATACCTTGGCTGCCAGTATTCACTTCCTGATGTAACTTCCTATAAAAGCACATTAGTTTTGTTTCTCCAAGAAGCAGATGCCCAGATGACATCAGATATGCAAAAGATTTATTGAGGAAAAATGTTAGACCAAAAATCACATCTGGCTTGTGAAGAAGAGTGAGAAGGAAGTAGGATTCAGTAGAGAGAGTCTCAGATAACAATGCAGTTTTCAGAAAATTTTGGCTAGGGTAATGGTGAGACCATGAGTCAAAATCACTTGTCAGAGGAGTCTTACTTTCCATAGGAATGATTCAGCACCAGCATCCTGTCTTGCTCAGTAAGTAGCTGGAAGCAGCTCTGAAGGATGGCTTTAGCACAGATGTGATGGAGAACCTAGAGGAGCAGCAGCAGTTCAGACTGTTTGTCAACTATGTGGTTTCCAAAATGATATGAGTGTCCACATCTCAAAATGTATTATAGAGTAGTATTTTGCCTTGCCTCCAAAGATAATCTCTCTAGTTTCTCTGAAAAGATATTTTAACTTCCTTCCATTGGTGAAGAATTTCAAGAGTGTTTGTTGCTTTTTTATTTCATTGGTTGATGTTTTTTAGTTATAAAGTACCAAACTTCCAGAATTCAGGGAAGAATTTATATAATCCAAGTACTTAAGATTTATCTTTATTATTTATTTGAACTTTGGGGTGAACACTTTTCTTCTTTCTATGCTAATTCTTCATCTTTCTATCTGCTCCGCTCCAGAGTTCTCCTTTATTTTATTCTAGTAAGAATGAGTAGATTAGTTGGGTATAGAAAGTTACTATATGGTTAAGATCAGATGCCTTCTGTTTCTCTTGTGTTTAAGCATTATAGATTATTTTTACACAGAAAGTAGGGTGATCATCTTAAAAAATGGTCACATAAATGAATTAAATTCAACATTTTTTCAGTTTAAAAACTAAATATGTTTTCTCAGATAAGTAATATTTGTTATAATATAAATTATTTAGTTATATTAATATTTAGACATTACTTCATTTAATAATATACATGCCATTTACTTTTCATTAGGTTTTAATTTCAATAAGATATTTTTATGGCATACCAAAGAAAAATTTAGTATTAATCTCCTATAAACTTAAACTAAAAAAAAAATAATCATGTAACTCTTCAATATTAAAAAATTTTATTCAATTTGAAAATATGGCTGAAATATAATTTGTTTATTGTTAAGATAATTTCCAACTATTTATCAGTGGGAACTTTCCCCCATTTAGCAAAACAATATATTTAATGAGTTCTCAATAAATTCTGTCCTGGCTGGATACGCATAATTTTTTATCCAGTGAAAATTAGATATATTTATCTTAGAAAGCATTTTACCTAAATATTAATTTTATACTTGTCTTAACTGAATAGTCATTATAATCTTGTTCCAAATTTGTCCACATTCGAATCAGTTCAATCAACATTTTTTCCATTATTATCTCTTCTTAATACTCTACTGACTGAACTTAAGTTGCTGAATCCAAATCCTAGCTCTAACATTTAATAACCATGCAAATTGTAAATTTTTTTGTATGTATTAGTCATGATAATATCAATGTAATTACCTATGGCAGAGACTATTAACTCTAACCCAGTATCTGTTTTCTCTTTAATTGAGAATAAGATCACATTTTATTTTAACATAACAAAACTCATATTTCCTTTGTGGACCATAGCCTCAATACTAGTCTGAACCTATTTTTTTTTTTCCCAAAGTAGTGGTGAGTTAAAAGTAAATGTATTTTTCTCATATTTTATTTACCTTCATTTTGTGTATCTATCTTAATTATTTCTGTCAGAATTAATATAGATTAAAACCATAGACTTTGAGCCAGACTCCTAATATCAAATTCTGTTTCTAGCATAAAATAACTGTGCAAATTTGGGCAAGATATTTTACCTATTTCTGTCTCAATTTTTCTTTGAAAAATGAAGATGAAAATAATACTTATCTCATTTGATTGGTGTAAACACTTAAAACTTTGCTTTGCAGATATTGACTTCTTTTGTTCTTATTCTTGTTCCTCCTCTTCCTCTTCTTCCTCTTCTTTTTCTTCTTCTTCTTCCTCTTCTACAGTTCTTTACAAAATATATCGGTATAAAATATGCTGAAAATTAAAATATGAAGAATACACAGAAGAAATAAATTTTGATAATGTCCATCAACTATTTGGATATTTCTAGTTGTTTATTTATTTCATTATTTAAGGAACACTTATTCAGAACTTAATATGTAATGCATTTATTAACAGAGAATTAAATTAGAAAAAATAATTATCTGTACTACTATTTATTTTGTTTTACAAAGAAAATAAGAGAATTTTTTCTTACTGGTATATTCTAAACTTTCTGCAATGAATTTACATGTGTTGCAAAACATTAAAAGATTAAAATTACATTTTAAAACTAATTTTTATTTAACTACATTAAAATTCATGTTAAAGGGTACTTAAATTCCCTTCATCCTCAAACATTTAGTCCAGGAATAATGTAATTGGTTATATATTAAAATTTAAAAGCAAAATAGAAAACTTGAGAAACTGTGTAAAATGACAATATTTTGCCTTGAAATAATGTAAGACTTTTTGTTTAGTCTAATCATAGCTTACTTGATTCTCTTGTTTACTTGATGATTCCCAAAAACACAAGTTCTGTTTGAGATGTGACTTCTTAACTCTTCCCTTATCACACATTTATCTTAGATTTATTCTGGCATAAGATGTTTGAATTTTTTAATGTATTTTTTTTTTGTATTAAACCTTCCAAAGATAGATATACCTGTTTTTCTTTTTATAAGAATATTCATAAAATATAGATGTGATGCATTATGCTAATAATAGTTAAAATAATATACATTATTAAAATATTTCCTAAAATTTCTAAGCTTTTATTATAAAATAGTTTTCTTTTCATTTTATAGATGGAAACCTAATGTGATTATATTTACATTAAAGCATAAATCATATTTTTCAAAGCATACATTTTTTAGTATAATGCATATGATCACAAATGGAATAACTAAGATAGAGAAAAGAAAAATGTTTGCCAATATGTGCCTATTTTCCTACTATGTTTTAAAAGTGATCCAAAAATGTCTTATTGGCAATCTATGGCAGCATTCATGTAAAAGAAGAAAAGTATTATTAAACTAATGTCTAAAGATACAAGAAAAAGCAAGCATAGCTGGATGCTCTACATGTTCATGTGCAAGTTCATCTGCTTTTTCTATTTCTGTTACTCTCCCTCTTTATTAAAGTTTCAAAACATGTTCTTTCTTTGGTGTCCTAAAAGTAAAAGGGGAAAGAACAGATGGCACTAGGAATGAATTTACTACTTAATGCAATCTTCAAAAGAAAAGAAAAATAAATTCATTCAATATTTACACAACAAAAAAAAGTACTTTCTGAATTAAAATGAAGTCAGCTTCTTCCAACTTTCATTTAAACTATTCCCAAAGCAGGAAATACATGAAAACTTATCAAAAGTACTAAATCTAAGACCAACAGAAACAAATAAATGCCAGAAACTAAGATAAATATCAACTAAATATGTTATACTTATAAAAACATCAGTGCCATACTTTTTATTACCACAACTTTTTGTCACCTCAAGACCCATATTAATGAAAGAATATGGGGCTATGTTTTCCCCCCCTAATATTTGTCTCTGATTCAGTGAAATAGAGATTGTGTCAAAGAGAAAACTTGGAAGCCTTCTTTCTTCTTTTCCTTGTTGCTACCTTTTTAAAGTAAACATTTACTCTTGACTTCTCAATACAACTTATATGAATTTTCAGGGAATGCAATTCCTATAAACTAATGAGGCAGGAAATATTAAGTATTTGGTGACACCGTATTGCATCCTAGGAAATATACAATTTAATGGTTAATTCTATAGAAAGTTAAGAGGCAGAAATCTGGATTGCAAAAGGTATGCTCAGTATTATACAAATTCACCTGGTCTGTCTTTCACTGCCTGAAACTATAGTAGAAAAAGGAGATGATTATATTTGGTGCAACAGATACCTTTAAAATTGCACTGCATTTTAAACTGCTTTCCATAAATATTTCTGAAAAAACCTTCAGTCTTATCTAAGTGCACAGTGAATGAAACCAAAAGCAAACAAAATAAATAAGTCCCATGAATGCTACCATTTCACAGGCATGTAATTGATTATTCCACTGAAAAAAAAGAAAAGGTAAAAGGGAGTCAATATATTTATTTATGATAGATCATGATATAAATTAGGCAGCAAAACTTCTAAAAGACACATGAAGACTTTACAAGGTTGTAGGTCCACAGGGCCTGGGAACATATCTACATAGACACTCTAGGTAAATGTCTCTGTATTAATTATGTAAGAATAGCAATGATTGTGGAGCTGGAAAGTAAACAATAACTGTAGAATATAAGTTGTAGCAGATTTGAAAAAGAAAACAAAGAATGAAATTTAAGACCAATTGAGTCAATCCAGGATGACTGGGAGAACAACACTACCAAATATATAAGTGTGGCTATCAATAGAAGATGTGAACTGGAGAAAATAAGATTTATAATAAAACTATTTAGTAGTAGACACTATTTCTATGGTAAATATTAGATACAATTCTATTGTTACCTAACTTAAAGAGAGCGTTATATTACATCACTAATGATTTGTTGGGTAGTTTTGCTTAGTGAGCTTTGACAATATTATGTTATAGGAACAAGAAAAATAGGTTAGGTAATAGTGTAAGATGTGAGAAGGTAACCTTTCGAAGAAAGAAGTAAACTTTTATAATTAGAGGAAAGACTGACTTCAACAAGAAAAAAATTAAGAATGGAGAACTTGGTATGACAAATGGTATAACAAATGATCTTTGAGCCTGATTTACCATAGATTTATCTTAATTATCACATGTTCAATTGCAAAACTGAAAACAAATAAAATTTCAAATAAAAATGTATAATATAAAATAACATAATGAAAAATTATGAGATGGAGGTGTAAAACTTTGCAAGATCTTTGATTATGATTATGACTATACATTTTAATCATACATATTTTTATTTATAATTCAGTTATTGTTCAATCCTTTCAGGTTTATAATACACAAAAAAATATCTTTATAATAGTTCCTACATGATGTAACTCAGTAGAATAGCAACTTTTAAATCATGCTCCTATTGTTTTAAATTTGAACAACTTAATCTCTTTTTTACTCAGGAAAAATAAATGTTTAAAACTGATTCATTCTTAATAAAAAAATAATCTTGTTTCCATGGAATCTAATTTAATCAATGTTCATCAAAGACAAAGCAATAAATGAATAAATTAAAAACTTGTATAATACCATTTTCATGAACTAATTCTATGCTAAACAGATAGTAGTATGGAGCTAAGTTTGCAAAGCTAACTTTATTACTTATTGTCCATTAATATAGTAAAGTAGTGCCCTCGAATTGTCCATTGCTTCAGAAAAGCATGAGTTGTAATGGTAACTTTGAAACGTATTCCTTCTAAGTTTTGTGATCTGTTGTATATAGGATATTAATACCTCTCAGTACAATTTGAGGACAAAATGAGACAATAGAGTACAGCTGATTACTGTTATATATTCAGTGACTTGAAGGGTCCTGTCACATATTTACACAAAATAAATAAAGACAGAAAACACTTTTTTTCTTAGTACATAGGGAATTCTTACTAATTATAAAAATTAATTTTTCTCTCATTGAAAAATGAATTACTTGTACAATTTTCTCTAATGCATATTAAGTCCTTAAATATATTTGAAACACTTTCTAACGTATTAAACACATTTTCATTTGTTTAGAATGTGTGGGTATTTCTGCTAAAAAGCATGGTATATTAAAATATATTGTATAATATTACAATCTAAGTCTAATATTTCACTACCAAAAATTAGGATATTATGATTTACATATTGAGTGTTTATGCATATTATTTTCTCAAAACTCATATGTCTAACAAATTATTAGTATAAATCTTGTTTTAACTTTTTGCAATTTATACTCTTTCCAAATGAGCAGTTTAATTTTTTCATAACCATTTCTCTTAGTTATACAAAGATAATGATAGGAGAAATACTTTAAAAATTATATATGTTTTAGAATTAATTTTATGGTACATATACAAGAATTTTTCATAATTTTGAGAATATATTTTTTATTACTTTTTGGAAATTGTAAACCTTGTATTAGAAATTAATGACATATAGTAGTGATGATCTTTAATAAGCAAGGCATTCCTGAATTTAAATGTTATCTATTCTGCAACAGATTCTTATCATCATACTTTGCATATATTCTCCTCCAAATTTTTAAAAGTATTAGGAGACTATAATTATAAACACATTTCTAATGACTTGCTTATATTTTTAAGTAAAAAATAATTATTAAGTAAACAGTAATGATTTATTTTTTTTCACTATTTATCTATTTAATCTTTTTTATGGTGACATTGGTTAACAAAATTCAGTAAGTTTCAGTTGTATATTTTAATAGTAAGGTCTGTATATATTTACACTATGTATTCACCTCCCATAGTTAGATTTCTTTCTGTTACCACATATTTAACCCTATTTATTCGTCTACCTTCCCTTTTCCCCTTCCCCCATACCCTCTAATAACCACTAGTCTATTGTTCATGTCCATGAATGTTTGTTTGTCCTGTTCATTTGTTGCTTTTAGGTTGATATCCCACGTATAAGTGATATCATGTGATTTTCGACTTTTTCTGTCTGGCTTATTTTGCTTATCATGATTATGTTGAGGTCCATCCATGTTGTCACAAATGGTAGTCTTTCATCTCTTCTTATGGCTGAGTAATATTCCATTGAATATATGTTCCATAGCTTCTTTAGCAAATCATCTATTGTAGGACACTTTAGTTGCTTCCATGTTCTGACTACCGTGAATAACGCTGCTATAAACATCGGTGTGCAAATATTTTTGGATATGGGTTTTCAAATCTTTGAGGTAAATATCCAGTAGAGGGATTGATTGATCATATGGTAGACCAATTCTTAGATTTTTGAGGAAGCTCCATACTGTTTTCCATAGTGGCTGTACCAATTTTCAGTCCCACCAGCTGTGTATGAGGGTTCCCTTTTCTCTGCATCCTCTCCAACATTTGTTATTACTTGTCCTGTTGATTATAGCTATTCTTACAGGTGTGAGATGATATCTCATTGTGGTTTCGATTTGCACTTTCCTAATAGCTAGAGATGTTGATCAATTTTTCATATATTTTTTGGCCATTTGTATATCCTCTAGGGAAATGATTTTTAAATAATATTTAATTTTTAAATATATATGTGTATGCTATAGATATCTAATTTATAAAAACATTGATCTCATTAAACAATAGTATTTGATATTTAGATGAATAACATTTTAATTGCAGTCATAAAGCCAAGAATTTACTGTATTTAATCAAGAAATAAAGAAATAAGCTATTTTTTACCAGAAAAGAAGTATAATGCTTGTTGTGTGTAGTATTAACATAAAGGCTTTTTTCTATAATTTTCATAAAAATATGGAAACTTTATGAAAATATATTTTAAATTGCCATTAGTTCTGAGAAGAAAAAAGTTTTCTGTTTAATAATCTCCAAAAGGAAATGGGAAGCAATAGAATTGGTGATAGGCAATATTAACACATCAGTAAATTTCATTTGCCAGAGGTAGAACTTATAAAATGGTGACTTGGTTTGAAATCAAAGAATTTGAATGTTCTTTGAATGGATAGAAAACATTATTATATATACTCTATTCTCAATTTCTTTAAAGAAAATTACCAAATCTCTTTTTATATTCTATAAGATTTTTAGTCTCAATAAAACAACCACATACAATTCCATTTTCATTTGCTTTTTATTTCTTCTAGTAATTGTGAATGTAAAGTTAGGTATAACATAGAATATGATGAGTAAAATAAATCAGTCTATAGAAATATGTGAGTTTTCCCCACAATGAATGATTATAACCCTAAAAATCACAAAGCACATACATATCTATTTCTTCTGTAAAATAATGATGAAAAACTCAAAGTGTCAGAAATACAACTTATAACTCTATTTAAAAAATTATTTTTAGAAGTGTTCACTAAAATTTGAGATTTTATCAGTTTATTTTATCTCTATATTTTAAGGACCTGGAACAGTACATTAAATATAGCAAGTACTCAGTCAATATTTATAAAACAAATGATTGTTCTAATTATTAACTAAATAGCTTGCCAGTACTTAGATCCACATGGGTAATCAATGTTACCATTTTAGAAGTTTTGGTCACTAAGAAATTTAATAAAAATTTGGGTTCATTTTTCAGTAAAAACATAGATGTTAATCAGGTAGTCTTAAAAATATTATCTATTGTTTAAATATTTGTTTTTGAATTTTAGTTTCACCTTTTATGTGAATTTATGGACATGTATCAGTCAAATTAAAATTGGGAAAGAGAACTCACACAATAATATGTATAGAGGCAACATTCTAAAAAATTAAAAATTGCAATAGGGGATTGAAATCATGGAAGTTTGACTAGTGAAAAGTAAAAGAGAACACTCAAGAACAACTAGATATAGCAGATATAAAAAGTAACCATCATCCCTAGGAAAAACCTAAGGGGGCATCCTTCTAGGTTGAGACTGTATTGAAAAACCTCACCATTACTTTGTCAGTATGGCTCACTAAACTTAGGAGGTTTCGAGATAGTTAAGATGGCTGTGTTGGATTTTGGTGATGAGAGAAAGTGATTTCAAGGTTGTCGTCTTTTTTTTTTTTTTTTTTCCTGGTCTTGGGCAATTAATTTAATTGAGGTTAGAAACACATAAGGAGAAGATTGGGAAAATCTGGTGATTTTGCACATATTAATTTTGAGGTGATAGTCTTCACCTCAAAAACTTTTAATTGGAAGTAACACTTTAGTTACATTGGAAAGATTTTCTTTCTTCCTATCTATTGTAAATTTCTCTTTTTCTGCCTTAGCTCACATTCTATCTTCCATAATTAAGAATTTTGATTCTAAAATTATTTCTGTTCTTTTCAATATCACCAAATTCTTCATCATTAGAAACTTAGTTCACCAGCCAAAAAAATACATACTATAATTATTGAAAAACTCTTTTGATCCCGTATGTTTGTCTGACCCACACTATCATGTCTTTCTATTTCTAGGAGAATGTCTTGAAGCTGTTTTTCATGCTTACATTTTTCACCATTTCATTCTCTTCTCAACCTATTTCAATTCTACTCCTTTACTCACAATTAAAATACTTTAGTAGGTGTTCCCTTGCTTCTAATTTTATCTCTTTTATTTTATTTTATCACTCTCAACTAAAGCAGACTCATTTAATATCAATGTTTTAAAAGTCACCTACATGCTTGTAACTCTCAAATTTATGTCTTCAATAATTTTTACAGTTAATGCAATATTTTAAAGTGTAAATATGATTGTGATAAATACAGTTTTTCCATATTTTGTTCTCTCTGTGTGAGTTCTTCTTTCTAATTTTAATGTTTTATTCAGATTTGTACTGAAATGTCTTTCTTCATTACCTGTTCTAAATTAATATCCTTTGTCATTCTCTATTTTTATGCTATTTTATTGTTTTTTTTTGCATGAGTTATATCACTACATAATCTTTTATTACACAGTTATTTATTTATCTATTTTTCCTTTATTATTCTTCTCTATTACCTTTATTGTAAATGTCTTATAACATAAAAATGTAGGTCCAAGATAAGTAAGGAATCGGTTTTGTTCTCTATTGTTTCCTCAGCACTAAAAGTTATTAGCTAGCACAGAGTAGGTGCTCAAAAATTTTTAACAATAAATGAATGAACTTGTCTGTTGTATAAAATGTTCATTGTCTTTCTATTATTTCTAAAATAAAGAATAAATTAAAAACATGATCTAGTCTGTCAAACTCTTTAACTTATCTCCATATATTCTCTTGCTTCATTTACTGCTTTTCAACTACCCTGGTCTTATTTGTGATGCTAAACACACCAAACAGGTTCATACATCAGACTCTTTGCCTAGATTATTATTCTTCGATTCACTGATGTCTGTCTTTTGCTAACCATTTTCTGAAATATTTTCTCTGTTGTTCACAACAACACATCTTAGGCCCTCTTTGGTACATTACAGAAATTTATTTGTATTATTTAAATAAGTTAATTATTTAACATACAAATTGATCACACCATTTAAGAAGCAGACAGGCAGTAAAAAGTGAACTTGAGAAAAAATTCCTGAGGAAAACAAATTTTGCTGTCCTGGAAACCAAAAAGCAATGTTTTGATAGAAAATTAGTTAACTTTATTTAAAATATATCCAGTCTATTGACCACTCCAACCTCTATATGTTCAATTTGATTTTCTCTCCTATTTTTCTTCTGCCTAGTAAACAATTTACACTAGATATCTAACAGTAAACAGAACTCAGCATATCTATAATCTATCTCATCAACTTCCTCCTCAAGAGTTTGTGTGCAGAAGTTATTATAAAAGATCAACGTATATGGGGCTGTAAAGGAAGCAGGATTAGGCAAAGGAAACAATACTCTTACCAGGAGTTGAGATCTTTAAACCCTAACAATGTCTAGTAATTCATACAGACTGTCCCTAGGAAGAAATAACCGAAGTCGTGCAAAGTGATTCTCTTAAGTGTAGGGCATTCAGCTGGCAGGTTCAGCTGATACACCTTAAGCACTAAAGGAATGAATGCTTCTGTCCTAAAAGGAAGAGAATATATGAGAGCATAGCACCTATCTAAATTGTATTATTGTCAAACTCCAGTACAAGATAAAATGTAGCAACCTAAAACAATTTATTTCATTTAAAAATCTTAGTGCTTTTATCAGAAAATACTTTAACGAGTATCTAGGATAAAAAGACTGACTTTTAGAGAATCAGTATTAACTAAGGGCCTCAAGAAACTAAAGAGAGAGACCAAGTGTGCTATATAGAAAATTAGAGAAACTTATTTTTGGTCTTAAGAAGGAAGAACCAAGAATTATAAGGGAAAAGCTTTGCTGAGTAATTAAATCCTAACATGATATGGAATTTGGGACCATATAAAATAAAGCAGCTTATTAAAATTTTTTTATGAGAGGAAAATAATTGTAATTGTTGCTCTTTAAACTTCTATTTAAATTTATGTTATGTGGTTTGAACATAATTATCACTCTGTCCTTTCTACTTCCATTCCAATCTCCAATATACTCTTCTACATTTAAATCCCTCCTAAAGGATGTGTGTGTGTGTGTGTGTGTGTGTGTGTGTGTGTGTGTGTGTGTGAATTTTGTGTATGTTAGAACATAATAGAACATAATAGAGATAACAGCTCTATAATACTGAGATGATCATTAAATGGAGGAAATTCCTTGATAGTAGGAGTTCTGAGCTAGAGCTGTTGAAGAAAACTTACAGCTTGCTGGAACTTTATGAATGCAGAAGATAGGGCCTTGAAAATTTAAAATACCCATATATTTAGTTACTCCTCAAGACATCCTGCTTTAGTGCATATCTCCTTTGTGAGATTGTAAGCTGCTGAAAATTAGATAGCCTGACTTATTTACATTTTATGATGGTTACATTGATTAGAGCAGGTCTTCTGGAGAATAGATAGAAGACAACATTTTTTTTTAAATCTCTGCCTCCCCACTATTCCCTATATCTATTTGTTGGAGTTATATCTTCCCATCCTTGTAGTTGAAATCTTAAGGGAGGGTTTAGGTTTAGTTATCCACTACTTTGTAAAATAACGACATTTATTATTTTACCATTTCTCTGAGTTAGGAATCCAGACATAGCTTAGCTGAGCCTTCAGGGTCTTAAAAAGCTGTTATAATGATGTTGGTCAAGACTGTGGTCTCATCTGCAGACTTGACTACAGGTGTATACATTACCATGCTCATTCTATTAATTGTTGGTAGGATAAAGTTCCCTACAGTCTGTTAAATGGAAGGCCTCCATTTCTTACAAGTTGCTGACAATAGGCTTCCCTCATTTTCTTGTTTATGGGCCTCTTCATATAGCAGCTCTTAACATGGCTGGTTTTTTAAGGTTGAGGTACAAAGAAAGAGAACAGAAGTTAGGGGAAAATTATAACTCAACTTATTATTATGCTAATACAGCATCAGCCTCATGGACTTGAAAGTATTTTAATTAGGTTTTTTCTTTTGGAAAATTGAATGGATGTTGGGAGCTGGCAGTCAGTTATCTATACATGTCTTGATCAGAGCAAGTACATTCTACATCTTTCAGTTGTTCTGTCTTTGTTCAACTATTAAGTTTGTAGTGGTATCTCTAATGCCTTTCTGCTGAGGTCTTTTTATACCTTAAGGCAGTTTTCTTGAATTGTGTCCAAGACAAAACCATGCTCTTTTTTGGCGTAGCCCACATCTGGTCCTTGGTAAAAACAGATGCTTTATCCCAACAAGCTCTGAGAGGCTGGGCCACCCAAAGCAGCTACCTTTCTATCACTTGCTTGTCAAAGCTGCTAGACATATCATCGCTCTCCCTCTAGATATCTCTATAGGGGTCAAATGCCATTGCAGTCTTCACAGGGCATTAATCAAGCTTACTGAGTTTTCTTAAAGCTTCACTTTCCCTCCTTTCTGGCGGAGAAAGTGAAACTTAGAGCACACTCTAGCTTTGTCAGTGAATCTTATTCTAGCTTCCAATTTCAGATACTTTTAGACTTTTTGATGTGAGTGAATATAGAAAAGCATTAAAACCATTTTTACCCACCTTTTAAAAATACTTTCTAGTCTTATTTCTTACTTTGGAATATGACATTTGCTTTTTAATTCCATTAAGAGTGTCATACACATATATTTGCTCAATAAATACTTTTAAATAAATGAATATTATTATGCTGATTAACTCTCTAATCTTTTTAAGGATAGTCCTGTCAGACAGATAATTTCTTGGGATAATTCACACACTATATGTTTTATACACTATACATCTCATGAAGCACTTTTGTAGGCCAGTCTCCTCAGAAGCAGACTCATGAGTTGAGAATAAGTTCACAAATGATATATTAAGGAAGTGCTGGGAGGAGAAAACAATAAGAAAACATAAGACATGGAACAGAAAGTAACAGAAAAGCAAGCAAGGATGAGATCTTAAGCTAAGTCATGCAGAGTGTAGCATGGGTCTAATCCCGTAGAACTCCAGTTAAGTTTCACCTTGGCGTTGAACTGTGAGGTGAAGGAGCTGGGTCTTCCTTACAACTGTCACATACCTGTTAGTCATGTGCTTAAGGGCAGCTCCAGAAAAGAAAAAAAAATCTCAGGCACTGTCTGGCTTTAAGACATGTCAGAAAGTGGGCTTTAGTAGCCTGAGGGTTCTTTTCCTTAAACATATCCAAAATAGTAAAAGGTTACCCCAGAAGATCTGAATGGAGTACCAAATTTGCAATGTAGATATCTTTTAACAGCATATGGGTATTATAACAGCTTTTCAGTTAAACCCTGTTATCAAACTTTTATGTCTAAAATTAACTGTCATATCAACTGTCACAAATAGTTCCTGGAAGGGGCAACCAAAGAATCTTAATCAGATTACTTATGACAAAATACAGTTGTTCCTTGAATAACATGCGATTGAGCTACCTGTGTCCACTTGTTTGAGAATTTTGTTCAGTAAACACCTATACTGTTTTTGATCTTCTGTTGGTAGTCTGTAAACATGGAAGGCCAACTATGTATCGATCTACCACATTTTATTTATTTATTTATCTATCTATCTATCTATCTATCTATATATTCATTTATTCATTTATTGTAGTGACATTGGTTAACGCAATCCAGTAAGTTTCAGGTGTATAATTCAATAGTAAGGCATATATACATATACATAGCATTGTGTGTTCACCACTCATAGATTTCTTTCTGTCATCACGTATTTGATTCTTTTTATCCTATCTACCTCCCCACACCCTTCTACCCTCTGGTAACTGCCAGTGTATTGTCCATGTACATGAGTCTCTGTCTGTCCTATTTGTTTGTTGCTTTAGGTTTATATCCCACATATAAGTTATATCACGTGGTTTTATAAAATCAATTCTAAAGCAACCTAGATTATCAATTGATGCAATCATATTGAATTACCTTATAAAACACATTCTATCATCAGTAAAGATAAAATCTCATGATAAAACATGCATGACAACAAAATTTAATGCCACTAATAGAAAGTAACTCAAAACACATCCTCTGTTACTTGGAGTGCATCATATATTTGTAAGAGATGCAGAAAAAAGCTGTTCAATTCTTTTATACCATGAACTCTTCTTATAATCCCTTGTTGTCTTTTAATATATCATCTGTTTTAACAAATATTACCAATAAACTTCTTTTAAAATTAAACAGGGTTTCAATTCTAATCTTCCTTAATTGTTCTTTGGCTCTTAAAGATCTACTCCTTGAAACTGTATAATCCCTTTTTATACATTTTTTTTCTGTTTCTCATTCATCTCATTTTATTTTTTTTTCCACAAAATTCTACTAATGTAAGATAATTTGATAACATACATTTTGTTTGGTATTAAACTGAGCCCTATATAAGAACTATTAAATTATTTTTGAAGCACCACTATCTTCTCAAAATCTTGGGCTGAGAACTTGGAATTGTCAGACTTTGTCTCATCTCTTTTATTTTATTGTTATTGTTTGTTATTTATTTTCGTTTTGCAATACAACACTGTATGAGTTATACATTCTCTTTATATTTAGACTTTATTTTTCATAATCTTTTCAATAATAAAAAAAGCCATTATTGGTCCTAGATTATTACTAAAACAAATGGCTTATTCAAAAAAAATATATTGTTTGGGCAATTAAAAACAATGGTAAGAGTAAGGCTTTGGTATTCTAATCCTCATTTAACCATGTATTTGCTATACAGATTTGTTTAAGTCATTTCTATCTAATGAGTATTAGTGTTTTAATTTATTATTAGTTTTCTAATTTATTATTATTAGCTTATGTAAATATGTTAATATGTGTGATTATCAATACGTGACAAATGTTGGCTACTCTTATTAAAACTATCAATAGGTCTTATTAGATCAGTGGGTCTGAATCAAGACCATTGGAGCTGGAGTTTGTTGGTAAAACTTCTCAGTTGATTTTCATAACTACCACCTACTGTGAAACAATGAATTACATGTTTTATAAGCTCTCTTTTAGCTCCCAACTGTTTTGATCTATGATCCCATTAAAAGGGAGGTAAAAATATATTTTTTTCAACTTCTCCTGTCTCAGGGTGGAGAAACAATCTTGCAAATCTTGTAGTAAAACAATCTTGCCCTTTCTCTCTCACTCGTTCTTCCCCACAGTAGGAGAAATGTATTATCTGAATGATAAATGGTGAACAGAAACTAGGAATGTATATTTCAGGTCTTTTATTTGTTTTTCTTCAGATCTGCCTGCTTATTAAGAGCACTTTAGTTGTTTTGCTTTTATAGATATTCTCTTTCTTGTGAAGAATGGATAGTGATTTTCTAGTACTGCCTGTGTCTAGGGATATAGATAACCCTGCTTATTCAATGATACAATCATTGCGGTTGTGAACCTAAAGTGCATAATCTGCTAGTTCTAAAATTTGATATTTTGACCTCCACACCTTTTATCTATCTCTCAGTTGCTTCAGAATACAGAATAAAATTTAATGTATTATATATATTGAGGCCTTCAGTCTTCAAAATTTATCACTAAACATATATGATAGATTCTTTAACAGCTGATTGAAAGGAAATACACACATATACATATACATGCACACATATAAATGCATACATACACATCTATTTATCAATTAGCCTATTAATTTATCTATTTAAAAAGTAAAATTAAAATGTAAAATAAGAAGCACTGTTCATTTAAAGTATTAAGAAGAGACAAAACAAGAGCTGGGAGCAATGAGTAGTACAGGATAATGCAATAGAGGGAGTGAGCAATAGCCAAAATGCCAATGAGGAGAAACAATGACTCATTTCAAAAAGCAGCAGTTAAATTTCACCTCTTACTGAATCGTTCAAGTAAAATCCTAGAGCATCACATCCCTCTATGCAAGAAGAGTGTAGTAAATCAATATAGAATTCAATTACCATAATCAGAAACAAATAGTATAAGGACAAGCATGGATCTAAGAAGAACCAAATGTTTAAAGGCAAGCAATATTATGAGAGAAAATCAAACATATCTCAAACACATTGAGATAGAGAAAAGAGAGTACTTAGAAAAAAATGTACAACATTAAATATATTTATTTTTAAATAAGAAAAAAAATCAGAAAATTGTAATTGCTATATATAAAGCCAGAATTAGTGGAATAAACAATTGAATAATTTATTAATTAAAATTTTATATTTTTACAAATATTGTTGAATCAGTAAATCTATGATAATTTTAATTAGAAGAGAAAACATACACTAGCAAGATTGGAAACAAAAACATATAACAAGATTAAAGGAAGAAAGATAAAAAAGTGAATAATCTGTTCAACTTTATGAAATAAACTTAACATAGACAAAATGGTCAATATTCTGAAAAAAATATGCACTTCTAAAACTGGCTCAGAAACAAGGATAGTTCCTCAAAAGATCAATAACTGCAGTAGATATAAACAGATAGTAAATTTTATACCTATAAAAAGAGATAGTACCAAAGCAATTTTAGAGAATTTTTTAGCAAGCATTCAAAAAAGAAATTATTCTCATCTTTTATAAAATATTGTAGAAAAAAAATTTAAAGGTGGAGACCTACCCAACACAAGTTACAAGGATTACAGTGTCTTGATATAAATTTCCCTAAAACAAAAAGAGTATTAATAAACAAACTGAGCAATCAATCAACAAATAAATAAAACTATTGCCCAATCTTACTTGTGACTATGGATGCTCAAAATATAGAAATTAATTGCAAAAATAATTACATATGATCAAGAGGAACTAATATAAAAACATAATTTTCATGTAAAATTTATTTCAGAATTACAAATTTAATGTAAAAATCATAAATACTGAAATAAAATTACCACCATGCCAACTAGCTCTACTAGCAAAATTCATATTCATAATCAAACTCTTAAAAAACAGTAGAGTTCAGCTAGCACCAAGCTGATGTAGGCTTCTCATCACTCCAGCATATCATACTTTTATTATCTTTTTCTTTTTATACCCTGATGTAAAAAAAGGTTGAAAGAACTTTTCTAGCCCTAGAAGTCTGATCAGAATTAAATTAATGCTCTTGTACTAGGGTAATCATTACTTTATTACTTTAGTGAGTTATTGGTACCTATGAGGGTTTATTAAATCTCTCAATGTACTGGGCTGGATAAAAACTTGAGAACAATGTTACTAATCTGTGTGTGCGTGTGTGTGCGTGTGTGTGTGTGTGTGTGTGTGTGTGTGTGTGTGTGTGTGTGTTAGGGACATACAAGAAATAAAACAAGGAGATATATCATGCGAAATAAAGATATTGTGAATATATATTTACTTCTGCCTAAAAAAATGAAAGGAAAAAAAAAAGAAAGAAACAAAAGAACTCTCATAGAAAGAATAGAGCCAAAGAGCAAAGGTATCTTGATTCTCAGTACAGTTTCTCATGTCCCACTCACGTCATATGTGGGATGATATATATAGTCATGAGAGACGAAGTGAGTGAATATATATATATAGTTTAAGAAATCTATTGTTCTCTGTTTCTTCACCTCTTAAATTTAATTAATCAGGCATATATGACTATACATCACATAACACTCTGAAGGGTATGTGACTAAAACTTATTTTCTGATGTAGCTATACAATTTCAAAACCTATTACACATCATGCAACAATCTTAACAATGAGATATGCATGATTAGGTTAGGGTTTTCTTCACTCAAGTAATCATTTATCTTGGATCTGACATAGTCTTCTAAAAATTATTTGAGTTATTTTTTTTTACAAAAAAAATTTAATGACATCATCATAGGTCTCTGGGCATACTGTTCTGATTCTCGTCCTGCATCTTTACTTAAAATAAATATACCTAGAAGTGAGATTGCTGGATGACATTTTAGTTGTATTTTAAGTTTTTGAGGAAACTTAATACTGTTTTCCCTATCACTGGCACCATATTGCATTCCCAATAGTGTACAAAGGGTCTAATTTTTCCACATCCTCACCAACACTGGTTATTACCATTTTTTTAAAAAATAATAATAACCACCCTAACTAGTATCTTACTGTGGTTTTGATTTTTATTTCCATGATGATTACTGATGTTAAGTACCTTTTCATATACCTGTTGGCCATTTGTAAGTCTTCTTTAGATAAAAAGCTGTTTAAGTTCTTTGTCTATTTTTATAAATTGTGTTATTAATTTATTTATGTTTTGCTATTGAGTTGCATGAGTTTTTAAATATATATTTAGATATTAATCTCTTTATTAGATAGATGGCTTGCAAATACTATCTCTCATTATGTATACTGCATTTTTATCCTGTTGATTGCTTACTTTGCTGTCTTTACTATGATTAAGTTCCTCTTTCTTATTTTTATTTTAGTTGCTTGTGCTTTTGGCATATACCCAAAAGATCCAAAATATAAATCATGAAGACATGTGTGCATTCTTGTGTTCATTGCAGTGCTATTCACAATAGCTAATTTATGACAACAACCCAAATGTCTATCAATATATAAATAAAGGTGGTATATACATACAATGAAATATTATTCATTCTTAAAAAAAGAAAATAATTTTGCCATTTATGACAAAATGGATGAATTTGAAGGTCATTATGTTAAGCAAAAATATGCTGGGCAAAAAAGCAAGTACTACATAATTACGCTCATATGGAGTATATAAAATAGTCATTTTTATAGAAGTAGAGAATTGAATGTTGATTTCAAGAAGTTGAAGGACAGGAAAAATGAGAAGTTGCTATATTGTTATAAAGTTTCAATTATGCAACATTAATTAGTCCTAGAGGTCTGCTGTACAGCATAGTGCCTGTAGTCAACTACATCATACTGTTCACTTAAAAATTTAAGAGGGTAGAAACATTTTAAATATTATTACTACATAAATAAAAATAAAACAAAAGTATATAGAAAGCTTTTGAAGGTGATAGAGATGTATATGACCTTGACTGTGTGTGCAAATGGTCAAACTCATCAAATCGTCTAAATTAAATACCTACAGTTTTAAGGCTCTTTTTAGAGTAGTCCTAGGCTCAAAGCAAAATTGATAGGAAAGTACAGAGATTTCCCATATATCTCTTACCCCCCAAACATACATAGCTTCCTCTATTATCAGTATTTCCCAACAAAGTAGTACATTTATTATAATTGGTGAACTTATATTGACACATCATAATTACTCAGGGTACATAGTTTACAATGGATTTCACTCTTGAAGTTGTACATTTTTAAGTTTGGACAAGTGTATAAAGGCACGTATCCATTATTATAGCATGACAAAGAACATTTTCAATGCCATAAATAACCTTTGTGCTCTACCTATTCATCTCTCCCTACTCTCTAATTCCTGGAGACCACTTATATTTTTGCTGTCTTCAATTTTACATTTCAAAATATCATATAGTTAGAATCATACAGAATATAACCTTTTCAGAATAAAAGAATGGCTTATTTCATTTAGAAATATATATTTTATTCCCCCCATGTCTTTTTATGGCTTTATAAGTTATTTATTTTTTTTTCAGTGCTGAATAATATTCCATTCTCTAGATTTACCACAGTTTATTTATCCATTCACATTCAAAAGGAAAGCTTAGTTGCTTTCAAGTTTTGGCAACTATGAATAAAGCTCATGGAAACATTATATGCTGATTTTTGTATAGGCATAAGTTGTCAACTTCTTTGGGTAAATATCAGAAAACTCAATTGCTGAATCATATGGAAAGAGTATGTTTACTTTTGTAAAAACAAAACAAAACAAAAACACCAAACTTCCTTTCAGAGTTGTACAGTTTTGCATTCCCATCATCAATGAATGAAAATTCCTGTTGCTTAAAATCTTTACCAGCTTTTAGTGTTTGTCAGTGTTTCAAGTATTGGCCATTCTAATAGATGTGTAGTGGTATCTCATTGGTGTTTTAATATGCATTTTTCTGATGACATGTAATGTGGATCATCTTTTCATATGCTGATTTACATCTGTATATTTTCTTCAGTGAGCTGTCTGTTAAGATCTTTGGCCCATTTTTAAATTAGATTTTTGTTTTCTTATTGTTGACTTAACAGAGTCTTTTGTATATTTTATCAGATGTATTTTTTGTGAATAATTTTTCTGAGTCTGTGGCTTGTCTTCTTAGTCTATTGATGTCTGTTGCAGAATAGAATTTTTTATTTTAATAAAATCCAACTTACTAATTATTTTTTTCATGAATATTGCTTTTGATATTTTATCTAAAAAGTCATTACAACACCTAAAGTCATCTAGATTTTCTCCTTTAAAGGTTTTATGATTTTGCACTTTATATTTAGGTCTATGATCCAATTTCAATTAATTTTTTTGAAGAGTATAAGGTCTATGCCTTGATTCATTATTTAAATGTTGATGTCTATTTTTCCAGTATTATTTGTTGATGATATATCTTTCTTCCATTGTGTGATATTTGATCCTTCTCAAAATTTAGTTGACTATATTTATGTGAGTCTATATCTGGGCTCTCTATACAGTTTCACTGATCTGTTTGTCTGTTCCTTCACCAATACCACACTGTCTTGATTACTGGAGCTTTTTAATACGTCTTGAAATTGGGTAGTGTCAGTCCTCTGATTTTCTAATTCTCCTTCAATATTAAATAACTATTTTTTTTGCCTTTATATACACTTCAGAATTTATTTGTTTAATCTGCAAAATAACTAGGTGAGATTTAGAGCAGAACATGTTGGATCTATAGGTCAATTGGGAAGAACTGACATCTTGACGATGTCAGTTCAGAGTTTTGTATTTCTCTCATATGCATTTTGTACATATTTTATTAAATTTATAACTAAGTACATTATTTTTGAAGGTGTTGATATAAGTGATATTGTGTATTTATTTCAAATTCTTCTTATTCAATCCTGGCATTTAGGAAGGTGATGACTTTTGTATATTAACTTTGTATCCTACAGTCTTACTATAAAAATTTTTGTTAATTCTTTTGTATTTTCCACATGGACAATATGTTATCTATGAACAAAGTTGTCCTTCTTTCTAAGCTCTATACCATTTATCTCCTTTCTTATCTATTGCATTAGCTAGAATTTTCATTACTACATTGAAAAAAAAAATGGTGAGATATCCTTGCTTTATTTTTGATTTTATGGGAAAACTTCAAGTTTCTCAACATTAAGTATGATGACATTGTGTAGAGTTTTTTGTTTTTTTTTAAATTTCTTTTTTTTTGCAGGTATTCTTTGTCAAGTGGAGGAAGTTTCCTATAGTACTTAGTTTACTCAGAGTTTTTATCATGAATAGGTGTTAGAATTTTTCAAATCCTTTTTCTATCCATTGATAATATCATGTAAATTTTCATTTTTGATATGCTGATGTGTGGATTACATTAATTGATTTTCAAATGTTAAACCAGCTTTTTTTTTTTACCTGGTATAAATCCCACTTATCCATGGTGTATAATTCATTTTACACCTTGTTTCATATAATTTGCTAATCTTTTGTTGAATATTTTTGCATTTGATTTTATGAAAGATATTGGTCAATAGCGTCATCCCTTGTAATGTCCTTGACTGGTTTGGTTTCAGGGTAATGTTGACTGAATACTGTTTGAATGTATTCTCTCTACATCTACCCTCAGAAAGTGATTGTGGCTAATTGAAATAATTCTTTCTTAAATGTTCGGTAGAATTCACCAATGACCCTATCTCAGCTATGTGCTTTCTGTTTTGGAAAATTAATAATTATTAACAATTTCTTTAGTAGATACAGGCCTAATTAGATCATCTATTTATTCATATTTGAGTTTGTGTTTTTCACAAAACACAGCTTGTGTTTTTCAGGTCATTGATCTATTTCACCTAGGTTATCAGATTTGTGGGCATTGAGTTGTTCATTGCATTCTTTATTGAGCTCCTAGTCTGTGGGATCTGTAGAAATGCTACCTCTTTCATTTCTGATATTAGTAATTTATGTCCTTTCTCTTTGTTTCTTAGTAAGCCTGGCTAACGTCTTATTAATATATTCAGATTTTCAAAGAACCATGTTTTGGTTTCATTAATTTCTCTGTAGGTTTTCTGTTTTGAATTTAATTGTTTTTTGCTCTAATTCTTGTTATTTCCTTCTGCTTACTTTGGGTTAAATTTGCTCCTCTTTCTCTAGTTACTGAACCTAGAAACTTAGTTTATTGATTTTTTCTTTTTTTCTTTTTTTTCTAATGTATGCATTCAAGGCCATAAATTTTCATTTGTGTGCTGCTATTGTTAGATTCCATAAATTTTAATACATTGGGTTCTCATCTTCATTTAGTTTAAAATATTTACAATTTTTTTGAGATTTCTTCTTCAATCCATGTGTTATTTAAAAATGCATTGTTTTATTTCTATATATTTTGGGATTTTCTTGTTATTTTTTTGCTATTGCTTTTAATCACATTGTGATCTGAGAGCATACATTGTATAATTTCTAGTCTTTTGAATTTCTAAGGTGTGTTTTATGGCTCAAAAGGTGGTCTATCTTGATGAAAGTTCAATGTGAGTTTACAAAGAATATATGTTCTGTAGTTGTTGCATGAAGTAGTCTATAAATGTAAATTATATCTGATGATTGATGGTGTTGTAGATTTCAACAATTTTTAAATTGTTGCCCTAGAGTTTCCAATGTGCATTTGTAGTTCATCCAAGTCTACTTTCAAATAACATTATACCATTTCATAGGTAGTGTGAGTACCTTATGTGTATAATAACAATTTTTAAAATTCTAAATGCTTTCTCTTATTCTTCGTATCATTACTGCCATTAGCATAAATATACATAAGTATACAAAATCTGATACATCATTATTATTATTGTAAAAACTGTTATCTGTTAATTAATTAAGCAAAAGAAAATTAAAAGTTTTTGTTTTATACTCATTTATTCTTTATTTGATTATCTTTTTTTATGTAGATCTCAGTTTCTGACTGCTATTATTTTTCTACTCTTCAAATAAGTTATTTTAACATTGCATGCAATGCTGGTATCCTGACAATTTCTTGAATTTTAGTTTGTCTGAGAAAGCCTTTATTTCTCTTTTCTTTTGAAGGGTAATTTTACAAGGTACAGAGATTACTGGTGTTTTTATTTTTCTCTCAATAATTCCATCATTTTATTCCACTCTCTTATTATTTGTATGATTTCTGAGAAGTTAGATGTAATTTTATCTTTGTTCCTCTATAGATAAGGTTTTTGTTTGCTTGTTTTTAATTTTTTTTTAGTTTGAAAATAATGTGCTTAGGCACAGTTCTGTAGGCATTTATTTTCCTTCATATTTCTTGATTTTCCTGAATGTGTGATTTGCTCTGATTAATTTGGGGGGACATCTTATTATTATTGTTTCAAATACTTCTGTTCCTTTTTTTTCTTTTTCTAGTATTTTCATTCTATATATGTTACACCTTTTATAGTTCTATATTCCTTCAATATTCTGCTCCTTTTTTTTTCTATTTTTTTTTTACTTTTTCAGGTAGTTTTGAAGATATCTTCAAGCTCAGGGATATTTTTTATCAGCCATGTTGAGTCTACTAATAAACTCATTAAAGTTAGCCTTTATTTCTGTTGCAGCTTTTTGATATCTATCTTATTTTCAGTTCTTTCTTAGGATTTTCATCTCTCTGCTTATATTGCTCATTTGTTTGTGCATGCTGTCTACTTTATCCATTAGAGCCCTTAGCATCTTAATTAGTTATTTTAAGTCCCTGGTTTAACAGCTCCAACATCCCAGCCATGTCTGATTTGGTTTTGATGCTTACTGTCTCTCTTTTCAATTGTGTTATTTGTTTTTACAATGTAATTTTTTATTTTTGATAGCTGGACATGATGTATGAGGTAAGAAACTGTTGTAAATAGGCCTTTAGTTATACAGTGTAGAGGTAAGGTAAAGCGGAAGCCCTCTGTAGTCCTTGCTTAGGTCTCAGTCTTTTGCTAAACCTATGCCAATGGACTGTGAAATTAACCAGGGTTTCTTAGTTGTTTCTTCCTCTCTGGGTGGGAGAGGATATCAGAGAAATGCAAATTAAAACCACAATGAGAGATTACCTTACAATTGTCAGAATGACTATCATCAAAAACATGAACAAGCAAGTGTGTTGGCAAAGATGTAAAGAAAGAGAACCCTTTTGCACTATTGGTGGGTTGTAAATTGGTGCACCCACTATGGAAAACAGTATAAAATTTCCTTAAAAAATTAAAAATAAAACTACCTTATGAACCAGTAACTACACTTCTGGGTATTTATCTGAAAAAAAAAAAAAACTGAATTCTAATTTGAAAAGATATATGCACCCTATATTCACTGTGGCATTATTTATAATAGCCAAGATATGGAAGCAACCTAAGTGTCCATCAATAGATGACTGAATAAAGAAGGTGTGGTACATATGTACAATGGAATATTACTTGTCCATACAAAATAATTAAATCTTACCATTTGTGACAACATAGATAGATTTAGAGGGTATTATGCTAAGTGAAATAAGTCAGCAAAACAGACAAGTACCATAGGATTTCACTTACACGTGAAATCTAAAGAACATAATTAACAAAACAAAAACAGACTCATACATACAGGAATAAACAGATGGTAAATAAAGATATCCAAATGGCAAATTAATCCCTAGAAATGTTCTTAATATCATTTGTCATTTTGGAAATACCACAAGAAACCACAATGAGATGATTCTTTGGAATGGATAAAATTAAAAAGAATAGACAACACAAAAATTTGGCAAGGATGTGGAACAATTAGAATTTTTATACATTGCTCTTCAGGATAAAAAATGTCTGGAAAAGTATTTAAAATTTTCTATTTATTTATGGGCATTCATAATGAGCTTTTGTTAAAATTTTAAGTCATAGTGACTCAGGCTTGCTTAGAAATTGTTAAAATTGTAAGTCACAATCCCTTTTGAAAATTACAGAAAAGGGTATATATTTCAAGTTTAATGGGCAAAGAAAATTACTGTCTTTTAAATACACATATCATCATATATACTGAATGGACTATCAAATATTTTCTCTTTGGTTTTGTTTAAAATGCATCATGTCTTCCTATTGCTAATTCAATAAAATCCAAGCTTCTTATGAGCTCCTTAAAAGCTCTGCTAGGACTAGCCCTGCCTACTCTCTCACTTTGCTCTATTTACTCTCCTCTGTCACATGGTAGAACATATTAAGCTCTTTCCTATATCAGAGCCTATGTGCTTTTAACTCTATCTTTAATGGTTTTCCTTCAGGTTTTCATGACTATTTCTTATAATTTTTAGTTGACAAATTGTACTTTCCTGACCACCTCACATTCTCAATTGCTTTAATCTCTCTCATTAGACTATCATCATTCCTTCATATAACATCTAATATATTATCAATATTTTTTTGTTTTTGCTTTTGTTCACTTGTTTAGTGTTTGTTTCTTCCACTAGATTGAATTTCATTCTCCTTACAGGATATTGCATTTATCATTATTTCCCTAGGATTTAGCATGTACAAAGCACATATTGAGGGTGTCAATGTAAATTTTTAAAGTACAGAAATAAATCAATATTATTTATTATTATTAACAACTTATGATTCAGTATAAATAATTTCTTTATTTTTTAAAGCAATTTTATTTCAAAAAACTTTATTTTATTACCTGTATATTAAGAATAGGTATTTGGTTGGTTCTGTGGGAATAACAAAGGTTATGCAGCAGACACTTCCAACTTGAGTCTATAATGCATGTCTAGAAGGTCATGGTAAGCCAACAGAATTGGCTTTGTACAAAGAATATATACAATTCTTTTGGGAAAGGATAGGGTACTAGAATTAGCATTAAATAAGAAATCATCAACTACATATGCTTAGCAAAAAACAAAGCCTCAGTAGTCAAAATGAAAGAATTTGTAATAAAGCTCTCTCAGGGGTCAGCTTCCTTTCTTCAGGTAGGATAAAGCTTGATGTTTCTCTAAACTTCTTCTTAGCCTAATACCATGAACTCATATCTGAACTCTAGAAGAGGAAGATAGGTGCAACAAGTTAAAAGCGATTTAGCTGTTTTAAGACCAACTTTTTTGAGATATTGGAATCAGAAAGTAGATTACTTTGGGAACAGCAGGAGAGAATGGCATCGAGATTGGGGAAGGTAGAGGCAGCCTTCGTGCTTCGGTCCAATGCAGGCTCAGGTACAGAGGAACACAGAAGGTGGATGGATAGAAGCTATCCATCTGTCTAGTTATTTGGACTGTCAGTAGAAGATGAGAACTTGAAGTACTTAATGTTATTCATTAGACAACCCCTTTGGATTCAAAAAGTTAAGAAAGAAGACTTTGAGAGAAACTACTATTTGTAATACTTGATGGAAAAAGAAAAATTTGCTTATCATGATATGACTTAATTTTTACTTCCAGCCCAGAATGACCCAAGGTTTCACATAGCCTTTTGTTTTAAGAAGTTCAGACTAATTTATCTACAAGTTATAAAGTTTTTAAGCCCAAATATAGGTTTCTGAAGATCTGTAATAGGTATTAGCCTTACTACTTCCTTTAAGGGTGTTTAGAAAACGTAAATGTAAAAGAAAAGTGTGAAAATAAGGCATTACTTGAAAATTTAAAAGATGAACTATTACCATAAGAGGGTGTGAAGAAGTACTTTGAAAAAGCAAACTTTTTAAAAGAATTCAAATAAAAGACTACTATGGCTTATTGGGTTCCTTGTAGCTGCCAGAACTTTTACGAAAGTGAAAGGAGTCATCTCCTTACATAGGCAGTTCACTAATCAGAATCAGCAAAGATAACTTAGAAATGTACTGATGTTTAGTTTGAAAAGAGAATACAGAAAATAGTATCATATAAAAAACACTATTTAAGAAATTTAGATTATAATTTATATATATATTTTTTTTACCTTTACTAATTGATACATTTCCTAACCAATAAAATTCTTAAATTGTCTCAGTGCTTTTTGCTTTATAAACTTGCAACTTGCAGAGAATTATAACAGTATAAGATTATTAACATTTATTAATACTTACTTGTCATATTTTTATTAAAGTAATAAAGTTACTTCATAATACAATTTGGACATGACAGTTTTAAAAAGTGTTTCTAATTTTTTAATAAATACATACACATACAATATGTAAAATTAAGTTCATCACCTGCAGTATAAATCCCTGTATTCACTTAACATTTTTATAATTTCTATACTTCTCAATAGTCTTTAGAGTTTAAATTAGGTGGCATTCTAAGAAAAAAAATGAAAAATGCTCTTTCTGCATCACAATTTTTAATTACTCCATATATACTCTGTGCTTATTGTAAGTAACTTTATTAATTACAATTTTTTTTTTAGTGTTAGGGATTGTTGGCTTTAGTATTTTGTTTTCTTTTGAACAGGAGGTGTTAGACTTTATTGCCTAAAGTGGTACCATTTGTTCTCTGTGAAATATGGTTAGCCTCACCTTACTTTTTTATTAAGTGTATATTTATAACCTTTAGAACCAAATGTACTCTCTCTATCCACATGGCTAGCGTTTATTGTTTTATGTTCTGCACGCAAAGCTGCTTTTCTTAATAATAAGAAACAGCTGTTGTAAGCACAACAATGAATGCAAAGGGTCATACATGCTTAAATTAGATACAAGGGGAGCCAAGCAAGGCTAAACTCTTTAATTCTGTCTCACTCTTCCATGATTGATGCTCTCTAAAAAGAACAGTTATACACTGTGTTGAGATTTAACAGATGCTAAAAGGAGCCCATTCCAGTGTACATTTGTTAGGCAGCTGTGTTTTACACCAGCAGTGATTACAATGGGGAATCAATGTTTCCGTGACAGTAAGACTGACAGAACTTACACACAGCAAAACTAAGGTAAAATAATGGAAAATATCAGAGCAGTCCACAAATGCAATCAATCATTTCTATAGTACACACACACACACACACACACACACACACACACACATACATGAGTTAGATATCATTATATTGGTTTGTTTTTAATATTTCATATTTCACTTATTAAATCCAAAGCTCAATTCATTGCACAAATGATAGCTGAGTTTCTGAGTTATGTAGGGTAGTGGCTACAAGGCATATGGAACTATGTGTATTTTGAGAAAAAAATAGAAATAAACTTAGAATTTATGGCATATGGTACATAAGAATAGCAAAAAATTTTATTTCTATTTTAACCTTTATTTTCATGATTTTAAAAGTCATCTTTTGATTATGTATTTCATATTTTAAACTTCAAAAGTTCATATAAAACTAGTCATTTCTGATACCCATATCTACTAAAGAAGGAGGCAAAAACTACATATAAAATAATGTCTACAGTGGATTTATACACTATGTTTTCAAGGATTTACAGTTAAAATATAGGGTTTTTTCATCTTTTGGCTATTATGAATAATGCTGCAGTGAACATGAGAGTGCACATAAGTCTTTGGAATCTTTTCAGTTTTTTTGGATAAATACCCAAAAGTAGGATTGCTGAATTATATGGTAGTTTTATTTATAACTTCTGAGGAATCTTCATGCTGTTTTCCATAGTAGTTGCAACATTTTGTACTTCCTCCAACAGTGCACAAGTGTTCTAATTCATTTACATTCTCACCACCATTCATTATTTTCTGGAATGTTTTAATAATGCTTATTTTAATAGGTCTGTGGTGATATCTCATTGTAATTTAAATTTGCATTTCCCTGATGATTACTGATGTTGAGCATCTTTTTATATATCTGTTGGTTATTCATATGTCAACCTAAGCCTCCATGGACCAATAAATGAATAAATATGTGATACATACTACAATGGAATATTTTTCAGCTTTAAAAAAAGAAGGAAAGCCTGTCATATGTACAATATAGATATATCCCAAAGACATTATGCTAAGTAAAATAAGCCAGTCAAATAAGCCAGAATGAAGTATCTCAAATGGTCAAATTCATAGAAGCAGAAAGTGGAATTGTATTTGCCAGAGGCTTAAGATGATAGGGGAATGTGAAAGTTGCTGTTCAATGGGTATAGAGTTTCCATCAGCAATGTGGAAAAGTTCTAGAAATATACTGTATAACAATGTTCATATAGTTAATATGGTACCACTGACTTAAAATTTGATAAAAGAGATTTTGTGTTATATGGTTTTTTACCAAAAAATAGAATATAGAAAAATATTATAGTTTTGCATATATTTTCTTTCACATAGGTATATATTAGCATATAGTTCTTTAGTTTTATAAAATATTTTTCAAGTGTGTATTTCATAAGAAGTATTATTAGTCTGCTTGGGTTGCCATAATAAATTACTGCAGACCAGGTGGCTTAAATAAGAGACATTTGTTTTTTCACAGTTCTGGAGGATTTAAGTTCATGATCAAGGTTCTGGCAAATTTAGTTTCTGATGATAGCTCTCTTCCCGCCTTTTGTCCCAAAAGTCACAGAGGCATAGTTAATTTTATTAAATCTTTTTATTTCTATCTGTTCTCTAAAGTTAATAAATTTAAATAATCTATCTTCAAATTCGCTCCTTTTTTCTCTTATCTCAGTTCATCTGACAAGCCCATCAAAGATTTTTATTTTCTGTCATATAGCGTATTTTTCTATTATAGAACTTTAAATGAATTTGTTTTAGTTTTCTATTCTCTGATGGTATTACCAAATATTTTCTTATATCCATCCTTTCCTTTAATTTTTACATACTTTCAATAGCTGACTTAAAAGTTCTTATTAGCTACTTATACATTTGAGTTATCTTGGTTTTGGCTTATGTTTACTAATTTTTCTTGATTATTATATTTTATTGCTTCCATGCATGTCTAGTAATTTTTTTTACTGTCTGCTTGACACTATATATATGGATTATGTTCCCATTATTTAAGGTTATTAAACTTTTATGCTGACATACCTATTCATTTATACTAGAATGATTTTCTACAATTACTTTCTCCATCCAAAATTATTTTACTCCCAGGTATAGTCATAGCTTGGTCAATAAAACAATAAATATCCTAGGCAGTTTAAGTAGAGGGTGGCTCAAAGGAAATAATTATTTGCTTATAAACTCTTGGGATTACTAGAGGAGGGGAAGTAAAAAAAAAACCTCTCATCTTTAATTATAGTTTTTAGAGAATCAGGAGGATCCCACAGCTCCTCAAGCAAAAAATTTACCCAGCTATTAAAAGACAAAATTAAGCTTTTTATGAGGTTCTTGCAAAACTTTTCAAACTCATGTGTTCATGGTCTGCTTCTGGAGAAAGAATAATATTTTCCAAATATCAAATGAGTGGCTGGCTATCTTGGAAACTGGCACTGGAACACTGCTGGAAAAAATATTTTGAAAACTAGTTACCATAATTCTAGATTCTATCCTATATATCATCTCTCATAATCCTCAAAATATTGTACTGAGTTTTCCCCATCACTGTCTCATTGTATCTACATTGTTTTTGATTTTATTCATTTCTTTCTGTTTAATTGGTCTGTGCATTTTATTCTGTTGACTATTATTGCTTCTTGAAAAATATAGTCTTTTTGCTTTCTAAGATATTGTTCTGCTTTTAGGTTATTCCTTTTAATTTATTGCTTTTTCTCCAGGAAGTTCCTGCATCTACCTATTAAGATATATACTCCTTAAGTGTTAGAACTTAGTCTGAAATAGAAAGGTCATATAAAAGTTCATGTGGTAAGAAAATTTTAAGAAATCAATGACCTTAATTAACATAGCAACTACCATGTAAGGAAGGGTTGTTATTTTATAACTTTTATAATCCAGGGCCACGCAGTTACTTGTACATAAAAAGTGTTCAATAAACATATATTATATGATACATGAATTAAGAAATTGAAGAATCAAGGAAGAATCGAGGTAAACAGCTATGACAAACTGTCTTTGGTATGGAAGCTGCTCTTCCTTATATTTTAATCCTATGAATTGAAACAACCTCTAAAACAACTACTACTCAAGTTTTTCTCTTCCCTTAGTAAGTACAGATGATAAATTTGGGTATAGGAAAAGTGAAAACTTTCTACATCTCAAGGGATTACAAATAGTTTAACGAAGTATTGAATTACATTTTTTTTCACTTGGTCATTTATTCTTCTAGAATTTGGTGATAAAGTTCAATAGTAGCATATTAAATCTCTACAGTAAATAAAACAACAATAACAATAATAACAATAAAAGAGTCAAAACAATTTGGTCTAAAAACAAAAATATATATCTTTAACAAATGGTGCTGGAACAACAGGACAGCTCTATGGAAATAAAGACAGCCAATCTCCTCATCTTATATCATATTTTAGGAAATAATGTGTGATAAATTATGAATCTAAACATAAGAATTAGAACAATAAAACTTAGTGAATACAACAATGGAGTAAATATTTGAGATTTTAGGTGAGGCAAAGATTTCTTAGGGGACACAGAAAGTATAAAGTAGATTTTTTTAAAAAGTTAGGCTTTATCAGGATTAAATTTGGGGCTCATCAGAAAATGAAAGGAAAGAAATATTACCAAAAAAATAAATAAACTATTTACATACTGGAGAAAATATTTGAAACATTTATACCTGGGGGGGGGGAACTTACCAAAAGTAAGTAAGTAAGTAAGTAACACTTGCAGCCCAATAATATAAGCACAAATAAATCAATTTTTAAAAATTAAAAACAAATATTTTTCAAAATAACATATACAAGTGTCAAGGAGCATAAGTACTGAACATCATTAGGGACATACCAACTAAAACTATATGAAAAAAAACTACAAAAGTTAAAATGAAAAAAATTAGCAATGCCAAACATTGGAGAAGAGCAGGGGTTAACTGGAACTCTGATACATTTCTGTCTGTACTATAAAATGATACAACCATGTTGGAAAACAGTATAGCAATTCCTTCAAAGAAATTAAACATCCATCTACTCTACTACAGGGATTTCAGTCCTATATATTTAGCCAAGATAAATGAGACTATATGTTTGTAGGACAATTTGTATATTAATATTTATAATGGCCTTTATTCGTTATATCCAAAACCTAGAAACAATCCAAATTCCCATAAACAGGAATATAAAAAGTGTTTTATATTTATACAATGGTCTACAACATAGCAGTTAAAAGAAACAAACTTATTGATATATGTAATGACATGAATAGATCTCAAAAATATTGGGCTGAGTAATAGAAGCCAAATAATAAAAAGAAAGTACTCTATGATTTCATTTATCAGAAAATATAAGTTATAAGTCCCTCCCATACTGACAAATGATAGGATTATAAAAAGGCATTGGTTATTGGGCCTTATCTTTAAATTCTACCTCTCGCACTAATCTATGGTAATAGATATCAGATCAATGGTTTTTCTGAAATGGGGAATTGACTGGGAAGAGACACAAGTAAACTCACTGAGATAATGGAAATGTGTCCTTAGTAATTTTAAAACTGATTGAGCAGTACACTTACTATCTGAGCATTTCTATGTACATGAATTATACCCATATAAAAATAAATCATAAACTAATTTATTCACATGTAAATATATGATTTAAAATGTACAAATAATTTAACATACACGGTGTATTATAATTTTCACAGCCCTATTTTTTATTACCATTTTTAAATTTTTTTATTCCTATTTTACAGTTTAGAAGATTAAAGTTTCAATCTCTTAAGTAATGTAATTATGATCTCATGGTTAATAAATAAGAGCCATCATTCTTCTTTTTTAGATTTGTCTAATGCAGAAGCCAGGAGCCCTTTCTCTGAATTTTATATTGGTAGATAACTTTTTTCCCCCAGAAATTCCAGTTATTCTAATTATTATGATGAATCTGATGGTGAATGGAAATATATTGTTTTTTTGTTTTGTTTTGTTTTTAACAAACTAGTTTGATGCCTAAAGGGAAAGATACAGTTATGGAATGGATAAAATTATAGGAGATCTTGAATTAACGGAGCTATATTTTGTCCTTATTAATATTCCAGGTAATCTATTCTTGCTCTTATAATTTAAAAATTGTCTTGCTATAGGAATTATTTTTATATGGATGGTTTATCAGTTACACAAGTCTACACATGCATATTTATGAATTTGAAAAGTACAGCAAGCAACTTCTATAAGTTTTTGTTTGCTCTAGGTCAAAGCTTTAAACATTAATTGTTGCCTACTGAGACCATAAAAGTGTCCAAGATTTGACAATGGCTATATCAGCCTTGCCCACCAAGGATGGCTACTGCATATCCAGAAGATTCAGGCAATTTTTACTAATATTAAATTAAGGCTTATTAATTCTTATAGTTAATAAGCAGGGCAATCTTATGTGTTTATGAGAATTAGATCCAAATCTTGCAAGAAAAGACCCTACTACCAAAGGACATCATTAAGGAAATAACACCATTAGGCTCAGCAGCATTCTGCCTTGAGAGGACATTTGTCATGGATGCAATAGTCCTCTTCATCCTACTTGAAACAAACTGCAATCTATAAACAGAAATGTAGTTAGCACCTCCTCAGAAAAATGACAAAAAAAGTTAAATGGTGAACCTATACATATAGAAGGCTATTCTGGTAGTCTTACTGTTCTGCAACATTGTCATGATTGTATGCTTATACACATTTTCACCACATTAAGTAAAATTTAATCACTAGAACAGGGAAAGTTACAACTGATCAATTAACTTTTTCATAGTAAGCATGTTTGATTCACAAAAATATTTCTATATCTTAATTCAACAGAAATCTGAAGTATCTTGTTATCATAAATTCTGAGGAGGGGAAGATAAACTTAGGTTTGGAGATGCTCATTGTAATAGTGGAGATCCGTTAGAAAAGTATAATCACTCTGAGGATTATGAAATAGGGAATTTATTATAATTAATATTCACCTTATTGTGGGAGGAAATATGGAAGAAATGTCTGAAAGGGAACACTAATCAGGGAAAGTACCCATCAACTCTGGCTCAGGAGAAAGAGCTGGAGCTTGCAGGGAAACGTGGAAACTAGCCATGGCTATATTCAACTGCTTGCTTGGAACTAAAAGCAGAAATTAATGTGAAGTCTGTGAAAGATCACTGACACTTTATGGTTACCCTCTGCATAAATTTGGAGCAAAATGTCTGGTGGTGAACTTGTGTCAGGAATGATGGCAGCTGGGAAAGAGAATTAGATGAGAAATGGGAAAAACTGAGGACAAAGTGGAATACACTGTTAGCTCTGCATCTGCCTCTTCTCATTTCTAAGTAAAAACGACTTTCAGAGAATAGTGACTCATCTTCACCTTTCCAATTTTGTGTAAATTTACTTTTGTCCAAGTCTATGCTGGTACTTGAAAAAAAGAACTATTACAAGAAACAGTTCTTGGAAACAGCAAGTTAGTAATAGAATAGTATAGCACATAAGAGAAGGTTAAGTTCTAGAAAGAATGTTGAGGAGACAACAGAGCTTATTTTGAGCGTACAGTAAAAACACAGACACTAAGAGAACAGTTGAAACTAGGTCAATAGCAAGAAGTATCAAATTCAAGCACGAGTAGGCTGAGGAAAGGAATTTGGGGAAAATCTGAAGTTTGTGATATCAAGATACCCCAAAACAGAAGAATTAGGTCTTAGTTTGATAGAATTCAGGTACATTTCTATGGATAGCTTTTGTTGTGGTGAAATTTTACCATAGACAAAAAGTATGCCTTGCTATCTCAAAGTGGACTAAAAGTGAATTTATAACATCTTAGGATCCTTTCTAAGCTCATTCCCTTCTGTGTTCCAATAAATATTTGTGTTTCATGGCTTCATTATTTTCCTTTGTGAAAATATCTCTACACATGCACACATCTATAAGCAACATTTAACCTATTTGCACATTTTGTTAATGATATCATACTGCAAAAATCCTTCTAAAATATGTTTTTCTTTAATATTAGGTTTTTGAAATTTATCCACATTAATATACATGCTATAATATGCACGTTTTAATTTTTGTATCATATTTCACTGCAGAGACACAAGAAAATAAAATTATCATTGTATTGTTAATGGACATTTAGTCTGATTCCAAGATTTAACTATTGAATATAATGCTGTTATGAACATTCTTGAACATTTTACCTTGTGCATGTGTGACAGCTTCTCTGGGATATATACCTAAATGAATTTTATGGGCAGAAAGGAATGTTATTGTTCACCTTTATTTTCCATGCCACTTTATTTTCCATGGAATGTGATAATTTATATTCTCACCAGCCATGTATACAACTTTCTATGGCTCAACGTAATTGGCAGACACTTGGTATCATTAGCATCCATTTTTTTGCCAATCTAAACAATGCGAGACGATATTTCATTATAGTTTTAATTAAAATTTCCGTAATTACTTGTGAGTCTAAAACATTGTCATGTTTTTATTGGTTATTTGTGGTTTGTTTACAGTGAATTGTCCACACATATCTTTTGTCTAATTTCCTGTTATGATTTTTTTGCCATTTAATTATTGTAAGCATCCTTACGTATTGTGAAGATTAATTTGTTGACAGTTATAAGCATTGAGAAAACTACAATTACATGACTTTTATTTTCATTTTGTTTTTGCAAATTTTAATGCACTTAAATTTATCATCCATTTCCTTTATGTTGTTATATCTCTATCTCTATCTACCTATTATCTATCAATCTATCTATTGTCTATTATCATCTATCTTCATAATTGTTATCATCATCATCTATCTAATCTATCTACCATCTATTGATTATCTATCATCTATCATCTATTATCATTATCATCATCATTATTATTATTATCTATCTATCTATCATCTATCATCATCCTTCTACATTTTAAATCTTCACAAGCTTTCTTTCCAAAACAAAATTTTCATTCATCTAGAAATATTTTTTGAGTATGAATTCAATATTTTTCAAATGTAGATATTTTATTTCCTGACTCAATTTACTGAATAGTCCACTTTATTCTTTATCAACTTTTAAAACATTTTATTTTAAAAAATATGAAATCTGAAAATTTGAAAAAATAGTACAATAAATATCCAGATATATTTTTTATTCAGATGTATTAATTGCTATTATTTTACAGCAGTTTCTTTTCTGTGTGAATTTTAATATATATTTGAATATATATACTTATAGATACTATACATTATACATACATAATTAGTGTTTTGTGTTTGTGCGCGTGTGTGTGTGTGTGTGTGTGTGTGTGTGTAAGTGGGGAGAGGTCTTTGGTAATATTCCAAAAACAGTATGCTTACCTGGTACATTTTTTCTTATATAAAATTTGCAACTGACATTTAAGTATGCTGTTAACTGAATTAGCAAATGAAACTGAAGACGTATTTAAAAATTAGTTCACCTTCATCCATTAATTTATTCATTCAGATTTGCACATTTATTTTTTGTTGAAATTTAACATACACTAAGAATCACCAATCTAGTGTATTTTTTTTCAACAGATTGAGAATATGAAGCCTCAGAATTATTTGGTGATTTGTCTAAGGTCAAACTGCTGATAAGTGGTGGAGTTGTAATTCTGACTGCAAAGACCATACTCTTTGCATGAAACAGAAACGAGCAAAACTTGATTCTTGTTTCAACTGAGGAAGGAAAATGAATTTTAATATTTTTCAGGAAATAATGGCAGGAGCTATAACAAAAATTCAAGGTCTTCTAGAAACAATTGATGCTGCCTATTGGATAAAGAATATCTCACTTGAGGAGATGATAAATAAGCAGATATGCAAGGAGGATAGGATTGGGGCAGCTGGAAATGGCAGAAAGACTTTTGGGAATGAGAGCCGCATGCAGTGAGGGGTGTTGCACAGATCACAGAGGTGTGGAGAAAGGGAGGTACTTACTTAGAAAGCCTATTATTCAAACTGATGGTCTTTGACAAAGACAGTGTTAATTGTGTGTAGGTGGGAAGTAGAGTAGTTAAAAACGTAAACTGGAAACTTTAAGATCCAAGAGATAATTCCTACAATAGGTGGAAAAGTGTAAAAAAAAATTCAGAGTGCCTCAAAGACCAGTCCAGGGGATCTCTGAAATATTTACTGTGAGCAGAGCTAACTCTTGAGGTAGAATGTATAGCTTCAGTGCTCTGTTATCTAGTCAGAATTGAGGAAGAGTTTACATTGGATAGCCCAAAGATGCAGTGCCCACTGTTCCACATTTACAAGGGAGTTCACCTATATTTCCTGGGGAGTCATTTCCTGATCTTGTTCCATGATTTGGTTTTATTTTTATAGACAATATTATTTGAGACATCTGTTTTTATCTCGTCTTTTCCCCCAATCTGCTCTTCACCCTGGGAACTAAATGACTTACAGTTTATATGTATTACAAAAAATGGTGACCCTTGATAGAATATGGAATATATTATAACATATTCCTAGGAACCCTGTAGCTAAGCACAAACTTAGGAAAATATTTAATTTTTATTTCAAACCTCTAGGTGTTGTGTTGCCACTTGGAGATAGATGAGATATTTTGTGAAAGGTGGATGAGCACAACACTATTTAGACTGAATGTGACTACTGGAGTTTCCACTTTTATGTTCTGGAGGACTTTGAGGATGACTGGAATTTACCCCACTTAGCATCTGTTCTGCAGTAGTCATGGCAATTCAAATTTCATACCTGTAATTGGCTTGATAATAGAAATATGACTCAATTTTAGCCAAAACTATGCTGTAAAGTCTCTAGAAATGGTTTCTTTACTTCTTCAAACCTCAGAGATCAACACCTTCATTTACTCTGGTAGTTACTGTGTCAGAAAGTGATGCCTAAAATGGTGGCAAAATACTGCTGCTATCCTTCTTATGTTTCCCATTTATGTCAAATTGGAAGTAAGAAAAACATAAAATTCTCAAGATCATGCTTAGAAACTCTATCAACCTTGGAGACTAATCATTTCATAGACTTCTATTTCAAACAGTGATCTATATTCTTTTCTGTAAATTTGAGTTTCCATCTCATATAATTTCTGTTCAGACTAAAAGATATTTTGTTAATTCTTGTATTAACAAAATTCTTCAGCTTTCATTTTTCTAAAAATGTCATTTAAATTTTTCCTTTCAAAAATATTTTCAGGTTTTCCAGTCAAGATGGTGAAGTGGATAAATGATGTGCTTGCCTCCTCTCATGACCACATCAAAATCACAACTAAACTAAGAACAATCATTATTTAGAATTTTCTGAAGGTTAGCTGAACAAAAATCCTACAACTAAGGACATACAGAAGAAACCATACTGAGACTGGTAGGAGATGTGGAGACATAAAATGGGCTAATCTCAACTCATGTGAGATAGTTAAAAACTGGGAGAAATATCTTGGCTATGGAGGTGCCCCCAAAGGAGTGAGGGGTCCCAGCCCCCCGGCAGGCTCCCCAGCTTAGAGAACAAGTGCCAGAAAGAAAAGGCCCCACTACTTTCTGTCTTTAAAACCAGCAGAGATTGTGGCTAAAAGACAGAGAGCTCCTGGAGTCCCAGGCATTCCTCTTAAAGCTCTCTCTCAGACAGAAGTGCTAGCAGAAGCCATTTTTTCTTTGTTGAGCCCTCCTCCTAGCCAGCATGCAGACACAGTTGGCCACCATATATGAGTAACAACTTAGTTAACAGTCTTTGCCCTGCCATATGAGTCCCTGAAACCCTGCCTCTCCCAACTTTCAGGCCCACCCAGCACTCTTCCAGTGGCTTTTCCATACAAACGACCTATCTTGGTGCATGCTGCAAACTTTCCAAAGATCTCTCAAAGGTTCATAAACTCCAAATAAGCAGCATCTGTCCTGTCATGCCAAATACTCTTTATAAGTAGCTCTAAGCCTGGCACTCAAATGACAGACAGCCTTGGTTTGTGATTGCCTCTCCCAGGCACTTTCAAGCCCAGAACAAGTAGCAACCATCTTAAGATCACTTTGTAGCTCATACAAATTGGCCCCAGATAGGGCACAAGCAGAGGCTGACCTTGGCTTACAACAGAGCCCCTCATAAGGGCCCAAGAACCAAGACAACTGGTGGCCAGCTTCAGACCACACCAGAGCATCACCCAAACACCTCTACAAATGACACACCCAAAGAGCAGCCTGAGCAGGCATCAGAGCTCTGCTAAAGCAAATCCTGCTCCATAGGGTCAGCCCCTTCACAGAAGCTCCTCCACTCCAGCCAGTCCTCACAAGCAACAGCCCTGAAAGTCAGTCACTCCCATTGACATGTCAACATTGACCAAGGGTCAATGACAACAGTAGAGCACACAGAAAGGCTACACCTGGAGAACCCATCTCAGGTGACCAGGAGATTGCAACACTGGGCCGCACAGGACATTTACTACATAAGGCCATTCCATTAAGACTGAGGGAAATAGCAGCCCTAACTAATACATAAAAATAGAGGAGTAGTCAAAAGGGGGTGACAAACGTGTTCCATGTGAAAAAAATAAACAGAACAGTGCTCCAGAAAAGTAATTAAACAAATAAAAACAAGCAATCTACCAGTTGCAGAATTTAAAACGCTGCTTATAAGGATTCTCAATAAAATTGAAAGTAGATGAACTCAGTGAGAACTTAACAAAGAGTTACAAAACATAAAAATTGATATAAAAAACATAAAAACGAAAAAGTGAAAAATAAATAATACAGTAACTGATATGAAGAATATATTAGAGGGAATTAATAGTGTATTAGATAAGCTGATAATTGAATCAGTGATTTAGAAGATAAGGTAGCAGAAAACACCCAATCAGAACAGTGACAACAACAAGAAAAAGATTCCAAAAAAAAAAAAAATGAGGGTAGTTTAAGGGGCCTCAGGGACAATATTGAGCATACCAACGTTCTCATCTTAGGAGTACCAGAAGGAGAAGAGAGAGAGTGAAAAATGGAAAACCTGTTTGAAGAAATAATGGCCAGAGGGATTGGCATGGCATAGTCAAAATCATGGAAAGAAAGAACCTACATTAAAGATTACTGTACCCAGCAAAGCTATCATTAGAATCAAAGGACAGATAAAAAGCTTCCCAGACAAGGAAAAGGTAAGAGTTCATCACCACCAAACCAATATTACAAGAAATGTTAATGGGACTTCTTTGAGAAGAAGAGATATAATAATAAAAATTATGAATAATAAAATCACAATAACTATAGAACTATCAATAATTACTTTAAATATAAATGAATTAAATGCTCCAATCAAGCAATAGGGTGGCTGAAAGGAAAAGAAAACAAAACCTTTAACATATTTTGCCTACCAGAGACTCACTTCAGAGCAAATGCCTCACACAAACTGAAAGTATAGGGATGAAAAACATTATTTCATAAAAATAGAAACAAGAACAGAAAGCTGGAGTAAAATATTCATACTAGACAAAATAAACTTCAAAACAAACGTTATTACAAGAGACCAAGAAGAATCCAGTAACCCCACTTCTGGGTAATTATTCAAAGAAACCCAAAACATTAAGGGATGTTTATCCATCTTTTCATTGAAGCATTATTTAAAATAGCCAAGATATGGAGGAAACCTGGGTGCCCATCAGTGGCTAAATAGATAAAGAAGAGGTGATTACACACACACACACACACACACACACACACACACACACACACACACTGAAATATTATTCAGCCATGAAAAAGAATAAAATCCTGTCATCTGCAACAAGATAGATGGATATTGTGCCAAGTGGAATAAGTCAGACAGAGAAAAACAAATGTCATATGATTTCAGTTACATGCAGAATATAGAAAACAGGATAAATGAACAAACAAGAGAAGCAGGTTCATAGGTATGAAACCCACTTTGACGGTTGCTGAGGGTGGGTAGAGAATGGGTAAAGGGGGAAGGGAGTAAAGATGTACAAACTGGTAATTTCAAAATGTTATGGAAATACAGAATATACAATGGGGAATACAGTCAGTAGTATTGTAATAACTATGTATGGTATCAGATGGGTACTGGATTTATTGAGGTGATCACTTCCTAAGGTATGTCTATCCCTGTGCTGTGCACCTGAAACTAATATGCCAACTATAATTGAAAAATAGAAAAAAACATTGACAAAATATGTCAACAATATGTTAACTGTATATAAAATTCCTGTCAGTACTTTTTCTTTCTTTTTTTTTTCTTTTTTTTCTTTTTTTAACCTTTCAATTATTTTTATTTTATTTTATATTTTTTAGACGAAATAAGGCTTATGACCTCACAGATTGCAAGGACCTTGTCAACTTACAATCTCTTATTTATTTTTTATACTTATAGCACCTGGTCTTCTTAGGTGGTCTCCCATCCAAGTACTAACCAGGCCCCACCCTGCTTAGCTTCCGAGATCAGACAAAATGCATTACCTATATTTTTGATCAGAATAATTGTTTGTTTTGTGCAAGAGAGAATGGTCAGCACCATCCTGGGTCACCAACCACAAGAAGCTAGTACTTTATCAGGTGACAATTAAAAATGTCTGCAGACATTGACAAATATCCACTGGTTAGAAAACTTACCCCCTTACCCCCACTCCCATTCTGAACCACTGCTCTATGATATGGTTCTTATTTCTAATATGTGGTAGTGATCTTTCTGCTATCTCAGCTAGATGCCACAAATGTGTTAAAATTAAACATAGAGACAGTACATGAAAATTTCCTGAGCAGACAAAACCATTTAAGCCACACAAGTAAATGTATTTAATGAACATATGCAAAACTTGGGTTACTTCTTATAAATGCCTCTGATAATTGTGAAAGAAACAAATTAGTCTCCTAAAAATGGCATAATATGATCACTTTTAACCAGTCCTTGCCACATGAAAATCCTCACTGTGATGAGCAATCATTGTGAAGTTTAACCAACTTCTTTGTTTTCATTTTGTAAGCCATCCTATAACATCATGACCCTGAACTTCATATCAGCTTTAAATTTGAAAGCTTCAGCTTCATAAATTATTCTTAAATGTACAATAAACTCTTACTAAATACCATTTAGTGATTGTGTGGTTTTAATTTTGCTATTTCTGGATATTTGACAAACGTTAATAGTTCTGACAATTCTGGGTAGGCCGGAACTCAAATCTTTCCATTTTTCTCTTCTTACCAATACAATTTTGCCAATGCAATGCAGTATCTCTATTCTGTTTTTAACCCAATTGTTGCCACTTCCTGGAAAGCCTCAGCTTATCTTACTCCCTGCATGTATAGCTAACTTCTCAGTCATGACACCTCAACAAGCTCCTGGATGTACCTCTTAAGGCATCTCTTTTTGTAATTCCTCCTCTCTCTGATATTTCAATTCAGAAGTCTCATCATTGCCTCACCAACTCAGTGAAATCATGCTCTATTCAGACTCTAGTTTTCTGGAATGTGGTCAGAATATTGACCATAGACAAAAACCTTGGTAATTGTAAACTTTCCTTTCTCAGAATTGTAGTGTTATTTTGTCTGTTGACCTAAAAATGATTTTATATATATATAGTCCAGCTTAAAATTGTTTATAGCAAGTGAATAAGTTTGTAACTAGATATTGCATTATTTCTAGAAGCATAATTAGGTATTTATATATATATTAAATATTTGCTCACATTTTCTTCACAGAATTTTATTGAGTTTTTACATTTTTAACCATAAAATTTAAAAAAAAGATTAAAATTCATTATAGTTGTATAATTTGAATCATTAGCAATTTTATTAGTGATTGTTTTCCTGGATCTTCTCTCTTTAATATAAATGATTAGCTTCAAAGAAAGATTTGCATCTTTTCAATTATTTAAATCAAAGGCTCCTTCCTTTCCTCTAATTCTTTCCAGTTCTTGATGCCAAAAAAACCCTCAAACTATTGGATAGTACAAGAACTTTCTTCTGTCATTTCTCATTTATATCTTATGGAAAAGGTAACAGGAAAGAAAGATTTCTTATTTTGCCCTACTGTCTCCCCTTAAAAGAAAAACAAAAACTATTTACTGGACCTACTAAAATAAAACCTGAAATACATTTATTTTCACCATAAGTCATTGCTTTTTCACTGTAGCCTCTAGTCAGAAGCGGGAAAAAAAATTACTTGTTTGAATTTTGCCTGTTTCTACAGAAAGCACCAATTTCTAATTAAATAATCTTTATTAAATTATTTCAGGAAATTTCAGCTACAGTTTCTCATAGACCTTTTAATTTTACTATATTTCTTGCAATATATCTAAATGTTGGAATAAATTTTTGAAGAGCAAATAAATTGACCTTATTATTAAAGTATTTAAATCACTAATTACTGAAAGCCTGCTGCTTTATGCAAAGCACAGATTTGGTTTCTTACAGGGTCCTTTGATCTAATGAGGAAAAGCAAGACATGAAAGTAAGTATTTTAGGAATAAATAGTGGAATATTTAGTGAAATAAAAAGTGTAAAGACAAAGTGCTGAGTGTGGAAGGAGTAGGGTAAAACTTGTAAATTGTATGTAATGGCATGAGACCATTTTAAAATCTCTGTTAGAATAGATTTACTCAGGCTTATGGGGCAGAATAGAATATTTCCTTGTGAGTGTTGGGGCGACATAAGGGACACTATTTAAAAGCTATATGATATTTAAATTTCATCATCATTCCTGTTTCTCACAAATAATTGCCAGTCAACATATAATTGCTACCTGGCAGTTTTAGGGGACAAAAGGGGTTTCTAATCTTGCAGGCATAGTTTTCAATCCCAGCTCTGATAAAAAATATTTGTGAGTGTGGACTCTTCATTATTTATAAAATGCAAAAAGGGTTGATATGAAAAATGCCTAAAATAATATGTAAAATACCCAGCACAATTTGTCATACAGTGACTATATATTATATAAAGATTTTCTTCCTTTTTCTTGAATAAATTGACTTGTATACTCCACAGAAAATACAAAAATCCAAGCCATAGTTTGTTTATAAGAAGTTATTCTTATAATTTCAATTGTTTCTAAAAAAATGGCAGTTAAAAATAGACTATTATCATTTATCTCGATATCACCTATTTTATATCAAAAACATGAGACTAAACCTTATGTGCCCAAAACAGTAATTCTTATTAAGTATTTATTCTGTAAATCCACTATAATATAAAACATAAGGAAATGTAATATATTGATAGCAGTCCAAACCCTATTCACAATGATTTTAAATTATTTAGTTTCCTCCAAGTTCTCCCGACAAACTACTTATTAACTATAAAAAGAAAAAAATATATATATTTATAGTGCAGAAGCTTGGAAGATCTCATTTTAATAAATAATCAACATCAATATCACCAGAAATGGAACACATTGTCACTGGTGTCAATTCATAGAATGCAATATTTTGTTGGGAAGTACTTTGAGGCTATAAAAATATCTTGTTCTTCATTATATTCTGTCAGTAAAGATTAATAAAACCTTTATTTTATAGTTTATAGTTTATTACTGTAGTTGTATATTTTTTGATGCTTAGACTGTCTCTGTCTTGGACAGTGAGAGAATCTTCAAGCTATTTCTAGGCCTTTTTGATTTGACTTAACTATACTTGAAGCACTTTAATATTTTATAGCAAAACCAAATGTTCTAGGCTCCTTTGTAATTTTCCTGAGCCAGCTTTGGAATCAACCATTTTTTTCAAAAGAGTAATACTTTATTTTATTTTATTTTTAAATAGAGGTTGGTATATAAAGCTATCTTCTGAAGTGTGCTCAGAGGACAAAACTGGTGACTAAATACATACATATATTTAGTAATAAATAAATATATATTTTTATTTCTTTACTGATTTATATTTATATTGAAAACAATGAGTTCATACTACTATACCATCAATATCCCATGGCTTACTAGTCATTTCTCTCAATTTGTGACTTCCTTCTCAGATAGTTAAGAAACGTGGTTCCTGTTACATACAATGCATTTCTTTATTTCAATGATTTTCCTGTACATTACAAAATCATCATCACTGTCTTACTATGTAGATGTCCTTCTCTCTTTGGTTAGATTCTGAGATGCTGTACCAAGGTGCCATCATATGTGAGTATCTTCTTTAGCTTTGATTTTCATCTTCTACCCTGTGCTGGGCAGCAGCTCATACACCACTTCAGGCCACTGCAACTCTGAAACCCCATGTCATACCATCCCTCCATTTCTCATCTTGCTTGGACTCTGATTTTCATTCTAAGCTACCCTCTCCACTTTGAACTGCTTTCTCATTTGAGGCTGGCTTAAATTAACAGTCTGGACTACTGCGATTGTTCTAAACCCAGATACATACAATGCTCAGTCCTGCTAAATCCTTTAAGACTACATTGTTCAGGAGGGGAAGGGGGAAAAATCAAACAATAAGGAAATAAAGGGGAAAAATAGAAAAAGGAAGAAAAAGAGGAAGTCTTGGTTCTTTTTTCATATCATTTATAAAAAAGAAATTTGCACTAATAGCCTATCATGTGTATTAACAACTTCCCATGTAATAGACTTAGGGGAATTCAATTGCTTCTTTTACTTGTAGAACTTATAGTTAAATATACAACATATATATTGGGGAAAAAAAAGCATTTTTTAAATTTCTGGGGCAACTTTAAATTATTGGCTTTGAAACTATCATAGTTCATTGTGTGTGTGTGCATGTGTGTATGTGTGTGTGAGTTAAATAATATAAAGAGCTAGAATATAAAATTCTATTTAACTATGTGGGATTTATTATTTAGACATAAAAGACTGTATATTATTAACACACTATATATAATGTGCTAATTATATGCCACACACTTTTATAGATTCTTTCTGTAAACTTGTTTAATATTTACAATGGACTCATGTGTAACATTGTATTCATATATTCTTCTATAGATGAAGAAATGGATGCAAATTCAATTTAAGTGAAGACTTCCACTTCTGGGAAGAGGTAGGCCCATTTCCCCTGTTCCTACAATTTTGTACAACCAAACTGGTAGCCATTATTTATAATATAAACGTAAGACACCAAAGGTGAAGAGAATGAAGCAGATTGACTTGGGACTTTGGGATTTGATGAATGACATGGTGCTGAATTCCCCAGATTTTCTTTTGCTTTATATATTTCAGACATTAAACCAAAGAAGACAGCAATCTGGAAATGCCGAAAAGAACAGAAAAACAAACAAACAAACAAACAAACAAAACCTTCCCTTAAGCCAGTTATCTCTAACCAAAGGGCCAGGAAACTTATAGAGAAAAACAGCTGTACTCCATTCAAATGCCATAGGAGAAAACAAACAAATGTGTCCCCACCCACCCACCGACAAGTAAAGGTTAGAATTTCACCTTTTCGAAGCTGTAATGACACACTCGTGATTCAAAATGTATTGTGGACCTACAAGTAAATGATTAAACTTTTGAAAAAAATATAGAGAAAAGCTTTAAGATCTGGGAATAGACAAAGAGTTCTTAAATTGGATATCAAAAGAATAACCCATAAAAGAAAAAATTAATAAATTAGAGTTTATCAAATTAAAAACTTTTGCTTTGATAAACACCTTCTTAAAAGGATGAAAAGACAAGCTACACGCCAGGATAAAATGTTTGCAAACAACATATATCTGTTAAAGGCCTAATATTTAGAATATGTAAAAAACTCTAAACTCAACCAAAAAACAAAAAGTTGAATTAAAAAATGGGCATGGACATTTCACTGAAGATATACAAATGACAAGCAAGCACATGAAAATTTGTTCATTATTATTTGTTGTCATGAAATGTAAATTAAATTTATAATAAGATATCACTAAACACTTACTAGAAAGAGAAAAAATAGTGATAAAACAAAATGTTGGTTAGATATAAATAAACTGGATCACTTAAGCATCGCCAGTTGGAATACAAAATGACAATTCTAGATCACAAATTGCTAATGTCTTAAAAAAAATAAATAAACAACAACAAAAAAACTACACTTACTATGACATACAAGGGCAAAATTGCACTCCTGAGTAATTTCCCAAAGAAATGAAAACTTACGTTTAGACAAAAATCTGTACTCAGTACTTATAGCAGTTTTATTTGTAATAACCACAAACTGGATAAAACCCAGATGTTTTTAAATTGGTGACTGATTAAACAAATTGTGGTACACCCATACCATAGAGTGCTGTTCAGCAATAAACCATTATATTTAAGGTCTATTATACACATAGCATCTTGGATGACTCTCCAGATAATTATGCTGAGTGAAGAAAATTAATCTCATAAGGTCCATACAGTATTATTCCAGATATATATAACAAAATCATAGAAATGACATACAGATTAGTGGTTGCCAGGTGTCAGGAATAATGAGGGGAAAGCTGGGAATGTGGTGAAATGAAATGGAAGTGGCTATAAAGGAGGAGCAAGAGGGGTTCTTGTGGTCATGAAAATGTTCTCTTTCTTGACAGTATTAATCTCAATATCTTGGATATCATATTATACTATGGTTTTGGAAAATATTACCATTGGGGGAAACTGGCTATGTATGGAATCTGTTTATATTATTTCTTAAAACTGCTTATGATTACACAATTAATTCAGAGAAAAAAGTTTAATAATAAAAATAATAAAGATTAAGTGAGTGGTAGAGTTGTACTACCAGTCTCTAGGTCCTACACACTTAACACTACACTGTAGTGACATGCAATGTTTGTCCTGACTTTGTATGGTTTCGTGTTTTTTTTTTTTAATTTTATTATTAGTTTCAAGTATACAGTACATTGGTTAGACATTTATATAGTTTATAAAACAATGCCCCTAATTGTTCTTTCTCTCTTCTGGCTCTCCACCTAGCCATTACATTAATGCTAATTGCATTTCCTATGCCGTTCTCCCATCTCCATGACCAAAAGTGTTTTGTTGTATTGTCTTCATTTTCTGATAGTATGATGATAGTTTGTAACTTAAAAAAAAATATTCTTTGCAGTTAAGTCCAAAAGAACACAACTATAAAACTTTATGATTTAATGTGTATGTATTCTTGGTATTTTATGGAAAAAGGAGGTATTTAATCAAAGAGTTAATAAAGGTTAAATGAATAGGGGATGATGGGTGGCTCCTGTTTGCTTCTGTTTGAAATTGTTTATATTAATCACCTTTTAAAAGACTTGTTTCATGCCAATGCTATTTTCAAACAAGGAAAATACTTTAGAATGGGACTTGGATTACTAATTCTATTTACTAGAAAATATCTCAAAATGGAAAAGAAAAATCATACCTTAGAAACTTAGTAGTTTGTTTTGAAAAGAATAAAGACATAAAGAAATCAAAAACATAAAAACATAAAGAATAAAGAAATCAACATGTGAGTTTTTTTTTTAAGTTCCAAATGAAGGAAGTGAGGTGCCATTACTGGATAATATGTCTTTTATTTCACGAATTTTACAATGATCCCATCCAAATTGAATTAAACCCAGGCCATCTCGTTTTAGAGTCTGTGCTCTTTACTATTATCTTCTAATGCTTTTTATTGTTGTAAAAGAAATTTTCACACTAAGTTTGAATCAATGTTTTAATATTAAGAATGCTAACATGCTCTAGTATATGGGAGAAGAACTTGTGGAATGAATCAGAATGTCTCTGATTCTATTTTCTAATATGTCAAATAAGAATAATTACTTCATTGGGTTATGAGAATTAAAGTTAAATTAGCCAACAAAATATTTGGCACACAATAAAACAGAATTATCTATTTATTTATTTTTCTCCCCACCTGCTTTACTCATGACTACTGAGACCTCCTGCCTAATCTTTCTATAAATGTTCTCAAGTGTTCTAAGAAAAAAAAAATATGTTAGCTAAGTAAGAATTTCAAAATGAAATACTAGAGAACATTTTGGCCAGAGAATACCTGATATAGGGATCATATATTATTGGAGAAATATAACTCAGGTTAAGATAGCATTAAAATATTATTGCTATAAACAAAAAATTGTTATTTTGTATCTACAGATCTCTTATATCCTATGAGCAATGACATAATATTTTTCTTGACCGTGATTTATTTTTTCTTCTGAATATTAAGCAATTTTGCAATTTATTTTTAATGAGAATGTTATTTATTTCCACCAGATTTTTCATAGTATCTAACATAGCTTTATATAATTATTAATTCATAAAGTTTAATTTCTTTTCTTAACAAGTAGCCTCATTTTTTAAACCTTTCATTTCATTAACAAAAAATCAATTAAATGTTGGCTAAAAATTGTTAAATGCAATTACTTGTACTATAAACAAAAGTATCTTGTGTAAAATAAATTAATTTTTAATTACCCTAAGTATAGGAGCATCTTTTTCTTCAATTTGATTAAATTTGCTATAGATAAATTTTCTTGAAGTTTCTGTCTTGTGAATAAGTAGTCTCCTATTTTACTATTCAGTTGGGAAATCTGAGTGGGTTCCTGGAAAGCAGTTATGCATCTATGCTTCTATCAGCCTCTTGTCCACAGTTACTTTCATTGGTATCCGGCCCCTTATGTCTTTAACTACTTTGTGATTCCACCATCTTTAATACAGACCTTCCTAAACAATTTATATTCTTTCTCAGTTAAAGAGATTTTTTTTACTAGTTCCTCTTTCTTTCTTTCTTTCTTTCTTTCTTTCTTTCTTTCTTTCTTTCTTTCTTTCTTTCTTTCTTTCCTTCTTTCTTTCCTTCCTTCCTTCCTTCCTTCCTTCCTTCCTTCCTTCCTTCCTTCCTTCCTTCCTTCCTTCCTTCCTTCCTTCTTTCTTTCTTTCTTTCTTTCTTTCTTTCTTTCTTTCTTTCTTTCTTTCTTTCTTTCTTTCTTTCTTTCTTTCTTTTCTCTCTCTCTCTTTCTTTCTTTCTTTCTTTCTTTCTTTCTTTCTTTCTTTCTTTCTTTCTTTCTTTCTTCTTTTCTTTCTTTCTTTCTACAAGGAACAAAGATTCACTCAAATCAGTCCAGACAAGAGGTTTTTATATGAGTACACACTGTAGTCTCACAGAAACCAAAATACATCCAGGCCCCTTATGGAGTGCAAATGGGAATTTAAAAGCCATCAAGAATTTAAATTTCTATTTATTATGGGCCAGACTTCTATAAGTTATTATATTTCTGCTCCTTTTGGATGTCTAAACTCTTTATATATTTTATCTCAAGTGCTCAGTAGTATTTCATCTCAACTGGCTCAGTCTCGTGGTATCCAAATTCCAGTTCTCTAAATATAATCTAATTGTTCTAACTCATATTTTTATCAGGGCTTCAAAAGTTATAGGAAATGAAAGAGATTACATTTTCTTGACACTTTACATTAAAAGAAGTCTTATGTCCTATATATATTATATAAGCATCACTTAGATATTTTTCCTCTTTTGTCATATTTATGACATTTCTCTGCTGTAGATGCCTGTTGCTTCTAGCTCAAGTATTACTATGCCTCCCACCTGATTTTCATAGTCATATACTCTCACTGGAACTTTACCTACCTTCACATACTAAGGATGGCCCTACACTTACCCTGGACCACAGGAAAGACAAACAAGTGTGTCCAAGAGCAACTTAATCCTGAGACATCATTGGAGGGAACTGTGCTACTTCAGGCACTTCATGAGAAGGCAGAGTTCTTTGGAAAAGATGATAATGTTGGGGAAAGTAGAAGAAAGCAGGAAAAGAAGATCAAATAAGAGATGGATTAACTCTATAAAAGACAATTTAGGAATGAGTCTGTAGGAGCTGAATGGGACTGTTGAGGACAGGCCGTTGTTGACATCACTCATTCACAGTTACCAGGAGTCAGAGTTGACTCAATGGCATATAACACACACATACTTTGTCACTGTTGCATTGCATCCTATAAAACATCATGAATAACTTTAAGCAATGAAGATTATGCATATACAGGATATTGATAAAAATAGGTGGAAGAGAAAGAAAAATAACTATAAAAATTACAAATCTTAGATATAAGTAGACCAGACCTGGAATCTTGATTCTTTCATGAATTGTTTACTGCTGAGAATGTTGCTTAATTCCTAAAAGTTTTCGGTTCTTTATCTGAAAAAAAAATTTTTTTGCAGCTGGAACACCAACACTGTCCAAGGAAGAGGCTAAGAAACCTGACAAGATTTCGTGTTCCTTCATAATTTGCAAAAGCCCAGAGACTAGTCTGACTGTTGGTCTGATAGCTAAGAAATTTAATTCATCAGAACACTCAGCATAATTGCAATGTGATTCTTTCTGTAATATTGTTAGTGTTTTTAATGTAATTACTATTTTACAAATAGTATACCTATTTGTAATATTATTGCATTTTTACATAATTACTATTTTACAAATTTTCACAATATTTATTGGATATTCAAATAAGACCTAAGTACTAAATAAGACAAATATTGCTATAGATATTTAGACTGAAATATTATATTTAAGAGTTCCATAATGCCACTGAAATTAACTGTTCTGCTTATTATCTTGCAAAAAAATATTTTCAGCATGGAATGAGAACAGAGTTATCTTCAGAGTTTTTCCTAGTATGAGTGTGTTTTGTGCTACTTGTGGATTCTGAACAATAATATGCTGTGGTTAGTCAAAACTACAGTGGCTGTCATCAGTGGGAAAGGTGGCATAGAGGAAATTAACTTGAGGCAAGAAATAATAATGGCCTGAAACATATATTTTTTAATTTTTATGTAGACAGTAATTTTCTGAGTCAATAATAGCATTTGTGATGCTTTTCATTGGAGATTTGGTTTCAACAAAATTTTCAGTTACAGATGTTATTAATTTCCCTCAGAAGCCACAGACAACATATTGCAGAATCATTGATTTCTCTCTTAGAATATCATACAAAATTTTATTTTTAGTGAGGAAAAGGCAAAACAGAAAATCTAGAAACAAATCATTTCTGTGAAACTGAATACTGTTTAAGTGCAAACTTTGGTTTCAGATTCAAAACTTAATTTTACAGTAACTGAAAATTAACATCAAAATGTGTTTTCTGATGTAGAGTTTTTTGTCCTGTGTGCTACATATTACTGCATCTACTTATGTTACAAATTTCATTTAGTTTGTGATTTAATAATATTTACCAATTTATATCCTAGAAGGTAATATTACTCAAAATTTATATTTAAAATAAGACAATTTAACATTTATACAATAGAGATTTTAGAAAGATTTTAAAAACAGATTTTGTCTTTAGTAGCAAATGTTTACTTATATGGCTATAAGAAAAAAGCTCCTCCACGTTTTTCAGAAAAGCTACTGCCTTTGACACTTTTCAATACCGGTCACATGTCTATGAGCTGTCATTTACAATTCGGCTGTCTGGCTGATTCTTGACCAGGCTTATGTTTTGAATACACAACTAAACAGTGAGGAAATCTACTTCATGCAAATTGGTCTTTTGGCCCTTGGGTGGGATAAAACTGGTATGACCCATGGCATGGCATGACCCAAGGCATGAAGAGATACTGACAAAATGGCTTCAGTTAATCTGCATACATATTTGGGATTCTGAAAGCTATGAATTGAGCCTATGAAGAGAAAACTCCTCATGTGGTTGAAAGTTGTTCTATAGAATAGAGAGAAAATATGTAATGTCCTAGTATTGAAAGGGAAGTATTAAAGACCGTATTTAGAAGGTAAATTGAAATGACTCTATGTCCTCATACATCATGGTTCACACTAAAGCAAATGTCCAATGGAGAGAAAACTTACCTGGCATGTATCCATTAAAGTGAAATAAAATTCTAAGACTGGAGAAAGGAATGTCCATCTTCCATACCTTTTGTTTGTTTTAGATACCATAAATGGTGTGAAAAGAGCTGTCAAGATACAAATATGTGTATTGTTCTAACATCCTGTTTGCCATAATTGGAAAAGTATAAAGTGTGAATAAAGATTGGCAGTAACAGAGAAGTGCAATGGAAAAATATTATGAAACAGAAGCTACAGTATCAAAAAAGACTGAGTAAATCTTACAACGATACCACAAGTCAGATTCAGGACAGTTTCTCATGGTCTGGGTTTATTTAAACCCTATAGTCAGGGAACAATTGGGTAAGTGAGAAAGGCAGTAGATATTATAAAAAAATAAATAATTATAATAATAAAAACTTCACAACAGGCGACTGACGGACTAAAATGGGCCTAAGGATTTAAAGAGATTTATTTATGGACTAGCTCTCTTTTTAGCTAAAAAACCTAGTCCATGAAGGACTAAAATATTTTACTTGGACTGTTGAAGTTGGCCACAGAGAGGGTATAATCTTTCTGGGATTATTATTTGCCTGAATAATAAACTATTGGAAGTGATGCAAAAGTGAAACTTATAATATTGTTACTTTTTTTACAACCCCTATAATTTTATTGTGTCCCTATAATTGGTGCTCATTTGTGTGTGTGTGTGTGTGTGTGTGTGTGTGTGTGTCAGCTTAGTTTAAGTGTATTATATCAAACCTCTCAGATAGGCAGTAATTTTGAATATTTAGACTAGATGGTGAGCCAAGTCACTATTCCTACTTTCACACAAATTTAAGGTTCTGCTTTGCAAACTATAAGGAAGAATGTGCTTCACATTCATGTAGACTATTCTACACCAAATTTTCAGTTAGAGTCAAATGACACTAGTAAACATTTTAACTTTTGCTTAACCAATTTTTTTTTCTTCATTAATTTTATAAATGTTACTTTTGGAGTATTATAGATTTTGAAATCTTAGTTTAGAATCAGGGTTTCTTGAATCAAATACATATAATTTTTTTCCTTTCTAAAAGTATGAAAAATAACATGAATAACAACAGTGCACACAGTTGTATAATGTAACATATCAAATAATTGTAAAGCCAATGCCTGTGTGACTGTCATGCAGATTGGGAAGAAACTTATCACCTGCACAGAAGTCCTTCTTGTGCTTTTGCTTGATCACCCTGTCTACCATCAGGAGTAACTATAATGCTAAACCTTATGGTAATTAGCTTCAGACTTTTAAAAATATTTTTAGCATACAGTATATCCCAAAATGATCATACTAGTAACACGTATGCTCATTTTGGTGGTAATTACTTCTTTGTTTTTATTTGTTTTCACCACATATTGTAGATTGAATGATTTTGTCTCTCCCCTTACCCCCATTTATATACTGAAATCCCAACCCCTAACGTAATGTTACTAGGAGGTGCAGATTTTGGTAGGTAATTAGGGTCATGAGGACAGAGCTCTTCTGAATGGGATTAGTGCCCTTATTAAAAACAACAACAACAACAACAACAACAACAACAACAAAAAACAAAACCAGGGATTTCAGGTCAAAATGGGTGAATGGTATGCTTGCCTACTCTCATGACCACATCAAAATTAAAATTTAACTACAGAACAGTTATTACTGAAAATAGCCTAAAGACTACCTGAACAGAAATCCTACAACTAAGGAAATATAGAAGAAGCTACCTTGAAACTATTAGGAGGGATGGAGATGTGGAATAAGCTGTTGCCAAACTCACGTGTGGTGGTTAAAAATCAGGAGAGATCTCACAGCTATGGAGCTCCCTTCTAAAGAGCAAGGGGTCCCAGCTCCATACCAGGTTCCCCAGCCAAGGTTTCCAGTGAAACCTTGTGGCTGAGTGAGATAGAGGGCTGCTGGAGTCCCAGAAATTCCTCTTAAAGGGCCTGCACACAAATTTATTTGCTAACGAATTCACTCACTCTGAGCTTTAGTGCTAGGGCAATAGCTCGAAAGATGCCAGGGACATACTGGGAGGAACTGAATCATCTGGACTCATGGTGAGACTGGAGTGGCAGTTTTCTCCCAAACAGAAGTGCTGACAAAAGCCATTGTTCCTTTGGTGAACTCTTTCCACATCCAGCATTCAGGTACAGGTAGCCACCATATCTGAGTTTCCATCAGCCTGGCTAATACTGGCCATCCCTTCTTGGTGATTCCCTGAGACCCTACCCAGGCAACTTGCAGGCCCACCCAGGCCTCTATCAGTGGATTTTCCATACAAATAGCCTGTCTTAGCTCGTGCTATGAATTTTTCTAAAATCCCTCAAGTACTCAGGTGCTCATAAAACCTAAACAAGAAGCATATGGCCTCAGCATGCCCTGTACCTTTTGGTAGACAGCCGTAAGCATGGCACTACCAATAGCCAGACTTGGTACACAGCTTGACCTCTCCATGCACCTCCAAACTAAGCATGATGACAGCCATTTGTGATTTGTTTGCTGGCTTATGCCAGGCAGGATACAGGCTGTGGCTAAATATGGCCTGCGATGGAGCCCTTCCTAGGAAGCTGCAGGATTGGCATTGCTCAGAGGCCAACTTCCTCTGAGTCTGACTATCACCCAGGGCTGCATCTGAGGATAAAATAACCAAAGAGCAGACTGGTAGGCACCAGAACCCTGCGAAGGTGAATCCTGCCCTGTAGGGTCACCCCTGCACAACAGCTTCTCTACTATAGTCACAATCCAGTCCTCACAACTAATCAGCCTGAGAGTTGATTGCTCTCAGTGCAAACAGCAACCAAGGCTCATCATCAGGAGACCACACACAACCTCACAATGAACACACTTGTAACGCCCACTTCAGGTGACAAGGGAGACTGTGCCACTGGACCACACAGGACACCTACTACATAAGCCTATTCTACTAAGACCAGGGGGTATAACACAACTATCTACTGCATAGAAACAAACACAAGGAGGCCTTCAAAAGGAGAAACATAGAAACATGTCGCAAATGAAAGAACAGAATATAGCTACAGAAAAATAACTAAACAAAATAAAGGCAATCAACTAAACATAGAGTTCAAAAACTGGTTATAAAAAAAGCTTAAATCATTCTAAGTTGTGTGCCAGATTTTTTTACTATAAAGATAATATCTTTCAGTCTCCATATTTTATTTTTTAAAGCAAGTCACTAAGTCTAGCTACACTTAAAAGAGAAGGAGCTAAACTCCACTTCTTGGAAGAATATCACAGTATTTGTGGGCATAAGTTAAATCCACTACAATTGATAATAATGATGCTTTAAGGCCATAAACATATTGATTCTTCTTAAAGTTTCATCCACTGATGTTAACACTGATCAGTAGATTTTTGGATGCAACAATTATTACTGGTTTTCTAAAGATGATCTTTTATTTTATTCTTTCTACCTTTAGTCATTGGAATTATCATGTAAAAATATTTCCTTTTTTTGTTTTTTAAATTAATTTAATTATTTATTTATATCAACATCAGCTTTGCTATCTATTTTATCGTTTGGCCAATAACCCAATATAATCATTATTTATTTTGTTGATGAAATATTTTTGCTTTGGTCATTTGGGAGATCTTTCAGGCAGCTCCTGTGTCCCCCTGTCATGCTCTCTATTCTTCTTTCAACCCTTCTTTCTCTTTGATAATGCAAAATGTTCCAGGATAGTCTTATGTTTGTTCTATTCTAGTCCTAGAATCAAACACTTCTCCAAGGAATTTTGGTTCTCTTTGTAGGCAAATGATATTCAGAAACCCAAATCTTAGTACCTGCTGTACTAAGAAGTGTTTCTAAGCCCTTTCAGTGGACAGAGATAGCAATACATGTATATGCTCTAACCCTTGTATAAATGCATATTGCTAATTGTTTCTGTGTATGTATTAAGCTAAAAATGAGTTCATATAGATGTCAGATAAGACAATTTTAAAGTGTTTTGGTAAAACAAAACTCAAACAGATTTAACAACCAGTTTTAATGTAAATAATAATGAAAAAAGAAAACATACATAAGATATCTCAATGTTCACTATTTACTGTTTCACTTATTAAACACTTTAGCATGAAAACAAATAAACACTGTTAATAAAATTTTTTAAACAGCAAACATTTTAAACAAAATCATAACCATAAATTTAAGAGTTGTGATATTAATAAATATAAATAAAAGGAAGTATTATAATTGGTACTTTGTATGAAAAGGATATATTATTATTACATATGAATTTCCAACATCTCTTTCAACCATCGTCTGTTAATTAATCTTTCCTTAATCAATCAACCTTAGCTTCTTTAGAGGTAAAACAAGAGCAAAAGCAAATGTTGATTTCAATTATAAAAACAAGTGTTTGGTAAATTAAACATGTACTGCTGCTCACATATGTTTTTATGAATATTGTGACAGTAAGGGTGGCAGAATTTGTATTTAGCAAACTGTATTTAATAACTCAGGTTTGCTACAAAAAGTCTTCCTTTGAGGTGAAACTTAGATTTAGTTGTATAATAATTTTAACAAATAATCTAGAGGCATAACCCATATTTCTTTTATTCTAGGAATTAGATATAAGTTAAAACTTTGGTAAATAAAATGTTAATCTGAATGAGAAGGATTTATTAATTTTAAATTAAATTATGTTTATTGTATTTTAGTTAGAAACTATAAAGCTTAGTGTGTACAGAGAAAATTCATCATTTTCATAGTATGATACAGTTAAATAGCTTTTCTTTTATAGTTAGAGAATATCTCAGTTAAAATATTAGTTTCAGAGTTTACTAACATCCAATACCAGTTTCTATATCTGCTCAATTACATATTCATTAAACTGGAAATATTATAAGAGAATTTAGATTAACACATTACTTTGGTCATTCTCTAAACAACTCTCTGCTTAAATGCGCAAATAAGCACCAGTTACATAATTAAAAAGAGAAGAGAAAGACATTTTTTTAAAAATAAGAGATTTTGCAGAGATACTGAGGAGAAAAGAACAAAGATGAGTAGAAGGTGGGAGGTGACTAGCATGGAGTGGTAATCATAGCTTCATGCACCAGATTTCGATCTGGGTTAGAAAGCTTAGCCCTCAGCTGTGACAAGATAAATTGTAAGAAATGAGACAAAGGTAGAGATACTTCCATATTAGCACTAAGTTGAGGAGGGTCTTCTTCCAGACTCTTTATGGAACCCATGAACATTTTTTAAATTTCTATTTTTTTAATTAACATACAGTAAAATGAACTTCCTTTTGATGTATTACTCAGACATTAAAAATTATATTCTACCATTTTCCATGACATGAATGGACCTAGAGTTTATTATGTTGAGTCAAATAAGTCAGACAAGAGAAAGATAAATACTGTATGATTTCACTTATATGTGGAATCTAAGGACCAAAAAGAACAAACTAATCAAAAACAGACTCACAAATATAGTGGACAATTTGGTGATGGCCAGAGGGATGGGGGTTTGGGGGCTGCGAGAATGAAGTGAAGAGTTAAAGGAGTACAAATTAGTAGTTGATAGATGGTCACAAGGATGGGGAGCACGGTATAGGAAATGCCGTTAGCATTAATATATTCATTATGTGGAAAACCAAAGGAGAGAAGGAGCAAGTAAGGGGATCATTTTATAAACTATATAATGTCAGACCAATGTACTGTATATTTGAAATTAATTAAATAAATTTATGAAAAAAAAAAATAATTACATAGTCTTCATAAGTACACAGGACATGCCCAAGGTGCATTAGGCTAAAATTTACTAAAAGGAAACAAGTCAATAAAAAAAATGAGCACAGTGTAGAATAGACAATTCACGAGAAAACATCTATGAATGATCCTTAAAAGCATAAAAATTTTCTATCATTATTCATTAAGAAAATACAAATCAAAACCACAAAAGTCTGAAAAAAGGCTGAATGATAAAAGGTTGTGGACTTACTGGAGCTCATATTATTGGTGGCAGTGTAAAATGTTACAACTACTTTGGAAAAATGTTCATGGCAGTTTTATTCATAATGGCCCCAAACTGAAAACATGCCATACGTCAATAGGAGAATGAGTGAAGATCTTTTGGTATATTAATAAAACAGAATCCTAAATAGAAATAAGGAACTACTGGTACATGCAACACTATGTACTAGTACATGAGTTAATCTCCAAATCCTTATGCTAATTGAAAAAAAGCCTCAAACAAAAGAGGGATATTGTTTAATTCCATTTTTATGACATTAATGAATAAACAAATCTTATCTATGGTGAAAAAAGAGAATAGCTATGCTTCATCTTCATGCATGGGGGCAGAAGTTTGTTGTAAAGGGCACTAAGGAAACTCCTGGGAGGAAAGTATTATTCTATATCTTGAAAGCATTATAGATTACATGGATGTATGCATTTGTTAAAACAGCTAAAACATACTAAATGTTATAGTATTTCTACTTAGAATAAAACAGTTCATATGACCAATTTAATTACTTTTTACTTTTAAAAGTTTATGAGATATACTAAGACCGTTTCTCCCAAGCTTTTATAATTAAAAATCATTTAGCTTATTTATTAAAAATATGAATTTCCAGGTATTTTTTTTTTCAGAACATTTTGATCCTATAGATCTGGATTTCAATTTATCATTATTACAAGTGTCATAGATAATTATTTTAGTTTGGCAAACTCTGTTTTAAGAAATATACATTTGCCTCCATTCTATAAGCCAAAATTTCAAGGCTCACTGACCTCTATCATTTGTAGCCAGTGAAGGAATATACCTTCACTATTTTTATTTCTTTCATTACTGATATTTAAAATTAATTTTCACAATAACGTTGATATTTATAAAATATGTGGCTTAGCGCAGTCTTTCAAAGAACTACTCCCTATTTATATAAAATTATGATATTAGAAAATAAATACAAACAATAATTTTTAGGAATACTTTAAATATCCCAGGAAGACTTATTTCTGACATTACTATGTAAATAGAAAAATAATTTGATGTTATTTATTTCAGAGTTTGGTAAAATCTCCTTAATAATCAGGCAACCTTAATGAATATTTTCTTAACCATAAAAGGAGAAACTACTCTTTTTGTCTATTTGCCATTGAATGAGAAATTCTGTAAAAAGATCATTTTATAAACAATAAGTGATTCACAAGTATTAGCTATTGTTAGTAGTATAGGTTCTAATGTTTAAAAAATATATAACTTTGAGTAATAATGCAATAGATTTCAACAGAATGCATTTAGAGTACAAATATAGAAAGTAGATATGCTTAGTGAAAACACAAGCTTGAAAATAAAGGTCTTACCTTTGCTATTTCTCTTCCACATGTGTGAGGCATTTTTGTGTGACTGTGTGTATGTAGATATTAATTAGTTCTTATAGTTTGGATTAGTTCTTTCTTGCAATTTACATGTGTTCATTCAAAAAAATGAAGGAAAAGAGAATTTCTTCATTAAAATTGTCCACACCATAATGTATATACTCTGCTGTTTTTCACATTTACACTCAGGAATGCTCTAACATGTTTTGATTGAACTGGCCTCAACCTTAAGACTCCAAGTAAGTACCCTGTAACTTTTCATCCAGACACATGAAAGCTGGAAGCTGTCAGGAACACCTAGATGTATATGTAGGTTTTTGTAAGTAACTTCAAGTGTTCAGGTGAGAGCAGAGGTTAGTTTACTTATTATTTTACATCATATATACATATAATAATTTTTTTGAATGAAAGACAGAATCGAGCAAACTATTCTTGTTACTGGAAAAAATTTACTGCTGCTATTAGAAAGAAGATAAATTTTTGTGAATATAGACATATTGCAACAATAATGACATACAGTGTTCCTTCATGTTTAGTTTCTGCTATTCTGATATTTATATGCATCATTTTTACTTTGACTTAAAAAAAATCTACAATAAAAAGTTATGAGCCAAAAGGTAAAGCTTTCAATAAAACCACTTTTTTGGGGGGTCAAAGATATCAAATAGCCAGTTAAATATTTTCTAATTTTACACCAATTAATCTATTTTTAAAACCATTAGTTTTTGAGAAATTTAGATGGATTCATACCACCACATTAGTTGAAAAACATTTCTTAATGAAGGACAGATTACAAAGGAAGTTGTTCCTTCTTAATTCAATTTATTTTGTCTGTTACCAATGAATAATTGTGTTGGTGTTTTACATTGTGTTCTACAGAGTGGGAATCACACATGCCTTTTGAAGGCAGTGGGATGCAATAAAATAAAAATTGGTTTTGAGTTAAACAAATCTGCTGCATTAGAAATTTATTTTATGAAGATTAATTTTCAATGGCTAGATACCTAATTACTTATGAATGAAATAGTTCTAAACATATATAAACATTTGAGATATAATTCACTTTTAAAAATAATTTAGTAGCATAAATTGAAACAATGCCTTTTCAAAAAATTTAAAGAACAACAGAAGTGCAAAATCAAATTCATTTTTAATATTTGCCTTTACTTAATTCCTGAATTCCTCCATGCACTATTTGTTATTTTATTCCTCAGGTAGTTCTGTATGCCTAGGAATCTAATTTAACTAAGTGTTCTGTAATTATTAATAGTCATTCATTATTCAAGAAACCTCCGGTTGTTATTTTAACTTTCAGGGTTCTCATGTTCTTTTGAATTTCCACAAAAATAATCAGCTGAAGTGATATAACAAAAGCAGAAAATTATTTTCTTTGAGTACCTTTGTGTGTATATTGAAAACCTGGAGCTTTAATTATGTTGAGAATTCTTAAGGATTTCTTAAAACTTTTATTCCTTGTTTTAGTTTGGCTTGCAATCTTTCCAACTCTTCTGGCACACATTCAAGTTATCTGGTCACACATGGTATATTTTTTTAAATAAATGAAAGCTACTAATTTTACTATTTTTATGTTTCCTTTTGTTGTTAAATTCCATGATCAAGAAAATAAACTAGTACTAGTATTTTTAATAATTCTGACTCCACAGAGTTTAGAGTATAGAGTTTGTAGAATTTTGAGATAAATTTACTTCTCTTTTTTGTTTATTTTTTTAAATATGCCTTTTTTTTTGTCTTTGTATTAGCTATGTTGATTTTTCATAAGTATTTTTTTTCCTTCCACAAAACGATTCTGGAACAAATCAGAAAGAACTCAACACTTACAACAATGTTTTATGTTACTAAATGTCAAGTTTTTTTTTTTTAATTTTGTATTGCATAATCTCGAGTTTTCTGTTTGTGATTTCTTTGCTTATTTTACTTTAAAAAGGGTGAATTTGACTGGAAACCAGTGCTAAACCCATCTTTTCTTAAAAATTCTTAAAATTATCATTCTATATTTATTCTCTATTCTCAAATCTCCCAGTACTTTTGAAATCATTGCAATCAGACTCATGTTTCCAATAATGTGCAGAAAACAATCAAGTCAATGTCACTAGTGAATTCTATTTTGACAAATCCAACAATTACTTCCTTGTCCTAAAATTACTTGATCTCATAGCAACATTCTACACACTCAATATTCTAATCACTGCCCTCTTTAATATAGCTGTGTGGAAGAAACTCTTAATTATTATGTTATCTGTTTTTTCCTTTGTCTGCTGTAATGAACTGTTAGCTTGACACATTACCATTTCCTTAAAAACTATACTTTCAACTTCTGTAGCAGCTAGGTAGGACAACAACACTAGGTACATGCCTTTGGGATGTGTGCAGAAGTGGTGTGCCTTTTCTGAGTCATGGCCTTAAAATAAATAGGAATAAACTTCCTTTGCCACCTTCTTTTTTTATTATTCTCGTTAAGAGATGACTGGAACAGGAGTAGACTTATGGACCCAGAGTTGGAAGCCACACTGAGAATGACAAGCCTGCCCTACAAGCCTGGACTGTGAATCCCTGGATTAATACATTAAAAAAAAAATAATTTATATTTAATCCAATGCATGTTCAGATCTTATTTTACAATACCCTAGCTTGTACTCTAACTAATATAAACATTTTTACTACTGACAGGATAACTTATTCTGCTTGTTTCCCTCCCACTTATTTGGTTACTCCTTCTATGTTTCTTTTATATGCTCTTTATTTTCTTTATTGCTAAAACATATAAAAGAAACATAGAAGGAGTGACCAAATAAGTGGGAGGGAAACAAGCAGAATAAGTTATCCTGTCAGTAGTAAAAATGTTTATATTAGTTCCTACTCTTTTCTTTATATAATCCTTGGCCCAATAGTTTTAAATGCCACCAGTATGTCAGCAGCTTCTGTGGAATATTTTCTTTTAATCTCAACTATGCGATATTTTTACTTGGAAAACTACCAGGAATTTCAAATGTAACATGTGCTAAAAAGGAAACTTGATTTTATTCCAAGTTTTCTCCTCCGTCTTCTCACCTTAGAAAATAGCAGTACTAATCACCAACATGCTTAATATGTCAACCTTGCTCTTCTCTTTCTCACTTTAAACCTCATCAGGATATAGGAGTTAATTTCTCTACAAAATACTTCATTAACATCTTAACCCCAGTTCAACTATTATGACATTAACAAAAGTCATTATCTTCTCTTATCTTGATCATTTGGTCTACTCTTTTCTTGCTACACTGCAAAATTCTCTCCATTCAGCAAATGTCAGGATAATTTTTACATGCCAATCAGATCATTCAGCTTCCTTGCTCCAAATCTTCTGAAAACTTCTTAAAATGAAATCTAAATTTCTCAGTGTGTCCTTCTGGGTTGTACAAATGTTCCTTGTCTGTGACATTATTTATTCCCATTCACAGCCTTATCTTAGTCTGTTAAATCCACATTGCTTTATAACCTGTTGCTCTGTTTTTATCATAGCTCTCATCACCAATAGATGTTACGCTACATGCCTGCATGTGTTGTGTGTGTGTGTGTGTGTGTGTGTGTGTGTGTGTGTGTGTGTGTACATATAGGTGTGTCTCCATACACTCAACTGTACATTCTGAAAGGGAAAGGTTTTTTTTTATTTGTTTATTATTGAATCCTGAGAGTCAAATACAGTGCCTGGCAAATAAGAACAGTCACGGTGTGATACATAACTATGTCAATGAACAAATAAAAAATAAATAAAATTTATCTGAGAAGCTAAAAGCTAAAACATATCTACAAAGTAGAATACAGTGAAAAATGCAAGAAAAGGTCTTTGTAAAATGCTAGAAGTGAATGACAGTATTGCATATCCAAGAAACTGTAAATATTTGAATACTACTGAAAGCACATATTAGATTAGAGAAATAAGAAAGTCTTTGATGATGAAGAGCCTGGTGATAAACAATTAGATCATTAAATTTTATCAAAGGAAAACTCAGAATGCAAAAATTAATTTTACAAAATCATTTCTAAACTAAGCATCAATAATATTTAAGGCTTCATATTATATTATATATATATTCCTCTTTTCCAGTTTTTTGTAGTCATTCAAATTAAATCATGGACTTTTGGAATAATTTTCTTTGTCTTTCATATTTTTTCTTCTGTTTTCACTTGACTTGCTTTTAAGTTCTTCAGTATTTCCCTAATTCTTTCATCTCAACAATATACTACATTTTTTTGTAATCATATTTTTAATTTCAAATAATTTTCTCCTTTAACAATGCTCCTCATGAAAGGTTATTTTTAGTTTATGACTATTATGAATAAAACTACTGTAGACATTTTTATGTAAGGTTTATTGTGGACACTTAGTTTTATACCATTTGATGAAATATCTAGGAGTAGAATTGCTAGGTCATAGAATACACGATGGTCAATTTATAAGAAACTTCCATAGTTTGTCAATGTGATTATACAAGTTTATATTTCATAGCAATATGTAAAAATGTCAGCTGCTTCATATCATCACTATCAGTTGATGTTATTAGTCTTTTTAATTTTAGCCATTTCTGTGAGTATAAATTGGTATCTCATGGCAGTTTTAATTGACATTTGCCTGATTATTATTTATTTTGAGCACTTTTGTGTATGTTTATTCATCATTTGCATAATCTTCTTTTCTAAAATATCTGTTCAATCTTTTACCACTTAATTTATCTGTCTGTTATTGAAGTGCTTTGGATAAGGTAATTTGTCATACACACACATACACACACATATATATCTTTTTTTTTTTCCAGTGTGTGGCTAGGCAATCCACTATTTTTTGCTTCCATATGTGATGAATGTGTGATTTTACTTTTTGACGACATACTACTCAATATTTTTTCTCAGTCTCTATGGTTATTGGTTTATGTGAACTATCCTAGACAAATAATGAAACCTTTTGTCTAAGCTTTCTCAAGACTTTATTTTTAGAACTATAATAACCTGATTATAATTTTGGGGGTTGACTATACATGTGATTATTTGTCCCCACAACATTTACTGAGATTTTCATTTTTCATAGACTTCTTTGAAGATTATTAAAAACCAATTAAGCATGTGAGACTATTTCAGAACTTGTTCTGCAACACTGGCCTATATGTCCGTCTTTATATCAATATCATACATACACAATTACTCTTACTTTAAAATGAATTGTGACATCAGGTAGCAAAAATATTATAATGTGTTTTTATTTTTTCAATATTAGTTGACTGTTTTTGGTTTATAGTATTGATATATCAATTTTGAAATCAGCTCAATTTCCTTATCATGCCTGTTGTAATTTCAACTGCAATTGCACCAATATTTAATTTGGGAAGAGGTGAAGTCATAATACTGAGCCTTCTAATTCATAAACATAGTATTATTTATTTTTATTTGAGTTGTTATAAAATTTCCTTAGTGTTTTGTTTTATTTGCAGTGTGGAAATTTTTCACATTTTCACTTTCTGTTCTTTTTACATCTTTGATGGTTGCATTCAATTCCATTTTTTAAACAAAATTTACATGACATTTTTAAATTTATAACTATATAAATTCAAAGACCTCTCCCCAAAGTTTATATTCAGTTATGAAAATGCCTTGCAGATAAGCTCTAAACATCTAAACTTCAATGTCTAAAATAAATTCCTATTTCTCCAAAATCTGCTCTTAAATGATAGTAACTCCAACTTTTCTGTTTCTCAGATTGATAATCTTACAGTCATCCTTGCATGCCTCTCTTTCTCTCAAATCGAACATCAAATCTATTAAGAAAACCTCTTATTTCCACCTTTAAAATGCATCCAGAATCTGAACACTTATCACCAAAGTATTATTACCCTGGACTGAGCCACCATCTTTCTTTAACAGCCTCTTAACCATTTTTCTTTTGGCCCTGTAGCTTATTTTAGCTTATTTAAAAAAAAGCAGATATAGTAATCCTGTTAAAACACAGATTAGATTATATCACTTCTCTGCTCAAAACCCTGTAATGTCCTAATTTCTTTCAGGGTTAAAAAGTAAAATCTTCACCGGCATTTACCAGACCCTATATGATCTGGCTTCATTTCTCAGATTTTGTTTTCTGTTACTCTATTTCTCATTCTGCTCCAGTCACCCCAGTCTCTTTATTCTTCTTCAAATACGCCAGACACATTTTTGCTTGAGAGTTTTTTTCTCTATTTTCTCTGCCTGGTATGTTCTTCTCTTACGTATCCATTTGGCTATATGCTTTGCATTCTGCAAGTCTGGTATCCATTTGGCTATATGCCTTGCATTCTGCAAGTCTGGTTAAATATCGTCTTTCCAATGATTACCCTGAACATCTATTTATTATGACACTCCAAGTATGTCCCATTTTTAGTACTCAGCATTCTTTATTTCTTTCATCTTTTTTCACCTTTTTTCTTTTTTAGTATTAATCACTAACATAACATAAAATTAATACATTTGTAAATCTTATTATTTATTATCTGAATATTAGCTCTTTATTATTCATTTGTCTCAGTAAAATGAAAGATCTTTGAGGACAGGCACATTTTTCTCTTTGTTTACCCATGCAACAAAAAAAAAAAAAAAAAAAAGCCTGGCACTAGTGAGTCCTCATGAAATCATGAAATATTAGTTGAATGAATAAACAGATAAATAAATGAGTAATATATTTATCTTTAATTGTTTATTGCTCATGTTTTTATGAGCCTAATTCTTCTTAGTCTAGCTATTTCCATAAGATTTGTATAGTATTGGGCCAAGGTTTTCTTCAAAAAGAGCAGAAATTATTTTTATAATAATATGTACATATTACCTATAAAGTAAGTTAATTCCTAGCCTTTATAACTAGGAATATACTTATAACTTAGAAACATTTTCTCTATTCCTCTCTAATTACTTGCTCCATCTTGCATCAACTGATTCTTTAAACAAATCATAATTTACTCCTCCACACTCATTCCAGACTACATCCAGAGATGTTCCATTTGTAACCCACTGAATTTTATCTTATTTTCCAAACTGAGTATTGTTTTATTTCCCTAAATTATGCAACTTATTTGAGAAAAAAATGAAATTAATAACAGGAAGTGTTAACTAAGTGACTTGCATTATGCTAAGTGATACATGTATATATACATAGATATACAGTAACTCATTTATTTTTTTTCAATGACAATATAAAATAAGTAATACACTTATGTCCTTTTTAAATCAAAGCAATTAAGATAAAACTTTTAAAAATTTGCTGAAGTTTCAAAGCTTCTAAATGTTACATGTGGGATTTGCAATGCTAACATAATAACTATGTTCTTGAATGCAATACAGAGAAATGTCCTCCGTTTTTTTTTTATATATAACAAGCAGATCTTTAAATGTTCCCTTTTTCAAAAACAAAATCAAAACAAGGAAATTGATTTTATTCAAGTTATTGAAATACAGAGAGCAGCCCAGATTTGAAGATGAGAAAGTGTTGGCAGGATGATATTGCCTTTTACTTTTATAAGAAGCATTAGATGTGTATTGATGATTTATAGTCAGGACTAATTTTGCAATCAGGGGATGTCTCAGTGAATCAGCAAAACAAGAAATATTTCTCTCTAGCTACTTTAGAGAGACAAGTAGTTCAGCTAATTTTTCTTGAGACAAAAAAAGGGAAGTTGGAGGGTTTATGTCTGGCTCTGTTAAGTTTAAACAATGAGTCAAAGATCTGTGTTTAGTCTTTTCATAGGTAGACAAAGGTGTCATCCGAGAGTCTTAGGGAAGTTATTTAAAAAGTTAAAAGCAAGTCTAAGTAAATCCTACAAGGAAAGATGGTTCTTCTTGGTAAACCATTTTCTAGGAGTCGGAAGTGTTGGGGAGATTTGTTAACCATTGCTGTGTTTAGTGCTTAGATGAAGTTCAGCACTGTCATCTCCTAGGGGCTTTCCATGTTTCTACTTAACCTCCCAGTCATTTGGCCAGTTTTTCTTGTGTATTGTGGTTTGGGGTTCCAGATGTCTTTTAATACTATTAAAACTTTCTAACATGAGAAGTTAGAAAATTTTTTCTTAATGTGTTACTTAAAACTGGAAGGTCTAAAAAAAAATACTAAGTCTAACAGCACAGAAGAAATATTCAGAACAATAAAAGCATTTCCATAGCACATGTGTTACTTATCTATGATTTTTATACATTGTTTTCTTCTTTGGTGCTTTCCTTTTTATTTCCTGGATACTTGTCCTTATCATTGTTCAAGGAGATATTTTATAATCAAACCAGTTTTAAGAATTTCACTTCATTCTCTAACAAAATTTCTCTATGCAAACATCTTCACTATTCTGCTAAATTTTATAGAATCAGAACTAGTAAAATATTTCCAGATAATTCTAAGGGAATTTTATTATTGGAGTGAAAGTTCTTTAAAGTATTACTAAAAAAGTTTGGTACTTATTTTTCAAAAACACATAAAGTAATTATAAGCTATGGAATGAAAGGTAGGCCTATATGAATTGATTGAGGTTATTTAATTATTATTATCTAACACATTACAAATATATCAAATATGGAACATTTGCAAGTGTTATTCATTACTTAAAAAAAGGTTTTGCTTTTTTATGAGATAGGCCATGTATTAAAATTCATCACTTGCATACCTAACTCATTATCTACAAGCTGCAAGGGTGCAGACGGCCTTATAGTCAAAGAAAGAAGAATGCAAAGGTAATAATAATCTTGGAAGAAAAATATAAAGGTTTCCCAGACCATTTACTTTTCTAGAATGGTATAAAGATGTTTGAATTTTGCTAAAACCAATAATCATGGCATTAATATTTTCATCAAAAGATTATCATTAAAATAAATGTGATTCTATTTAAGCATATATTTTATGTGAATAAGCATGAGAACTTTTATAATGTTATTAATCATTTATTCCAGCCCCAAAAGAAAGCTAAGTTAAAGACAATAATGAGACATTTACATAGTGAAACAATATAAGAAAAATGATATTATGTAATTACATAAAAATGAGGTTTACATTTTCCTTCTTTGGGAGAATGGAATATAGCAGATGACCACAATTTATGTGAAACAATAAATAGTTTCCAATTAAAGTTACTATCAAACATGAGTCTCATATATTCAAAATGAATTTTACCCAGAGAATGTGGGGAAATCACAATTATAATTGGCCCAGTCATTATTTAAAGAGTGCTTCCAAATTCAGTTCCTCAGATTTAATAGAAATAAGAAAATTGGAGACAGTACAGTGGAAAGGAAAAGAAATCATTAAATGGCAGAAAATCATAAAGAATTGCATTTATGTAACTTGGATAAAACAGGTAATGAAGGAGTTTAATAACATTGTGGTATGCAGTGATGTGAACAATCTGGTATATGAGTAGATGAACAACTGTTCTCCCCTTGTGCCAGAGCAGGACCAAATAATTGAGAAAAACTACAGTAGAAATGATTTAGGCTAAAAATTAGAAAATGTAGGAAATATTATTCTACCATTCTCTTCAAGTTCATATCATTCTCCAGAGTATCAAAGAAAAAAACTTCATGGACTTTTTAAAGATGGTATTTAATTAATTAGTCACTTAATCTTTCAAAATCTAATTTTCCTCATTTATAAATGATAAGTAGTTATGAATATTTTCATAAATGTTTATTTATTTTGATTAAATATAATAAGTGATTGTAATAATATTGGGTATTTGGTATGGGGGCCTTGGTCAATAGAAAAACAGCATAAGGTTGCAACAATCCATGATGAAGTGCCCTTTATTTTTCCAGATTTAAGAACAAGCAACATTGGGCTGTCAAATGGAGAAAGAGTGGTAATGATCATTCCATTATTAATCATTACATATAAGTTTTATTCATTGAAGTCTTATTTTAATTAACATTGGGCTATATTAACTATTTTAACTGAGTGTTTACAGGGTCCCATTTTATCAAGCTAATTTGTAAATGTTCACAGACTTAATTTAATTTTAATTCATTATTTATTTTGTCAAAGCATTTACGACCAATATGAAATATTTAAAAATAATGTGGACTATGACTACAAGGAATTTAGGCAGAGTTATAGTTAAAGAGAGACAATCTTTTTTCTTCTACTATATTTTTAGTTATCTTCTCAAGATCATAGGCAGCAAAATGTTTAAATTTAATAGAATCCCCAGGTTTAACATAATTTGAGCCCTAGTATTAAGTTCATGAAGTTTTTTCAGTTGGTATATTTTAGCACATGTTAGTTAATTTAGAACTTAGGTTTTAAAGGTAAAATAGCAAATCAGTACTCTTTTTTTTTTTAATCTTAGTATATGGCTTTATATTATACATGTAGAAACATACATAGTTTTCTATTATATTTATATTATATATATATCACAATTTACTTAATTGCCTTTTATTTTCTCCCTCTACATTTTTTAAAGGTTTTTTTTTTATTTTCAATTACAGTTGACATATAATATTATATTCGTTTTAGACGTACAAAACCGTATTTTTATCTGTGTAACTTATAAAGAGATCACCTTGATAAATTCAGTATACATCTAAAACCATATAGAGTTATTACAATGCTACTGACCATATTCCCCATGCTATACTCTACAACCCACAACTATTTTGTAACTACCAATTGTAGTTCTTGATTCTTTTCTCCCTCATCCCTCCACTCAGACCTCCTGCCCCTAATCTGGCAACCATCAGAATGTTCTCTGTATCTATGAGCTTGTTTCTATATTGTCCTGTTCTCTAGATTTCATGTATAGTTAAATCATATGAAAATTTCTTTGTCTGACTTATTCCACTCAGTTCAATACCTTATAGGTCCAGTGGTGTTGCTGTAGATGGCAAGATTTTATTCTTTTTATGGCTGAGTAATATTTCATTGTATATACATACCACTTCTTTATCGTTTCATACATTAATGAACTCCCAGGTTACCTCCATATCATGGCTATTGTAAATAATGCTGCATTGAACATATGGATTTATATGTCTCTTCAAAGTATTATTTTGGGTTTCTCCAGATACATACCCAGAAGTGTGAGATTACTGTGTCTTTTTTTATCTCTTGTTATAATCTTTGTTTAAAAATATGTTTTGTCTGGTATAGGTATTGCTACCTCAGCTTTTGTTTGTTTTCATTTTCATGAAATACTGTTTTCCGTCTCTTTGCTTTTAGTCTCTGTGTGTATTTCCATCTGAAGTAGATCTCTTATAAGCAGCATATTTAAGCATCTTGTTTTCTTATCGATTCAGTAGTATCTTTTGATTGGAACTATTAATCTATTTATATTTAAATAATTATTATAGATATATAGTTATTGTCATTTTATTATTCATATTTAAATTTTTTTTTTTTTTTGCTTTCTTCTGCTTTTTTTTTAAGAAAGCCTTTTTTTTTAACTTTCCTGTAATGCTGATTTGGTGGTAATGAACTCCTTTACCTTTTTCTGGTCTGGGAAGTTCTTTATCTGTTCTTTGATTCTAAATGACAGCTTTTCTGAGTAGAGTAATCTTGGTTGTAGGTCCTTTCTTTCCATCATTTTGATCGTGTCATGCTAATCCCATCTGGCCTGCAAAATTTCTCTTGAGGAATCAGCTGACAGTCTAAAGAGAAGTCCCTTGTAGGTAACTAACCGCTTTTATCTTTCTACTTTTAAGATTTTCTCTTTGTCTTTAACATTTGTCATTTTAATTATTATGTGTCTTGATGTGAGCCTCTTTGGGTTTATCTGGTCTGGGACTGTCTGTGCTTCCTGGGTTATACGTCTATTTTCTTTATCAGGTTAGGCAAGTTTTTGGTCATTAGTCTTTAAATAAGTTTTCAATTTTTTGTTCTCTCTTATCTCCTTCTGGTACCCGTATGACACAATTGTTACACTAGTTGTTGTCCCAGAGATCCCTTAAACTATCCTCATTTTGGGGGGAATCTATTTTCTTGTTGGTGTTCTGATTGGTGTTTTCTGCTACCTTATCTTCTAAGTTGCTGATTAGATCCTCTGCTTCATCTAAACTACTGTTGATTTCTGTTAAAATATTCTTCATTTCAAGTTCAATTACTGTTCCTTCATTTCTGACTGATTCTTTTATGTTTTCTATCTCCATTTTATGTTGCCTATTTCTTCGTTAAAGTTCTCACAGACATCATTGAACATCTTTATAACCAGTGTTTTGAACTCTGCATCTGGTACATTGTTTCTCTCCATTTTATTTAGTCCTTTTTCTGGAGCTTTGTTCTATTCTTTCATTTGAGACATGTTTCTATGTTGCCCCTTTTGGGGGCTCCTTGTGTTTACTTCTATGTTTTAAGTAGAGCTGCATTGTCTCTCGATCTTAATAGAGTGGTCTTATGTAGTAAGTGTTCTGTGGGGCCCAGTGGTGCAGTCTCTCTGGTCACCTGAGCTAGGTGCTCCAAATGTGTTCCTTGGGAGGGTTGTGTGTGCCCTCCTGCTATAGTCGAGCCTTGGTTCCTCTGGCGTATGGGAGTGACTGATCTTCAGGCTGATTGGATGTGAAAACTGGCTGTGACTACAGTGGAGAAGCTATTGTGCAACAGGTGACCCTACAAAAGCAGGATTTGCTTTAGTATGGCTCTGGTGACTACCCAATCTGCCCTTTGGGTGTGTTGTTTATAGATGTAGTTGGGTGATATTCTGGTGTTGTCTGCAGCTGACCACCAGATGTGTTGGTTCTGGAGCCTCTTGGGAGGGGTTCTATTGCAGGCTAAGGTGAACTGCTACCAGTGTGCCCTGCCCAGTGTCACTTGGTATAAACTACTAAATAATCTATAGATGGTTGCCACTTTTGATGGGCCAAGAAGTGCCTAGAAGAGGCTAAGCTGTGAATTGAGGCTGGCTGCCTCTATTGCCGGTTTGGGGATGGCTTAGCAGGAGGTACTAGGCATGCTGACTCCAGATACTGCTTATTTGGGGTTGTGAATCTTTAAAAGATTTTAGGGAAGTCTGCAGCATGAGCCAAGACATGCCATTTGTATGAAAAAGCCACTGGAGGCAGCTTTGTTGGGCCTACAAGTTTGATGGAGTGAGGTCTCAGAGGATCACCAGGGCAGGGTGACCTGAGTTAACAAGGTTGTTGAAAACTCAGAAACGGTGGTTACCTGTGTCTGCTTGCTGAGTCAAGGAAGAGCTCAACAAAAGAGCAATGGCTTCTGCCAGCACTCTGTCTGGGAAAAAAACTGTCCCTCCAGGCCTCACCCGTAAACCTAGGCAATTCAGTTTCTCTGTCTATGACCCTGGCATATTTCAGGCTGCTGCTCCAGCACTGAAGCCAAGAGGAAGTGAGTCTGCCAGCCAGTAAGTCTGTGTAAAAGCCTTTTAATAGGAATGCCTGGGACTCCAGCTGCCCTCCATCTCACAATCTCTGCTAGTTTTCACAACCAGAAGTTGTGGGCATTTCTCTTCTCAGCACTAGAACCCTGCACTGGGGAACCTGCTATGGGGCTGGGACTACTCGCTTCTCAGAGGAGAACTCTACAGCTAAGATATCCCTCCTGATTTTTAACCACCACATGTGGGTATGAGACTAGCCCATTCTACATTTCCACTCCTGCCAGTCTGAATCTGACTTTTTCTGTATATCCTTAATTGTAGGACTTCTCTTCATCTAAACTTCAGGCACTTTTCAATAATGGCTGCTCTATAGTTTAGTTGTAATTTTGATATGGTCATGAAGCTAAGTGTTTATCAATTCTGCCTTCTCCTATCTTAATCACAAATCATGACAATTTATTAATGTACTTTTTCACCATCATTATCTCTTTTTTGTCACCAAAACACTCTATAAATTAAAATGTAGCAGCATTCCATATCTCTGTTTTATATGTCAGGAGACATGCTGAGAGTTTCTGGCATTCTCAGGAATGTCACCCTCAATCCCAGGATTCTTGGAGCACTTATGCTTTCTTTGAACTATGCTTAATTAGATTGGATTTATATTAAAATTTTGTTTTTGAACTTTTATTGTATTATCTTATTTTGAGAAGAGCCTAACATTACACAGGAGAACAATATAAAAACCAAGTCAGTAACCTCTTCCAGCGGTCACTGAAACTCTATTCATTTGGTCCCTAAAAGAGAGATGATTTATATATACTTTGTGAAAAGTATTAATTGATGTTAATATTAATCTATAGAAAATAAAAAGTAGACATCACATTGTAGGATATTAATTTAAAAAACATACATTCAGTGACCCAAGGATATATAAGATCTCTTTAAATTTCAAACTAAAATGTGTGTTGTTTTGTATACTAAAGTGCTATTAATTTTATTAATAAACCAGCTAATATTTTAATTAATTTTGATTTCACATTGAGTATCGTTTCTATTGGACTAATAATTGACTGCATAATTATTACATAAAATTGGTGTTAGAAAAATTGGAAATGTGAAATTATATATAGAAAACATGATATGCATAAATATAAAGCTTATAAACTGTGTAATTAGACTAAAATAAAAAATATCAATATCTATAGAATATTGAGTTGAAATACCTAATATCAACTATTAACTCTAATTGAATTTTAATACATTTTAAATTTCAACAAAATTTTTATAACCTGGTGAGAAATCTCTCCCTGAAAAGGGGCAAAATTAAATGGATAGATAGTTATCCCCTTTTGGGGGAAATTGCCTAAAAATATTTGTTGAGATTTTATTAGTAGACAAAGGGTGCAGCGTACAAAATATATGCAAGAAAATAGAGTCAAAGATATTTTTTGGAGTAATATTGACAGCAGGGTGCAGAAGCAGAGACTTATTTATAAAATGAAAGCCATTAGGGTTCTCAAAAAATCACCTGAGCTACTGCCAGATCTATTTGATTAAACTATGAGACTGCATTTTTCTTGTAGGTCAAAAAAAAAAAATTAAATTTTGACAATTTTCTTTGATTTATTAAAGATAATTCTTAATAGACCCTAAAGACATTGCCTTCTCTGTATAGTCTCTTGTCTTTGTTCCAGTGATTTTTTTTTCTGTGAATATTTCATTCTTGCAAGAGTAATAGATGCAAATTTTCTAAGAAATGCAGAGAAGAAGCTATGTTTTGAGAGGGAGGTAAGCAATTTGTTTTAAAGCTATGGTTGCACTGAAATTTTATTTAAATATTATGTTTATATATTTATTTATTTTTGTCCTGGAGGTAGGGGTACATTATACGGAGCAATTCCCTAACTCTTTGGAAGACTGATCTCATTCCATAGCAAACATAAAAGAAGGGCAATTGGAATTGTTTAAAGCATGAACTTTGGAGACAGACAAACATAGTTTTTGTCTCCTTTTTCTTGCTTGATCCCAATACTGTACTTTCTCCCATGCTTTACCATCTTAGATAATGACACCATCAGTTGTACAATCTAGAAATCTAGGGAACATTCTTATGTCTTTCCTTTTACTTATGCTATGTGTTTAATCTTTCAAAGTTCCTGTCAATTGTAACTGTAAAGTATATCTAATGTCTATTAATTTCTTTCTAGTGTGAGTACTACACTTGTATTACAACATACACACACACACACACACACACACACACATGCTCATACATACACACACATATTTGGAGAAAAATATCTACAAATTTAATAAGTACTTTCTATATCAATCATTATATATACACATATATATCCTTTATATATAAATTAATATATAATAATAATATAAAATAATCAATAATATATATTAATTTTTCATAGTTATTAAATTTTAAATAATTACATGCACACTTCTTTTAAATTTAATAATCAGTAAAAATTAATGTTACATATGGAATAGCATTATTTTCCTCATCTGTAAATAACTTATTATTTATGCACATTGCTTACCATTACATAGATCATAAGAAATATATCCTCTATTCAAATCTAAGCAATTCTACTTCAGTGTCTAAGAGTTCCTAATCACCAGCCAAAGAAACTTTCTTTTTCACACCACTCAGGTCACCATCAGCACATACCTCTATGGAAGGAATAGTCACAACACTCTCCTTATTCCTTCTCTGTGTAATTCTATTGCAAACTCCTTGTAGATACAAGATTAATATTTTAAAACTCACATGGGATAATGCCAGCCAATTAATATACAAGTAAAGCATTTGGACAGTCTGGTACAGGCACATGAGTGTTTAACCAGTCATAAAATGACAAATGCAAACACTTCCAGCCTCATAGTATTCTTATTTTGTGCAAGTGGTGACATTGGCTTTTGTTATATTTTTATGGATAAGACAGAGATTCTATAAAAACTTGTACAATGGAAAAGATACTGCAATGCCTCTGACTTCAAAACACATGCTTTCATATACTTTAATCTTAAAAAAATATCTCTTTAACTATGTAACTTGACAACTGTCACTCATCTCAAAGACTGAAATCATGAATTGAGTAGTAGAATGGTAAAACTGGAGCTGGAAAAAATACTCAGGATGTTTTGCTAGATTTGAAAACTGACATCTAACAGGCAGATAGTTGTCAAGTCTTCAGGTATAAAATCTCCTCTAAAGAAAGAGAATTCTAGGAAGATGGCAGAAAAAGAAGTGCAGGAATCTGACTTTCTACCTAGACAACAATTGCACTGGAGGAATCTGTTGTTAACCATTTTGGAACTCTGAAGTCTATTGAAGGCTTGCAACTCACAGTGGAAAACTCAAAGAATAAATTATGGTTAATTTTAGTGAATTTTAGCTTTTATTACCGTAGGAGCTACCCATCCTTCAAATCCAGCTACTTGGCAGCAAACCTAAACACGTTCCTAGAGAAGTTTGCACATAGTTTGCAGAAGCCAGTTTAAGCAAATATAACATTGTCCTCCAAATATAAGAGAAATGTGTTCTAATCTCTAATTACTGTTTTTGACCACAGAAGTGAGACAAAGAGGCAACCAGCCATTGATTTTGTACTTTCCCCATTGTTGCAAAAACTTACCCCTCTGGCTGAAGTGACTTCTGGGAGTTTTTGGTCAGTGATCTGCCCCTTCCCTTTTATTTTTTATATTTTCTCCTTCCAAGAGCCAGGCATTAAAGGCTAAGATATTCAAAACAACTGCATATACAGGGAAATTTAGAAAATGAGCATGAACACACAAGGAAAGGCTCCAAAAAGGCCCAAGAATACCTTAAGTTTACACTTTAGGCTGATCATCAGTACAGAGACAGCCTATGATGATGATGACAATAACAACAACCAAAAATAAATAAATAAATAAACAAAACAATAAAAAATAGCAAACCCTGGCATGGGGGAAAATTGAATTTTCATAGTTACTTTATTATTAGACTCAAATTTCCAATATTCAACACAATAATTATGAAGCATACAAAGAAACTCAAAAGTATGGTTTATTTAAAGAAAGAAAAGTCAACAGAAATTGTCAATGAAAGAAAACTAATGGCAGATATACTAAGAAAGCAAGAAAGTTCTCAAATTACCAAATAAATTTATAACTTAAAGAACTAGAAAAGAAGCACAAATTAAACCCAAAGTTAAGAAAAGAAAGAAAATAATAAAGACAAAGTAGAGATAAATGAAATAGAGAATAAAAAAACAATAAAGAAAAACAATTAAACCAAAGTTGCTTATTCAAAAAAATCAACAAAATTGACAAAACTTAGGTAACGCAACTAAGAAAAGAAGAGTGAAGACTCAAATTACTAAAATCAGAAACAAAAATGAGGACATTACTACCAAGTCTACAGAGATAAAAACGAATATAAGATAACTATAAACAATTATAACACCAACAAACTGAATAATCTAAATAAATGGACAAATCCTAGAGACACAAAATACACCAAACTAAATCACAAAGAAATAGAAGAGCTGAATAACGTTTAATTATCAGTGAGTTTGAAACTGTAATCAAAAACCTACCAACAACAACAACAAAATTCAGATGGCTTTATTAGTGAATTCTACTAAATATTTAGGAACTAATATCAATCTTTCTCAAACATTTGCAAGAAACCGGAGAAAAAGAAAAACTTTCTAACTCATTTTAAGAGACCAGCATTACCCTAATACTAAAGCCAGGCAAAGAAACTATACGAAAAGAAAACTACAGATTAATATCCCTTATGAACATTGATGCAGCAATCCTCAATAAAATACTAGCAAGTAGAATCGGTCTGTACATTTAAAGGATTTCATGTTATGACCAAGTGGGATTTATTCCTGGGATGCAAGGATAGTTCAACATATTAAACTTGATGAATACAATATGCCACATCAAAAGAATGAAGGAAAAAAAGACATGATCACCTCAATTGATGCAGAAAAAACATTTGACAAAGTTCAAAACCTTTTGAAATAAAAACATTCAACAAACAAAAATTGAAACTCCCTCAACATAATATAAAGTCATGTATGAGAACTATGAATATTACACTCAAAAGTGAAGAATTAAAAGCAATTTCTCTAAGCTTAGGAACAAAGCAAAAATGCTCACTTTTACCATTTTTGTTCAACATACTACTGGACATTCTAGTCAGAAAAAATTAAGCAAGCAAAAAAAAAAAAGACATTTAAATCAGAAAGAAAGAAATAAAATTACTTCTCTTTAAAGATAATATCTTATATGTAGAAAATTAAACTGTCAGAATTACTAAATTTTATCAAAATAGCAGGATGGAGAGTCAAAATGCAAAAATTAGTTGTATGCTATACATGAATAATGAACAATTTTACAAGGAAAAGACAAAAACAACCTCACTCATAATACCATCAAAAATAATTAAGTGCTAAGGGATTAAATTAACCAAGGAGATAAAAACTTGTACAATAAAAAGTATAAAACATAGAAAAGATAAAATAAATAAATGATAATATTAATAAATAGAAACATTCCATGTATATGGACTGAAAGTCATAATATTATTAAAATGTTAAATTAATGTCAATTGTTTAAATACTAATGCAATCAACAGATTTCATGCAATATCTATCAAAACTACAATGATGTTTTTTACAGAAATAAAAAAAAAGAATCCTAAAATTCATATGGAATATAAAACTACCACAAATAGCCAAAACAATTTTGAAAAAGAACAAATTCCATTACAAAGTTATGATAATTAAAATAGTGTAGTATTGGCATAAAGACTTAAAGACTATTGAAATAAAAAAAAAAAAACTAGAAGTAAATGCTCACATATGTCAAATAATTTTTGACAAAAGTGCCAAGATGGGGAAAAGACAGTATTTTAAACTGTCTTTTGTCATTGGAAACCTGTGTATGCACATGCAGAGGAGCAATGTTGGAGCCTTATTTAACACTATATACAAAAATTAACTCAAAATGGATCAAGAACTTAAAGGTAAGAGCTAAAACAATAAAACTCTTAGAAGACAACATAAGACAAAATCTTTGTAACGTTGGATTTGGCAATGGTATCTTCAATAGAACATCAAAGGCACAGAAAACAGCAACAACAACAAAAATAACCAAGTTGGATTTAATGATTTTTTAAAATTGTGAGTCTAAAAGACACTCTCAGTAGAGTAAAAGCCAATCAATAGAATGAAAGATATTCTATTCAAACCTTGTCTGTGATAAGAAATTAATATCTATAATGTAGAGAGAATTTCTTAAACTCAACAACAATAACAACAAAAAACTTCAAAAATAGGCAAAGAACTTATATAGGCATTTCTCCAAAAAATATATATGAATGACCAATAAGCACGTGATATGATGCTATAATCACTGTTCATTAGATAACTTACACCCACTAGGATAATAGCTATCAAAACAAAACAAAACAAAACAAAACAAAACAAAACAGAACAGAATAAGTGTCAAGCATGTGAAGAAATTGAAATCCTCATGTACGGTTTTAGAAATAAAAAATGGTAAGCAGTACAGTATTTCTTCAAAAAGTTGACAGTAGACTTACCATGTGATCCTGCAATTTCACTTCTGGGTGTATACCCCAAAGAACTGAAAGCAAGGTATCAAAGGGTATTTGTATACGCATGTGTTATAGCATCATGTTTCACAGTAGCTGAAATGTCGAGTATCCACAGAGGAAGAGATGGGTGAATAAAGAAAATGTGATATATACACACAATGCATGTATATTGTATGTATGTATGTCTATCACACAATGAAATACTATTCAACTTTAAAAAGGAAGAACATTCTGATATATGCAACAACAAGGATAAATCATGAGGTCATTATGCTAAAATAGGCAGTCACCAAAAAACAAACAGAGAATATTTTATAAAAGCTTATCTATATAAAGTATTTAGAGGAGTCAAAATCATGAAGACAGAAAGTATAATAGTGGTTTCCAGTGGATGGGGTAAGGAGAATTATTATTTAATGGGTATAATGTTTTAGTTTTCAAGATGAAAAAATTATGTAAATGGGTGGGGGAGATGGTTGCACAACATTGTGAATGTACTCAATGCCACTGAATTGTACATTTAAATTTAAAATGGTAAATTTTATGTTTATGTGTATTTTGCAACAATTTTATAAAACAGTAAACTTTTCACTTAAAACGTTATACTTGAGACATTGTTTATATCAGAATTTCCTGCGAAAGGGGGAAAAAAGGTGGGAGATGAATAACAAGTAAGAAAAATATTAGAGTGAATTTTCATTACATTGTGTTATATTACCTAAAAGAATAAACTAATTTTTTGAAAGGCCTTCTATTTTTTAAAAATTAAAAACAAACAGTATATAAAGAGTGACATGAATACTCTTATATTGGAATATTAATTCTATTTAAGAATTTTTGTAATAATTTTCACAGAGGTATGAAACATATCATAGAGAGAACTGGGTTAACAGTTTTCTCTTAGAATATTTGTCCCTTAAATTAAAAAAATATATACATTATTCATTATTAAACCATAAATCTTTCATTAGTAAAGATATACATAAAATTTTCCTTTTGATAATTCTACTTAAATGTTAGATTAGTCTGTACATGGCATCTGATCAACTAGGACATTGTAAGTGTCTGAGAAATTGATACTTTTGTTTCATAACTTGAGATGATTCATGATACCTAATAATGCTGGATTGAATTTATCAAGCTAACAACAATTATAACGTCAAATAAGGAACTTAAAGTTTAATAGATAATTTTGTGTAAGAAAGTTTGCCCATTTGCATTGTTATAGACTGAAAAGAAGTAGTAGAAAACAGCACTAACTCTGCTGAAATATGAAATTCCAAACTGCTTTCAATAAAATTGACTGGAACTTGAGCAAATGTCCTAAAAATATAATCAAAAGTGACCTGACTTGAAAAGCAAACAAACAAATGAACTGTTGTCAGCACAAAGCTTATTAAGAAGGGAAGGTTCTGGTGGTGAGACTCCCAGTTGAAAGAATACACAAAGGACATAAGGATGAAATGGCAGGGACCAACTTTATTGCAGGGAGTGCACTTTTGTGCTAGGGGACAGCAAAGGCTTCATATATGTCAGAGAACAGAGCATTCTACCACACATGCATGATACAATAAGCTGAATCATGCTTACATGAGCTGGGTGCAGACGCCCTACTACATTAATGTAGCATTCTAAATCTGGGTCTTATTCCTAGCCTCGAGCATCAATCATAGCCAGATCTGGGACCAGACAAAACTGGGGACCACAGTTGTGCCCTGTTAGACCTGAGAGACGAGGAAAGGGAAGTCTCAATGATTTGATTGAAGAACTGTTGAGACTACTGAGCCCACTAAAATGGAGGCTGGCTGAACTCTGCCCCCAAATAGATTAGGTTGAGGCCAACCTCAAAGCAGAAAGAATTATGTCATCTAACATGCTAGTTAGAATAATCCAGTTGTCAATAACTGAGGGATGCTTACTACTTTTACTGGAGGAGTATTGTGACACCTTTTTAATGTATGTCATTAGAAATACTCTATAGACTTGAAAAGATCATGAATTTAGCAGACTCAGAGGTAACAAGAATGACTTCTGTTGTGTTTTGCCTCTTTACTTTCTCTGATTGTTCTTAGAAACTGGTTATATGTTGACTAATTTAGTTGGTTCAACAGCCTGGTACAAATCAACCCTCCCAAATATTCCTCGGTGTTCTCTGGATGTCTCATTGTTTCACAGATTAATTTTCTAAGCACATCATTCCCTACTAAGAAAACTCTGAGCACTGCTTGAGGTGGAGCTTGGAAATTGCCCCCTGAACTCACATTATCAAGTAAATAAATTTTGCCTTATTTGTTTCTGCTTCCTAATTGTTTTTATTTTGAGGGAAATAAAATAAAACATATCTATTACTATTACTTCAACAATTATTTGAATAATTTGATTGGGAGATAATATTGCATTTATAAAACTCATTTGTTTATTATACTTTATCATTGAATTATTTTCTCTCATGTGAAATACGAGATGTAAATCAATTAACTTACAGACGAAGCATGTCTCCAATCAACATTATGTTAATTGAGTATCTGCATTGATTTGTGGCTTAATACAAGCTAATTTATTTTCAATTTACTGACATTTTTATATTAAAAATTAAGCCAAATTGTCTCAGTTTGGCAAACGGAATCTCTTTAAACTGACTCCTTTTAACCAGTTCCTGGTGACTTTTAAAATAATGTTTGTTTCTCAAAAAGTTTTAAAACAAGATGAAGCTTTGTTTATTAAAGTAGAAAATACTATTAAATACAATATTTGTGTCCTAGGAGTTTTCATTGTATATATCCACGTGAGATGAAGCAGGGTAACACATGGATCATTAGCCACGATGAAATCATATATATAAAAAAAAAATATATATATATATATATGTGTGTGTGTGTGTGTGTGTGTGTGTGTGTGTATATATGTATGTATGTATATATATATACACACACACATATATATACATATATATGTATATTTACACACACTCACAAACACATATATGCTTAAAAATCTTTTCATTTTCTTGTCTGTGAAAAAAAAGGAAGTATCACAATAGATGGTTTAAACACAACAGAAATTGTCTCACATTTATGGGGCTAGAAGTTCAAAATCAAGGTATAGGCAGTATTGGTTCCTTCTGAGGACCGTGAGGAAGGGATCTATTGTGAGCCTTACTTCCTGGTTAGTAGATGGCCATCATCTTCCTACTGCTTCTTCATACCATCTCTAAGTATGTCTCTTTGTTAAAATTTCCTTTTTTTCTGAGGACACCGGTCATATTCAATTGGAGTCCAGCCTATGACCTCATTTTACCTCTATAACGACCCTATCACCAAAAAAGATCACATTCATGAGATACTGGGAGTTAGGATTTTAACATATAAATCTAGGAGAGGACACAATACAACCCACAACAATGTCATAGCAAAAATTACATTTAAATCTCAAGATTGCCACAAGATTATAAGTACACAATTTTATTTTCCTCTTTTTGAACTTCACCTTAACATTTTGAAATTGGCTCAGAAAAATTAGTCAGTGGGTTACCATTTTTAAATTTTCTAGAACACCAAGAATTATTTCTCTTATAGAAATGAATAATACTATTCATCATGGTTAATATTTTTAAAATGTGGCTAAGCTTCTTTATTTATAATCTCATTTTATACTCATAATAACTTTATGAGAAGGTACAATTATTCCTGTTTTAATGAGGATAAAACTAGGCAATGGAAGGTCAAATTAATAATTAGGTGCAACATAGCTCTACGGACAAAGGCAAGATGTAAATCATTCAGTGTGACTAGAATCTCCACTCTTATGTATATTACATTCCCTCCCACTGAATAAATTACTATACATGGAGAGTTCTCTAGGATCAAATGGAAGGATACTTTTCAAGGCTATAGGTATATTTTGCCAATTCGAATATGAAAAATTTGTACATTTGTATATATTTCACTAAATATTTGTATCATATAAACTGATGATATTCATTTCTAGGCATTACCACTCATAGTTTTTTTGTTTCCTTGGATCTTTTGTAATTTCAAAATTTTAATAATTTTTAGTAGGGTTTTAACCAAGTAAGACATTTTCTAACTTTATCTGTAGAATTCTTTGCAACTATTTTTGTCAGTTGCTCCTGGTTGCTACCAAACTTGGAATCATTTAATATCATTTTTTTACCAGTGTGAGCTTCTTCAACCATTTTACGAATGCCAAAATAAATCATTTTCCCTTTTAGCTACCTTTGCTAGCCAGGAGATTTTGTCAACATTACCGAGGAGGCCCTAGATATTCTGGGGTCCAGCATTAAAACCTCCTTCTCTTAATTTCCACAACTAGAAAATGTCCCAAGAGTGACTATAGCTTAAGAGTTACTTGCAATTTTCTTGTTCAAATATTTTGTTTGTTTGTTTATGAGGATTTTTGTTATTCTCCTACAAGCACAATGTAGCATTAACAAACATTTGCTACACTTTTCCAGCATTTATAGGTGTTTTGTATCAGGAATTTTCTAAGAGCATCTATTTGGCATGTTAATGGAAAATGAAGTCCAGGTACACTCTGTTTTCTGCCAGCATAATAAAGTACTTTGAGCTTTTAACTTCCTGAGAAAGAACATATGGCTCTGAAAGGAGATAAGGATACAAAAATCAAGAAATCTTGAAAACAAGTAAAATTTTGCAGATCAGCCACAAATTTCATAAATCAATGAAGAGATAACCAAAAATATCTCACTGAAGTAAAAAAAAAATATTTGAGTTGTTTATAGCAAATATGGGTTTCTGTGGCTAATAAAAAATCATCTTTCTTTTAAAATGTGACATTATTTGTAATCTTTGAAATAATTAAAATTATTTTATTTCCATCATATAAATAATTTAATCATAAATAATATTAAGTAAAAACTTCACATTCCTTCTACATGACTGTTTTAGTATGTTACACAAAATGGAAATGCTCTAATAAGAAAATATTTTTTTGAAGCCAAAAATTTTTAAGTACAAATTAAAACAATTAGAAAATTCTTATAAAAATTGTTTAAAATAAGATACAAATTAACTATTATTGAAATGTCATAGCTATTACACTGCAGATTGTCAAATACTTTCTCCAAACAAACATTGTTGATATAAGCACAAAACTGAATTGTCATATTTTTCTTATGTTTATGTTAAGTTGACCAAAATTCATCACTTGGTTATTTAGTCTGTGCTGAAGAGGTATTGCATATTTTTATTAAAAATATCTACTGTTCATATCTTATCTCACAGGGAATCTTTTTGAACTATTGGGGTCCTAAACATTTTGTGCTTTAATTGTGATTATAATTTACCATTCCAAATTTAAAAAGATATAAGTGGAAAAATATTGTAAAATAAATGTATTTACATCTTGTCTTTCTTCTTCGACTATATATGTCCTGAAGATCAGTATGAATAACTAATTTATTAATATCAATGTTTTTTGATTGACTAAGACAGTTCCAAATTTTGTGAAATGTTCTGGCTCATAGAAAATTTAGAAAAATTAACGTAAGCACAAACCTGATATCAAAGTTACCAAACATAAGTTCACTTACAGCTACTCTACCATTCACTCGTTATTATACATATTAATTTACTTATTGTCTTCATACACAAGAATATAAAGTCCAAGAGACCAGTGATTATCTGTTTTGTTCACTAATATTGGGTATAGTTACTGATTTTGGCTAGTTAGCATTTCTTTCTCCTTACTTACATTAACTGCTACTGATATTAATTTGGGGAGTCCCATTTCACCAACTCTTAGACCATGCTGTTCTCATGAATAGCTTCAATTCTTGATTCAGGAGTGGAGTTTGCGAGGTAGGGCTGAACACACAAATGCATCTCATTAACCTGCTACATGGACTATTTCTGAAGATAGATTCCTGGCTCAAATTGGGCCAATCAGATCCACCTAATCTCAATTTTGGCATTTGGTTGAAATTAATGGGTAGGCATTATTCTTCTTACACTAGATTAAAAGTGAAGTTATGACAAAGAAAATTCTTTAGCCATTATGTCAACATACTAAAGGACCTCTTTAAAAATGGAGAAAACAGACAAATAAGGTAGGAAAAGGACAATATTTTTTATTATATTAACATATTCTATGCATTACAAAGTAATTTAAAATGCCAAAATTAATGAAAAAATAAGTAAAAATGAAATTAGTATTGTACACATATATGTGGAATTTTTAACTTTGATTGGATTGATTATTAAATAAAATAAGTGTATATTTAAAGAATGGTGCTACTTTTAAAAAAATAATAATGTACTTTTCTATGTATGTATAGACTTAAAAGTAGATGGATCCATAAAAGAGAGTTCCCAAAGTTTGCAGAGGTTGAGTAGCGTCTGCAGTCCAATTGAATAAGGAAATAATACAACCCTTTAAAATAGACGAAATACATCTATATATTCTTTGCAATCCTCTTGCCTTTTGACCCTAGAAAATTCTCTATAAACAATGGCTTATTCAGTGGGAGGGAACATAGTCTACTTAAGAACAGAGATTCTAGTTAAACTGTTTGTTCACTTCCTGTATTAGTCCATGGAGTTGTGTAAGATCGAATTATTTATTTGATTCTTTCATGCTTAGTTTTCTCTGTATAAAGGAATAATTGTATGCACTTATAATGATATCGTATTTTTGAAAGGCTTAGCCACATTCTCCAAATATTAACTATAATTGATACTATCCATATTCATATTTGTAAAAGAAAATATGTGACCCATTTCCATAAATAAAAAATAAGTACATAAAATGTAATAGCATTTTATGCATCTTTCAAAGTGATAGTTAAATTTGCTATGTAATAACAAACTAAAATTTATAATAAAACTATAGGTTAAGCTTGAGGTAAAATTTTGTATAGTCATCATGGGTGTAGCTGTAAATATAAATACAAGCATAAATGCACTTCCTAGACATAGACACATGGACAAAAGTAAATAAATAAAAATCATTTTGTAGAACTTTTTAAAATTTTTCTCTTAGTGTCTTGGAGTTTCGGTAACTACATAAGGAGTAGGAGTACAGGCCCTGGAGCCCAAACTGTAGAGCTGGCTCCATTTTACCAGCTGAGTCATGTGAGTAATTTCTTAAGCATGACATGGATAATATTTTTACTCATAAAACAATGATGTTAATAGTAGCTAACTCATAGGAGTACTAGATTTCTTGGATTAATATATGAAAAGAATTCATTAACAATACTTGGCACAGATTAAATGTCACGAAAGTTCTCTTAAATAAAATAAACAATTCTCTATAAATGCTTTGTATATAAATAAAAATTATAAAATGTACCTATTATTTTTTCAGGCTATTTGCCTATATATTTTTTCTTGATAATATGTCATACCTTTCATATGAAATGTCACTTTTTTATTAATACAAAGAATCATTCTAGGAGAAAAAAAATAAGTTTGAGACAAAACCAAACATTATAGAAAATTTTAATTGAGGATGTAAAGTTGTGAAAAAGGACAGTTTACAAACACCATATGTCTACAGATGGACATGATATTTTTCAAGAGTAAAGTTTTTTTCTTATATAAAATGTTCGGTTATTAGCATTAATAAATGGAACAAGGTATAAATCATGTTAAAGCTCTCGTGTACTGTTTTATGTTGTTATGTAACCTTTTGACCCATTTAAAATGAACATGTAGGGAATCCATTTTTAATAGCTTCTTCCTGTAGGCTTGAGGGATTCTATAGCTAGCACAAATCCTAAACCAAAAATGTACTTGGTTATTTCCACTCACTTAAAGTTTTCTATGCCAGAAAATTTTGTGTTGAGTTGGCATCTCCTAGGAATACAAGTGAATAAACAACATAGAAAGAGGTAAGAAAAGAGAAATATTTGTTCAACACTCTGCATGTCGTAACAACGTGCAACATCATTTATGATATGTTACCTCAGCCAAAAATGACATGATGTTATAAATCACTAATTTCTCAATTTTGAATAGGAAGTTGGAAATATGGGACAAGGTCATGTTCAGTTCAGGTCATGAAAACCAAAAATGCTCAGGTTGAATTTTTTATGTTTTACCAAATCCCAGAGGAAGTTCAATATCATGGTTATTACTATTATTTTCCTCTTGGAAAAGAAAGGAAATGGAAAAATTCTTGCCCAATTTTTGAGGCATTGTAATATGGCCTGGAAGAGTTTTACTTTTTAATTTAATACTTACAAAATTCTGGCTATTTTTTTTATTTCATAAGCTAATATTTCAGCAAATAAATGTTAATAACTTTTTTTATTAACTTTTTTGTACTCCTAGTAATGCATTTTTTCTACCTACATTGATCATCCTAAATTTCTGCACCCTGGATTTTATTTTAATCTTAAAGAATAGTTGTAAACCAGTATTGGAATATATATATTAAAAGTATGTCACAATGTTTTCAAAGTTGAGATAGTCTAAATAATAGGACCCTAGAGAATCAAACAGCTGGTTTGAACCGGAAAGACTGTTGTGCTAGAAGAATGAGAAATACATGCATTTTCAAACTCTCTTGTCATTGTGCCAATGGGCTCTCTTTTACCCTTAATAAAATTCCTATGTCTTTCACTTAATCTAAGTGGAAAGAACCATATGTAGAATCACAGGTTAAAGATGAATTATCTAACAGAAGAATAAAACTCTGGAAAAGTCACCTGGATTCTACAAAGTTCAGAGGCTAAGGGTCAAGGTTGCCTTCCTGTTATGGCCCCTGTTAGAACTAATCTATCTCCTGTATGTTTTGTATTCCAGTAAAGAGAAGCAAGCCTATTAAATAAGGTTACTGGATCTTTATTTAAGGACTTGTTATGTAATACATATCAAGATCAACTTTGTAATGTGAAATTCTTGCTGAAATTTTTATCCATTTAATTCGAGACATTTATTGCCTATTTCCTATGTTTAAACCATTTAGGCAATTAAAATAAGGCAACAAAATTGACATCCTCTGCTTATAATAGAAGTGACAGCCTAGTGAAAGAGATGAATAAATTTAAAATGCAATAGAATGAAATAGGACACTTCATAACTGTGTACAAAGAGTGCAACAGGAGAAAGTGCGGCTTAGACAAGGAAGTCAGAAAGATGTCAGATTAATACATCATTTTTCTTCATGAGAAAAGCTAGGTTGGAAAAGATAGCTTGCTAACAGTGCATCAGAGAATTCCCTCTACTCACACAGGTACAGACATAGCTGGAGAACCACAAACTTCCTCTATTGAAGCTACCATGTAAATTTAACAGCATGAAGAGACTCCTAATTCTAAAAGAGTGAAGAGCTAAACTGAGCATGTTTGGTTCCTTTTTATTAAATTTCTAATCAGAGAATTCACAGAAAAAAATAGATAACGGGTGGGGAAGGGGCTTGAAGTGTTATTCTAGTGAATGCCTTTATGAAGAAACATGCAAAGCTATAACAAAAACAGCAGTTTACCATGGAGCTGGACTAGGAATCAAAGGACTGTAAGGCAGACCCTCCCTTAAGCCCCACACCAAATTTTCACCTTCTTACTCTAAGAACAAAGCAAATATCTTGAGAAACTTGGATCCTGATACCTAACCCTCACCAAATCACCTCCCTAATACAGCATGAAATGAAATGGTATATATAATTCCTATAATGTGCAATATTCTGGTTTTTTGGCACCTATTAAAAATATTATTGGCCACAACAGAGTTCAAGTTATAATAATTGAGGATCTGTTACATAACCTTAAGAATGAAAGCAGTGAACTGAAAAACAATTCTTCCTTATAGTTTTTTTTATAAAAGGAAAGTTTTAGTTCACTAACACTTCTAAAGAAAGTGATTTAACTATGTATTTAAACAAGTCAGAACTGATACCATCTTTAAATTTACTAAAGCAAATAAGTATTCTCTTTGTCATTCTCTTTTTCCTTTTAAGGAAACTTAAATATAAACTTGGATATAGATTTTTGGTTGAGGTAATCATAAATGCTACTTAAAAATAATAAACAAATTTTAAAAATCAATCCTTTCTTTTTTTAATTTAGTTAATGATACAGATATCCTGCCCTCCTAGTTTTAGAGTGCACTTAAAGAAAACTTTGATTATTATTTCAAGACATAAATAAGTTATTCTGGTCTTTCTAGTAAAATCTCGGAGTCTTGTCTGGCTACCGCAGAGGCCCACAGCTAGAAAGAGGCAATTCTCTCTAGCCAAGTGGATGCTTTCTTGTTTAAAGAGAATTACAGACCTACTTTTGCTAGCTATCCCCACTTCTACTACAGCATCTCTACTTTGATAGAGCAACTACTATTTTGTGTCTTGAAAAAAAAACCACCTGGAACATTAAATTCAAATAAGATTTTATTGCTCTTTAATTGTTGATTGCCAGAGAGAGACAAAATTTACATTTCACCAAATAAAAAATATATGACAACAGAGGAAATTTAACTTTGGGTGGTGAACACACAATGCAGCATACAAATGATGTATTATTAAATTGTATATTTGAAACCTATATAATTTTATTAACCAATGTCACCAAAAAATTTAATTAAGAATTAATATCTTATAATAGAAATAAAAAATTGTTGGTACAGATTATGTGCTAAAGCTTGCACATTCCAAAATTAAATAATTGGTCAATAATGTTTATTTGTACTTTCCTCAAAATTACAAAATACCAAACTGATTGCTTACAATATTTTTGACATGCTGAAAACTGTTAACCCACTTTGCAACACTGCCTTAAGTAAACCTTTTTCTTAAAAAAGTTAAAATAAGCAAATTTGTCTTACAGTTATTCTTCCTTCTGATTTGCCACTATATTGCTAAGTCAGGGTTTCATTGAGATTCTTGAATTTGTCAGTTTATATTTGCATCAAATTTTGGAAATTTTTGAATAATATTTAATCAACTCATTATCACCCTTTCTTTTGAGGACTACAGTTACATACTTTACACATATAACATGTATTAGGCTTTTTGAGATTGTTTCATCCTTCTTGGTGTTCTGCTGTTAATAATTTATCTTTAAAATCTTTTCTGTGTTTTCTGGATGGTTTCTACTGCTATATCAATAGATAGTGTTGAAATATTTAGTATTCCTTGTAATAGATTACTCAAGTATAATAAATGCTGAAAAAGCAACCATTCTTATGTATTAGGAGTTTATATATTTAATTTTAACATTTTTTCTCATTAAAAATTATTGACATGAATATAGAAATATTTATTAAATAATCCTAGAATGACATTTCAACAATAATTTTAAAATATTAAATAATTATTATTGACAGACTAATATGTCATTTACTGTGCTGGGTATTTTCAGATACAGTAGTGTAATCAGTTAATTCTCACAGCAAATCTGGAAGATAAATGTTATTCTCATTTAAAAGAAAAAAGAATTATTAGGGTTTGGACAAGAAAACTACCATAGTATTAGTAAACTGCAGAGCTAAAGGTAGATTCTCATTCATCCAGACTCCAGAGTCCATGTTCCTTTTTCCAAGACTCATGAAAGACTGCTCTTTTAAGAAAACAAAAATTTTCTGGAGCTGGAAAGTGTGGCATTAGACCTTGAAAGCTTATACCAAATACCGTAAATGAATGTATATTTAAGAAATTAAAGAATATACTTTTACAGCATAAATTCTAAAAATTAAAGCTTCATAAACTCAGCTTGCTGCCAAGGCATGAACTAAAAGGATGTCTAAAAACACTGTGTTAAAAACTTCAAATTACTATGAAAAGGTCATTGCCTTCAAAGTTAATGACTTCCAAATCTAGTGATTTTAAAATGAGAATATCAAAAGAGGTCTTATTTTACACTCCATACTTCCTATCAGGAGTTCTAGATCTGTTCTTGTTATTGACAAAAAGTTAGAGATTTTTTTTAAATCTGTTTACATTAGCCTGCTCAGCCTCGTTGAAGCACTAAGATACCTATTCAGTTAACTGAGAACTAATCATTCAAAATACTTTGATGTTGACTTGGCATCATGGAAATCTGTGTCATTAGCTAATCAGATTGGTATATTCTACCAGAATTGAAACTTTTGAGATTAGAAAAGCTGAACAAACATCTTCTTGTTTCCAACATAAAAACAACTAATTGTGTAATTTTTAGTATACCTCATGGAAAAATTGAGTAATATTGTGGAACAAATATCAGCAAATTTCTTACAGTAATTATTTGCAGACCTTGAGTTAGATCTCTATTGAAAGCATAGTATTCTTTATCATTTTCTCAAATGACAAGTTTCATATTTCATAATACTTGTGATAATCATTACAAACAAAAAAGATTCTTTAACAGGAGTATAGGATATACATTCAAATTAGAAGTTATCTCACATTCATTATTTCACATTTAATTTTACACAATTTTATGTAGACCTTCCAGTGTGTGTAATTCACTGAGGATTTTATGACATGCATCGCATAAGTGAAAAGAAAACCAGAATTGTTTTTTGTAGGATTCCACATTCTTCCTCCTAAAAATTAACTGTTATAAAAGAATAAAATCCCACAATTATGTTCTTTCACCAGACCTTTTTTCTAATATTTTTTATTTGTTTTCTTGTTTGTCTTTTGACTTACAAAGTTAGAAAAAAAACTTCAAAAAAATAAGAAAATATTTTTTTCTTGGTTTTTCTTTTACTTAAAATTGATGACATGTTCATTATATAAAATGACCTTTTACCATAACTTAAATAAATTTCTCAAGTATAAGCCATGAATGAGACCGTTAGCAGAAAATCTTATTGGGATTTCATGATCTCAGTTATATTAAATTTGTAAAATATTGGATTTTTTTTTTGTTTTTGCTTTTAGAATTTTAACAAATTTTAACTTTATAAATAAAAAATAGAAAAATACAATAAATAATAATATATTATGTATTCCTTTGTCTTTTGTCTCTTTTTTTGCTTAGTATAATGCTTGTCAGATCCATCCATGCTATCGTGTATATTACTAATTAGTTACTAAGAGAATTTTTATATAAATTCTTTTGTGGACATACATTATTTTCTTTAGATAAATATCTAAAAGTGAAATTGGTGGGTCTTATGGTAATTGCATATCTTTTACTAGAAATCTCCAAATTCTTTTCAAGAGTGATAATATTTACACTCTCACCAGCAATATGAGTCCAGTTGTTTCCCACCTTTAACAAAATTAAGTGTTTCCTATTTAATTTACACATACTAGTAAATGTGTAAATTACTAGTATGTGTAGTAATTTTGTTAGTTTTAATTTGCAATTCTCTGACAACTAATGATGTTGATCATTTTTATATATTTACTGAGCATTTGTTTATCTTCTTTGGTGAAGTTTCTGTTCAAATACTTTCCAGACTTTTTATTAGGTTATTTACCTTCTCATTTAATTGTAAGAGTCCCTTTTTCTCATTTTATTGAGATATAATTAACATATAATATGTATAATTCTAAAGTGTGCAGTGTAATAATTTGATACATGTATATACTGTGAAGAAACTCTCATAAGGTTATTTTATGCATCTATTATTTTTAAGTTATACTCTTTAATGTGTGTCAGATATGTATTTACTTTTCTCAGAATAGTACACCAGTTTTTATGCTTAGCATCAAGGAATGTTTAAAGGTGTAGAAAATGTGGAATTACCTACTGAAGGGATGAGAAATGAGATAGTACTTTGTCCAAAGTGATTGCTTCTTTCCTAATATTGGTTCCAATTTATGTTATTAGGTTCCAAGTGGCTTCTTCTGTACTGACAACACCCTAACTCCTTTGTCCAACATGAAGCATAATTTGACCCAAGCTGAGCCAATCATGTCAGTTACATATTAATGATTACACTTAACATGAGTCAGAGCTGTGCACCTAATCAAATTAAGCCACTTGTGAACCTTTACTAGATTTTCCAACCTAGAGCAAAGAACAAGTGAGTCCTTCTCTGGCAGTAGTAACCTTGATATACGGATTTCAGAAGCTATTGGTGACCATGTTCCTTGGGGAGAGAAAAGTGGAGAGTATGAAGTTCACAGATAAAGAATTAAAAGGATGAGACGGAGGAATGATCCGTGGTAGTGTTTCAGAACATGCTTGTCCTTTCCAAACTTTCATAAATATTTTAGTATCTTTCCAACAACTTTAATTTTAATCTCAGCTATATCGTTTACTTTGATTTATTTGATAATAAATGTATCATAACAAATAAACAACAGCAAATTCTCAATATCTGGGACAGTTATTCATTCTCATTAGATAACTCATTTATTTCAAAAATATTGATTAAATATCTTCAAAGATAAGAATCTTAAAAGTCATACATTAATTCCCAGATGCTTAAAAATAATGTAAGAGCAGTTAACTGTTCATGGTTATTAATTCTGAAACATGTTCTATACAGAGAGAAAGTGTTATATTTTATATTCAGTGGGAAAAGCAAAGAATAAATATTTCTTATTTTTAGGAATTTCAAATTTAAATTAGTTACTTATTTCAATAAACTGATTTCTTATTTCAATAGACTGATTATTTGAGGATTATTATGCCCTTTTGTTATTCTTAGTTACACGTAAATGTTAATTTATGTTTATAAACTTTACCAATGCCAAAAACAAAATAGTGTTGAATTATACTTTATCACTTAATGAATTGAAGGGTACAGGTAAATGAATATACATATGTATTATTCCATAAACCTATTTATATTAAAAAAACAAAACAAATATAATAGCTTTGCATAAGTTCAAAACATTTCAGTGATTAATTTGTCTTCTCTCCTGTGTAAATAACTTCCTGGAGAGGATGTATTATTCAACTAAAATATTGTTCAAAATAAGCCAAAATTATAGTTAAATTTGGTGTGTCCCCCCACCCACCCCCAGAAAAACTACATTGCATTGAAAGCTTATTGCTAATGCATTCTTATTTTTTAAGGAAAACAAAACAAACTCCTGACACTGCTGGAATGCATGTAGGAAGTAAAAAATAAGGGAAATTAAGGTTGGCAAGATAAAGTTAAGCTCACTGTTCACAAAACCTGACAATTGTTTCTTTTTTTGTTTCTTTTTCTTTTTTGCATTTTAGAACAGTTGATACTATATTTAGCAGTGACATTTAATGCTTGGATTGACAATATTTTTTCTGGCTCTGCATTTCTGCTCTGAGTAGGATAAGGAAACAGGAACACATCACTCTCATCCTCTTCAGACAATTCCCCTGAAACTTTATTTATATTGGGATAGATTCAAAATTGCTCTTAACATTTTAAAGATTGTCTTGTTCCAGTATAATTTATGGACCTAAATTCCCTTTCTAATTTCCTTAGCTCTCTGAGAAGTCTATTCTATAACCCTTTCTTTCACCTTGGGGATTTATTTAGTACTGACAATATAGGTTTGTTTTATTCTATACTGATTGATAAATAAGCTCCATTCAGAGACACAGCAAATGGGTAGTACTTATGCAAGAGCTCTCTTCTACTCTTACAGTGTAACAGGGATTTGGTGTTCAATTCCAGAAAGAGATAGACTGGTAAACCAATTTCCGAGGCACTAAAATAGAACATTGGAGTGACACAAGAGAAAAAAGAGAGGAAGAAAGAAGAAAAAAAAGAGAATGAATGCATGAATGAATGAAAATGAATTAGAGGAATATCAGGCTTTTTATTTGTTTGATTGTAATTATAGTTGAAATTAAATTGCTCTAAATTTTTGTTTTCATAAACCATGTCAGTATACTATGGATGGTAGACATTAAAGAAATCACAAATATTCCAGCTGTCACTTCTTCCAGATACTCTTGGTTATATTGCATTTCATCCTCCCACTTGAATTTAGATGTGGCTATGTGATTTGCTTTGCCAATGAAATATGAGTGGAAGAATTGTGTGTCATTCCTAGGTAAACATATTAAGAAACAGTGAGTGTCTTTGCACATTCATTTCTCTCTGCCATATCAGCTAGCAGCAGCCCAGATAATGCCAATAGCAAACTGATCCCCATGATGAGATGATGATAATGACAGGTAGAGCTCACAGATAACTCAAAACAGATACTGAGTTTGAACAACAACAACAAAAAAATCATGAGTTCTGTCACTATGATATTTTGAAGTCATTTGTTGCTTCAGATTAGGGTCATTTTTCCTGGCAGGTTTAATTAAATTTGAATGACACTAAATGACCTATAGTATTTAATATTAAATGTTTTTATTCTAATTAGTATACTTACTCTAGGTAATATAGTTTTATAAATTTCAGTTATCTTGTAGTTTCAAATTCTTGATGCAATGTTTAGTAAATTAATGAATCATTTTTATCTGCTAGGAGATAATTTAGAGTAAAGGCATAGCAAAGCCATGTTACCTTGACATTTAGAATCAAAAGATTTTTAAGTATGGATATATATTTTTTCTTTTTAATTTTCATGTTTTCTCTTCCTGAATCACTGTATTTAAGTTTCATTTTAATCATTTAAATTGCTTAACAATTACTACTTAAAATTTGCCCTTTATTGTCTCTATTTTATTTTTCAGAGAATTTTATTCAATATATTAAAACTTTTCCTTATTTTTTCAAGTTATTTTAACATTCAATATTTTCTGTCACTCTTTACTGAGTTTATTCTTTGGCTACATCATCTAGTTCTTTATTTCTCTCTTCAACTATATATATATATATGTTTTTTGTTATTTTATCCACCTGTTGCCCTCCTATATTTTAAAAATTATATTTTATTTCTTAAACTATGTTATTTTCAAATTTGTTTAAAAGCCTATTATATATATTTGGCTTGCTAATATTGTGTTTCTGGCAAATTCTATAACAAGTCATAGCAGATAATTTTTAAAATAATTTTTTTGCTTTTTCACACGTCATTTTTGCTCATTGTAAGGTCATAGCCATGTCTTCATCTGGCAGATCCTTGTGAGGCTAAACTGGTATACTTTTTGTCCAAATGGGATTTGTATCTTTTTCCGCTTATCACTAGGGGAAATATTTGATATGGGAGCATTTTGGCTCCCCTCAAATACCTTGTCTCAACACAAGAATATCAGTTTCAAAAACTTGCCCAAAGCTCACTAACAATATTAATGATTATCTTCTTAACCAGTCTCTGGAACACACCCAGAAATTTGTGACTGGGTTTCTAGATCTGGCACCAACTTGATTTTTTTTTTTAATTTGAATTTTAAAGGGAATGTTCATGAAGAATTTTCCTAATTGTAATAATACCAGCAACACTTCAAAACATGTCTTTCAGCACACACCTTTTTTTCTGCAGTGGGTGGTCCCTTAAAGTATTTTCTATACCCCATGTTTAGGATTAAACCCTAATGTCTATATGTTTACAAGCCCACTTCTTGGTGATTCTAGAGCTTTTGGATCATTTAAGATCTGAGAAATACAGCTTTTAAAATGTAAAACTTTATTTCAAAGGCCATTTAAAAGGTTTTAAGGATGTCAGTAACAGGTTAAAGTATTCTATTTTAAAATAATCACTTTAGTATCACTCTATAGAGTGAAGGGAAGAAATGGATTAGAGGGAAACAAAACTGAATCCAAGATTAGAGAAAGAAATTAAGAAGGCCTGAGCTATGGTAGTCATAGTGTGAGAGAAAGAATAAAGTAGATTTAAGATAAGAAGTATAATTGATGAGCTTTATATTGTGTGTTAGTAAATAAAATAATTATATTTAATTACTTTTTTTTTCTTATCTTGTTAGATGGATGTTGGTTACATTACCTAAATTAGAGAAGGTAAAAATTTTGATGATTTTATATGGGGGTTAGAGACAAACTAATTTTAACTTTGAACATTCTAAAATTGGTGTAAATCTATGAGGATATTCAGGAGGCAGTTGTACACAGATTTGGGAGTCAAGATAAAGATGTGAGTCTGTTCCATACATTTTGAAGGTATCAGCATAGACATAGTATCTGAAACAATAAAAATGAACTATATGATCCGATAATTATAAAGAAAGGAGAGAAGACAAAGAATCATAGGGTATACCAGTATTTAAAACTAACAGAGAAGTGGAACTAGTGAATATTGCCATAATCATATATGTCCAAACACAAAATAAATTATTCTAGGACAATATTGATTCAGTTTTAGGCAGTCTAGACACTATTACCTCAATCTAGGTAAAGATTTACAGCAGCCATTTTCAGTCATTATTGTGTATCATAATAATTTGTGGAAGGTTTTCAGAAATAAACATTTTTGGGCTTTATTTTTAGACTTTTAATCAGTAGAATTCTCACACACTACCAGATTTACAAATCACAGATTTATACTTATCCAAGTAATTTTACATGGAGTTAAAAATGAAAGGTTTTACTGGTAATGAATTAATTTACATATATGTATGTATAATATATTACTAAGAATTATATAGTTTGTTATTTAGTTATTTTAATCTTATTTATAGAGTTATTTATAACTAACTGTGCCAAATATTTTTCTCAGATTCAATTCAAACCTTCTATGCCTATAGAAAATTTAATCGAGAGAGAGAGAGAGGAGCAGTGTTAACATATAGGAAAAGCAAATTAACATTCTTTTTGCATGTGTTTCATATTATACATCTGTTTACTCAAGGGGCATTTTTCACTCATATATCCACTAGGTGGCATTACAAACTGTACTATTCATTGATTAAACACTTTATAAAATTATGTAATAAAGCACCTGTTCATAATTTTTTTCAAATAATCTGCATAACTTCTTCTACTTTTATTTGCAATGTTAACAATATAAGATTTTTATTAAAATTAGGTTCATCAAAAGTTTTATTGAAAATCTATAAAGTTGTTGAAGCATGTATATAATAATAAAGGGCCTAGTTTGAGGACATTCTAATGATGTTGTAGCCTTATTCTCCCAAGACACCTTCATATTCTCATAGGCTTTACATTTCAAAATCCCACCTGTTTAATGGATATTGTCTGAAAAAGGAAATAAAGACAATGAAAATAGCTTAAATAGCAAAACTTTGAGAACACTTATTAATGGCAGTTGGTATGGTTAGCTTGAAGCTGATCTGATTCAGGAAAATAGTTTTATTCCCATTTCTACTTAAAATTGTCAAACATTCAGACTGTGTGCTTGAAACCATAAGATTAAACTTTTGAATCACCTAAGGAGTAATTTTATTTAGATATCCAATTGAAATAATCTCCTGTCCCTGACAGAATTGAATTTTGGTTTAAGATTTCTGTAGAGAGATTATTTATATAATACTCCCATAGTCTGAAGAATGAATATGTAGTTTGTTGGAAACTATTAGAAAAGGAGATAATAGAATTTGGGGAAGAGACACTAGAGGTAAAGTGGATATTAAAGCAGGGCTATATGTTGTGAAATATGGCCCTTTGAGAAATAATGGAGGCCACAGAATGCCTTGTAATTGCATTTCTGCATCTATGAGGGAGGTGAAAATTGAGAATAGAAAAAGCACACTGAGAAAGCCAAGTCGAGTGCCAGCCATGTATGCTGGCAAAGTGTTAAAATGAAAAGAGCAGCAGCAAAATGAACTAGTGTATTGGGGAAGTGGTTTTTAAAATGCCACAGGGTATATATGAAAATGTTTTACTTAGCAATGCCAAACTACGTAAGTTATAAATGCTACCTAAATATTTCATGTCTCATATGGTCAGGAAATCTGTATTTATTGAGTAAGGAAAAGAGTATGAGGCTGAAGTTAATCCTACATTTAAAGCAATTGCTTTCACACAGTAAAATCAATCGACTTACTCCCAGTTTAATATTATCCTCCTGGAACCAAGAGGAACATGGGAAACTAAAAGAGTTTTAGGATGTGTGAATGAGTGGTAAGTGAAAAATATTTGTTTTACTAAGAAGTGTGATAGAAGAAAGAGATGATAGTTGAGTAAATGTGGATAGACATTTTTTTTTTTTAAGAGTTGCATAGTCAGGAGATTCACTTAATGATATAAAATAAATGTCATGCATTTGTATTTCTTAGTACTGGGGTCAATCCACTTCAACTTAGACCAAAATGTGAATGTTACTGTTCTGGATAGAATATACTGAAAGAAAGAAAAAGTAACAGAGGGCCAAAATACAAAGTGTAAAAACAATTTGAAGATCATTAAATGATCATATATAAGAAAATCATGATACTACTATAATGTGAATGAAGAGACAAAAAATTGTTTACAAAAGAAAAATAAAGGAATGCATTTTTGCAGAGTGTATTCATTAGGATACACATTTGGTATACAAATATATGTGTGTGTGTGTGTGTGTACACACACCCCCACATAGTAATTGCTGTAACTAATCTAAATGCCATCAGAGTCACCAAATTTGCATTCTCAGCTGTCTCCCTTTCTCAGCTAACTCTTTTTCTCAGAACAAAAATTTGGAATTAACCTTTAACTACTTGCTCTCACCCCACATATCCCATCTGTCTGCAATTCTTGTTCTGTTTCAAATTATATTTAAAATCCAACCATGTCTTACCACTTTCACTGCAACCAATATGGTTCTAGCAACCAATATCTCTCACAATGATTACAGCTATATCATCTGAACAATATTCTTGCCTTTATCATTGCCATCTCTCACAGTCAACAGGAGAGAAGTTTAAGTGAGACGGATTATGCCTCTCTGAAACCTCCACTGCTTCCCTGTTTCACTCAGAATGAAATCCAGTCATTTTAACAGCCTGGAAATAATTCAGTTCTCTCTCCTTCACGCACACGTCTCTGTCATTTTCTCCTGACATTATGCTTCTTGTTTTGATAAAACAGACAAACCTTTAGTAACATTCACCAGGAGCAAAAACAGAAAAACAAACTAGAAAAGAAAAGGCATTCGTATTAGAATACAAAAATGGGTAATCTCTCATAAATTTCAACATATGAAAACTGACTTAAAATTTATTGTGTTCAGTCTGGCATGTAAGAAGATTAAAAGTTTCCAGTCTATCCTGACAACAAATAAAAAGCTGAAAAAATCTGAAAAGTCAGGAACTGTTTTTAGATCCAACAGAGAAGTGAGACCACAGAGCTGCCTCCAAACCAATGTCCCTAAAATTAGAGAGACAGAAAAAATAATACAGAGAACTTATAGAAGCAGAAACCCACGAGCAGAAACGTCCCTGAGAACCAGTACCAGAATAGGGAAACCTGAGCTGTAGCTGATAAATTGCTGACACTCATTGTGGATATTGTAGTCGAAGAGTTAAAATCAGGCCCCCACACTTTTGTGAGATTTATCTCATGTAGCTCCACCAGGTTCTCATAGTAAAATTCAGAGAAAAATCCGCTTAGGTTACTGTCGGGACGAGGAGGGAAAATAACTGTTTTGAAACAGCAAGATCATTCTATTATTCTGAACAAGGCTTGCCCTCAAGAAAAATTATTTTAAAGAGCATAGTCTATTAGCATTTAATTGGGGCCTAGCTGACCTTGGGGAAGAGATATACTCAACTCCAGTTCCCTTTAATCTTATTTATAAAGAAAGAGATATACCAAATTCCAGCCCTTTCTACCCATTATGTCCTTCCTAAGGGGAAAACAAAAACAAAAACAAAAAAAAAAAAAAGAGGCATTTGTGAAATTCACAGCCTAAAACATAGGCTCACTAAAAGATTGAGGCCTAATCATACGACTATAGAATATAACCTACCTCATATATATCACCACATCACTAAAAGTTTATTTACCAGAGTTCCTTTTGCCCAGTAATTCATGTCTGGCTTTCAACAGCAACAATAAAAACAAAAATTATAAGGCATGCTAAAAAGAACCCCCCCACACACCTCAGAATATACACACACTTTGAACAGGCAGAACAAGCATAAGAACCAAACTCAGATGTGATAAGGATATAGGAATTATCAGACTTTGAATTAAAAATAGCTATGACTAACTAGCTAAATACTCTGGCAGAAAATGTAGACAACATGCAAGAATGTATGGGTAGTACAAATAGAAAGATGAATATTCTAAGAAAGAATTTAAAAAAAAATTCTAGAGATCTAAAACACTAACAGAAATAAGGAATGCCTTTGATGGGCCATTAATAGACTAAACACAGCTAAGGAAAGAATCTCTAGGCTTAAATACATTTCAATAGAAACGTTCAAAACTGAAAAAGAAAAAAAAAAAAACTTGAACAGAATATCCAAGAGTCATGGGACAATTACAAAAGTTATACTACATGCATAATGGGACTTCCAGAGGAGAAGAAAAAGAGTAAAAACTGAAGCAATATTTGAGGCAATAATGACTGAGAATTTCCCCAAATTAATGAAACACCAACCCACAGATCTAGGTAGCTTAGAGATGCCAAGCAGGATAAAGACCAAAAAAAAAAAGACATCTAAGCATATCATAACCAAACTGCAGAAAGTTGAGATTAATTTTTTAAAACTCTTAAAAAAAAAAAACAAGAAAAAAATTATCTTGCCTATAGTGGAACAAAAAAGAAAAAGTAAAAAAATATTACATCTAATTTTTTAGAAACTATGTAAGCAAGAAAAGAGTCAAGAAAAGAGTGAAGTGAAATATTTAAAGTGGGGAGAGAAAAAAAAAAAAAAAAACACTAGCCTTGAATTCTGTATCCTGTGAAATTTTTCTTAAAAACAGAAGGAGAAATAAAAGCTATCTCAGTAAGTAAAATTGAGTTACTCTGTGATCAGTAAGACTAGCTTGCAATAAATGTTTTTAAAAATAGTATAGAGAAGGAAATTACCTGTGTCTGACTATTGGATCTACATAAAAGAAGAAGAAAACATCTGAAAAATATGTGAAAGCAAAACAACAATAACTACAACAAAAAAAAACTTCAATGTTTTTTATTCTCTAATATTAAAAGTAATTCAACATTTAATAATTTGTTCAAAATAATAATTGTGATGAGTTAAATTGTGCATGCTTATGTATATACATATACTTAATGCATGCATACGCATAAGTAAAAAAAAAACAGCAATGACACAAAAGACAGAAAGAAGGAATTAGGATTATTTTGTTATAATGGGGTACTGGCACAAGCAGTGAAGTGGTATAGTATTATTTGAAAGTAGATTTGGATTGTAAATATATTACAAACATTGTAAATGGGTATTTCAAACTCTATAGCAAGCACTAAGAGAAGTATCAAAAAAGAAGTATAGCTGATATGCTAAGTAAGAAGAGGAAGTGAAATCATTTTAAATGTTCAGTTAAAAATACAAAATGCAAGAAAAGAGTGGAAGGCAAATATAGTGACAGACATAAAGGACAACAATGGAAAACAGTAACAAATATTGTAGATATTAATCCTACTATATCATTTTGAATGTAATGGTGTAAATGTACCAATTAAAAGACAAAGATTATCCAAGTGGATCAAAAAATACAAATATATGTTGTCTACAAGAAATGCACTGTAAGTATTAAAATACATATAGACTAAAAGTAAATAGATGAAGAAAGATATACCATGTTACTACTATCAAAATTAATCTGGAGTAGCTATTATTTCTGATATAGCAGACTTCAGAGCAAGGAAAGTTATCAGGAGTGAAATGGGGAGTTATATCAGAATAAATGAGGTCAGCTGTCCAAGAAGACATCTTATGTAGGCGTCTAAAAACAGAGCATCAAAAGATATGAGGCAAAAACTGGTAGACTGCAAGGAATGAGTGAACTTCTATTACAGTTAAAGACTAAAGACTTCAACATCCCTCTTTCAGAAATGGACAGATCCAGCAGGGAGAAAATAAGAGGGAACTAACATTTAAACTCAACAGCATCATCAACCAACTATATAATTGACATCTATAGACTAATTCATCCAGCAAGAGAAAAATACACATTCTTTTCAAGCTCATGTTGGCCCATTCACTATGATAAAGCACATTCTGTGCCGTAAAACACATCTTAACAAATAAAGTATAAAAGTCATACAATGTCAACTCTCAGACCACAATGAAATTACATCAGAAATCAACAGGGAACTGATAGCTGGGAAAACCCAAAATAGTTGGAGATTAAACAACATATTTTTTAATAACACATGGTCATAGAAGAAATTTCAAAAGGAATTAAAATATATTTTGAACTAAATGAAAATAAAAATATTAGGTACCAAAATTGTGAAATTTAGCAAAAGCAGTACTTAGGGGGAACTTTAGAGCTTTGAATGTATTTATTAGAAAAAAAAGGGTAAACTGTAACTAAGCTTCTACCTTAGTAAATGAGGGGAAAAATAGCAAATTAAATCTAAAGTAAGCAGAAGAAAAGAAATAATATGAATTAGAGAAGAAACAACTTGAAAACAGGAAACTAGCAGATAAAATCAATAACAAAAAGTAGTTCTTTGAAATGATTAGTAAAATCTATAAGCCTCTAGACAGACAAGGTTAAAAAAAAGATACAAATTACTAATATTGGAAATGAAAGAAGGTATATTACTATAGATTACATATAATAAAGAAATTCTATGAACAACTCTCTGCCCATGTATTTGACAGACAAGATAAAATAAACCAATTCTTTGAAAGACACAATCTGCCAAATTTATTGAAGAAGAAATAGATAATCTGAATAAGCATATATCTATTAAATATATTAAATCAATAATTATAATTTTCCATACAGAAAACAGCAGTTCCAGGTGGGTTCACTGTTGAATTGTATCAAATATTTAAGAAAGAAATTTTACCAACTCTCTACATTGTCTTCCAGAAGACTGAAGCAGAGATAACACTTTCTAACTCATTCTATGTGTTCAATGTTACATTGATAACAAAACCAGACAAAGACAATATAAGGGAAAAAAGCCTATATAACAATATTTCTCATATAAAAATTGAAAAATTCTCAATAAAATATTAACAAATTGAATAAAATAATGTATAAAAAGAAAGAAACAAACATCTTGACCAAGTGGAATTCCCCAATGTGAAAGTCTTATTGAACATCCCCAAATCGATTAATGTAATTCATCGCATCAATAGGCTAAAAAAAGCTAAAAGAAAAAAAAGAAAAATCACATGATTATATTAATAGATGCAGAATAAAAGTATCGGACACCCATTCATAATAAAAATAACAATACTAATAATTAAAACTAGTAGTAGATGGGAACTTCCTTAACTTGATAAAGAACATTTAAGTAAAACTTTCAGTTAACATTATAGTGGTGAAAAACTAGTTTTCCAGCTAACATTGGAAAGAATGCAAGAATGTCCCTTTTGTCACTCCTTTTCAACATCATACTGGCAATCTAGTACAGTATGTTTCAGTGCAATAAAACTAGACAAAGAAATAAAATGTGTACATATTGAAAGAAAAAAGAAAACTTTATTTGCAGATAACATGATTGTCAATGTAGAAAACCCAAAAGAATTAACAAAAAATTTTCTGGAATTAATAAGCAATTATAGCAAGGTTGTAAGATACAAGGTCAGTATACAAAAGCCAAACACTTTTCTATATGTGAGTAATGAAAAAAATGAAATTCAAAATTAAAAACACAATACTATTAATATTAGCACTCCCCCAAAAGACATATAAATATAACAAATTATATACAAAATCTATATGAGGAGAACTACACAACTCTAATGAATAAAATTAAAGTAGAACTAAATAAGTGGAAAGCTAATTATGTTCATTGGTAGGAAGACTTGATATTGTCAAAATGTCATTTCCTTCCAAATTTATCCATAGATTCAACATATTTTCAAACAAAATCCCAGAAAATTATTTTGTAGATATTAACAAACAGATTCTTAAGTTTATATAAAGAAGCAAAGATGCAGAATAGTCAAAAAATATTAAAGTTCAAAATAATTTGACACTGCCCTACTTCAAGAATTACTAGCAAACTACAATAATTAAGACAGTATAAAATAGACAAAATAATAGACAAATAAATTGATGGCACAGAATAAAAAGCCCATAAATAGACTCACATAATATATTCAACTCTTTTTTGACAAAGGAGCAAATACCATACAATGAACAAAGATAATATTTTCAACCAATTGTACTGGAATTATTGTACATCTACATGAAAAAAAAGTGAATCTAGACATAGACTTTTCACAAAAAATAAGTCAAAATGGGTCATCATAGACCTAAATATAAAATGTAAACCATGAAATTCTTGAAAGATCACATATGAGAAAATCTAGGTGACATTGGTGTGATGATAAATTTTGACACCAAAATTAGATTAAGGTTTGACACCAAAGGCATAATATATGAAAGAAGTAATTGATAATCTGGACAGCGGTAAAATTCAAAACTTATGTTCTGGGAAAGACACTGTTGAGAGAATGAGAAGACAAGCCACAGACTGGGAGACATTATTCGCAAAAGACCTATCTGATAAAGAACTCTTATCCAATACATACAATGTGTATTGTATTCAACCCAAAGATTTCTTAAAACTCAACAATAACAAATAACTCAAATAAAAAATGAGGAAAAGACCTGCACAGACACCTTATCAAAGAAAATATACAGATGGCAAATAAGCATATGAAAAGATATTACATGTCATATGTCATTGGATAAATACAGATTAAAACAATAACATGATACCACTACATACCTACTAGAATAGTCCAAATTCAGAACACTGGCAACACCAAGTGGTGATGGTGATATGGAACAACACGAACTCTCTATAACTGCTGGTGGAGAAACATAATGGTGCAGTCACTTTGGAAGACAGTTTGTCAGTTTCTTACAAAACTAAAAATACTCTTATCATTTGATTCAGCAATCATGTTCATCAATGTTTACCTAAATAATTTGAAAATTATGTCCAAAAAAAACCCCTAAACACAATGTTTATGGTATCTTGATTCATAATTGAAAAAATTGGAAGCAACCAAAATGTCCTTCAGTAGATGAATGGATAAATAAACTGTACATCCAGACATGGAATGTTACTCAGCTAAAGCAAGAAATGAACTATGATGCCATGAGAAGACAGGAAAGAACCTCAGTTCATATTATTAAGTAAAAGAAGATAATCTGAAAAGGCCATATCCTTATAACTCTTATTATATGACATTCTGGAAAAGGCAAAACTGTGGATACAATAAAAAAAAAAAAAACCTGTGGTTGTTAGAGGGAGGGAGCAATGGATGAAGAAGCAGAGATTTTTAGGGTAGTGAAACAATTTTCTATGATAGTCTATGAATTCTCTGTGAATTTAATGGTGGACACATCATTACACATTTTTTAAAACATATAGAATGTATAATATCTAGAATAAAGCTTACTGTAAATTGAATTTGGTTGGTAATGATATGTCAGTGTAGCTTTATCAGTTGTAACACATGTACCTATCACTCTGGTATAGGATGTTGATAGTGGGAGAAACTGTCTTTATAGGGAGCATGGAATATAGGAGAATTCTCTATACTTTCTGTTCAGTTTTGCTGCGGACCTAAAAGTGTTCTAAAAAATAAAATCTATTTAAGAGAATGAAAAAAAATGACATAAGAAAAACTATCTACATTAGGTTTTAAGAAGAAATCTTAAAACCATTTAAAATAATTATTTTGTAATTAAAAGTTCTTTCCACCAGAATTTAAGAAAAAAAAATTAGAATCATTCACAAACACTTTCAGAGAACAGAACAATAAAGATCATTCACAATGAATGTGTGAGACAAGGATCTTTATTACAAAAACCTGGTAGTAATAAAGTAAGAAAAATAAACTTTAATCTCATCATATTCATAACTACCTATAAAATTCTAAACGAAATCATAAAAACCTAAATCCAGAAAAGCATTAAATAGGAAATTCATGGTTCTTTCTTCTACTTTATCCAAAGGACTCAGGAATAAATGGTTGATTTCATTAGAAACTGATTCATGAAATTCACTCTATTAATAGGAAAGCAACTATATGATCATGATAGTAGGTAAAAAAATACATATTTAATAATGCTCATTACTATTTATGATTAAAAGAAAACTCTTGTCAAACCAGAAATGGTGAAGGGCATTTAAATCTCCAGTCCTCTCATTAATATTGGTTGACTTGAATAAATTATCAAATCTTTCCTTAATAATTTTGTAATACATTAGATTTTACAAGGCCTTTTAATTATATATTATGTCACTTCATTTAATCCTTATAATAACATGTGGATCATACAAAACAAAGCATTTTTGTTAGCATAAACATTTACAGAAAATAAGGTTGGGATACAGAGATGTTATGATGAATATGCTGATATCGAATTTGGAATGTGGAAAAGTCTTGTTTAGAATTTATATATGATGAGTCCTATTTAAGAGCCCTTTTGAGAACTCTAATCTCATCTCTACAGAATTACAACCATAGATTTTGTGCCTAGCCAAAAATTACCTATCTATATATGATTTAATGTAAAAAGGAGAAGCTACATTTTAGATTTGCATTGAATCCAACTCCCCTTATATACAAGAACAAAGGAAGAAAATATGACTGAATTCTTGTCCACATGTTGTCATCACCTGTAGTTTTGCACCTTTTAGATGCTGACTGTGTGAAGAAAGGTTTGTGAAAATAAAATAATGGATATTCATACTGACAAAATTGAGATGACTGATCCAAATTTTCTATCTCCTTTAGGCAAGGTATGCAAATAATGTAATTCAAAATGTGTAGAATTTGACAGCTTCTTGGAAAAATTAAATGCCTTAGTCAAATTTAATCCCAGGTAACTCAGAAAACCAGAGAGAATTTATCCCCTTTGTACTTTAGTGTGCATTTTATTTACATGAACTACAGATCAAATAAGACTAATTAGATGATTATGTGTGATAGGCTAAATGTAAAGATAGTCTATAAAGTTTTCCTGGAAAAAAAGCTTTTATATATTATTTGCTAGTCAAGAGCTTGAAAAGAATATATAAAAAATTTGTGGAAATTAATATTACTTCATCATATACATAAATGTAACTTTTGGCTACTCGCAAAAGTCTGTAGTTGTAATCCTGCAGAGACAAGATTTGTTCTCAGTTTGTGCACTGAAGTTTTAGTGATGCTAAAAGAATAAGGATTTTTAAATATATTTATACAAATATAATTACACATATCCACACACTTATACACACATACCTGAAAGTGATTAGTTCCTCAATGTTGAATCATTCTATAATATAGTTAACCACTTACTTGATAAAGATACTAAGGATAAATATACATGGATATGATGAAATCTACATTTACTTATCCAACATTTTAACTTCGACCAAAGGATAGTTTGTTTACATATATCAAATACACAAAATATATTTTGGTTAGTATTTTATGATTTTTTACAGTTAATAATCTTTAATAGTTTATAAAATTAAACTTATTCCTCTGAAACAATGCTTTGAAAACAAAAATATCATTTTTTAAATGCTCAGAAAAAAGCTCACAATTATTTATATCATCCTTGATTTAATCATTTATTTTATAGCTCAACAAACAAGTATTTTACATCTATCTCATTAAATTGAGCAAAAATTATTCCTTTTATCTACATGCCAAAATCATAATACTGATAACATTTCAACTGTCAATCTGTATAGAAATGATAGCTGTGTATCATTGTTTCATTGCTTAGCTAGAGAAAAAACATAAAAGCTGCAAAACATCATATTTAACAAATTATTTAAGTTTAGATGTAATTATATATAATATACATTTAGTTATAAAGATTTTTAAATTTTATCAGTAAACTGTACATACATACAAAAATGTAAACATATAATATGAAAATGTGAAATATATCTGTGAAGAGAACTTGAGTGCAAGTATGTAATGAAGTTACACTTAAGTAAGTGAAAGATGTTCTGGAATATATATTTAAATTATACATTTAGTCTTTTATTTTTAACAGAATACATAATATTTTGTTATTTATGTATATTCTGTTCTCTCTTTTGCCTACAAGGTTTTACATTATCTTCAGTTGTCATAGATAATAGTGCTGAAACTAAGACATCTGCTCTTTCTCTACTGGTTACATTTTGTCATTCACTGACATATTCACAGTATGAGTAACCATAAAAACTTCATAAGACTTTTTTTTTTAATTTCCAGGTACTGTAGTAAATTCTTTCTGTTTATCTTTTCATATAATCTTCACAATAATCACACAAGAGGGATATTTTTGCTATGTCTCTATAGATGAGGTCACTAAAGTTCTACAGGAGCTAGAGAACTTGCTTGAGGTGTTACGTATTTTTAATTGCATAACATAATGTCAGGTCACAGTTTATTATAAGTGAGGATATAAAATGTCAATTCTCAAAAGTCTCTTTGAGAATAATCATGGTTATAGCTGGGACTGACATCAATTAATGATAATCCTAATTCTTACTTGCTGCTGCTAAATTACAGATTATAGAGAGATGGGGAAGCTTTGACTAAGATGTTAAATTATCCATAGGAAAAAGCAGGGAAAAATCATATAGAGGATCATTCTGCTTCTGCATAGCATTTTTGTTTGTTTGTTTAAAAATCACAAAGATAAGTAACCACGTAGGAGATGGCTTTTTTTTTTTCTTCCTTAGTTGTTTTTTTTTTATATAGAGTTTTAAAAAAAAGAGTTGTGTTTATAAACTGATTCCTTTCTTTTTATTTCTTCCAAATTGACAGTTGAATCTGTATTGTTTAGAGAATGTAAAAGCAGGTAGATATGATGCCAGATTTTGCCAAAATATGAAACCACCCAAATGGTGAAAAGATCTAGTAAAAATGCTGAATCAAAATAAAATAATGGAGGTGAGAAAGGACATAATTTGGTAAAACTATAGATTTAGCCAAATTATATAAGTAGGCATAGTGAGAATAACATTGACTGGTCTTGGTAGTTTCTTTAATAATTCAATTTTATTTTTTAAAATATTGTGATAAAATTATCTTATTATATATTTATAGGGAGAAAACCATTTTCAGTTAAGTATTCTTAATGGACTCCTAGCAATCCCGTGCATTACAGTTCTTCGTGAATTGGTAAAGTTAATTTCCCTTTAGCTAGAAAGCCAAATAACTTACATTGTTAGGTATTATATAGGAAATAATGGTCATTAAAGCTTTTGAAAAAAAGATCGAATATAGGATTTGCCAGAATTTCTTTTCAGGACTCCCTACATCAATGTAGAAAATCAGTAGTTCTTATTAAAGCTATAGATTCTGGTCCCTTTTCTAGATTTACTGAGTCAGATGAAGATTAAAGTTTTTAAGCTATTCAGTTTATTCTTACATACATTAATAATAAAAACTCCTGACTCAAGAAATACAGTACTTTAGTGCATGTGTTTTTATAACCCTTTCTGATTTAGAATTGAGTCAAAGAAAAAAGGCTGAAGGTACCACCAGGCTTAACTCAAATATTAATTATTTTACTATTATTCTATTTTACATTAAAGAAACATTCATTCAGTACTTACTATGCACTGATTGGAAATCTGTATTAGGCATTGCTGAGATAATGATGACCAGAGAGTTACTGTTAACTTTTAAGGAAGACAAAAACTAATAGGCATGATAATGGTTATATGTAACAACTTGTGATACCCTTTTCTTATCTTAAACTTGTGTTTTAACTAACTTACATTTTTTTGTTAAAAAAAATTTAGATAACCATTTTTGTCTTTTAATTAACATATGACTTTATAAGTAATATACAGTATTGTGCATTTAATTTTTTGTTATAAAAATACATTCCTATAACAGAAAATTTTAAAAGCATATTAAAGTGAATAACAATGTTTATTTCCAGGAAACCAAATGTAACTATCCTGATGTGTGCTTTTTTGTACATAATTTATTGTTTTAATTAAAGAGTACACAAACGTTTTAAATATATCTGCAAAATTCTTAGCTTAACACTTTACCTAAACAAAGATAAATTCCTTCAAATAACAAATCTGTTAGCTGTACATACTTATGAAAATAATAATTCTCTGATGTTAGCTGTACAGATGTTCATTCCTCATTTGTTGATGGTTTGAAGATAAGCACAGTAATTGTCTCAATCAATTGGAAAGTGAGCATCTTACATTGAAACTATTAGTTACTCATGTTAACATATTCTTTCTTTGTTTGACTGCTCTGCTTATTTATTTCTAAAAAGATCAAATTCTTGATAATTATATTTATGTATTAATTAACTTCTCCATCAAACTTTTATTAAGTAATTGGTATGTACCAGGCATTCCTGTATCGGCTATTGATTCCCTCATGTATTTTATATTCTGGTAGTAGAGATAAGAAATCAAAGATTAACAATAATTATATTATATGATGTACTGGAAGGTAATGCTAAGGCCTTGAGAAAAAACAAAGTCAGGTAAAAGAGCAGAAAATGATAATGAGGAGTAGTCTCTTATTTTATTAATATATTAAGTGGTCAGGTCATCTTAAGAGGTAATGAAAATCAGTTATATTATACATAGGGTGATATATTTCTAGGCAGAAAAAATAGTATGTGTGAGAACCCTAGATACAAGCTATGCTGGTATGTTTGAGTAATGTCAAAAAAATCATTGTATATGAAATATATCAAAAGAAAGAAAGTGTTAAAAAGTGAAACCAGAGAGTAGCCAGCCAAAGGCCAAATTATGTAAGGTGTTGTAAGCAAATAATCAGCAGTTGCATGTTTTACTAATTATCCCAAGGTAATGAAATTCTATTGGGGAATTAAAAGTAGATATTTCAATATTTTTCTCTGTAGAATTTTATAGCAAATGTTATTAGAGTAGATTGATTGATGTACCATAGAGACTCAATAAAAGTAAAAAAATTATTTTATTTGTTTATAAATAGCTCAAGATATTTCTAGGTGTATACCAAAGTGATAATAAAAAGGTGTCTTCTATACAGTCATTCAGGAACTCAAGTTTATGAAGACTACGCTATCTTAAAATGTATCTTCCAAAATTGCTGGAGTATTTTCATTTAGTCAGCAGAAAAAGGACCCTACAGGTATTTTTCATGAACTAGGCCTAGAACCAGCAAGCATCACTATTTTCACGATTTAATAGCTAGAACTCATTCACTTGGCCGTCATAACTAAATTGGTGAGAAGTGTAGCATATGTCTCAAAATGAGAAAAAAAAAAAAACACATGAAGGTAGAATTTTCTGCCACATCAATACTTTAGATTTCATAATATCTTATCATGAACACTATTTTTTGAATATCATTGAATATTTTTATGGATTTCAAAATTATACTAAAATAAAATATACTTATTTTAAATGTATAGTGTGAAGAATTTTGAGAAATGTATATATATCCATATAATCACCATCTCAAAGAATATTTCTGTTATCCCAAAATCCCTCTTCTAGTGTGTTATAGCTACTCCTCTTCATCCCCAACTGCAGACAATTATCTGGTGTCTATATTGTAAGTTAATTCAGAATTACATTTACATGGCATTATGCAATATTGTCTTTTTTATCTGCCTCCTTTCAGCATAATGTTTTTGAGATTATTCAAGCTGCTGCATGTTTCACTAATTTTTCCCTTTTTAGTACTGAATAGTATCTATTAGGTATTCTCCTATTGATGGACACCTGACTTGTTTTTTATTATTATTATGAATTGTGCTATTATAAACCTTTATATATATATATATATAAGATTTGAATAGACATTTAAAAAATTAGTAGGTAAATACTAAGGGGTGAAATAGCTGAGTAATATTATTTTTGTCAACATTTGGTACCGGCAGATTGTTTTATTGTTCTTAATTTTAACTATTATAGAGGGTGTGCAATCATATCTTTGTAGTTTTAAGTGACATTTCTCTGAGGGCCAAAGGTATTTTATTGATTTCTTTTATATAAATCAATTATTTATATTTCCATATTAGATGTTTCTTATTTTCTAATATAAGCATTTGATGCTATAAATTTACCTCTGAGTACTGCTTTGCCTACAACACAAATTATGATATATTATTATTATGTTTTTATATTATTTTATTGCAAATATCTCGATTTATTTCCTATGTTTGACTAACCTACATTTTTACATTTTACTTGCTATATATCTATATATCTATATCTATATATCTATATATATATATATATGAACCCCCCTTCCATTTGTATATGTGTATACATATGTATAATGAATTCTAATGAATGTCTCATTTAACTTTGCTGTTTTCCCATGATTTTTTTTTCTTTTTTAAAAATGTTATATATGACCTCCTCTATTAATTTTATGGCCTACTAAGGAATACCACACACATTCAGTAACAGGATGGGATGATGAATAAAAAGAAAGCTTTAGATATGGAGTAAAATGCTAATTTCAAAGGTATCATTTCTGCCATTGTATCAGTGAGGAAAGACAAAATAAAAATGTAAAAAATCTCCAAAATATTATTTAAAGACATTTATTTCTTCTATACTATCTCTTCATTGCAAGTAGACAGATACTTTAGCTAAGGATGAAGCAGCTGTCATCTTAAACATCACCTGAAAAAATGAAGAGTTCTGGGGAATGAATCTTACCTATGTCTAGAATGGTGAATACAGAAAATATTGTAAAAAGCACTAATGCATATTACGTTCATTTACTAGTTGCCACTTATTAGCAACTTTGGCAACAAAAATTTTATTCTTATTTTACTTTTTTCCAATGTTAGAAAATCTTCTCAAGAATGGCCTTAAAAATACATGATACACTAGCTCACCTGTGGTTTGATCACAGGTTCCAGAGTACATGTAATTATTTACGTTTCTATAATTGGCTTTATATTCTGGAATTAAATAATTGGAGTTCCTCTCTTTAGATTTTGTAATTATTTGGAGACTTCTGAAAAAAATAATTCTAGAAATTTTTATCAATTGAAAAGTGATTTTATTTTTTAACAATCAAATGTACCAAGAATAAAATATTCTATAATATTATAAGTTTCTTTCTTGGTATGGAGGGTGGATTTGAAAATTAATAATTATACATAGGACAACAGAATGTCTAATAATAAAACTAGCAGTAAGAAATTGTGATTTCTCTCTTTGTGTAACTTACAGATGATTACTTTCTAATCTCAGAATTAAAGCTAGGCTAAAACTGTCAAACTAATTAGGCATTAGGAATATATATATATATATATATATCTATATCTATATATCTATATATCTATATATATATATATATATATATAGGAATTGAATTGTCTGGTTTCAGGGAGAGGGCTTGAGGGACAGCTTTCTCCAAGACAGAATTGCTGGCAGAAGCTATTGTTTTTTGTTGAGCCCTCCCCAAACCCAGGATGCACAGGTGGGGGGCCACCATATCTGAGTCTCCATCAACCTGGCTGACACTGCTCAACTTGCCTCACTCAACTTGTGGTCCCAACCAAGCCACTTCCAGTGGCTTTTCATTATAAATGACCTGTCTTGGCTCATGCTGCAAACTTTCCCCCAATCTCTCAAAAGTGCACAAACCCCAAGCCAGTATATCTGGCCTCATTGTGCCCTGTATTTCTTGATAAGCAGTCCCAATTCCATCACTAGTGACAGCCAGCCTCGGTTCCTGGCTTAGTATCTCCCAGGTCTCTCCAAGGCCAGCACAAATGGCAACCACTTGCAAATCTCCTTATAGCTCATACAAAGTGGCCTCAGGTAGAGCAAAAGCAATGAGTAAATTTTACCTTCAATGGAGTCCCTACCAAGGTGCCCCAGAACCAACACATCTGGTGACCAGCTTAAGACCACACCAGATCACCACTAAACCACTTTCGCCAATGACACATGCAAAAGGCAGACTTGGCAGACATCAGAGCCTTGTTAAAGCAAATTGTGCTCCATAGGGTCAGTCCCTTCACAACAGCTTCTCCACTACAGTCATAGACTGGCCCTTACAACCAATCAGCCTGAGGGTTAATCCCTCCAATTGACATATCAATAGTAACCAAAGATCAACTACAATAGGAGGGCACGCACAACCCATTCAAGAAACAAATTTGAAGCACCCAGCTCAGGAGACCAGGAAACCTATCCCACTGTGCCCTACAAGACATCTACTGTGTAAAGTCTCTCTACTAAGACAAAGAGGCATAGCAGTTCTATATAACACATCAGAACAAGTACAGGAAAGCAGCCAAAATGGGGAGAGAAGGAAACATGGCCCAAATGAAGAAACAGAATTCCAGATAAAGAACTAAACAAAATAGACACAAGCAATCAACCAGAAGCAAAGTTTAGAACACAGGTTATAAGGATCCTCAATGATCTCAGTGAGAACTTCAACAAAGAGATAGGAAACATAAAAATGAATCAGTCATAAATCAAGAATGAAATAGCTAAAATAAAGAATACATTAGAGGAACTCAGTAGTAAGTTAGATGAAGCAGATAATTAAATCAGCAATTTAAAAGATAAGGTAGCAGAAAGACACCCAATCAGAAGAGCAAAAGAAAAAAGAATCCAAAAGAATGAGAATAGTTTAAGGGCCTCTGGAACAAATTTGCTCATTGCAGTACCAGGAGAGGAGAGAGCAAAAAATCAAAAACTCATTTGAAGAAATAATGACAGAAAATTTCTCTAACCTGGCAAAGAAAATAAATATACAAGTCTAGGATATACAGAGTTCCAAACAAATGAACCCAAAGTGGTCTACAATAGTAGATATAATAATCAAGTTCCAAAAGTTAAAGATTAAGAGAACCTTAAAAGCAGCAAGAGAAAAGCAGTAAGTTACCTGAAAGAGAGTTCTCATATTGCTTTCAGATGATTTCTCAACACAGACTTTGCAGGCCAGATGACTGGCACAAACTAGTCAAAGTGATGAAAAGCAAGGACCTATGACATAATTTAAAATGAACTTTCTGCACCCATTTCCAATTAGTGTTATTCTCAATTGGTTTAGAAAGAAATGAACTACCTAGAAATGCCAATATTTGGGAGACTGTGTCAAGACTTTTGAGTTGAGATCAAGAGTGAACTTGGGAAATGAAATACATGAAGAATGAGTAAGTCTTAGCGGCCATAATACAAGATTTGATGACACTGTAATATACAAGGACTATGTAGTTTTGGAAATTCCAGTGATTTGATAGGCTTTACATGTCAAAGACTGAGAAATAAGTAAGTAGTTTTACATTTTATTCTCCATAATTATTTGGTCTTGGAATGTCTTGTGGGGTCTTACTTCAGAGGCAATGGCAAATTTCATACTGATAGGTCAAAATCTTTTTTTAATCGCAAGCCTTGCTACAGAGGGTATAGCAAGTGAAAAGATGCCAGACATCATCCTTAATAATTTCAACTTACATAAGTCTTGATAAAATTAAAAATAACAATTATATAATTTAGCATTGTTATTGTCTATATTATTCTTCTATTAAAACATTTTTTTTCACCATTTTCAAATAAAAAGAGGTAAGTGTAAAGCTAAATTCCTCCTAATGACAAAGATATGTTTACATATAATCCCTTCTTTATGTTTGGGAACATTTGCTTGGTATAGCATAGGATTCTCTTATCTTAACTGTTCATGATTAGCAAAATTTAATATCTAAATTATTAATTTTAAACAATAATAAAATCAGCTTATATCTTATGAGTAATTCCCTGGTGATAGAGAAGCTTTAGAAGCAAGTAGATAGCAAGAAAAAGTCACATTTTAATGTAAACTGTTTAGGAATATGCAAATTATTGATATTATATATTCTGGCAGTTGAGCTAACTATACTTAAAACAACACTCAAAGAATAGTTTAAACTTAGATGTGTTTATATTTGATAATAATAAACAGAGATTTATATAAATGTGACATGATCAAATGATTGTAAAAATAATTTTCAATAAAAATTATTCATTTTAATCACTATCTGTAAACTCACTCTGTAGAAAAATATTTGAATATCTATCATCATTCCTTAGCTATTATTTAGAAAATGAATGTATCTCATGGATTTAAGTGCCTGCCAGAAAATTCAATTTTAAAGTATATAAAAAAGCTAATGGCTTTAGAAAAATGAAATGCTTTCTATAAATATTAACCAAAAAATATAAACTATTACTTTGTTAATTTTACATGTAAATTTTTCTGTTCTAAAATCTGATTTAAAAAAAAAACTATCTTAGAAATATTACAACATATTTTGGCTGATGTAAAATTTTAAGTCCCACAAGTATATATTTTTTCACATTACTTTTTTTTATTTATTTAATCACCATGACTACTTAAATTCAATTCTTTGCACCTGCAAATGAAATAAAGCCAGCTTCTGAGATATTTTGGAATCTTTTTCATAGGGGACAAGAGAAAATAAAACTCTGTTTTTTGCTGACCTTAAATTATGTCTTACATGAATAGCAGCAACTATCCATGTCATCTTTTTTTGTTTCCCTTGATCTGTTTTAATCTCAGTGATGTTTGTTTTCATGAGACCCCACTTATAAAGTTAAGTTGGGTTCATATATAAAGGGAAATAATTTTCTTGGTGCTTTAGGATCTATTAGTTGATCTAACTATAATAAATTATAGCATATCTTTTATGATTACTTACCCTAGATGACTGAATAATGTGCTCATCATATATTCCTGAACTGTTTAAGTAATCATGTCTGCTATTGTAAGCTTTATCTGAGACTAATGGACTGCCATGTGAGTTATGAGCCCTCAATTGAATCTCTTGCTGTAATGATACTTAACTTTCTTTCCACAAAGGTTACATGATATGTGAACATTATAAAAATATAAGTGAATGAACCCATGACTATTGACTAATCTTGGCTTCTGATTAAGTATAAAAAAAGGAAAGCACCTCATATATAAATGATCAAGTTTGTAAATGTCATCTATCCATAGAAAAAACATTTTTTTAGAAAATAAATGTATTTTGATTTTATAAAATAATAAAAAGCTTATAATTTTTGAATAAATTTATAATTATGTACATATTTATTTACTCAAGTTCAGAACAATTACCTATTTTTTTTCCATCTCTAGTTTTAGATTCCTAAAAAATAGGATTTTTGTCAAATTTTATATACTACTCAAAAGCACATTTTTTAAAGCCTGTTTTGAAGCTACAACATCATATGGGACTTGATTTTTTTTTTTTTAATACTGAAACCCAGCTGATGTCAGTAAAGGCATCTATTTCTAGTAACTACATATCAAAAGGAGGTTAAAAAATGGGTAATGAATTTTACTCCCATTATATATAGTCACTCTGAGTGAAGTCTGTAGTTTTCACTAAGTCTGACCACTTGAATGACCCTATACAAAACTTTTAGAATGTATTGTAACTGAATGTAAAGTTCAAATAGCAGAACCAATCAAAATTGCTAAATCTAATATGCTATCCTACAAAACAATATATTTCTTACATAGAGGGCTGCAGTTAAAAAGATGTAGAGATACTCTGTTTTTAGAAAAGAATATTGGAAAGAAGCAGTAAGAGTAATCCTTGAGAATGCCAGGATAATAATTTTAGACCTAAGGTCGGGAAGACATTAATAGTGATTTAATCAACTTGTTCCCAAAGTGGCTTTTTATATATCATGTAAAATTTATCACAATAAAATATATTTTCTGAGCCAAAACAAAGTGAATAAATTTGTTAAACAAATTTATTAAATTTATCATAATCTAAAAATATTCTATTTAAATACTTTTACATGTTTAATATATTCTCTTTTCAATTAATTTTAGCATAAAAATAATGCATTAATGTTTTGTAGAGGAAAGCTACTCACGTTTTTTTATGACAGCAGAAAAAATACTTTAGGTATGTGTAGTCATAACATGAGTACATCATTATTCACATTTTTAGAAGCCTACGAAGCATTGTCATATATCTAAAATAAAAAAAAAATAATAACTATGACAATTAGCTAATTTGCCTCCCATTCAACTTCTCTAGTGTTCAAAAGATTTTATTTGTTACTGAGAACTATGACTACTAAAGGAAATTGAAAATATACATCTACTTTATCTTTAAACTTGAGATTCTACCTATGTTGAGTGCATAAATTATTAAAAATTTACGTGTCTAGCTTAGTAACAGAACTTAAACATGTGTCTTAAAAGAATGTATCATTCTTAGCAAGGAAATATAGTTGCTGATCTTTAAAATTAAGCTATATTTTAATCCCATTTAATATCATACTAGATACAGGACTACTCATATTAAATTCTACTATTTAGATGAGAAGTTTAAAATCCATTCAATCCTACAAGAAATAAGACTTTTTATTAAATCCAATGAACTTTGAATAGACAATTAGCACTCATAAAATAACTTAATAATAATTTGATGTATGTTACATCAAATTTTTTTAGGAAAATAAAATATGTGGCCACAGGACTTTTAAGAAAAAGAGAAAGAGGAGATATTCAGTCTCTCCTCTCTCTCTCTCTGTCTCCATATATATATGTGTGTATGTGTATATATATATATATCTATTATATATATATATATATATATATATATATATCCTATTCTATTTTTATAATATTCAAGAGCAAATAAGCCTAAATTAAAATTAACATGATAGAAAAAATAAGATTATATATTAAGAAAATACATCCAGATTACTTAGAAAAAGATAAATATTTAAGTTTTTATCAATGATGTTACTGAAAACAATGAATAGAAGGAAAAAAGTGACCATAGGAATTCATTGAAGAACCCCTCTTTTAGTTATAACCTCAACTGTAATAACTGCTCTTGGGAAATGAAGAAGCTTTTATTCAAATACCATTGAGAAGTGTCCTATAAAAAGTAAATATAAGGCTAACATACAAACAGAAGAACTGAAAAATATTTCACATTGACAATGAAAATTAGCACATTTAGATGAAGAAATGTTGACATGTTTTTTGATTTTCTTTGTAAGTTTTACTAATTTTTTATTATATGTGTAAAACTACTTATTTAGGTATTAGTCATGAATCATCTGTCTTTATCAAAAATTTTATTTTACCCTAATATAATGCTATCTTTTTTAATTCTCCATAATTTCTGCTTTTTATTTTATTAGTGCTGCTACTCTTCTCTTAGGTTATATTTAAAAGTATTTTACATTTTTTGTTTCAAATACTACTTTTTTTTTTGTTTCAAATACCACACATTTGAATTTGAGTTTTTATGTAATCTTCCTATTTTTCTGTTTTATTATGTTGATTTAACTTATTCATATTAATTGTAATAAATAGATAAGTTGGGCCTATTTCTCTCATCCATTTTGTGCTTTTTGTATTTTTATGTCAAATTTTTTTATCCTTTTAACAATGGTAGATGTTGTTATATTTGATTAATTATTTTTCCTAAAGATATTTAAGATATGTTATTTTCATTTTAAACACACACACACACACACACACACACACACAAATGTTCATGCTAATAATGTCAAGGCAATAAGATGATGAATTTATTTATTCTTTCCACCCCATCATTTATTCAGTTGTTGTAACTATAATATGTAATTTCAAATACATGTCATTATTAATTGCAGATTATGCTTGTTTCATTTTTATGGTTTATGATTCCTCACTTTCATTATCATAGTAGAAAGAGATATTTCTTAGTAAACATAAGTTTTTCATAGTTTTGTTGATATATTTGTTCTCTTGTTTTTCATTCTCGATGTTTAAAAATAAAATAAAATAATTTCTTGAAAGATTAAATTTTGACTAAATTTTTCAGATGATGTTATAGAAACTTTATTTTCTCTATCTTTATCTGCTATTTTATTTCTTCTGCCCTTACTCAGGAATAATAAAATACTTAGTTAAAATTCTTGAACTGAAGTATGTTTTTCATAAAATTCTGTTTACTTAATAATATTTTTATCATTTGAAAAAATGCTAATTCTCTACTCCATTATGAAAATCTTTTTTTTTTTGCATAATTTATTTGTTCCACATTATCTGTTCTCAAAATACCCTTAAAATGTCAGGCTACATCTTGAGAGAGGTAAAATTTTATGAATTTTGCCTGTTATTTAGACAGTGAAGCTTAAGAAAAAATTTTCTCTCTTTTCTCTGATTATTGTATATTATATTTTACCCAGCTCTCTAATTCTAGAATATTTGTTTATAGTGTTCTTTGTTTTATTTTACATTATTTATATTTTCTATAATTTCGTTATCATTTTACCCTTGTCTAAGGGACACTAATACATAATTTAATTTGAAGCGACAGGTGTTATTGAAATGATACATGTAAACATGTGAAAAGCAAGAATTTGGCCACAGAAACGTACTTGATAGGAAACTTTGAACAGCCCTTTAGAATTGATAAAATTCTTCTCTGGCAACCAGACAAAAAGCAACAGTGCAGTGGAAGAAATCATTGTCATGAGTCAGGAAACCTAGGTACCCACACCACCCTTTAAGCTACATGACCCCAAAAATGTTATTTAAATTTTCTGTATCTTTGTTTATTCAGCAATGAGTAGATGTAATAGAACTGCTTACAGAAAGAATAAAAAGATCTCGAGTTAATATTTTACACATAAAGAAGATTATATACATTTTCCATGAAGACAGACAGATTTCTTAGTGAATATACCTTATTACTATTCTATTATATTCATTTCTTTATTGAATTACTTCAGATTCTTATTTAATATTCTTATATCAATATCACATATTGAAGCACCTTGCTTGATAAATGTATTTTTCTCTGAATATTTCTTCTGAACATTATTTTTTGTGAATATTATTTTTTCTCTGAAGGATTCTTTTCCTGTCTAAAAGTGCTGATGCTCGAAGAAGAAACCTCCTCCTAATTTAATCTAATAAGAAATTTACATTAAGTTCCATTAAATTAATCTCAAGGTATTTTAAAATAATTGCATAAGCAACAAATACATGATTATAAAGATTAACGATGACTCACATATGTATTAGATAAGGTGAATGAAATAATGGCAAACATTAGTAAGCATTTTTCAACTAACATATTTTTTAATGATCTATTTTCATTTCTATAATTATGTTAAACTAGAAAATGTCATTGCTGCCAATCATGAACATAATGTAAATCAGACCTTGCAAATATTTCTGCTTTCTTTCTTTATCTTAGAAAATTATTTGCAAAAAATTTTTTATAAAAAGCTTCAAGCAGAATTTCTCATCTCAATTTGATGATTAATATTATTTCATAAAAATATTTTGCATTAGTAAAAATACAACATATAATAGTTAAAACTATCTAAACTTTAGGCTTTCCCAAGTGCAAAACTCATCAGTATGTGGAATAGAGACTTGAGCTTTCTTTTTCTGAAGAATTGACCTAAACTCCACATCCTTAGCTGGATTCACACAGTGTTTTCTTTGGCACTCATGTTTTAGAATGTGACAAAGCAGTTTTAAAGTCTACATCTGATGGAAACTGTTGAAACCAAAGAACAAACAATTTTACTTGACAAAGGTCTCACTAAAGAAGTCGAGTTAAAATTTTATGTATTTCTTTTTATAAAAGAGATTGATAGTGTACTGACCCATCCAATTAGAAAAGTGACAAGAGAAAACACCCAGCTAGACACACTGAAAAGGGACATTAAATACTGGGTCCTAAAGAAAAATAAAAGTTATATCAGAAAGCAAATAGTTTAAAATTATTGAGACCATGTACCCTACTAACATCCTTTTTTTAATACTATACTTTTATTACTGTTTTACACAAACACACTAGAAAAAAAGTCATTGCTGTTATTGTAAACATACTATAAACAAGACATTGTAAATATTTCTGCTCTTCTTCATCTTAGGAAATTATTTTCTATAAATTTTTTTCATAGAAAAGTTTAAGCAGAATTGTTCATCTCTATTTTATAGTTATTTCTCTAAAAAACCTTTTATATCAATAAAAATGCAATTTACAATAGCTATGTAGTAAATATACAGGTTGCATATTGATGTCATTACTATTGCAAATACTGTTGAATTATTGTTGTAATAACTAGTGAGATCTAGATTTTGCATGTTGCAAATTTATAAGGGAAAGAAAATAATAAATATAGTGAAATTAAGTTTAGGAAGCGGTAAGTGGGAAAAGGATTCTCTTTGATGACTTTGTAGTTAGTAACTTTATTCTTTAGTGGAAAAGTTTGGGCAGTAGATAACAATGTAAGGCACATTTTTTATCTCTTTTTGAATTGTTTTTCTTTTTTCTTGTATCTTCCTTTTGAAAACAGCTGCCAATTTTTCTCATATTTTCTTCCCCAATATTCTATTAATTCTGGGGTCTAAATAACCAATTTAGAATGTTTCCAGGTTAAGTTAAAACTTTATTTTAGAAATTTGCTAAAGATAATTTGATAAAAGATGTAATACTGAGTTTAAAATATTAGATAAATTTGCAAGATATGTCAGTCAAATTATGTAATTACTGAGAATTAACATTATAATCATTTTGCAATATAAAACAATGATTTTATTGTACTGTAGTTTTTTTTTTATATTTTTCAATGAGGTTATGTAGATTTTGAGGTTAGATAACATATTATGAATGTGATGTATTCTCAAGTACTTAATGATTTAAATTTTTTCTCTTTAATTTGATACATGGCTCTTGTGAATAAATTATTTTATTATAAAAGCATTAATAAAAATTATCCACTTAATGAAAAGAGATATCTTTAAGTTGGATAAATCATATTTTTGATTTAGTAAAAATGTTCCTTTAAATTTACATTGAAAGTAAAATGAAATGATAAGCATGGAGAGAGAGTGGTGGTGACTGAACAGTCTATTTAGTATGCCATTTATTTTCTCAGCATGTTATTTTCATCCTAATCCAAGATTTCAACATTTCTAAAGATTAGCCAAAAGAAACTACTTCATAGATAAGATGCCCCAAAATGTTAACTCTCAGAATTGAGGTCATTAATTTTGAAATAAAGAAGGAACTCTAACAATTATAAATATTTTTTCTTTTTAAATTTTGATTCACAATTCTTTTGATTCCAATGTTGAGTAAGTATTGTCATAAAAAGAGTCTATACAATTTTTTTCTAAATCCTGGAAAGATTGCACTCTAAACTGAAATTAATGTGTAAATGAGGTTAAAATTAACTGCTTCCTCACAAACCTTGTCTCCCATGTTATGGTATCTTTCAGTTGTGCTTCTCAAAGTTAGGCTTCCTCTCATTTCCATATTGTCATTTTTACTTATTGTGGTATGTGGTAACTGACTGAAAGTGAAATATAAATGAAATAAAACCCTGAATTAATTTTGTTCTTTAATAATCCTCCAATCTATATTTTATTTAAATTATTTCATGTTGATGAAATAACATGAGAAATGTTGAATAATTTATGATGAAATAATAATGAACATCCCTAGATAAAGAATTTGTCTATCAATTCAAGGGATATATTTTTTTGTTTATATTATAAGTATAGTAGTAGTAACCCTTTTCATAATAGTTATTTTTGATTTTGTTCTTAGTTTAAAATGAAACTGATAATGGAGAAATTATTAAATATTTTTCTCGATCTATTTCCTATTTTTTAAAAAAGCTCAAAATATTGTTTCTTGTCTAATGAATATTATTTATACATTATAATTGATCATACTTTGAAAAAAATGAAAAGCAAAAGTAAATAACAAAAATAATAGTAGCAATAGTAATAGTAGTAATTCCACAACAGAGAAAATAGTTTGTGTTACACACTTTGTTCTCTTGCAATAATTTTGCATATAGTTAACATTTTTCTGTACATGTCATTTTTATCATGCTTTATTAATGGAAGACCCTTTCTATTTATTCTATTTTTTCTCTTATTCTGCCTTAGAGGGGAGTTATTATGTTGCTTATTATATATGTTTTACTTGTGAAATCACGAACCATGATAAATTATCAGTCTAGTCTACAGCCATGCCAACCTGAACAAGCCCAATTCCATCTGACCTCAGAACCTAGGCAGGGTTGGGCCTGATTAGGGAGACCACCTAGAAAAACCAGGTGCTGCAGGCATAAAAAATAAAAAATAAGGGATTGTAAATTGACAAGGTTCTTGCAATCTGTGAGGTCAACCAAGGAAGGGTTGCCTCTCCTAAAAAAATTAAAATAAATAAAATAAAATAAAATAAAGAAATAAAATACAAAAAAAAACATTAAAAAATAAATTATCGGTCTCGTGATAACACCAGGGGTTATGAAATTAAATTTCTGCAATTTGAATTTGAACTAAATAATTTATTAGCTGTGTTGCCTGGGCAATTACTCTAGCATCATTTAAGGTTTTCCATCTATTAAACTACACAAAATGGCATTACTTTATATCAGTTTTTGAGGATTAAAGTAAATAATCGGTTCTAAGTCCTTAGTACATAGCAAATGCTTATTAATTTTTAACTATGTTTTTTACTTTCTCTTTTTTCTCTTTTGTCAACTACTACTACTGCTATTAGTATGACTATTCTGAGGTCTATACTGTTAATAGTACCAATATTAATATTATCTTCTAATACTATCTCTAATACTATGTTTTAATGAGCCAAAAGAATTAGATTTTACTTGGCATAATGGCCTCTAGCTTCATTCATGTTGTCACAAATGTGATTTCCTGCCTTTGTTTAAGGTAGAATAATATTCCATTGTGTGTACATACCACATTTTATTTATCTATTTGTGCATCAGTGGATATTTAGTTTACTTCCATGTCTTAGTTATTGTGAATATTTGCTGAAATTAACATGGAAGTATAGATTTTTCAATATTCTGATTTTAATTACTTTGGCTGTATACCCATAAATGGGATTGCTGGATCATATGGTACTTCTATTTTTAATTTTCTGAGGACCCTCCATACTTTTTTCCATAGTGGCTACATGAAATTCCTTCCTACCAGCAATAAACAAGAGTTCCTTCACATATTCACTAACTTATCTTTTTTTTTTTTTTTTTTTTGGTAATAGCTATTTCATATGGTGTGAAGTACTAGTCAAAGGGCAGAAAGTTTCAGTTATGTAACATAAATAACCCCTAGAGATTAACTGTACTCTGCAGTGTCTATAGTTAACAATACTGTATTGTATACTTAAAATGTGCTAAGAGAATAGATCTTATGTCAATTGTTCTTCTAATAATAATCTTTATCATTATATATAAGGTCTAAATATAATAATAATAATGATAAAAAAAAACTTTTTGAGGTAATGGATATGTTTCTGGCATATATTGTGATGATGGTCTCACCAATGTGGATACGTACTTATCTTCAAATTCACTTAGCTGTACACATAAAATCTGTACACATTTTTTATATGTTAATCATATCTCCATAAATAGTTGTAAAAAATTAACTATTTAAAATCTCCATCAAAGAAAACAAAAGAAACAGATTTGGGGGATTAGATATATTTAAGATAAAATCTTTACTAGGCTTTTACTAAGTGTATGAGTTAGGAAAATTATTTAATCTATCTGAATACAAAACTTCTCATTTCTAAACATGGGGAAAATTGATTCAGCTACAAAGTTGTCATTTTTGATACATATTATGTTGGCTTGCAAACCCCTTGGCATATATCAGGCATCAGGTAAATATTAGTCCCCGTTTCCTCTCCTATTCTCCCTTTGTGTAATTCTATTACTGAAGCATGATTTTGTTGCAAATTTATATAGTGATCATAAATATATGTCATAATTTATGTTTACAATCTAGTGAGAAAAAAGAAATTGCTGAAAGTCCAAATACTTAGAAAAGTAAAACAAAGAAAAGAAGGCAACAGTGAAAATATTGAATATGTGTGAAATTATGTTCAACATTTCTATTTCTAGAATTCTTTTAAATATCTGAAATGGGGCAATTTAAAGCATAGAAAAATATTTATGTTTAACTTAGTTTATTGCAGTTTTTGTCCATATTTCTTTTAAGAAAATGCATTATCAATAAATGAGACAGTAATTTCTGATTATTTTAAGTTGCATAAGTTTGACTTTTGTGTAGAGTTGCAACAGATATAGTATTTATATTTCAAAATAAGTTCTTAAAGAGATGTTAGATGTTAACTTGAAACATGAATTCCTTTCCAGGAAATTAAAAATGTCACAATGAAGAGTTTTAATAAATTTTAGTATTGTAGTACTAATCTAGACCAGTGATTTTGGCTCATTAACACACACACACACACACACACACACTCACACACACAACTGTTTATTTGAAGAGTACACTTTTTAAAATGAAGATGTGTATAATTACACTGAAGGTGCTGGAAATTCATGTATGTATAGAAACCTGGAGGTAAAGGTGACAAGAAAAACTTTAAACATCTAAGCCACTGGCAATGTTTGAAAAGCAGCTCTTACATAAATCTGTATATATAATTCTCCTTTACAAAGGTTGTTTTCATATCTGATAGCCAGATCAATGTAGTGACATTCAATTTGTGTAAGTTAAGAAAAAAAGATCCAGTGATCACACTCATTAGTTCATGATAAAATGAATCATTTAAAAAATAATTTTCATGAAGTATTATCAACTACTATTTTGTTCAATGTCATTATACATTTTTCTATGCCTTTAAATAAATGTCAGTCCATTAACTTTCAAACATTGGTAGTTATATACATTTTACAATATAAGCTCATTTTATTTATAATTCAGTATATGCTATTGCCAAATTATAGTAACTCTGACTAGTCCCTGTATCTTTGTATTTTATATATCAATGACAGAAATGTAAAATATATTTTAAAATTTTAGGTTGGTAAACCTAATACCTTAACAGAGAAGGAAAAACAGCTACTAGAAACAGCTATTTAGAATTTAGAATTAAAAAGATAAACATAAAGAAGGGAGATATTATAATTAAGGTATAAGCTGACAGGTAAAATTAACAGTTTTTTCTCTATTGTTTGATAGTTTACATAGTTTTCAAAATATCTGCTTATTTAAGATGGCATAAGGAGTGACTGTTTGAAATTCCAGTTATATGTAGTAGAAGTAGTTATATTATGAAAAGATGAGCAAAGTGTTTAGGAGTTGGAAAAGATTTATTTTCCATTTACAAAGAAAACATACTTTCCTAAGATAATTAAGTGAATCCGTCGTTTTGAAGAAAGAGAAAAAATAATGGAGTTCAAATCAAACAGAGAGTGTGATCATCTACTTAATAAAATTAGAATCCTTAAGAATTATGTATAAAATACCTATGTTTGCGAGATAGTCATTATCAGTTTCTAACACTCAGACATCTGATGCCTTTAATGTATAGGGTTTCTCAACTTGATACAATGACATTTTGCACTGGATAATTATTTCTTATAAAGTGGCTCTTCTGTGCACTATAGGATGTTTAACAGCATCTCTGGCCTCTACTTACTACCCACTCCAATCATGACAGTCAAAACTGCACTTTAATGATATTCTCCAGGAGAACAACATTGCCCCACCTGTGAACTCGTTAATTTATAGTGGGAACATAAAGCATCATCTATCCATTATTTTAGTATATTTAAGTTTTTTCCAGTTTTGATCATTAAAAGTAAGATCAAAATCCTTGTCTGGCCTCAGATTCTTCTTACCCACAAAGCTGTTGAGTGAACACTGGAATGTACCATAGAGAGTCTCATAGAATGCTAACCTAGATTGCCAGAAGTGACAGCCAAGGCCCCCTGGAAAATGATGTACATGCCACTTTTCTAAGTCTTGAAACAGTACATGTAAGTGTTAAGGCTTCAAAGGGGTCTCAAAAATATATTTTTTAAGCTTTCTAATTTCTCTTAATAGGAGTAAGAAGTATGTTAGAATCAATTCAAATACCCTCATACTGAGGGAGATTTATAATTTAGCTAGTTCGACTCTCACTTGTACACATTTTAATTAATGCTAGAATTTCAGGGTTTTTGGAGTGTTCTAAGAAGACAGGCCAGTTGGGTTGCCAACAGAAAGTAAAGGCTGGGAATGCTTATATTAAAATGCCAAAAGACGTCTCAGAAGAAAATGGTGTGAATATCTATAGCACCTGTGGGGGAATCATTTTTATGTGAAATATTTTATTTATAGTTTCTTAAAGTTCCTCCTACTTATAAGTTTAGGTCTTATGAAATCTGTTTTCACTCTTGCCTTGTACAGATTCCAGTGGGGATGTTGAAATAAGCAAATGCTTGGAGTTAAGGATATATGTATGGGCTGGTGATATATATCAGCATATAGAAGAAATGTAAAACCATGAACGAGTCTGTGTGATGTCACCAAGGAAGCAAGTGTAGATAAGAGGTTGAAAGGGTAATTTCTAAGGCAAACCCAACATTCTGAGGCCCTGGAGAATGTGATATTAGAGGCACTGCTGCAAGATGAAAAAGAGCCAGTAAAGGATACTGAAAAGTTAGTGAAATAGGAGAATTAAAAAGTGTGGTGGTTTAAAAGCCAAATTAAAATAAGTATTTCTAAGAGGAAGTGATCAGCCATGCCACATGATGGCTAATGTCATTAAAATCAAAGATTAAGATAATAATATAGACAAAAACAAAAGCCAACACACATCACATTTACCTTATTCCAAGCAGTGTCCTAGCACTTTAGATTAAAACTCAATCTCAAAATTCTACAAGGCAAGTATTATTATATTTCCAATTTTGCAAATGAGAACTCTGAGGACAACAAAATTTAAAATTTAAGTGCCATGTCCAAGATTACATAATTAGTAAGTAGGAGTTAGGATTTGTACCCAGGCTCTAGAGTTTATGTACCCTTTTATAAAACTGTGTCTTTGTCAGTGGTGGAAAACAAGTAAAAGTATTTGCGTGAGTTTTTGACAACAGCTGTTTCAGAATTTAATGTGTTCATTGCCGATAGAATCTGCTTATTTTGTATAATTATGAGTAATTTATGATTTTCCTCTTACAAATTAATTAGTTATATGAACTCATAACAGGACCCTATCATATGAGTTTCTCAATCCAGGACTTTCTTCCTGAGAATTATTTTTTTCCTCACTACATCTTCCCTTCTATTCTAGTCATATATCTGCATTTTTCATCTAGTTGTCAAACACTGAACCATACCACTAAACACTTGCATACTACTAAAATGTAAAGAAGAGTAGAAATTGAGCTGTTGGTGAAAGATTGAGTGCACCTGTTTCTAATTAAGAAATGGCTGTGGCTGCCAATGCCTTCCTTTATATATCATCTACTTATCCTTTGACTTACTCCAGAATGAGTCCAGCAGGGACAGTCTCCATCCCTGTTGCAAGAGATGCTCCCGGAGGGAGTCAGACCCTCCAGCAGAGCCCAAAACATAATTGAGATTTCCCAGCAAATTTCATGTGTGGAGAATCAACCCCTGAGAAGCCTTCCAGGAGAAAATTTCCATTGATTTCAGCTGTGTCTAATTCACCATAAAACTTCAGAGAAGGCAGTAAATTGGTTAGTGTTTTGAGGCAGATTCTCCTACTATAGGGGACACACACACGCATGCACACACACAGACACAGAAGATGAACAAATGCTGTACAGTACATTTTCTTTGAAGAGGAAAGAAAAACTCTGCCCTTTATATCACTTCAGATACCCATGACTAAACAGAGATAGACATATCAAAGGAGTAGGTGTAATTCGTGTTTGTTGTGAATTTTATTTCAGTGTAACAAAGTTGATTGTCTTCAACTTATAAAAACAGTCACAGAAAGAATGAGCATCAGACATCCAAAAATTATTCAGTGGAAACTGTGTGATGTGATAAGACTATCACTAATACCTATGGTGCAATCTGTATTTATAAACAGAGTTTGCTACTTGTCACAAATCCAGAAAACAAATACATTTGTCGTACTGTGATACCCTTAGGAAGAATTGCATTTGATCATCTACCTTGGTCTTCTCTGAACGATTTTACCTGAAATAAAAGAACCACAGCATATTTGAACTAAAGCTCTCACTGGATTAATAAAAGAGTGTTGAAAATCTATTTATTTGAAAATAGAAAAGATCTCCAGTGGAATTGTGTGTTATGTGGAAATTCTGCCTCAAACAAAATGAGGGAGAAATTTCACACTCACCAGGAACAAGAAAAGCAAGAATAACTGTGGTAAAATAGAGTGCACAAAAGAACAATAGAAAAATAATGCCTTAAGTAAATTAATTGAATTTCATAAAGAATAGAGCATTGGACTGCTGTAGTTTTTGTGTTTATATTCTGAGTAAGGCTCTTTTGTCTTCAATTTTGCTGAATACAGTGTTGCCTATAATTGTATCAAATTCATGAGAAGTTCTTTTCTGGGGTTGAAAATGTTCCGTATCTTTAAATTATTTGATAATTATTTAGACACTTCCACAATTTAGAGAACTACTTACTTCCATGAAAAATAGTATAGCAAAATTTATTTAGAAATAACCTATACTCTTAGCCCTGTTCATACCTAATTATATTCATGACTGTGATTACCCTGGTTTTTAAATTAACGGTGTGGAATATTGGAGTAATAAAACATTTGAAGTTACAAATATTCTAAAGGAGGAACAATAGGTGAGGGTGGGTAGTATAACAGTTTTGTTTTCTTTGTTGGATTTATACTATATATCGAATATATATTTTATATGTATATATTTTATATCTTTTATAAGTATATATGTATATGTTTTATACATATATATCTATAGTAATTTAGGTATTATGGATGGAGGAGAAAAGATTTGAAAATGAGACTGTATGGATTAATAAGATCTTATCAGCTAAAAGCTGTTACCTGTTTTATGTCTTTATTTCCTGGCTGTGGAGTCAGGCTTACCTTCTTTTGCATTTGGACTGTCTTCCTCACTAGTTGTGTAACTTTGGGCTTGTTAAGCCACTTGGTTCCCAGTAGCCTTATGTGTATAATTAGAATCTAATATAATTTACTTAATATAAAAGTTATTAGTCAAAATGCAGTAATACGTATGGAGAGCAAAGGAAAATATTTGCTTCATAATAAGTACTCAATATATTATAGCTATATACTTTTCTTTCTCCTCTTAATAATATGTTAATATATAGAAAACAATAATTTTTCTATATGCATAAATTGTAGGAGTTTATTAAGACTCTGTTAATCTTTTTTTTTATTTTTCTATAAGTGTAATAGTTTTTAACTGAGTTGAATAACCCTGATAATTAAATATCTGTACCAAGTACAGTATATAGAACTAACATTGACTATCAAAAACAAGCATTCCCCAAATTATCCAAACTTTTAGAAATGCCTTCGCCAAGTTATCATATTTACAGTTTTGAAGTGGCTTTGATATTGCATTGTGTGTTTACCACCCAAAGTTAAATTTCCTTTCATTACCAAATATCATGTTTAAAAACACTTTATTTGATACACTTTATTGATCCATTAGTATCAAACTCAATGAACTAAATGGAAGTCAATTGATTTCCCTATAACTCTTGCTCGAATGAAGCTTATAGAACACATCAGTTTTCTCAGTAAGACTTCACCGCCAGCTTTGTGCTTAGGAACAGGAGACTCGCTTCAACGCTATGCTTTGTTTCATTTTAAATAGCAAAACAACCAACAAAAAGCACACACACAAAATGTTGCACTAAACACACACAAAATGTGGCATTAATTTACAGGATAAGCTGAAACAAAAAGAGAGTCACCCTGTTCAACTCTCAAGCAGGAGCACGTACGTCAAGTAACTCAAATTTTTGCTTTTCCACTCATGTTTATAAATGACCATGGAAGTTACAGGAGTATTGATTTGTAAATTTTAGTGAGTATGCAAAAATTTCACATACAGAATCCACAAACAAAGAAGATGTCTTCAATGGATAGTCCAATGGAAATAGACACTACTTTTCAAGTTCTCATATAGTAACCATAGACTTCATATTCTAGAAAGAAGGTGAACAGCCAAGTGCAAAAAGAAATTATCTCCTTTTGTGTCATCACATGAGAGTTGGGAATATTTTGTGTAATAATGAATATAGACCAATTCTGATGCATTGAGAAAGAAATATAGTTTAGAAAACTTGTTATTTACCAGAAAAATTATTTTCCATATTACACAATACCTTACATTTCTGAAAAACAGCAAAGACAAAAAATAATAGTAACAAAAGGGTAGCTTTTATTTTTGAATTTTCTTGATTCAGAATGCAAATTACTACCCTAAAAGTTTATATACATTTTGGAAAGAAATACAATTAGATATATTCTTGTGGCTTGACAAGTCTCATTGCATAGTCTCTGGTTTTACTCCAGGGAACAATGGTGTATGTGACACCACATTTTATAGCTCATTCAGTCATGGAAGAAAAATAGCACAGATGTTGCCCAATTCAAAAATAGACAGAAGCTTCTCTGTGAGATGAGGGAATATGTTCCCCAAGAGGAAACATCAACTCACCAAACACCTTTTGTTTACTTATTAATTCAAATTTTTAAAAATGTGGCCTAAAATGGGCATTTAAATCATAATCCAATCAGTCTATGGGTTTTATCTGGCTTTATTTTGTCTTCTAAAAGCTATCTGAAATGAGAAATTGATTGAGAACATAGATTTCGACATTTCCTAAATTCAGTGAAAGATAATAGATAGTGACTAGAAAATTTCTAAAGAGCACTTTTAATTTTATAAAATTCATGATCCCTAAGATATTATTAATTCAAATTTGAATAATCAAATAGTAAAGTATCTTTCGAGGCTGTGATTCATTACTTCTTTTATAATATGAAACTAAACAAAAACACTTCTTTATCAGTAATCATATTATTAAATTAATGACTTTTCTGTATCTACAAAAAATGTATCTACAAAAAATGACTTTTCTGTATCTATAATTAAAATACAGATGAAAAAAAGATGTCCATTGCTAAATGTGCAAAATTTAAGTGATATCCAGTAATGTGCTGGCTAATTTTTAACAATCAATCCTCTAAACATATGCAAAACACAAAACAAAACCTTAATTTGTAGCTCTTGCTAATTTTCACTGTGTAAATACACCCACCATGCTTTTTTCAAACCACTAGCACACCACCAAATATAGAACATAAAGGTGGAAAATAACAGAAATATTCAACTCTTACAAGCTGAAAAAAGTTTACTCCAGCACGCAACTGATTATATCTCTAAACAATTTTTTTTCATGAATCTGAATTTTTCACCAGCCAACTGATAAAATTATATTTTGATGGAATCTGGTTTATCTTGCATCATATGCACTTTTAAGGCAAAAAAGTGCCAATTTTGTTAAAACTCACTGTCGATTTTCTGGATTTTTCTCTAAAGTTTTATACATTAGAATATTGTTAGTAGCATTTCTTTTAAAAGATACAAGTTACATTTATAAATACTTTATATATAAATAATTGCTACTTTTAAGCTTATAGTTCTTCATCAAATATTTAGATTTAGTGGTTAGCTTTAAAATCAATCTCGCCTTTGTTCTGGCATTTTTTTTTTCTTTTACTTTTTCATCATTTCTCTGTGGAAACTATGAGTGATGAATTAATGGATATTTCCGATAGTCAACCCAAACATTCTAACTATTGACTGTAAATCACAAGGGAGATAAATATGTAAAGTATGTGTAGGTATTTGTGAACATGTCTTCCACAAACCTGACCTCTCTGAAGTTAGAAAAATGAAGAAAAAGAGCACAACAGCTTAGTCCATCAATCACATGGGGTGGTTAGCACTCCTAAAAATGTTGCAAAATATTATAACTTTTCTCCTTCACTTCCTTTTTCTTCTATACTTAAATATTTATTGTGCAGCTTCTATGAGACAATCACTGAATATAGGAGATAATAATTAATTTAAAAGATGTAAATGATAATGATGGTGATATAGCCAATTCTGAGGATCTGCCAAAAGTCATCAGATTAAAGGCTTCTTATTACAAAACAAAAGGATAACAAGCTCTTAGTCATGTGAGACTGTATGACTATCTGTATATTTGAATTTAGATAGAATAATGTACAAAGAGATTTCAAATTTATTTCAGGAAAAAAATAATATGAGTTTATGTTAAAGAAGGATAATACTTTTCTGAAAACTTTTTCCCAAATATATTTTATGAAAATGGAGAATTTTTTTCCAGAATATTTATAACATTCTTAATGTAGTCTGAAATCCTATTGAATAAATCTTGTATTAAAGTGCTTTTTTTTCTTACTTTTATTTAAAATTTTAATGTGTACCTTAAAAAGACAAGAAAAAAATAAGTTTTTACTAAAAAAAAGTATTTAGTAACTATTATGAAGTGGTCAAATTTTGATGAGAAAATATATAGAGATATATAAAATGTTTGAAATTAAATAAAATCTGAGGGAAAAAGTCCCTTGGGTATTATTTACCAGCCTTTATTTATTTACATTTTTAATATAAAGCACCAACAACTCAATATCTCGCCCCCACCCCCCCATACATGCACTGGATGTTTTCAAATCTTAATACATTTTATTAATTTTTTATACATTAGAATATTGTATAATTTTTTTAAAATGTGGTTTGTCAAAGGACTGGAGATAACATTTAGTAAGTTTTTAATGATAAATATCTGTTATAGTAATAGTGTCTTATATGGTACTTGTACCGAGAGCAATGACTATTTGAAAAGGCTATTCTCACCTTCTTAAAGAGCATCCTTTTAAAGAGCTATGCATGGGTGTATGTGTTAGTTAGTGTGGATAATATTGTGGATGAATATGTAGATGAATGTGTTGGTCAGAAAGAAAGAAAAAGGAAGGATGGAGAAAGAGAGGGAATTATCTTTCATAAGTACTGTTATGACATTACCAACAATTTTAGTCATCAAGAAAACATAACTGGGTAGATAAGAAATGATTTATGATAAGGTATAATAAAAATAGTCAATAATATATTAAATGGATTGAGGTTTTTCAGTTAAATTCACATTCTCTATTTTGTTTTTTATTTCATTTTACATTTTCTTTTTACTCTGAGGTTAAGATTCCAAAGGAGATTTTTTCTTCCTTCTTTTGTTTGATATTTGTAATAGTGTTTGAATTTTCAGTGTGTTTTCACACGTTTGAAAAAGTAGTAGATGAGAAAATGGGAATCACAATTTTGGAGGATTGATATAAATTTCTGTTCAAATGGGTATGTGTAAACTTTTTATTTTAGACTATAATTGTAGAATTTCTCATAAGCTTGTTCTTTTGTTTTAATTTTTCAACTTAATGTACAACTATGAATTAATTATTACTATTTTAATGCTTTAGTTAATTTCTAAGCACAAGTTAGAAACACATCTGTTGAGCAAATCAAGATAAACCTATTTTGAATGAGCAAAGTCAAAATTGTGTCAAATGTAATTTTCTAATTTAAAAACACATTTTATTGAAGTATACTAGTTCAAAGTATATGATGTAGTGATTTAATATGGAAATATCTTACTAAATGTCACCACATTAAGTCTAGTAACTATTCTTCACCAGACAAAGTTGTTACAATGTTATCAAGTATATTTATTTTGGTTACAAAATAAATAAGTATAGCATAGGTGATATTTCCTAGACTTATTTATTTTGTAACTAAAATTTTGCACCTTTTAATCCTCTTCATCTATTATGCTCATCCCTCACCCCCTCTCTTCTGGCAATCATCAGTTTGTTCTCTGTATCTATGTACCCAGAAATAGAATTGCTGGATCATACAATAGTTTTACATTTAATTTTTTGAGTCATCTCCATATTTTTTTTTCACAGTGGCTGCACCAATTTAGAGTCCCAACAACAGTGCACAGAGGTTCCCTTTACTTTTTATCCTTGCCCATACTTATTCATTGCCTTTCTGATAAGAACCATTCTTACAGGTTTGAGGTGATGCCTTGTTATGGTATTGGGTTGCATTTCCCTGATGATTAGTGATGTTAAGTCTCTTTTTATATGTCTGTTGGCCATCTTTATGTCTTTGGAAAAATGTGTATTTAGATACTCTGCCCATTTTCTAATTAGGTTTCTTTCTTTTTTTTGATATTGAATCTTTTCAGTTATTTATATCTTATGGATAGTAACACCTTCTCAAATATGTCATTTACAAATATTTTCTTCCATTTCACAGGTTTCTTTTTTCATTTTGTTGATAATTTTCATTGCATATTCTATTGTGCAAAAGTTTTTAGATGTAATCCCATTAGTTTATTTTAAATAAACAATATATATATTGCTAAGACCGATGTCAAATTGTTTATTAACTTTGTCTTCTGCTAGATGTTATGGTTTCAGGTCTTACATTATGTGTTTAATTCATTTTAAATTTATTTTTGCATATAGTGTAAGAAAGTAATCCAGTTTCATTCTTTTGTATGTAGTTGTCTAATTTTCCCAACATCATTGATTGAATAGACTGTCTTTTCCTCATTGAATACTTTTTCCCCTTGTCATAGATTAACTGCATAAGCATGGGTTTATTTATGAGCTTTCTATTCTGTCCCATTGATCTGCGTGTCTGCTTTTATGCCACTGCCATACTATTTTGATTACTTTAGCTTTGTAATAAGTTTAAAATCAGGGAGTGTGATACCCTAGCTTTGTTCTTCTTTCTCTAGATTGTTTTGGCTATTTGGCATCTTTTGTGGTTCCATACAAATTTTAGAATTATTGTCATATTTCTGAGAAAAATCCTACTGGTATTTTGATAGGAATTACATTGAATCTATAAATTCTTTTGGCATTTACAATATAAAAAATTTAACAATATTAGTTCTTCTAATCCATGAGCATTTATTTGTGTCATTATTAATTTCTTTCATCACTGTCTAATAGTTTTCAGAGTACAGGTCTTTTACCTCCTTGGTTCCAATTTATTATTCCTAGGTATTTTTTTTTTTGATGCAACTGTAAATAGGATTGTTTTCTTAATTTCTCTTTCAAAACAATATATTTTTATAGATTAATTTTATCTCCTAAAACTTTACTGAATTTATTAATTTTATTAATTTTTAGTGTGATCATTAGGGGTTTTTATATATAATAAATATTATGTCATCTACAAATAGTGACAGTTTTACATCTTTTTAATTTAGATATCTATCTTTTATTTATTTTTCTTGTCTCATTATCATATCTAAGACTTCCAATGCTGTGTTGAAAAAAGTGGTCAGATGGGCATTCTTGTTTCTTTCTTGATCTTAGAAGGTCTTCAGTTTTTCATCATTGAGTGTGATATTAGCCATGTGTTTATGAGATATGGCCTTTATTATGCCGAGGTATGTTCTTTATTACTCATTATTTCATAATTATTTGTCAAATGTCATGTTAAATATTGTCAAATGTTTTTTCTGCATCAATTGAGATGACAATATGATTTTCGTCCTTTGTTTTGTTAATACAATTATTGTATTTATTGAATTGCAGATATTAAAACATCCTTGTATCTCTGGATTAATCCCACAATACCACTTAATCATAGTATATGATCCTTTAAATGTATTATTGAATGCAGTTTGTTAATATTTTCTTGATTTTTTACAATATGTTCATCAGAGATATTAGCCTGTTTGTTTGTTTGTTTGTTTGTTTGTTTTAGTAGTGTGTGTGTCTGGTTTGGTATCAGGATAATGTTGGCCCTTTAAAATGAATTTCAAAGTGTTCCCTTCTCTTTACTTCTTGGAATAGTTTGTGAAAGATAGGTATTAATTCTTTAGATGCTTGGTAGAATTCCTGGTAAGCAATCTGGTCATGGACTTTTGTTTGTTGAAAGTTTTTTTGACTACTGATTCAATTTCATGACTAGTAATTGGTCTGTTCAGATTTTCTCTTTTCTCCTGATTCAGTCTTGGAACATTGTATGTTTTTAAAAATGCATCCATTTCTTCTAGGTTTGCTAATTTGTTGGCATATAATTGTTCAAAGTAGTCTCTTATGATTCTTTGTATTTCAGTGGTGTTGGTTGTAACTTCTCTTTCATTTCTGATTTATTTATTAAGGACCCCTCTCTTTTTGTCTTGATGAATCTGGCTAAAGATTCATCAATTTTCATTAACTTTTTAAAGAACAAGCTCTTGATTTCATTAATCTTTTCCACTGTTTATTTTTTTTTTAGTCTCTATTCTGTTTACTTCTCCTCTGATATTTCTTGATTTTGTCCTCTAACTTTGGGTTTTGTTTGTTCTTTTCTGGTTTCTTTAGGTGCAAGAGTAGATCATTCATTTGAACTTTTTTGTTTGTTTGTTTGTTTGTTTCTTGAAGCAGGTCTGTATCACTACAAACTTCTTTCTTAGAACTGCTTAAATTTTGGAACACTGTGTCTTTATTTTCATTTGCAGCAATATATTTTTTAATTTCTTTTTGATTTCTGGGTTAACTCATTTTTGTTTGTTTTTGTTTGTTTTTTTGAATAGCATGTTGTTTAGCTTCCACATATTTGTTTTTTTTAGTTTTTTCTTGTAATTAATTTATAGTTTCAGACTGTTGTGTTTGGAAAAGATATTTGATATATTTTTAATTTTCTTAAATTTATTGAGACTAACATGGGAACTACCTAAAGTTTTTGCACTGGTTTCTGGGTTAAATGAGTCTGTTCATGATCCTTTTAAGAATGAGTTTTCCTTTTCCTACAGTTCTAAAGTTTTTCTAGATGTATTCCCTGTTGTTTTTTAAAGCCAGGTGTTTGGGCAACTCTTCTCACCTGTGTAGTATCAGGGGAGGCTGATTTGGAGCTCAAATTTCTCATTCTTCAGGGAAAATTTTCTAACCTTTGGAATCTCTCTGACCAGGGAATGCTATGAGCAGAGTGTGTGGCTTGTTCCTCAGTGAGACCATGTCTCTACCTCGCCTACACTTTTTAATGCTGTTTCTTGTTGTGGAGACTGTGTTTATCCAGTTTCTAGGTCCCTGTAAGAGGGAATTCTTCTTAGAGTTGTAATTGCAGATTTGCTATGTCTATGGGAGGAGATGAGCTCAGGATGTTCTTACCCCATGAGCTTAAACCTCTCTTTCATAAGCTTAAATTTAAAAAAGATTTAAATTCTACTCACTACCAAATTAAAGAAGTAGTTTACACAACTACTTTATTGCAAACATTGTTTTCAAGTTAAAACTATAAGATTTTATTTGACTTTATTTTGTATTTTATTTTATTTTATTTTTTATTCTACCTGAATTAAGGTCAGATATACTCTTTAACCATTACTATTTTATTTTTTGCTAATGCTCATGTAACACATTAAATTTGCTAACGTTTCCTTTCAAAAGGCAAAACTATGATTCTCATGAAAATATAAATATCTGCTAAATATTTCATTAAACTTATTATTTATTTAGGGAACACCAAGATGCCAAAACTAGGTCAAAGAGCATTGTATGATTTTATATTTACAGATACAGTAATGAATAGAAGTTAGGTTTTGATTGCTATTAGATTCTAATTTAGTTATATATTAAAAAACAACAACCATAAACATCTACTAAAGGGACATTATTTGTACCTTTATGCGCAATTATCTCCATTTACATTGTGAAACCACTAAGTGTATGGCCTTTAATCAATAGACTTAACAGGGTAGATTTCTAATTTTCTTTAAATTTTTCCAATATTATTAAAAATTTGTCCTAAATTATATCTATTTTTCAAAATTTTAGCATAATTTAAAGTGTTTAACATTTAATAGGATGAGATCTAAAATGTTTTGAATTATTTAATTCTTCTTGTAAATATCAATATATTTTCAACAAATATTTATTTATTCTCAGTTTTTTGTCAGATATTGTTCTATATGATAAATGCAAAAATTCCTGTCCTAATAAAACTCAAATTGTAGGGGTGAGAGAAAACAGGCAGTAAAACTAATTAGAATATATAAGTAAATTCTATAACATTTTTGAAGGTAATGTGTGATAAGAAAAAGGGAACAAACTATGAACAGGTAATAAAACATTTGAAATGGAAATTGAGGATGGGAAGATTTCTGTATCAAATAAGTTAGTCATGATAGTCTCATTAAAATGGTGAAATTTACCCAGTAGAAATGAGCATATCTAACACAGAGATCTTGGCTTCTATATACCATTCTCAAATTAAAAAAAAAAAAAAAAAAAAAAAAAAAAAAAAAGATCTTTAGAAAAATGGCTGATTTTAGGCCTGGAATGAAAAAAAACAAAACAAAACAAAACAAAACAAAAAAAAACAAGAAGATCCTGGAGCATTTTATAGAACCAGAAAGTAAGAAGTGCATAAAAAAAAAATGTATCAGGCACATCAGAAGAACCAGGGGACAACTTCAAAATGCTTTCAATGGCCAAAGCTAGAACAATGTGAGCAACAAAATAATGTAGAATTGGATTATAAAGTATAAAATATTCATAGGTTCATACCAATATAAATGGATGACTAAATAAATAAATAAATAATAAATAAATAAAATCTTACAAAAGAATTTTAAATAATATATGTAGATAACATGTTCATATTAGATGATGTTTAATTCTGATCTCCCTTAGGAGTAGAATGGACTTCGTAATTTGCTTTCAAATAAAATTATGAGAAAGAAAGATGGTAACTTTATAATAGAAAAACCTGATAAACACTACCTTAACCACGTGATCGACAGTAAAATTCTTGGTGAAGTCACTTGGATATTATCTTCTAAGATGATGTGAAGAGAAGGGCACTCCATCTCTGTGCTATACTTTCCAAAAACCCACAACTCCAGTCTAATCATGAAGGAATGAAAAGAAAAAAGAAAAGCCCAAGTTAAGAACATTTTATAAAGTACCTAAACCATTCTCTTCAAAACTGTCAAAGTCATGAAAAACAAAGAGAAAAACTGTTATAAAAGAGGAAAAGTAGGACCCATGATAATTACATGCTGTGCAATATCCTGACTTGGATCTCCCAAAAGAAAAAAGGCTCTAATGTAAAACTAAATAATATCTGTAGTTTAGTTAACAGTAATGTATTGATATGTATATTTTTTTAGTTTTGGCAAATGTACCCTAGTACTGTAAAATAAAAAACAACAGAAAAAAATTATTTAGCTGAGGAATACACAGAAACTCTAAGTATTATCTTTAAAAATTTTCTGTAAAACTAAAATTATTCCAAAATAAAATGTTTATTTTATAAAAAAAGATGATATTTAAGCAAATATTTGACTAAGTAAGTGAGAGTGAGCCTTGGGAATATTGGATCTGAGGGCACAGGTAGTATTTCAGCTAAAGGAAACAATCAAACAAAGGGTGGTAAGTATCTGGTTTGTTCAAAGACCAGCGAGCAAACAAATGTGTCTTCCTAAAAATGAGCGAGTGAGAGATGAATAAAAGGGAAGCTTTTTCTCAAGGAAAGTAAGGTGTCTGTGTGTGTGTGTGTGTGTGTGTGTTCTTGTGTTTGAAGGAAGCTCTGCTTGCATTTGCAAAGTTTCACACTTTTTTTTTACAGATTATGTCAGCTACTATTTTTGTTATTTTTCCATCTCCTAACTACAAACACATTGTCAACTTTATTTCTTGAACAGCTTTATTTTCTCAGTGGAATCAAGAACAGAATATAGTACAAGAAGAAAACATAGTGCAAAAAGAAAACAGTGCAATTATTTGCTCTCATATTTTATGTGGAATATTTAATTTATTGTTTCTACAAAGTATAAAGTAAAAAATATTTCACTGTACTTTTTTAAATATCCCAGACCTGACTTCTCTACACTAATATTAATAATTTTTTTGGTTATGATTACAAATTAAGCTAAATATGACTGCTCACAAATTAGTATAATTTGTTTTGTTTGTATCTGCCTCGTATATAATAAAATCTTCACTTGCTTCCTATTTTCAAAGAAGGCAAAAGTACACTTCTGGTGCATTAAAAATATTTGGCAACTGTGACATATTCTATGCTATTTTGTCAGGCAGCAATACCATTCTATGCATCACAAAACTGTAATTAGAATCTAAATATATTTTTGGAGTTGCAGATTCTTTTGTTTTTTTTTTTGTTTTTTATTTTTTGGTATTTGTGATACAATTATTCTTCTACCTTTGCTGATATTGTAATAGTACATTGCTAAATTCATTTTTTTTTTTTAGGCAAGGCAATCCTTGGTTAACTTCACAGATTACAAGGCTGTAGACCTTAATTTATTTTAGAGGTTTGTTCTCCAACTGAAGATCTGTATTAGCTAGGTGGATATAATATAACTTTATACTACACTGAAAAGCTATAGTTAAATATCTCGCTAAAAAAAATCATTTATGTAATCTGTTTTTTACTATCCATATATTGTGTTTTTACACTAACAGATTATTGTGCATCTCCTGAGAGAAAAATTGTGCATCTCCTGAGAGAAAATTTTAAAAAAATCAAAATTCGAATGCCAGTTTATACACATTTCATTATACATAGACCAAAAATATAATTAGAAAATAAAATACTTATTCAAATCTTTGTCAAAATTAAAAAAAATAGCCATTGGAGATTTTCTAGTCTAATTTTCCTTGCAAATGTAATATAATTTTTTTAGTAACTATGAGAAGTTGTCAGTTTGTTCTTCACTCAGACATGTAAAATAAAAGATTCACTATTTTATGAGGTAGACAGAATATTTAATGTTGGTGTATGTGCGTGTGTGTGTGTATGCACTCATGCCTTATGTGCCATTTAGTCAGCTCTGACTCCTGGCCATACTATGAATGAATGATATTAACAATGATCTGTCCTCAACAACCCTATTCAGCTTATATAGTTTCATGCCTGTGGCTTTTGATGTAGTCAAACCAGTCTCATATTTGGTCTTCTTCTTTTTCCTGCTGCCTTGTATTTTTCCAAGATTATTATCTTTTCGAAAGAACCATGATTTGTCTAAAATAGAACAGCTTCAGTTTTGTCATTTTTGCCTCTGGCAATGTTTCAGACTTACTTTGCTCTAGAACCCACTTGTTAATCCTTCTGGGGCACAAGAGTATCCATAGGGCTCTTCTCCATCACTATATTTCAAATCAATCATTTTCTTTCTATCAATTTTTTTCACTGTTCAAATTTTGCATCTATACACAGTACAATACTTAGGAATAAAGAGTGGAGATGATCTTCGCCTTTTCTCTATTGATGCAACATTGCTCTTTCCTAACTGCATTGCTATCTTTTTGAATCTCAGCCTTCTCTTTGATTTCTTGGCTTGTCTTTTATTCAAATTGATGACTAAGCCAAAGTAAGCAAAACCTTAATTTCTGTTTTCATTCTCTATGTTAAAGTCATGTATTTCTTCTCTAGTCATACGTTTTTGTGCTTTTGATGTTCACATGCAATCCTGCTTTGGCACTTTCTTCCTTCACTTTCTTCGGAAGTCATTTTAAAACATTGCTACATTCTGCTAGTAAGATGGTGTCATATGAATGTCTTAAGTTGATATTTCTTCCACCAATTTTTATTTCTTCTTCCTTTGAGTCCAGCGCAATTTTTTGTCTAATGTTCTGTGTACATATTAAACAAATAAAGAGGTAAAATACGCCCTTGTCTCATAGCTTTGCCCATAGGAAACCATTCTATCTCTCCATATTCTGTCCTAATAGTGGTTTCCTGTCCCCAGTAGAGGTTAAATGCCAGGAAAATCAAGTGCTGAGATGAGTCCATTTCTTTGATAGCAGTTCATGGCTTTTCATGGTTGATGAAGTAAAAGGCTTTATTGTAGTCTACAAAACATAGAATAAACTTCTGAAATTCTTTAGAACACTCTAGTATCCAACAAATGCTTGCAATCAGATCTTGAGTCTCTTTTTATGTATGAATCCAATTTAAATATCCTGCATATCTTGTTCCATATACGGTAGAAGCCTTTGTTGTATCACCTTAAGAATCACTTTACTTGCTTGGGAAGTTAGAGCAATCATCCTATAATTGCTACATTCCTTGGTGTCCTTTCTTGAAGACTGGAATTCATTTTGAACGTTTCAGTCCGTAGGCCATTAATTTCTTTTCCATATTTGTTGACATAATCTTTTTAGGATTTTGACAGAGTCTGTCTCTGTAGCTTGAAATAATTCTATGCATATCCCATCTACCCCTATAATTTATTTCTTCCCAATACTTTCAGGGAAAGTTTTATTTCTTTTTTCTAAATTGCAGATTTTTTCTCATAAGAATCTTCTTCAAAGGTATCTGTTACCATTTGGCTCTTTTCTACAGCTTTTCATTATACTGTTTCCATCTTCTCATTCTTTCCTTTTGGTCATATGGTGTACTACCTTGTTGGTCTCTCACTATTCCTAATCTAAATTTGAATTTTTCTTTTATTTCTTGAATTTTCTGGTAGAGATCTCTTGTTTTTCTCTTTCTTTCTTTTTCTATTTCTTTCTTTCTTTCTTTCTTTCTTTCTTTCTTTCTTTCTTTCTTTCTTTCTTTCTTTCTTTTCTTTTCTTTTCTTTCTTTTTTTTGTGGTTCGGTTTTACCTCCTTATATTGTAATAATACTTTTCTTTATGTGATAATCATTGAAAAAATGTGTTAAGGATTCTAACTCTGTTTTTGTCAACTTTTACTTTTGCCTCTCATCTGTCTGTAACAATTTTTAGTGTTTTTTCTGTCATTCATAGCAGTTTTTCTTTCTTTTTTACGTCTGGCATTGTCTTTTCACTTTCTTCCCAAATATTTCCCGTTTCAATCCACAGTTCTCCTGGTCCTTGATCAATTAAGTTTAACAATGCAAATCTGTTTTTTTTTTTTTTTAATGTGGACTGTAAGTCTTTAAGAAATGTTATGTATGTTATATTTTGGCACTATAGTTCTTTTTGTACTTTTCCTTAGTTTTACTCTGTTTGATGTTAACAGTTCTTGGTCGGTACTACAATCTGCTGCTGGTCTTGTTCTGGCAGAGAGAATGTAGCTTCTTCATCTCCTGCTTTCAATTACATAGTCTATTTGACTTTGAAAGTGGCCATCTGGTAATACCCATGTATAGTCATCTGTTCAGTTGTTTGAAGCATGTGTTTGCCATGGACAAGTTGTTGGTTTCACAGAAATTCATGAGCCAATCTCCTACTTTATTTTTGATCTCTAGTCCAAATTTTCCAATGACATGTGATATTGCTTTATTTCCCACTTTTGTGTTTCAGTTGCCTATAATTATCAGCATGTCTTCCTTTGGTGTGTGATAAATTTCTTCTTGGATACTTGTATAAAAGCTTTTAATTTTATCTTCAGCCTTTGTAGTTGGAGCATAAGCTTGAGTGGCGGTTATGTTAATAGATTTCCTAGAAGTCTGATTGCTATTATTTGGTCAAAACTCACATTGTAGCCTCTATCTGTTATACCTTGCCTCAGAATTAAAGCCACTTCATTTTTTCTGAGTTCGTCATTTCCAGAGTAGAACACTTTGTAGTTGCCTCACTGGAAAGGTCCCATTCTGGTTCATTTTATTTTGTCAACACCAAACAATTTCAGCTGCATGCTTTATAATTTCTAGTGTACCTTTGTTCATGCTTCTTACATTTCATATTCATGTTTTGTGTAACATCTTACCTTTCTTTCACCTTCATGCATCTCAGCCACTAGACATCCTCATTTCAGCTTTGGTCTAGTAGTGCCCTTAGCAACATTATTCATGCTTGTTCTCTTCCCCAGTAACTGTTTGCATGCTTTCTCAGGTAGGAGTGTTATCTTTCAGCACTATCTCTTATTTCATTTAGGACCATTGTATTACAGTTTTCAAGGTGAAATAATAATTTTAAAAAATTAAAAGAAGAAAAGAAAATGCAGCAGTGGCTTACCACTGCCTCCTGCTGTGCAGTGTGTAGTTCCAAATGGAAGTACCTGTATCTATAAAATTCTGCTTCATTGACTAAAAATATGCATCACAAATGTTTTCCTAATTGTTCGAGTTCTGTACTTTTCAGCTACATAAATCAAATTCCTCTTTCCCAAGACATGCTTTTAAACACTGATGACACATTTTGCCCTGTCTTTTCTAAATTATCTCTTTTATGAGTTAAATATTCTTTCGCTTTTCTCTAAGACTAATTTAAACTACTCCTTGAGAAAAACACATCTCATAAAGCTGCAGCTTTCTGGGATTTCCCGAGTACCTGGTGTGTCATGATTATCTGAGGCACAAGTTTAATATTTTTTGCTATGTGTTATAGTACTTTCTTTAAAACTGAACTTGCATCAATTCAAACCTATGGCACAGACTTTTTGCAAAACTTTATTTTATCAGTCTCAAACATAAACTCAAGGTAGCTGCATTTAGAATATTTTGGAGATTTGTGAACCTCTAATAAGGGTCTACCACTGTGAAGACACTGTAGAGGAAGCATTTTTGTTCTCAGTCTCAGCGAGGATGTCTCACTGTTAGTAACACCCAACATATCAAGCAACCTTCTGCTATCTTGTACCTTTCTCATTCTATTCACTAGCATCTTTTTCTTAATTTTCACATGTCTTCTCTTCCTTAAGGATTGCATTAGTTCCCACTTGTGAGAACAGATCTGGGATCATATATGCTTGTTGAACACTCATCTAGTCACTCAACTGAATAAGAAGTCATTTCTTTAACATGATCCACCATTTTTAGAATAAGAAATGTGTAAATTTATGTGCACGTATCAGTGTTTTTGTGTATCTCACTGAAATATGATTATCTTAACATGTCTACTATCTGTTCAGTTTCTAATGTTTAAAGATGCCATAATTAACTCATTTATGTGCACCCACTACTTAATTATATTATATTATTTGTCTCAGTACCCCAGTATGTTAGGTTATTTTAAAATTCACATATAAATGAAGAAACTGAGGTACTGGGAAAGTATGTCATTCTTCAGTTAAGTGAAAACTCAAGCTTTTAACTGCAAACCCTAGAGGGTAACCTAATGACAACAGCTTATCAAATTGACTATAAAAAGCTTCTTTAAGGAAAAAATTAGTCTTTCTATACTTGTATGAATTCATGATTGTCAATGGAACAGTTACAGGTTTATATAAACTGCTGAAACTGGACAAGATTCAGTAAGAAACACACTAGAATAATACCCAGGGTAGAGTTGAATACATTAATTCTATAAGGGTCTGTAATAATTCTCAAGAGCTCAAATTGGAGACCATCCGATTTGCTGCTTCTTTGCTCCTGCACATTTTACAACTTATTAGACAAAGAAGACATTTGCCTAGAAGGGTTATCCCATGGTATCTACCTTGATCTTAAAGGGTGGCAAAAACCTTAGAAAAAACTTTAACCCATATTTAAGAGAATACTAAATTTTAGAAACACATTTCATGTGAGACTATGAGGTTACTACATTCTGAATAAAAACATTAAATATCATTAAATATAATTATCATTAAATGTTGTTTCAAGATATAGTTTGTTTTTAAAAGAAGATTTATTTTATGCAATTTAGTTTGTTTTAGATTGGGGGTTTCAAACACAAATGGCTACAGAGACTCAGCAGGTGATATACAAGGGTGAAAAAGACCAGGGGCATTTGCAGCAGACTGGAGAGCCACAACTTATTTAAAGGTAATAATTGCCACCAGGTTTTAGTTAGTTGTGACTATGAAAAAATTTAGGGCTCATGTTGTCAAATCTTTAAATTTTTGAAGCTAAGTCAACACTTTCTGTAAGTGTTCAAGTTGCACTGAGCCTTTGAGCTGTCAGCTTTCAAATTGTTGTTTTGAAAGTATATTTTAACCTATCCTCTGTTTCTCATATTGTGCCTGCACTTTTACCATCAGTTTCATAATCTTAATAAAATTACTAATATTCATCTTATAACTTCTATATGCGAGGCATGTTCAAAGCATTTTATAATGTGTTGACTCAAAAATATTTTTAGTTTATCTTTATTTTACAGAGAAGTAAATTGTCCCTTAGGCAAGAAACAGCATATCAAATATTCAAATACCATTAGGTAAACTCTCTAGAACACCTGCTGATTCATCACACCATGCTGCCTGTTCACTAATATGCAAATCACAAAGTCAACCAACCATCAATAACACTAGATATTCCTGCTAACTTGTCACCTAATGCAAAGCTTTATGTACTCCCTAGAACTTAATTGTCAAATTATTTTAAACCATTGACATTGATTTTTTTGCTCGTTAATGGTGTTGACTATGATTCAGATGTTTGTGGTATGATGTTTATTGGTGTTTTAACTTAAAATGGTTGTCAATTATATTGGCATTATTTGGCTCTGAGGGTATGGATAGAGCAATGTCAAAATGATATTTAGGCAATAATTTTTGAATTTTCAATTTTTATATTTTAATAGATGTTATTATTATTATTATTTTTATTATTATTATTATTTTGCAGTTTTAGGTTCATAGCAAAATTGAGCAGAAAATATAGAAATTCCCCATACATGCCCTACCCCCACACATTCACAGCCTCCCTCACTCCTGCCACAGAGAGTTACATTTGTTAAAATCAATAAGCCTACATTAACACATCATAATCACCCTAAGTTCATAGTTTACATTAGGGTTCATTTTTGAAATTATACATTCAATGTATTTTGAAAAATATATGATGGCATGTGTCCATCATTGCAGAATTATACAGAATACTTCACTCAAAAATATCTCTGTGGTTTATTGATTTATTCTTCCTTTCATCACCCCCTGGCAACCACTGATTTTTTATCTGTCTCCATAGTTTGCTTTTACCAGAATGTCATGTAGTGGGAATTATACAGCATGTAGCCTTTTCAGATTAGCTTCTTTCACTTAGAATTATGAATTTAGGCTTTCTGTCTTTTCATGACTTCATAGCTCATTTCTTTTGGCGATGAATAATATTCTATTTTCTGTATGTACTGCAGTTTATTTATCCACTCACCTACTGAAGGACATCATGACTGCATCAAGTTATGACAATTATAAATGAAGCTGCTATAACCATTCATGTGCAGGGTTTTGTGTGGACATAAATTTTCAAAATATTTGGCAGCACAATTGTTGGTTCATATTGTACACGTATGTTTAGTTTTTAAGAAACTGTCACACAGTTTTTAAATGGTTGTACCAGTTCGCGTCCTCTGGCAATGAATAAGAGTTCCTATTGATGTTCATCCTCATCAGCACTTAGTATTGTCAGTATTTTGGATTTTAGCAATTCTAATAGATGTGTAGTGATATCTCATTGTTGTTTTAATTTGCAGTTTCCTAATGGCATATGAATGCTGTGCAGAGCATCTTTGCATATACTTATAGTTTATCTTTATGTATTCTCTGATAAAGTATTTATTCAGATATTTTGCTCATTTTTAAATGGAATTTAAATTGCTTTCTTACTGTTGAGTTTTAGGAGTGTTTTGTATATTTTGGAATAAAGCACTTTAATAAATTTGCCTTTGCAAATGATTCTTTTCAATCTGTGACTAGTCTCATTTTCTTGACAGCATTTTTTGCAGAGCAGTAGTTTTTAATTTTAATGAAGTCCAGCATATCAATTATTTCTTCCATGGATCACATCTTTGGTATTGTATTCAAATAGTCATTCACAAACCCAAGGCGATATAGACTTTTTCCTATCTTTATGAAGTTTTATATTTTTCTACTTTAGAGTTAGCTTTACAAACCATTTTGATATTTTTTTCATGAGTGATGTTAATTCTACATCTAGATTATTATTATTTTTTGCGTGTGAATGTCTAGTTGTTCCAGTGTCATTTGTTGAAAAGATATTATTTGTTCTTTTGTCAAAGATCAGTTGACCATTTCTGGGTTCTATTTTGTTCCATTGATCTATTTGTCTATTCTTCACCAATACCACACTGTTTTGATTATCATATTTTTGTAGTAAGTCTTGATGTCAAATAATGTCAGTCATCTAAATTGATTTTTTTACATTATATTGGTTATTCTGTTCTTTTTTTTTTCTTTTGGCCTTGTCACATAATATTTAGTATCAGTTTTTCAATGTCTACAAATGACTTGCTGGGATTTTAATTTTGATTGAATTAAATTTATTGATCAAGTTGATAATAACCACCATCTTGAAAATGCTGACTCTTCTTATCCATAAACATGAATAAGCTCTCTATTTATTTAGTCTTTTCTTTGTTTTATCAGCATTTTTTTAGTTTTCTTCACATAAACTTTATGTATATTTTGTTACATTTACGCCTAAGTATTTCAACTTGAGAATGTTAATGTAAATGGTATTTTTTTTCTTCTTCTTTTTTAATATTAAATTCCAATTGTCCATTGCTGGTAACATAGAAAGAGGTTGACTTTTATATAGTAACCTTATATTTTGTAACTTTGCTATAATTCCTTATTAGTTTTAGGTGAGTATGTGACTTATTTTTTATACACCATAAGTTTAATGACACTGAAACAAGAAGCACTCCATGTAATTAATAAAAGCAACCAAGGGGAGAAGCACTACATATAGTTACATCCATCTCACTATCCAACAAAATTTCTTACGTAGTATTCCCTGGTTCTCAATACTCTGTTCTTTTTCAAAATTGCATCTCTCCTCATTACTTCATAATATTATAAATTGTGCCATTTCTGGGTCAGTGAAAAAAATACGGATAGCCCCGTGAAGCATGACAGATTTTCTAATTGAAATTTATTATTTCAACTCTAACAATGACTGGTAACTCAACAGAGCAGAAAATGGCCAAGCATTCACAGTTTTTTTATGTGAATTATGAACAACTAGAGACTACTGCCTTCTGACTTATGTCCCCAAAATATTATTTAAAAAGAAATGTAGTCATGCTTTTTTTTGCTGGTGTTTGTATAACATCCTGGCCAGTATCAGTGCTTATGAAAATTCAGAGATACCAGCCTGCAATCCAAGTTTACCAAGCAACACATTCATTTTGCTGTGCTAGTTACATGGGGATCTGTAGTATAAACTCTGTGGTACTTACATAAAATCCAGTAATCAAATTTATATCTCTACTTTGGTTTAACTCAGTAATTTACCATTTTATTTTATAGCTATTCTGCTGACCACTGATTGAGAAATGATATAAAACAATGCAAATTGTCTGCAGGACAAATTTATAGCCTGCAGCATAATACAGGCTTATAATTATGATGAGAAATACTTTTAAAGTTCAACTTTGTTACAGGTTAATTTCTCCAGAAAATAGATTCTGAGATTGAGATTTACATGCAAAAATTACATTAGAAAATGCTTTTAGACCTACAACTCTGAGAATTGCATTACTGGGGCTGCAACAGAGTTGAGTGCTGAAGATAGAATGTGAGGCTTTCATGTTTTCACTGATACCTCATTTTCCTCTGCCATTCTCTAATAATAAACTTCCATTGTTACTATAACTTCCTAAAATTTAGCTATATGATGACAAGATGAGGCACTGGGCTCAGCGTCTAATCCTAACTCTATCATTAACTAGCCCTGTGATATAAAAAATTATGTCCCTTGGATTGAATTCTGTCATCTGTAAAATTAAAGGATGTAAATAATTTCATGGAATCTAAAAAGCTCTGAGTATGCTTAAATAATCACAGATAAAATGAAATGATGATATTACACTGATTAATAAAATATTAGAGAGGATAAAGGTAAATAGGCATATACATAGAATAATATTTAAGATAGGGGGTGGATTCACTGAAGTTCATTGTTAAGTTACCTTTATCTTAGCTCATGTTTGAAACATTCCCTACTAAAAAGTACATAAAAATGAAAGGCTTCTAAAATTCTAATTTCTACATTTTGTTTACAAAATTAAAAGATAAGGGATCATTTTAGTAGTCTATTAATCCATATCCATATTTTCTGTCATGTGAACATGTATACACATGCAAAAACACACACATCACAATTTCAAAATTCCCAAGAATTTTAAGATGACTAATACTACAAGTTTAGAATATTTTTCTCATTGGAAAAACAGTAATATTGTTCCATTTTGTCATTTCCTGAAAAATAGCACTACAGACTTCATATTCACAGGTGATGAGACTCTTTCCAACTCATTAAATTATATTGAATTCTATGTTTATCTGGTAATTTAAGATTACCTCAAACCTAAACCTTCTTGTAAATGTAGTGCTATGTTTAAATGCAAATTAAAATAAGAAAGTACATGTTCATTTTGGTATCTCTTAAAAGATGTTCCTGTCATCTTTTAGTCTGGTATCTACCTCATAAAATATTTTATTTTCATTATTAATATTATTATTCTCAATTTTCTGTATTATACATTTGTTGAGAATCAGCATCTTAAAATATCTTTTTAATTATGTATTTTTAGCAATTAACATTGTGTCTGACAGAATAAAATTTTATTATAATGAATTTAATCCTTTTTGCTTCCTTTTTTCCTATTTTTTTTTTCACCTACCTTTTCTTCTGACTATTTATTTTTATTATTAAAATAAACTGTTGTGCTATTTTGTCAGCTAAAAAATAGCATTTATGGCGTTGTAAACATAGGTTTGAAAACTCTTTTCAGTACATTAAGCTTTTATTGACTTATAGGACTAAATTAGTAAATTATGATGGCCTTAAATCATTATCTTTCTCCTGTGCTCATCTTCATTGTTGGTCTACTTTTGGTTTTCCTTTTTAATTTTTTCCCCAAGGTGGCCATTTATCATTTCTTGACAGCAATGTTTAATACAGAACAGAGAACAATTATTTTTTTAATACTTAGAGAATGGAAAGCTTACGGTGATTATTTTAAAAAATGACATGTTTTAAATTAGAAAACAAGTTAATGAAGTAAGAAATAAAAATAGGTTTATCTTCAATGAGATATTTTATGTAAATATTATCTAATATATTAAAAGTAAAATTGATGATCTGCTTCTTAGATGTGTGCTGAATATACTGTCTATTCTTTCCGATCACTGTTCCAGACCATAAATTAATTTCTCAAAAAGATGTGTAGATTATTGTTGAATGTAACAGGAATATTCAAAAGAAATGTATTTTCATCTCACTAATGAATTATTATTGGAATCAGTTATTCAGTAAAATTATGGCATATCATAAAAATACAAAAGTATCTATGAAGTGTGAAGGAACAACAAAAATAAATGGTCCCTATGGCATAATGAATAGCACTGGGTCACATTTGCTTCTCGCATGCACTATTGTTTTAGTTCATCTAGGTTCTTGAAACAAAATACCATAGATTGGATGACTCATAGATAACAGAAATTTATTTCTCACAGTTCTGAAGGCTGGGAAGTCCATGATGAAGCCACTGGCAGATTCTGTATGCAATGAGAGACTGCTTCCTTGTTCATAGACTGCCATCTTCTGTGTTCTCACATGGCAGAGGGGACAAGGAAGCTCTCTGGAGTATCTTTCATAAGGACATTTTATCCCATACATGAGGGCTCCCTTCTTATGACCCAGTCAGCTCCCAATGGCCCCACATTCTAATACCACCACAGTAGGGGTTTAAGATTTAATATATAATTTTTGTGGGGACAGAAATACTGAGTCCGTAACGTTCATATGTGAAACAAGGGGATAGCAGTGTGCTTTTGTTCTTCCCCTGAGAAAAACATCAAACCAACTAAAATGTAAATGTAACTAAGGCAGGAGACTGGATTTAAAAAAGCTTTCAATATTTGTCTTTGATGATAAAAATAGTTCATATCCTGTCAAGCTCCTCTTTTCCTACTGTTTTTGTTTTAACTGGGGATGTATGTTCTCCAATAAGTAGTAAGAAGAGTTTAAATAATGTTTATTACACAATAGTATTTATAAATGAAATGCCACAACACATATTCTAAGGCTCATCATAAAGAAAATGCATATAAATTGGATAAAATATGAATTTCTCAGATATATCTTTTCAGGTGGACAGGCAAACACAACCTACTAGAAATATTCAGAGATTTCAAAGGTGTAAGAATGTTCTAAAGTAAAAAGCCTTGTGTACATATAATATTCAGAGAGGAAATTATTCTTAGAATGAGGGTAGAGAGTTGATTGCTTAAGATTTGAATATTTGTGGATAGTGATCTAAACCTCATCCTGAGGAACTTTTTAAAAAAGGGAAATTGTATATTTGTATTTAAGAGTTATCAGTAATTGTTATTTTGCACTGACTTTCAGTGCAATTTCTCTGGAAAATGGAAATTGGGGTTTTCTTTTTTAAGCTTTATTATTTGGACAGATATCTCATTTTTACAGTGATTCAAATACTAATTCCTTTTCAAAGCAAATACATAGTATGAATAAAGCACTATGTTGGGTGAAAGACATTTACGTTTATACACAAACATGCACTTTCTCTGCTTATGAAGAATATGCAAACTGAAAGTAAGTGCAGAGAGAACCCAATACTGTGACAAAGGATACAAAATAACATATGAAAGGATACAGATATTGCTCCAGGGCTATTGGAATTTAGAAGAAGACTAGATTATTTCTGGCTGGAGAAAAAATTTCATGCTGACAGAGGTATTCAGTTGGAATTTCTATCTAGGAAAAGATGAGTTTAAGGAGAATTGATATCCTGGGAGAAATGGATTATGAAGGTCCAAAACGCTAAATCAGGAAGATGAAAGGTATATGTGGTAAATTTTGTTCAGATTTCTTAACACTAAAGTTTAGTGAGAAGGAGGAATGATAGCTAATTTAGAATTGTGGAGAGATCTCAACAGGCAAGTTATAAATTTCTGATTTAATTATTAAATAGTAAGTGTTACTGTTTATAACGATAAATAACTATAGTTAAATAGACATTTCTTTGATGTATAAGAATAGAAAAGCAGATTTTGTTTGTGTCAAAGATTAAGATTTTCAATTCATATATTTAAATCTAATTTTTTGACTATCACCTTATATGAAAATTCACCTGATTTCTTTGCTGCAGGTTTGAATCTTTTCGCAAAGCTACTGAAAATATTTGACTAGTTCTTGTGTTGTATTAGACTTGATCATTTTGTTGGCATTTAAAACAAATCTTCAGAACTTGGGGGCATGAAAATAGTTTGACTACAGAAGGAATGCCCTTGGATCTTCTCCATTAGAACATTTCTGTGTCAATTGCAATGCATGTCCTCAGGATGTGGTTTAGGAGAATTCCATGAAAAATTTCTATGAAGAGTAACTGCCAATATACTTCAGAAACAAATTGATGGGGTTATCAAAACAGAAAAACAGGATATAGCAATTTTTCTGGTATAATTACACTGGGAAGGGATTTCACTGGTATCACCCTAAAACCCAATGAGTCATCTTTCTTAGTTGTTACCAGACTACTTCTAAAAAAAATATTTATGAAAGTTCTGCCCTTTTTTAAAAACAATTTCTAGAACTTTATAACAGTCATCTCAGAAAAAGAATACAAGTATTTTGTTCCTAAGCAATAGTGCGTTTGTATATGTTTTCTAAGCAAACAACAAAATAATTATACAAAATTTTACATCTCATGAACTTAGTAAGATATAGCTAAAAGTGTCTTTCTATATTCTTTTATTTCTGAGGATGCTATAAGTAGGAACTTCATTAAAAGTTCCAAAAGAATCAATGCAAACAAGATCCTCGGTTCACTGAAATTATTTTCAAGGGAAACATAAAGAAAAAAAGTATATAATATTCTTTAGTATTTCAAAAAAAAAAAAAAACATGCATCTATGCACAAGAAAGTATGATGAATAGTGTTATTTAAAATATCACCGGAAAAAATAAAACACTTTACGCATAGTTACAAACATTAAATGGTCAATAGTATGCAGAAAGATATTCTGTCTGCTCACACTGCCCTTCTATTAATGAGCATAATCTTAAAGTCAGATAATTAATTCCCAACTTCAGGTGTCACTCCTATGTCACTTTTGCTTTCATCCTCATATAGCTACTTTTTAAAGAATAAAATGGTAAATAAATATAGTATTTTTAATTGTAGAGAGATACATATTATTATTTATTTATAACTGGAGAATAGAAACATGTTTATATTACTCAATCAAATATTTTATTTACTTTTTTTTTTTACTTTGGTTCATGTGGTATGAGCCTAAGTGCAGAAAATGGGAGAGACAAAGTAGCTATTCAAGAGGAAAAAAAGATATAGGTACTTAAATATGATTATTGTAAATGTGATTATTTTCACTGGATAGAATCTTAATGACAACTGGAATTTTGCTTTGAAATACATCCTATCTGAAATTTAAAACAAAAGAAAACTGTAAAATAAAAATTTAATTTAAAGAACAATATAATTTGAGTTGATAAAAAGAGAAATATGAATTTGAAGTGTTCAAAATATATATCACCTTATTATCTTCATAATAGATTAGAAATGAACTGACACATTATTTTACTTTTTCTTAAGTTTCTCTTTTTGAACATACTTTTTAAATTTTTAGTTACACTTGGAAAATGCTATTATATTAGTTTCTGGTGTACAACATAGCAATTAAATATATATATATATATATATATATATATATATATTTTTTTTTTTTTTTAACAAATTATTTTTATATATATGTTGTGATTGCCCTGATAAATCTACTAACCATGTGTGAACCTGTACATAGTTATTACAATGTTATTGACAATGTTTTCATGCTATATTTTATACCCCCATAACTATTTTGTAACTATCAATTTGTGCTTCTCAATCCCTTCCCCTTTTCACCCATGAAACCCCCTCCCATCTCGTAACCATCAAAATGTTCTCTGTATCTATGAGTTTGTTTCTGTTTTGCTTATTTATCTATTTTGTTCTTTAGATTCCACATTAAAAGAAATCATATGGCATTTGTCATTCTCTGTCTGACTTACTCCACTGAGCACAATACCCTCTAGGTCAATCAACGATATTTCAGATAGCAAGATTTCATTCTTTTTATTTTTTAATGACCCAGTATATACGTATTACTACTTCTTTACCCATTCATCCATTGATGGACACCCAGGTAGCTGACATATCTTGACTCTTGCAAATGATGCAGCAGTGAACATATGATTCTCATGTCCTTTCAAAATAGTATTTTGGGTTTCTTTGGATAAATACCCAGAAGTGGGATAACTGGGTCTTTTTGTCACATTTTATAGCCTTTCTTTTAAAGTCTATTTTGTCTGGTATAAGTATTTCTACCCTAGTTTTTTTATTGTTTCCATTTTTTAAAACATCTTTTTCCATCCATTACTTTCAGTCTATGTGTGAGTACTGTTACTTTCAATGTGAAGTTGAGTTTCCTGTTGGTAACATATGTAAAGTTCTTATTTTCTTATCCATTTAGCCACTCTATCTTTTGATTAGAGCTATGACTCTATTTATATTGAAAGTAGTTGCTGATAGCTATGTAGTTATTGCCATTTTATTATTTATTTATTTATTTATTTATTTATTTATTTATTTATTTTTCATCTTAAAGAAGTAGCTCCTCATTTCCTATAATGGTGGCTTGGAGGTAAAGACCTATAAGTTGGCTCCCACAAAAAAAGGGCTTTCAATGGCTTTGCCATACAAATGGCCTAATTTTGTTTATGCTACAGGCTTTTTTAAAATATCTCAAAGATTCAGAAAACCAAAATAAGCAAGCTTCTCTTCCTGAGCAGCTCTAAGATCAGCAGTAGCACCAGCCAGCCTTGGTTCACAACATGGCCTTTTGAGTCACCTCCAAGGCCAGTGTGGGAAGTAGCCATCTGTGAATTGCTTGGTGGTTTATGCCACATGGCCTCAGGCAGGGCACAGGTTTCCTAAACTTGGCCAGAATTGGGGCCCCACCCAGAAGTCCCTGAGGCCAGCCTGCAAGTGGCCAGCTTGAACTGAGCTTGAGTACTACCTGGGGCCATATCTGAGGACCACACCCAGAGTGCAGTCTGGCTGGCAGCAGAGCCTTACTAAAGCAAATACTGCTCCACAGGGTCAGACCCTGCATAATGGCTCTTCTACTGTAGCCATCAGGCAGTCCTCACAACCAATTAATCCCAGTGATGTGCAAACAAAAACCAACTCTCAATTACAACAGGAGGGTACACACAGCTCTCACAAAGAATATACCTGGAGCACATACCTAGGTGACCAGGGGACCTACTTCTTCTCCTCTCCCTCTTTTTTCTTCTTCTTCTAGAATTCCCTCCAATATTTCTTATAATACTGGTTTGGTGTTGATGAACTACTTTAGCTCTTGTCTGTCATACTACATAAGGCCATTCTATTAAGACCCAGAGACAGAGCAGCTCTTCTTAATACAGAGACAAACACAGGAGAGAGCTAAAATAGAGAGACAAAGAAACATATACCAATGAAAGAACAGAAAGAAGCTTTAGAAAATTGATAAACAACATGGACACAAGCTCTCTGCTGGGTGCAGAATTGAAAACACTGGTTATAAGGATTCTCAATGAACTTAGGGAAAAGGTAGATGAAATCAGGGAGAACTTTAATAAAGGGATAGAAAACATAAAAGCAGAGATAGAAAACATAAAAGAAGTAAGAATTGAAGACTACAATAACTGAAATGAAGAATGCATTTGAGGGACTCAGTAGTAGATTAGACAAAGCAGAGAATAAAATCAATGATTTAGAAGATAAAGTAGCAGGAAACATCCAATCAGGACAACAAAAAAGAAGAACCCAAAAGAAAGAAGATAGTAGAAGGAGCCTTTGGGACAACATCAAGCATATCAACCTTCACATCATAGGGATTCCAGAAGAAGAGAGAGAAAGCAAGGAATTGAAAACCTATTTTAAGAAATAAAGATTGAAAACTTTCCTAACCTGGCAAAGGATACAGACACACAAAGCTCAGAAGCTCAGAGAGTCCCAACCAAGATGAACCTATAGAGGCCCACAACAATATACATCATAATTAAAATGCTAAAGATTAAAGACAAAGAGACAATCTGAAGAGCAACAACAGAAAAGCAATTAGTTACTTACCAGGGAGCTCCCATAAGACTTCCAGCTGATCTCTCAACAGAAATTTTGCAAATCAGAGAGATTGGCAGGAAATATTCAAAGTGATGAAAAGTAAGGTCCTATGACCAAGAATACTCTACCCAGCAAAGCTATCATTTAGAATCAAAAAACAGATAAAGAGCTTCCCAGACAGGAAAAAACCTAAAGTAGTTCATCAATACCAAACCAGTATTATAAGAAATGTTAGAGGGAATTCTAGAAAAAGAAAGGGAGGAGAGAAGAAAAGATTAAAAATATAAATAATAAAATGGCAATCACTACGTATCTATCAACAATTACTTTAAACATAAATAGATTAAATATTCTAATCAAAACACATGGTAGCCGAATTGATAAAATAAACAAACAAACAAAAAAAGAAACCTCTTACATTTGTTGCCTGCAAGAGACTCACTTCAGAATAAAAAATACACACAGACAAAAAGTAAAGGTATGGAAAAAGACATTTCCTAAAAATAGAAACAAAAAACAAAAAAGAAAACAAAAAAGAAAAGAAAATCTGGGGAAACAATACTTATTCCAGACAAAAGAGACTTTTAAAAAAAAGGCTATAACAAGAGACAAAGAAGGAACCAGTAATGGTACTTCTGATGAAACTCAAAACACTACTTGCAAAAGACATTTCAATTCTTGTGTTCATTGCAGCATTATTTATGATAGTCAAGATATGGAGTCAATCTGAACGTCCATCAGTAAGTGAATATATAAAAAAGAGGTAGTATATATATACAATGGAATATTCCTCAGCCAAAAAAAGGAATGAAATCTTGCCTTCTGTAGCAAGATGGATGGACCTACAGAATATTGTGCCAAGTGAAGTTAATCAGACAGAGAAGGACAAATGCTGTATGATATCGTTTACATGTGAAATCTAAAGAACAAAATAAATAAATAGGAAACAGAAACAAACACACAGAGAGAACATTTTATATGGTTGTCTGTTGGGAAGGGGTTTTGAGAGGTGGGTAAAATGGGAAAGGGTCTAAGAAGCACAAATTGGTAGTTACTAAATAGTCACAGAGATGCAAAGTTTAGTATAAGAAATATAGTGAATAATATGATAATAACTATGTATGGTGTCAGAGGGGTACTAGATTTATTGGGGTGATCACTTTATAACATATAAATGTCTAATCACTATGTTGTACACTTAAAAATCAAATAAAATTATATGCCAACTTTAATTGCAAAATAAAAAATATATATCATTGAAAAGAGAAAATGAAAAAAAAAACAGAGCATCTGGCATTGCATGGTCTTTTATTATCATATTCCATTTTTTTTCTTAAAATTATCTTCTCATTTCTTATCTGTTTTTTGATCCATTCTTGAGATTTCTCTCAAGCTCTAAATAAATATATTTATTAATTCTATTTCTACACAATGCCATTTATTTGTTGTTTTGTAAAATATTCCTTCAGTCCAAAGGGATAAACAATATTTAAATATATTTTTCTAAAATGGTTAGTGTGCTAATTCTAATTGGACATTGCAGTTATCAATTTAAACCTGTGATTCTCTGGGGATTCATTGTTTGTTTTTTTAAATTTTTTTGATAAGCACTGTACAATCAAAATAAGTTTTTTATTGTCAATGCTCTATAGGAATTATTCACGAACACTCTAATGAGATGACACAAAGTAACAAAATTAAATTTGACAATTAATCTTGTTTTACTAATTATTTTCTAGACTCCCAGTAATCATTTGAATACATTTTTTTATATCAATTCAACCAACTCCTTTGAGCAACTATAATTCATGTAAAGAGAGCGTTGCTTGGGATCTGATAAAAGGAAATGTTTTTCAGCCCCAAATTCTTTAAGCATTTTGAACAGAAGGCAAGCAAGCAGCTGTGAAGAAATCTCTGAGGTTGTAAAGTAAATGTCCATTATGACCTCTTGAAATCTGTGGCAGGAGAAATAAAATTAGGGGCATTAAAATATACAAATGATAGTTGTCAGTGTTTTCACAGAGAGTAGCCACTCAAGGTATAGGATATAATTATATTTGTTGACTAAATAGTGAATAAAGATAAAACGGTAGTTTTATTTGGAAAACGCAAAACATGATTCTATTTATTTGAATAAAAATTTTACAGTATTTTTTGTTGAGTTTATGAAGAAAATTGTTATATATTAACTCTAACCTATGAGTGCAATTATTAACTGACATTCAGGGTTTTTTTTTTTTTTTATATATGCTTTACCTAGTTAAAACTATATATTCAGGTCAATTCATATTAAATATAAGCCTATTTACTAGAACAACTAGTTGGATTATCTTATCTATCATTTGGCAAGGATAAGCATAGTACATTTAGCCATTTGCCTGGGTCAGAAAAATAATTTGGCACAGAAGTATAAGGGTCAACTTAGTGAAAGATTGCAACATTCCTATCTAGGCTTAAATGACACTGACACAATACATCATTAAATTCTCTCTTTGACGGTCTTTCATCCAAGTACTGTAGCTTTTTGTAAATGATGTGCTTAACAGTGTACATTTAGAAAATAACTTCAAATTTTGTCACTTATATAGATAGAAGGGCACGACAGTAAACTATTAAAATGAAATAATTCTTATATTAAATACGCTTCAGTGCAATAATAGTTTAACAAATAGTTGAATTCATATTAAAATGCTTTACTTAAAAGCACTCCTTATCAGTTGCAAAAATGATGTGGATATTTAAAAAGATATGAAGTTTTTTAATGAATGGGTCAAAATTAAAGAGAAAGTAAATGTGATAAGTGTATTCATAGGTGAGAATTGAAAAGCACAATTAAAAAAATTTACTTTAGTTAATTTTTAAAAATCATTTTTATATTGTAATTTTTAAATGGTTTTTGACTTCCCTTAGTTCAAAACACCCAAGTACTAGGAAATAGAAAGTTTCATTATTTACATCTAACTGTAAATACAAATGGCTAATGTTCTCAGGAGTCATGCTAACTTTTGCTTCTGATTTTTTTCTTTTAATGAAGAGGAGGCCAAGCTTAACTCTTAAATTATTTTACTGATTTTGCAACCTTTCATTTTAAGAAAGGAAGGTATCAGAACTATTCCCCATGAGTGACTCCATCACTTTACTCATGTCTAAACTAGTTTTATAGCTTGGCCATAGCCCAGACACCTAACAGAAAGAATACTGACAAAACTCTGTTTGTTTAGAACTGCTTGGCTGTATTCATACCTTTAAATTTCACTAATGGGTGAGTTGATAATGTGGAAAAATAGTAGTGCTTTGGGTCTTCAGTCTACTCAATGTTTCATGTGTTCTGGTTTCAATAAGATCTCAAAGATTCTAAAACTTTTAAAGTGTTGCTTTAAAAATTGTACATACATACACACGTACACACCCAAAGTAACATAATATGAATTTCTGAATCATCAACATGGAAAACAATAAACTACACAGTATTTTGGCAAAATGCAGGGAAAGATATTTGAAATTGCTTTAAAAACGCCCACAGCAGCTAACTATATAAAGAGTTTACAACCTGTGAGGAGCATGCTAAGTTAATATATGCATTCTCTCATAAAATACTCCAATATCTTTGTGAGACATGTTAAAGATTATTGCATTATAATTCAGAATATAGAAATAGAAAATGGAAATATAATACTGTTGAGTTATTTGACAATTTATAATGTATATCGTAGGTAAGGAAACAGACACAGAAAAGTTAAATAATTTAAAGTTACCAATATAGTAAGTAGATAGACAAGCAATTACTTGAACTCAAGCAGTTTAATTCCAGAAACTATGCTTTTAGCTACAATGTTATGATACCTTCCTTTTATAAACCATCAAGCCATTTGTTAACAAATATTTTTTATCTTTTAAGAAAAATCATAGATGTCAGTGAGTGATTCTAATGTCTGATAATGACTACACACAGATATTTATTCTATTTATTTTCAAAACTATTTTATTTCCTTTCTAAAGAGGAAATGTATTGCTAAGCTATATATGTATAATCATTCTCATTATGTGTCTTACTAAGGTTTTTTTTTTTTTTTTACCCATATGATTACTGAAATTATCTTAAAATCTAGATACACATGGACCACAAGATGAAAACAGGACTGGCTGACTGTGCCAGAAAAATTATTGTGCTTTTTTACAGAAATTAGTTTTTTTTAATTTAAATATTCAAATTTTTCAGTAAAAATGTTTGCACCAGGTAGATTTTATAGTTAAAGAGACTTCATATGAGCTTATCCAATTTCCAAAATTTAATGTTATGATTCATTTTCTAAATTGTGCTTTTATGGGTAGATGGAAGTTTTTACTTAGTACATACTAAATTTAACTTAGAGGGCCTAATTAGTGTTCATATTAATTTTATTAAGCTGGTTTTAGTTACAAAATTAACACAAGACTGCAGGTTTATTTGAAAGTATTTTACCTCTAACATCATCACAGAGTGGTTTATCGTTTGTCATATGTGCTTATGTGTCTAGTAGGATGATTTTATGTACTTCATTTTATGTTTACTGGAGGAGATTTAATTTGTGTTATCATTATTATTTTTAAAATCTGAGCTATGCTTTACTGTAGAAAAGTTAGAAAAAGTGAAAAAGCTTGAGGGATTGCATAAAGACAGCTTAAGAAAACTCCTAAAGCAATTGCAAAATATCAAAATTATCCCTAACTATAACAACATTTCAATATAAAAAGCATTTTGTTGTTTTAATAGTAGTTTTCAAGGTAAAATGGTACTTTGCAATTGAAATTATAAAGTTAGATAAATATTAATTATATATAGATATTTCTCTAATATAACTAAAATAGAATTAAATTGTGTTTTCTCAAAAGGTTTTTATTTTTTAAGAACACTAACTCTGCTGTGGAGAATAATAGTTCATATTTTTGATGAACTATTATTTGCCTTTAAAATTTTTTTTTCTTGTAAAAACTAACAAGTTCTGTTTGTATCTAAAATTCAGTTTAGTCATAGTACTTCATTTCTGTCAATAAGTTTTCCTGTTTGGTTTGGTTTTTCTTAGACAATGTTTAGTTTTCTCACATAAAATAATAAATTTTTAAATTCATGAACCCTATAATTCTGTTCAAAGAGAAAAATTCATTGAGAATAATGCCAGGTTAATTTTATTCTCATTGATTATATCACGTATTGATGATTTTATATTTTTCAATAAATTATTTTCATGTATTTTATTATTACTGCTATTTGCCCAAATATATTTTGAAGACTCTGTAAGCTAGAAAGCTGGTGTTAAAACAGTTTGATTATAATAATATAAAGACATATATCTCCTGAGTTAAACACAGAAACAGTATTAATGACAATCTTTATATTTCCAATTTCTCTGATGTCTACCAAAATGAATGACATATATATCTATCTATATCTATATCTATCTATATATCAGTATGTACAAGATACTGGATTTAGTTTTAGAAATGTTATCATAAATTAAGGTTATTGCAATATTTTATATAATCTACATGCGCAAAACCATGTTTTCCAATACACAATAAAATGTATTTATATTTTGTAGAAAACTGACATTTGTCATTTAAGAAAATGAACACATTCAGGAATACATATATTAAAGGTACAATTTTTGTCTTGGAGTCAATTTTTTGTCTGCCTCTCATCTTCTTCTTGAAAACTCTGGAAATATTTAACTAGAGTTTTCATGTGAATTAACTAGTAAGTGGTTTTACACTACTCTATTAAGTTTATTCAGGAGATGAGTCCCTTATCTTACTAAGAAAATAAATGTTATTTTCATTTAAGAAAACACAACACACATAGTCTCCACAGGCATTTGAGCTATTTACCTGTAACAGTAAATTATTTATTCTGTTTCAGTTACACAGCTGATACTTGCTATATCCAGCAATACTCATAACTGGGAGTAGACTTTCAACGAGTAACCACAGAACATAAAATAGAAAAAAAGGATTACAGTTTTTTCTATGAGTCAAACTGTTTGAAAGCTTCCCTTGTTCTTATTTTTTAAAAGGGATTTTCTTTCATTAATCCAGTATATAGTATGTGCACGTTTTATTGAAACAAAAAGCTCTACTCATGTATACATCTATTAGGCAAACAAATTACTTTCATTTTTGGTCAGTTTGCACTAGGAAAATTGAGGGGGAGTAAGAATTCATTATACAGGGTACAATGGAAAGGACTCTGTAATTAGAAGAAATGTAAGGTGGCTTATAATAGTTAGATGGAAAAATAGAAATGCATTGTTTTTAATTTACCAGAACAATTAATGCGTCCTAATGTTACAAAACCAGATATGACAAGGTCTGTGACTTTTATGTCATTCTGTTTATTTACATTATAGGAAGAGTTTAAAAAATAAAATGTTGCATGTTTCTTTGCTGCTATTTTGTCATATATTTAGAGAAACTCCTGTCTTATTTGAGTCAAAGATAGCAAGTGCTAATAATTTACATGTTTTTACCAAAGCAACCTCTCACTTTTTGGGTCATTTTTCATTAGTTGAATTCTACTGAGAAAAACCTAGAGTCCACTTTTTCCTAATCATCTCTTTTATCACATCTTGGAGCAATTTATCCTGCTTAACCATTTCTTAGTGGGCAGCTCATTAATTTTTATGACATCTTCTTTCATTGTGGAATAGCTTTCACTTAAAACACAACAGGACAAAACCATCAATTATTTTTCAATTTTTCCAAAGCAAATTTCCCTGTCACTTTTTTCTAAAACTATATATATCTATGTATCTATCTAAAGATAAATAGCTATAGTTATATAGAGATATCTATATGTGTATTTATGTATGTACATTTATATATTAGTGTCTTTATCTACATCTAATATGATTTTGAGGTTGCCATATTACCTACAAGAGAATTTATAGACAGAAGAGGAGGGCAAAATTCTGTGGCCAATGAGTGAATATTTGACTAAATGTGTGACTTCTGAGGCAATAGATAAATTAGATTTGACAGATTTATGAGAGATGCTTGCTAAGTTTCCTATTGTTTAACTGTGGTGGATCGTGGAACTAGCTTAAAATAATATTGGCAAGAAAAGTAGTACTTATATGATCTTAAAATCTCTAAGAACCTAATAGTAAAATTGATGATTTCTGTTAAGTAGAAACCTGTGTGTGGTATGGTATCAAAGACTCTGAGCTGACCCTACCTATTAACAAAGTCAATGTTTCCATATTGTCTGGGTGTCTTCCAGGTTAAATTGGCTGAGCCTGGATTATATTAGCAGTTCTATAGTAGCAAAATTGCATCTGGGGACCATACACACACTTACTTTCTTACCAATTTTCAATTAGTTGCATTTATTGAACTTATAGAAGTGCTGAGTGAGTCATGGCAAGTTGCCTGTCAAGTGAAAGGTGCCATCCAGCCTAGCGGAAGTCAGAAAAGGGACTTAACATCTTTATATATTAGTGGCTGGTAGGCAACAACTTTGCTATTTCACAATTGTGTATGTAAGCAATAAAACCACTTTTATTAGAAACACAAAATTGTAGTTAAAGAATTTTAGTCATTTTTATCTAGTGTGGGGATGCCTTCCATCCAACATTCCATTGAAATGTCCACTTAGGCTTTCTGCATGTTTCTAATACAAGGCTACGTGACTCAAACACTTTCATTATTTAGTTGTTACAATTATTGGCTCTTTCTTAACTTTTTAACTCTGGATATTTTACTTTTTAACTCTGGATTTTTAAGAAAAATAGAGAAAAATCCTATCAGCTGAATTTGCAAAGAGGATGTTGAGAAATAACATCTGTTGGTTCCAGGTATAGGTCATTTTATTATGAAATTAGAAGTTGTAGTGAATAAACTCATAGCAATTTGTGGTGTGCTCTTGTCTTTTTAAAACAGTGTGTATGTCAATTTCTGAAAAAATAACACTTCTAATTTTTTTTATGTAATCTGTTGTTTGCAATTTAATTATTTTTAGATAAAACTCAACAGATCCCAAAACAAGTTTAAACGGCATACATTTTTTATGATCTTTCATGTAATAGTTTACTCATACTTGTGTCTATTCACACCTTATTTACTATCTAGCCAAAATCAGACTGTAGATATATGGTTATTTAAGCTCGTGTATTTTCTGAAAAAATAAAGTGGGTATTTCAAGCAAACTACAATTTATAATGAAAAATGTTAGACTTGAGGGTTATATTTATGCATATAATTTTAAATTAAAAATTCATGAGAAACAGCTTTTGTCATTTGAATTTTATAAAAAGAAACTCATAGTCTGGGATTGCTGCATAATTTGTTTATACTTTTAAAATAGTTTCTTCTATAATTAAACAGACTCCTGTTCATCTATTGCATCAATGGGTTCATTGGCTTTTCAAACTAATAGAAGTTTTCAAAATGCAGTGATTACTTGATATTAATGGACTCTTTTATCCTCTGTAAATCTGGAATTAATTTTCTAATGTATAACCAGTGAATGGAATCTGAAATATTTCAACATAATTTGAAATAAAATGTTTCTTTAATCACCACAATTATCGAGCAATTATCTTGACAATGTCACACTCATTTCTTTCAAATGCAAAGAAGTTTTTAAAATTTATTTCAAGTGACTAAAAGTTACAATGAAGAAAAATTAAAAGATTTTCATAGTCTTCTATTAACATTTATCCTTAAATGCAATATTGAGCATCTAAGGTCAAATAACACTTCTAAGATCAGAAACATGACATGGCTGTCCACTATTGCCTCTGCAATTTAGTATAAAATTGGAGGTCCAAGCAAGTGCAATCAAGTAGAAGAAAGATATAAAAGGCATCTAAATCAAAATCGAAGAAGTCGAACTGTCACTATTTGCAGATGACATTATCTTCTATGTAGAAAACCCTAAAGACTCAATAAGAACACTACTAGAAACAATAAGCAAATACATTGAGGTTTCTGGATACAAAATCAATATTCAAAAATACATAGTGTTCCTATATTCTAATAATGAAGTGTCAAAAAAAGAAGGGGAAAAATAATACCTTTTGCAATTACAAAAAAGAATAGAATATCTAGAAATAAATCTAATGAAACATGTGAAGGACCTACACAATGAAAACTAAAAGACCCTATTAAAAAAATCAAAGCAGATACAAAGAAATGGAAAGATATTCCATGTTCTTGGGTTGGAAAAATCAACATAGTTAAAATTACCTTATTATCTAAAGAATTATACATATTTGACATAATGCCCATCAAAATCCCATCAACATTTTTTAAAGAAATAGAACAATGAAACATCAAATTTGTATGGAAGCACAAAAGATCCTGAATAGCAAAGCAACCCTGGCTTAAAAAAAAAAAAGGCTGAAAGTATTACTTTTTCCAACTTCAAATTATACTACAAAATGTCAATAATCAAAACAACATGGTATTGGCAGAAAAACAGACACATAGATCAGTGGAACAGAGTCAAGAATCTAGAAATAAGCCCATATTTATATGGGCAAATAATTTTTGACAAAGAAGCCAAAAACATACAGTGGATAAAGAAAAGCCTCTTCAATAAACGGTGCTGGGAAAATTAGAAAGCCATCTGCAAAAGAATAAAACTGGACTGTTTATCACCACACACCAAAATTAACTCAAAATGGATTAAGGACCTGAAAAAGAGACCTGAAACAGTAAAATGCATAGAAGAAAACATAGGAATGAAACTCAAGGACCTTGGACTTAAAAAGGATTTTATAAATTTGACCTCAAATCAAGGGAAGTAAAAGCAAAATTAAATGAATGGAGGTACATCAAACTAAAAAGATTCTGCACAGCAGAAGAAACCATTAGCAAGATAAAGAATCATCTGAATGGAAAAATATATTTACAAGCAACACCTCTGATAAAGGCCTAATATCCAAATATACAAAGAACTCATACAACTCAATAAGAACAACAACAACAACAGCAACAGCAATGAAAACAAACCATCCAGTCAAAAAATGGGCAGAGGACTTGGACAGGCACTTCTTAGAAGACATACAAATGGCCAACGAATATATGAAAAGATGCTCAACATTGCTAGCTACTAGGGAAATGCAAATCAAAACTCAAATGAGATACCATCTCACACTTGTTAGAATAGCTATAATCAACAGGACAAGTAATAAAAAAGGTTGGAGAGGATATGGAGAAGAGGAACCCTCATTCACTGCTAGTGTGACTGCAAATTGGTAGAGCCACTATGGAAAACAGTATGGAAGTTACTCAAAAAACTAAGAATTGATCTATCATATGATTCAGCAATCCCTCTGCTGAGTATTTACCCACAAAGACTTGAAAACTCCTATCTGAAAAGATATTTGCACACCATTGTTCATAGCAGCACTATTCACAGTGGCCAGGACATGGAAGCAAACAAAGTGTCCTACAAGAATGATGATTGGCTAAAGAAGCTGTGGTACATATATACAATGGAATATTACTCAGCCATAAGAAGAGATAAAATACTGCCATTTGTGACAACATGGATGGACCTCAAGATAATTTTTGTTTAGTTTAGAAATTACAAATTTACTTATACTAAGAATTAAGCAAAAGAGAGAGAGGCTAAATGTTCTTCATTCATTAGTGAAACATGTCAATTGATATGCTTTGTTCTATGATGAGTTGGTGAAAGTCTTCCATTTTACTGAGAATTCCCAAATAACAAAACGTAGATGATTTATTCTGAAAAAAAATCTAGTACTTCTTAGTCACAAAACTACATTTCTTATGTGTATTTACCTATGAGGCAGACACTTGCTTTTTAATCATCTTGTGTGCAGAAACAAGGGAAGATGAATGCTGTGAAATTATCTTTCCTTACATATCAGGGCACCCTCCATCTCAGTCTATAGATCACTTCAGGTTCAGCATTGACAAATCAGCTCTCTCCTTTTTCTTCAGACTTCTTTGAGTATGTCCTGTGTTATGGTTTCCAGTGCCCTGCTTTATCACCCAACATACTTCTAATTGTTCTCCTTTTAGGTATTTATGAAAACCATTTTTCCTTTAATGGCCCCCATCACTGTTCTGTCTATCGATGTGGATTTATATGTCTTTTAAGTAACTTTAATGAGGTTCCAGGGGAGGAAGCAGATTAATTTAGTGCAAAACCTTGAGCAAGAATCCCCTGTTGCTTTTTAATATTTGATATTTTGATTAATTTGAATCTTTGGCAAGAGGTGCTATCTTACTCAAATGTTCTTTCTTAGTTCTTGGAATAGTATTTGGTTCAGAGTTGGCACCTAGTGATGTTCATTTGAGAAATTAATGTTTCTTTACAAAACGTTCCTTTTTCAACATTCTTAGACCTTGAAAGGAAGAGATGCTCTATCCACGGGTATGTGTATGCTTTCTTTTTCTTCTGTAATTCTCTAACAGGACATCTAAGAAAATAACGATGAATTTCAATCTCATCCGTTTTGTTAAGCACATATCACACCATAAGCTTTGAAAGGGGAGTGAATTATAAACACTAAAATTAAAGTATTTTAATGTGACCGAATTAATAAATGCTGCCATATAAATTATGTCACTGATCAAGAAACCTATTAACTAACTTAGATATGCAAATATATTTGAAAAATGTTCAGAAAGAATTAGGATATTGTAGATAAAATAAACATGTCAAAATTAAGTTAGTGCAAAAACATCCTTAGTTCAATCTGTATTTGTGATTAAAAATATATTAATATATGTTTTATTTGTCTATTCTAAACTCCAAAAATGAAGAGGTAGTGGTCCAATAAGTCACTTTATTGTAACATATTTTTAATAGCAGAATTCTACTGAACATCATTTATTTCAGGAAGAGTCTTAAATATAGTAATATGAAACAGAAAATTAAAGAAACAACAAAGACATCTGAGGATCTGCTGTTCATGAAAGGTAATTTCTGCAACTCTAAAATAATTATAAAAATATGCACTCATAATTTCTTGTCTGAGATTAAGCTGGATTTCTACACTGCAAAGCTGGGCAACATACCATGAATCACCCTTGGAAATTATTAAAAATAAAACTAATAAACAAGTTAAAAGTAAAACAAACCATGAAAACAATAGCATAGCAATTGTTTTATGTTATAGAGGTGGCTATTGTGCTTATGTCCCTCAATAATATTTTTAAGTACTATAATTCTTGTTGGCCATTTACCGACGGAAACTAACTATGCACTGTATTTTCAAACTATACCTATCTTAAAATTTGCTGCTCACTATACTTCTTTCTTCTACTGTAAAGATTAACATTTCCTCTATTAAACTCTCATTTTGTTATAAAGCCAAGACTATATTTATCTCTGTTCCTTGGGAGGTATCAACTATCTCAGTCTCTTTCAACAGAATTGAGAATTTGTGAGCCAACTGAGCAATAACATTTAATATGAGATATTCAGCAATGTTAATATCCAGGAGTGTTTTAAAATAAATGTTGCCGTTGTTATTCTTTCAGTTGTATTGAGTTACATTAAGTACTATTGAATGACAAAAGGTATATAGTTTATGGAAGCAAATAGTCTTGAATTTCAACCCTTGCTCCATAATTTCTGTTATCTTGGAAAACTTACTTGATTTACCTTTGAGGTTTTAGTTTCTACTTCTGTGAAAGAATTATGTGATAATTAAATAATAGTAAAGAACTTAGCACAGTGATTGGCATACTAGGCTTATAATACATGTTATTTCTTTCTATAATTTCTAAAGATAGCATCAAAAAAAGATGTTATGTTTGAATAATTATTGTCTCAGCTCGTTTAAGAAGTATATCTTTTCAAAAAGCCATTTTGTAATGTCATATATTTGCCACTTACACATATATCACTTAAAACTCTTTTTTTCTTACTTCTTTACCATACATGACATACTTTTGGCCTCAAGGTGGGGTGAGCTTTCATCAGTTTAGATCTGTAGGAAATAATCCTGAATATAATGGAGTTAGGTATCAAGAAAATTAGTCATTAAGACTTTCTAAAGGACTTGATTTAAACTAATTGCAAAATTAACACTATGTGAGAAAGAACACTTGTGCTTTAGTACAGACACCCAGTTTTTGCTAACGAATAACTGGGAAAATTACTTAATATTTTAAAAGCATAGTTATAGGAAAAATACATATACACACATACATATAATTAAATTATTTAAATGTATAATACATATAATATGGGAAGTACGTATATAAATAGTCTCTTGAAAGATATTTTGGGAAAAGATTATACTTGACAGAGATGGGGAGATTTTATTATCCTATTGATGATTTATTCCAAGGCTGATGGACCTAAAAATCTTTGGGAATATTAAAATATCTTTGTAACCCTTGTACGAAATAATTTAAATATGGCTCTTATTCTAAGTGTAAAGGAATGTAACTGCACACTATATGCACAAGAGGACCCATCATTTGCTAAAATCCCAGGAACATTATTAGAGTGTTAATTAAGAGCAGTAGGAGCACTATATCACAAGCAAACTTCACTAAAATTAGGCCATTCTCTGTCAAATATTCCATAAGTACTACGTACTTAAAGTAGTAGGTGATTCAACCATGAAATCATAATGAATTTGCTAAAACAGGTCTACGTGGTCTTATTCTTGGTGTCAGTCCAAATTATTAAGGCACACCACAGGAAACAATGAAAGAAGCATTTATTAAACAGCCATTATTTGTAAGCTATGGTGGTAGATACTTTATAAATATTGTCTCCTTCTAAAGATTCTAGTGCTCATCTTTTAAAAAGAATGTTCCCTTTCCCCTCCAAGGGTTTAACTAGAGATTACATCTCATCACTCTTTTAATAAGTATATTCCTTACAGCTAGATGTAGTCATTTTAGTCGATGACATCCGAGCTTAAATGATGTTCACAATTTTCATATCATGTTTTTGCTAAATAATTTGCCTTACACTTTTTTTTTAATTCTTTCAGTGTAGTGAAATGAGGTCATGGTGTTGTGAGCGGCAATATCAGGTATGTGAGACCAACGATAGAGGCTGCAAAAAAACAAGAAGAGAAAGAAGCTTAATCCCTGAATGACTATAGAATAGTATGAATTCAACTCTCAATCACTTGCTTATCTCTAGACACCTACTATGAGACAAAATAAACTTAGATTAAAACAATTTATTTTAGGAGGTTTTAATAGTAAATTCTATATTCCAATTACCTAAAAAGTTGGCTAATCTCTGTTGCTAAAAAATAATAAACTCTAAAATTGCTGACTTAGAACTTTGGAGGATAAGCAGTATTGCAGTCTAAAAAGCTGATGATTCTCAGTATCTTAATGGCAAACAGTTGGTTAAATTGCTGTTGTTTGCTAACTTAGAAAGCAGACTACATATCTATCATGTCTATAACTATGGAGGAAATAGATGAGAATATAATAATTTAAGGTCTCATAAGTTTGGAAAATCTATTCAAATGAAATTAGCAGGAGATATCATTCTTGTTCAGAAATTTTCTCTTAGGCATCTCATTAAAAATTTCAGCCACATATTGTGTCAGACTAGCAAAGATTAGTCTTAGGGAAGTATTTCAGATAGCTTACTGCTTCATACAGCTTCTTTAAAAATGGGAGACAAGTGATTCAAGCACAGAATTTAGTAAGCAAAAGAGAATTGATAGGCTTAGATATGATGTCAAGAATAGATCCATAGGTTTGGTTATTCAGCAGTAAAATTTTGTGAAAATGAATAGAGTAGAAATCTACTATATACTTTTATGGCCAGAGAAACAAACCTGAATTATAAAATTATCTGTTATTGTAACATTCTTATAAAAGCCCTCAGACTCCAAACCTATCCTACCAGGAAGTGGATGCCAAAGTTCACAATTTCCTAAAAAAGGCACACATTCTAACACTCATTTAAATGTGGCCATGCAAAAAAAATGATGCATTAGTTAATGTAGACTGAATTTTGCAACAAGCTCAAAATTTCTATAATGCAGAACCAAAAGAAAAAAAGAGTTTTATTTCCTGGACCTGCAATGTTTTATGTGAAACTGGCCAAAAAAATGTCATGTGGCCATATGTAACTTCAAAGTATGAAAGAGCAATTTTCCTTCTCCCTGTCTATTAGAAGTGAAGGGGAGCTCATTAGTATTAAATATTAATAATATACACGCTAAATTGATAAGAAAAATATTTCTCAAGATTGAAACCAAGAGCCATAGACAACAAGATACAAAAGAGTTTATTTCAGAGAGAGACACCAGGTACACCTGATAGGCTCAAAGAAGGGCTTATTCTATTGACAGAACAGGATTCTCCTTAATTTTTGTATATTAGGAATTATAACTAAATGTGTTTTCATTCAACCTTTTTCCAAATGGGAGTTTTTATTGTATTTAGCCAGTTTTAATTCTGTCACTGTATATTCAATGTGAGAAGATAAATCGCATTTTTTAAAATTGTGTCGATCAGTTTCAGAATGATACATAAACTGGATGGAAGGGACATCATGTACAGAGATCCTGGATTTTGAACTTAAAGTAACTGCTTGGGGTTTTGGAGTTTCTCTATTGGAGGGAGAGTAAATGTGTTCTATTTATGGGGAAAATAATATGAATGGGTATTTGATGGACTAGAACTGAAGATGACTACAGAGAAAGCTAAATGTCCCCGGATCCATTATAGTCTTCCTCTTGTGTGATTGAAACCCTCAGGTTTTAGTTAAGCACATTACCATCTATGTCATTCTGGGTCCCCTGAGCAGCATATGACAAGTCAGAATTATATGTGAAGGAGATTTAAACTCCAGGTGAAATGGAAAAGTTTTAAGAACTAGAAAGGAGAATCTTCACATGGGATACAGTGGGGCATCTGTAAAAAGGAAGAAGAGTAGGTAAATGATTGGGTAATGAGTTTCAAAGTTTAGTGCAGCTTTAAGGCGATAGTTGCCAGACCAATAAGGAGCTCCAGACAAATAATTGCTTATTAGATTAATTATTAGTACCTCAGCAAGCTCATTCATTGATTTGGTACAGGCCAAGGAGAAGGTGGAATTAGCTGAAATGCTACAATGAATCCAAAGGTGCAAAAACTGGCTACTATCAGCCAATTGCATTCCTCATAGCACCTTCTCTTAGAGATCTGAGTTGGATATTTCCACAACTGAAATGTCACTCAACCAGTAACTACCTTTATCAGTCTTTCTTGACTCTAGGTATGACTATAAAACTAATCGTGGTTTATAGAATAAAAGCAGGTGATTTTTGCTGTTTCAGTATAGTATTTTATAAAGTAACTGCTTGTTTTCAATTTCCTTTTTTTCTCTCATTAGAAAGGTTAAAATATGGATGATATTATGTGAAGTAAGACAAGACCCTAGGTGATGATTAATCAAAGTTAAAAAAAAATTGAGTCCCTTTATGACCTTTAAGTAGATTATTTTTTATGCTGGTTTAGATGCTTTTTTCTAAATCAACTTCTCATCTCTAGACAGTTATTTGAGAGATAATTAAGCTTCTATCTTATTTGGGGCAGAGGTCTTAGGGTCCCTTTGTAGTAGCAGTTAAACCTACCCAACACAAATCGTATTCTAAAACATAATGCAAACATCACCCCAATAAAAAAGCAGATAGAACTGAGATTCAGAAAGTCATTCTCAAGTTTCCATTGTTGGTAATCAATAAAAATAGTGTTCAAATTCAAACTGTGGAATAAGACCTAATCAAAATTATGATTAGTACTTAAAAATTCTTCCTAGATTCAGGTAACGATTTCAAATGTTGGCTCCACTATTTACTAGCTATGTGATCTTTGGCTAGTCATTTAACCCCTCTAAACCTCAACTTCTTATATCTACTTTGACATGGCCATTATAATTGCATATATTCATAAGATTATGAAGATTAAATTAAATAATAAATAAATAGCATATATTCCTAATAAATGTAGAACTTAAACATTATTATAATTATTTATGCAATGTTATTAGTATTCTTTTTGTATACCCCTTCCATTATTCTTTTGCTCCTTAGTTCTTTTACCTCCCATATTTATTTGTGTCCCTTTTTTGAAGATGCACAAATACAGTTGCTAATATTATTAATTAACCCCACTATAATTCAAAAAACATTATAATATACATGTTAATTTATATTTTTTATTTTATAAAATAAAAGAAAAAACACAGAAATAACTTTTTGATAACTTTTTTTAGTATAAACTATGAGTATATTTTACTAATTTAAAATGCATATAAATGACAGAAAAATTGAAGGAGTTTAGAGAGATGTCAAAAAAATTTAAAGTGTTCAGGGAATAATTAAAAATAGGACTATTAGTGAACTACCTATCCATAACTGTACAAACTTTTTGCTAAAATATGACCAGTGACTCAGACAAGCATTTAAGAAATATAAAGATTATAAACAGTGTGGCAAAGATACTGTCCATGAAGAGAAAAATAGATATAAAGTTAGAAAAATAGATATAAAGTTAGAAAAAGTATTTCTTTAAGTGGATGATTGTTCAAATCTATTTTTAAAAATATAAACATGAAGGGTGAATCATAAATAAACTCCATATGAGTTAAATTAAATAGTCAAATCTATTAAAATCAATGTGTTTTGAATATATTTATTTAGGTGAAAAACTGGACTATGAGAGTACTGGTATAAGAAAGATGAAAAGAAAACATAGGTATATATTTTATGGCATGAGGTTTTGTAAAACATTTTTGAAAAACCTATAATTTTAATGGATGGAGGCTTTTGGCTAAACGTACATTTGGCTTCTGAAGTAAAAGACTGGGATTGACTAGAGAAGTTTCCATTTAGAGACAGCATGTTCACGCACAAATCTGCCCATACCATCTGGAATTAAATATGCAAATACCTACTAGCTATGAGAGATTAACTAGGCTCTCTTGATCTAAATCATGTTTCTCTAAATTGCTGTTCTAGATGTTTATCTTTATCCACTATACATTTAAGCTCATTATTATTTTTTTTTATTTATCTCTCACTAAAGATAAACCTTAAGATACAAACTGGTTCTGATTTGAACAGAATGTGGCTTTCATTATCAAAAACATGTATTATTTTCCTATTGGTTATATGAATGTTTAAAATATATTAAATTGACTCAGCATTTTTACCTTTTTCTCTCTGGAAAAATGGAAATATTACTCAGACATTCAAAGATAATCTCATTATCACTATGCTGTGCTCTATCACCTCCTCTTTATGCCTTGCATTAAGTATTTCTCATTATTTAACCATGTTCTAAGTTTCAAAAAATAAAAAAAAATCTTTAATTCCACATGGCTGTTGAATATAATTGTCTCTCATTCACACCCAGAAATTCAATTACCTCTTTCATTACCACTGTCTTGCTTTCGACTTTTCTTCTGTTTACTGCACAAACTCATAATCTGGTATCTATATTTAAGTGTTTACTGAATTAAGACTGGTTAAATATATATATGATTACTGTGTAGAAAATTGACTTTCAGTCGCTCTTATTTTTTGATTTCTCTTTACCACTGTCTACCTCTTTTCTTCTTCACATGCCGTTTGCCTTGACATCTGGGACAACACACTTCTCCATGTTTCCGCCTACATATATAGTAACATTTTGTCTCTTTCATGGCCTTTTATCCTCTACTCCATTTTTATCTGTTGGTGTTCTCCAGTTTTCAACATTCACCACCATATCTTCTAATGACACATTCTTCTTGGTGAAAACATTCACTTCCATGACTCTACTCATCACTTATATGCTCATGAATGTTCATTTTTAAAAATCTGCCCAAATTTCTGTCCTAAGCTCATATTTGCATATTTAATTCTGTAATAGAAATTTTGATTTAGAGATTCTATAAGAAATCCTTCACTCAGCATGTCCTCAGATCAATTTATTACCTCCCATATACCACAAAATTTCTCTTTTCTGGTATTAGCAGAGAAGGACATGATGTAATAGCCAGTATCTAAAGCTGGAAGTCAACTTTTCAATTGCGATCATTTCATCTCTTTTATCCATTCATCTAAACAATAGTTGAAGTCTTCTATGCTCTCTACATCTCTTTTAACACTTTTTCTTTCACATGATAGTCACCTCTCATCAGATTAATTACATAGCCTACTAATTATTCTTTCATTTTCTATATTTGTCTTTCCTCCACTCTTCTCGATTCTCCACAGTGCTGTTCAGAATGTTCTTTCTACCAATATGATTATGTCGTATCTTTTCATAGTTTTTCATTGATAGGAGGATCAATAATAATCTAAAATAGATTTTTTTAGGAAAAGCACATTACTATAGATATTAAGTGGCCTTGCTAAATTAATACTGCACATAATTATTTTACATTAAATTGGCCAACTAGATAGTAAAAAATAAATTACCCATATAATTTTAGAAGAGCATATTTTGTCTCACACTAGCAACTTCTACCAAAGCTCTATATATATAGTTTTTATGGAATACAGTGAAAACTGGGTTGCAGGCATAAATAATTCAGTGCAAGCACTAGTCACATTTCTGTTTCAAAACATTGCTGTAAAGATATAATATGATAAAGTAACAATATTTTGCACTCTACATTAATTGTTTTTGAATGTAAATATCATTTTATATGTATATATCACTGTTCTCTACATTCTTTCACTAACTCATTGTGGCTATGTTTTTCTATATGCTTCTTTTACCCCTGCTCTTTGTCGTAATTAAAAACTGATTCTCTCCCTGTATCTTCAAATATTTTTAAAAATCATTGTTTAGATTTATTTATGGCTTCCTAGAATACAACAATAGCTGTTTCACATTTTCCTTGTCAATCTCCTGCTATTATGCTAGCAACCTGAAAACACATTCTTTTAACCATTCAGAACCTTGTGCCATATAGCCATTTAATGCCTATGTAGATTTCTTTTTACTTGCTATATTAGGAACTAATATTGTATAACGAACGTCAACTAAGAATCTTTAATTCATGCATAACGTCTGCTTTACTCATTATTTATCTACATTTACTCATATCCCGTTTCTATTCTAGAATCAACTGTCATATTACATGACACTGAATATGTGTTATTAAATCAATGAAACCAAATCAAGATATACATTGAGTCTCTGTTACACGGTCTGCTTTGTGGTGTGTGTTGCAATTGGAATAAAGATAAGCAACTCAGGACTATCAAGAAGTTAACATAGCAATAAAAAGAATACACATAGATATTTTAAGGAGATTAGCACTAACAGGATGCAGGGTAAGGAGGAGAGTGGTAGTAGGAGAAATTGAAATGAAAGCTGGTACTCCACAGAATATAAAACCAGAAGAAAGTAAGATTTTTCTATTTTACTCTGATCTGTTGTGTGTTTGTTTTTATCTTCTGTGGGTAGAAGAGTATCTAGCACACAGTGGGCATTATATTTTAAAAAAATAAATTTCTTCCTTTGAGGAGAAAGACAAGATTTTAAAAGCATCTGAAATTTGATATGACCCTTAAAAAGTAACTAAGATTTCAATGACCGAATGTGCAAAATGAGAAAATTCTAGGTTCATAGGAAGTTGATAATTCTAGGCCTTCTTCTACAAAACATTCAACCCACTAAAAAAGCAACAATAGATAGAGAAGTCCATTTTTTCTTTCCTTCATTTAAGGAGTAAGAATTGGAGGAAAGTCAGAAATACAGTTTGGTTACATATTACAAGATATTTTTAATGTAAACTGAAGAACCTCTGCCTATTTGGACAGCAATGATAAAATAGTGATAACATTTTGAAGCAAAGTAAGGCCCTTTACATTCTAAATTAGCGAGACAGTATTTCCGGGATATGTAGGCTTTTTTGAAGGGAGAAATATACAGGGAAAGAGACCTTTAGTGAAACATATCAAAATGTGACTCTATCTTCAAGATGGTTCAGGACCCAAGGACAAGCTCCAAATTCTGACACGTTCTAAAGTAAGTTGCTGAACCATCTATGCGGGATATGCTAAGAGAATATAAAAGTGGTTTTATTAGCATTAGTTTTCATCCTCCATTAAACAATGTAAGAAAGAAAAAAATATATATCGATAGTTTGATGAGACTAGTTTGATAAGATTTCCTTCATAAAGGAGATCTAAGCATATTATGTTATATATGAGTAAGTTTCATCAACTCTAATCTAGTGAAAAGATATCAAAGAGAAAAAATTTAGAGATATTTTTAATAAAGCTTTACAGATGTAGTTAAAGCTATGTCTGTAACTTCTCTACAGTCTCACTTTTTTCTTTTCTCTTCAAATCTAAATACAGCTGCATCTATGTTTTTATAACTTTTGCCTATGCACATGTCTATATATGTACATATCTACATACATATATATATATATATATATATATACACACAGTGACAAAACACTCATGTATATAATCAACAAATTTGTTGTAATAATATATGTTTGCAACCTTTTTACACAAAACTGATTTTAAGATTTATCAATTTTGGTAAATATAAATCAAGTGCTTTCATTTTGCCTGCTGGTTGACATTACATTATATAAATATTTCATAGTTTATTTATACTTCTCAATCTTAAAGTCTATTTTATTTGCTTTCTTTCCTATCACAAGTAACATTGAAATGAGTAACATTGTACTTCTCTCATTACACAAGTATAGAAACATTTTTTTTTAGGATATATTGGTACCAAGGATTATTCTAGGTGTTTATATTAGTGCCTTCTTTTTTAAATTAAATTAGTCAAGGTGACATTGAATAATCAATTATATAGATTTCAAGTATACAAATCAATAATACATCATCAGTATATTGCATTGTGTGTTCACCACCCAAAATCAAATCTTCTTTTATCATCATATATTTAACCCCTTTCTCTTGGATACCTCTTCTCCCTCCTTTCCCTCTTGGTTGTTTATGTCTATGAGTTTTTGTCTATTTGTATTGTTCATGTGCTGATTTCAGTTTTATATCCCACATATATGAGCATCTTCTAAGACTTTTTTTTTTTTTTTGCTTTATTTGGTTGTAACTGTGATACACACACACACACACACACACACACACACACACACACATATATACACATTTATCACAATTTTTAAGTTCTAGTTCTGAATTTTCTACTTTATTTAATGGATTTACTTGCCTTTCCCTGGACAAACACCAAAATTCTTGAATTTAATACATTTAACTTGTGTTTTAGCTTTTATAGCTCATATCTTCTCTTCCTGGTCTCCGTTTTATTATCTGGACTATACTTGGCCTTTGAAATTTCATGTGAATTTAAAGAGGAGTTTTTCACTAAATTACAGAACAATAATTATTGAAAACCACCTGAAGGCTAGCTTTACAGTATTCCTATAACTAAAGCTATAAAGAAGAAGCTGCATTGAGACTGATAGGAAGAGTAAAAATGAGGAATAGATAGGTCTCACAATCATGGTGCGGCCTTTAAGAAACAGGAGGAATATCTTGGCTCCAGAGGTTCCCCTTGCAGAGCTAAGGGTCCCAGCCCCATGCTAAGCTCCTCATTCTAGGGTTCCAGTGGTGGGAAGAGAAGTTCTGATAACAATGGCTATGTAAACCAGTGGGATTGTGGTTGAATGAGATAGAGGGCTGTTGTGCTACAGATCTTAAAAGGACAGTATGTCTCACAGACTTACTTGTTCACAAACTCACTCACTCTGAGTTCCGGTGCTGAGGAAGGAGCTCACAAAGCACCAGGTATATATGAAGAGGAGCTGAATTGACTAGTTCCAGAGTGAGGGCAGAGAGGCAAGGCTCAGGGCAGCTCTCTCTGTGGATAGAAGTGCTAACAGATGTCATCATTTTCTTTTTGTTCTTATTGTTGAGCTCTCTTCCAACTCAGCTAGAAGGTTCAGGTTAGCTCTAAATCTAAGCACTTCATTAACTTGGTTAACACTGTTAACACTGGTGATGCTCTGAAGTCCTGCCGCACCAACTCTCACTCTTTAGCTGAACCTCTTCTACAGCATTTTCAAACAAGAGGTTTTCTGCAGCTTATGCTGTGGACTTTGCTAAAGTCTCTCAAAGGTCCGCAAATTCCAAATAACGGTTGCTGGTCTCAAATGCCCCATATCTCTTCCTAAGCAGCCACAAGCCCGGCACTAGTGGCAGTCAGCCTCAGATCACCTTGTAACTTTTATCAGCTGGCCCTAGGCCAGGTAAAGGCAGAGGAAGACTTTGTCCTGCACCAGAGTTCCTCTTAAAAGGCCCAAGAATCAACATATCTTATGGCTGGCTTTACACCACACCAGAGCACCACACATCAGTACCACAAATGAAACACTAAAGAGCAGACTTGACACTAAAGTTAATCTTGACACTAAAGTTAACTTCCACTAAATCTTGCTTCATGGAGTCAGTCCCCCAAAAGAGCTCATACACTCTAATCATACAACCAATCAGCCTGAGAGTAAGTCTCACTCCCTGGTGTGACAACAGCAATCAAGGCTCAACTACAAAAAGGGGCACACATGACCCACACAAGGGACACCAGTAAAGCACCTATCTCAGGTGAACAGGCTGATTGTGCCACTGGGCCCCACAAGGCATCTAATCCATAAGGTCACTTTTCCATGATCAGGAGACTTAGTGTTAGATATACCTAATACATACGGGCAAACAAAGGAAGGCAGCCAAAACAAGAAGAGAAAGAAACATATCCCAAAAGAACAGACAAAACACCAAAAAAAAAAAAAAAAAAAAAAAAAAAAAAAAAAAAAAAACCTAAACTAAATGGAAACAAGCAATCTACCAGATGTAGTAGAGTTCAAAACACTGGTTCTAAGGATGCTCAGTGAACTCAGGAGAAGAAAACATGAACTCAGTGGGAACTACAACAGATAGAAAACATAAAAGTGAAGATATAAAACATAGAAAAGAACCCATAAGAAATAAAGAATATAATAACAAATAAAGAATACATTAAAAGTAATCAACTGTAGATTAAATTAAGTAGAGGATGGAATCAGTGATCTATCTAGAAGACAAGTTAGGGGAAAACACACAATTGAAACAGCAGAAAGAAAAAAAATAATAAAAAATAATGAGGATAGTTTAAGGGACCACTGAAACATCATTAGCATACTGATATTTATTCATTGGGGTACCAGAAGGAGAAGAGAGAGAACAAGACAGTGAAAATCTATTTCAAGAAATAATGATGTACTCTACAGCCATGCTATTCTGAACAAACCCAATCCTATCTGATCTCAGAAGCTAACCAGGATCAAATCTGGTTAGTACTTAGATGGGAGATCACCTAGGAAGACCAGGTACTGTAAACATAAAAATAAAAAAATAAAATAAATCGGGGATTGAAGCTGACAAGGTCCTTGTAATTTGTGAGATCTACCAAGGGTTGCCTCACCTAAAAATAAATAATGATGTAAAACTTTCCTAATCTGGTGAAGAAAGTAGACATATAAGTTCAAGAAGCACAAAGGTACCCAAACAACATGAACCCAAAGAGGGATATGAACAAAACATCATAGTTAAGAGCTAAAGTTTAAAGACAAAAAGAGAATCTTAGAAGTAGCAAGTGAAAAGCAGTTATTAAGTACAAGGGAGCTCTAATAAGACTGTTAGCTGATTTCTCAAGAGGTTTTGCAGGCCAATTGTGATTGGCATGAAATATTCAAAGTGATGAAAAGCAAGGACCAGAAACATGATTAAGTGAGGGATGTCCACAGATCCCTCCCCTTGAAATGATAATAAGCTGATCATCTGAAACTCAACAAATAACACCTAACCTGCACAAAAGCACATCTGACAAATCTATACAGCAGAATTTCCAAAGTTCAGAATCACATGAGTCTGCAGGGGTAAGATTGAGAGGAACAAAAGGAGTTGCTATATTTAGCCAAAGCTCTCTATAGAAGGAGAGGAGAAGGAGAAGGTTTGGCCAGTTCTCTGAACAATCCTGTCTGAGAGATCAGAATGTTGCAAACAGCAGAACTTAGGAATAAGGGCAGAAAGAGGAGCAGAAACTAAGTGTGAATAGGGAAATAGCTGTGTCTTAGCAGCCGAGATTGCCAAGAGGGAGGCTGAGATATGAACCTTGGCAGTGACCTCCCCACCTCATCAACCCAGAGCATGCCCTCTCAGACTTAGCACTGTGAAACACCAGGAAATTTGTGCAACTAGTACTGAATCATAAAACATACCTGGTACCACAGACAGGCTCTGGGATTGAAATAATCTGATCATGGGTTGAATGTAGAGCTTATTAGAGAGAAGGGGGAATAAAAGCATTTTAGCCTCAAAGCAGTAACCCAAGAGGCTTGGATAATACCAAAGGGGGGAGGGGACCGCCTTGTTAATCAACTGACTAAAGAGAGACTTCTACATAATATATCTTTTTTGAGGGCGGGGGGAGTCAGAGTACAGCCCCAGGCAGAATGCTCGGGCAGAAAAATAGTCCATTAAACACCATAAATAACCAAAGTAATGAGGAAATTCAGGAAAAGAGAGAGAGAGAGAAATTGCCAAAAAATAAAGCTCAAAGGCATAAAAATATGTGATTTAAATGGCTGGGAATTCAAGATTTCACTTATGAAAAACTCAATTAGATACAAAATAAATTGATCAATAATTCCAAAAACTTAGAATCAAAACAGACCAACAAAATAATTTTTTTAGAAAGTTATAACCCTAAAAAAATGAAATATAACTTTTAGAGATGAAGATATTTAAAAAGATGAAGAATGAAATGGAAAGCTTAGGAAATAAAGCTGATCAAATGGAGGAAAAAGTCAGTGATATCAAAGACAGAAAGTTGGAAATGATGCAATATGAAAGAGAGAACTGCGAATTAAATCAACAAACAAACAAACAAACAAATAAATAATAAAAATAAAACGAGTAGACAAGAACATTCTGATACCATCAGGGAAAGCAACACAAGTATAATGACTATACCAGAAGGAAAAGAGAAGAAAAAGAAAACAAAGAGCATGTTCATCCAAATAATTAACAAGAATTTCCCCAATCTAAAAAATAACCTGGATCTTCTAATTATCTCAACTCAAAAAGGCTTTCTCCAAGACAAATTATATTAAAATTGTCAATAATTAATGACATAGAAAGAATTCAAACTATTAAGTAAAAAAAATTAGAAGCCAAGAATAATATATCCAACAAAGCTCTCTTTTAGATATGAAGGAGAAATAAAGTTCTGTACAGACATACAAAAGTTGGAGTAATTTTCCTCTACAAGATTTGCATCACATGAAATTTGAAGGGGGTTATCCCACTTGAGACAAAAGGACAAAAAACGTAGCTATGAGTAAGATGACCATCAGGCAGAAACAAGATATTGCAATCCTTATTAAGAATAGGGTATTTTAAGTTTAAACATTAAGCAGATAATTGCTCCTGCAACTTAGATATGAACATTCAGCATACATAGAGAAAACTGGAGACAACAAAAATAGATAAGAGGACAAGTAAACATCTATATTCACAAAGGAGAATGGAGGTAAGGCTCATGCAAAAGAAAATGGACTATTGTATATATATGTAACTATCCTTTATATAATCTTAATGGTAACCACATGCCAAAAATCCAGAATTGAGATACATAGCATAAAACAAGAAGAAACAGAGGGAAAATCCACAAAACACCACAAAATCAAAATTACAGAAACACAAGAACAAAGAAACAATGAAAACAGCAAACTACCAGAAAACAAAAAATAAAGCACTACAGTAAAACCTCATGTTTCAATAATCACCCTAAATGTAAATGATGAACTGAACTCACCAATCAAAAGGCACAGAGTTGCAGATTAGATCAAAAAACAAAACCCAGCCATATTCTGCCTACAAGAAATACACCTCAGCTGCAAGGACAAATATGGACTCAAAGTGAAAAGGTGGAAAACAATGTTCCAAGCAAATGGCATCCAGAGAAAAGCAGGTATAGTTATATTTATATTTGCCAAAATAGAATTCAAGATAAAAGTAAAGAGAGATACTGATGGACACTTTAAAATAATAAAGGGAACCATATATCAAGGAGACATAACACTTATTAATATCTATTCTCCCAACAGGGAGCCCTGAAATATATAAAGAACTACTGACTGAACTAAAAGGAAAAACAGAACAAAACACGATAATATTAGGGGACCTAAATACCCTACTTCTAGAAATGAATAGATCATCTAAACAGAAAATCAATAAGGAGATAACATCTTTATATAATCCATTAGACCAATTGGACATAATAGACATTTACAGAGCCTTTCATTCTAATACAGCTGCTTGTATATTCTTCGCTAGAGCTCATGGAAGATTATCAAAAATAGATCACATGCTGGGATACAAAACTCTCAACAAATATGAGAGGATAGAAATTATACCAAGAATCTTTTCTGATCATAATGCTTTGAAGCTGAGATCAACTATAATAAGAAAGCAAGAAGAACCACAAATATGTGAAAATTAAATAAAATGTTATTGAAAAAAATGACTGAGTCATAGAAGAAATAAAATGAGAGATCAAGACATACATAGAAACAAATGAGAATGAAAGTATATCATATCAAAATTTTGAGGACATGGCAAAAGTGCTAATAAGAGGAAAGTTTATATCATTACAGGCTTAGCTCTAAAAGCAAGAACAAGCCCAAATAAACAACCTAATACTGCATCTTAAAAGACTAGAAAAAAAAGTAAAGTCCAAAGTCAGCAAAAGGAAGGAAGCAATCAAAATCAGAACAGAATTAAATAAAATTGAGAACAGAAAGATAATAAAAAAATTAATGCAACAAAAAACTAGTTCTTTGATAAGTTTAATAAAATTAACAACTCTCTGACTAGACTTACTAAAGGAAAAAGAGAAAGGACACAAATAAACAAAATCAGGAATGAAAGAGAATAAGTTATGACAGATACCACTGGAATACAAAGGATTATACAGGAATACTACAAAAATTATAGGACACAAAATTTAATAACCTAGATGAAATGGACAAGTTCTTAGAATTATAAAATCTTTCTAGAATGAATTATGAACAACTGGAAAATCTAATTAGACCAATCAGTAGTATGGAAATTGAAACATTCATTGAAAAACTTCCAAAATAAAAGTTCAGGATCAAATGGCTTCGCCAGCGAATTCTACCAAACATTCAAAGGGGATTTAATTTTTACTCTTCTCAAACTCTTCCAAAAAATTGAAGAAACAGAACTTTCTAACTTATTTTGAGGTCTACATTACTTTAATACCAAAACCTGGTAAAAATGATACAAAAAAAAGAAGAAAGAAAGAGAAAGAAAGAGAAAGAAAGAAAGAAAGAAAGAAAGAAAGAAAGAAAGAAAGAAAGAAAGAAAATGACAGACCAATATTTCTCATGAACACAGATGCAAAAATCCTAAATTAGATACTAGTTGATCAAATACAACAACATATTTAAAGATTATACACCATGATCAAGTGGGCTTAATCACAGGGTAGAGTGATGGTTTAACATATGTAAATCGATTAATATGATGCAGCACAGAAACAAAAGAATCAGAATCATATAAACATATCAATAGATGCAGAAAAAGCCTTTGACACAACACCAATTTATGATTAAAACATTTGACAAAATAAGTATAGAAGGAAAGTACCTCAACATAATAAAGACCATATATGTAAACCCTCAGCTAACATTATACTTAACAGTAAAAATAAAACCTTTTCTCTAAAATCAGTAACAAGACAAGGTTGTCAACTATTACAACTATTCAATATGATTTTGGAAGTCCTGGCAAGTGCGATCAGACAAGAGAAAGATATAAAATGCATCCAAATAGGAAATGAAGTCAAACTGCCATTATTTGTGGATGACATGATCCTCTATGTAAAAATGCCTATGTAAAGATTCCACTAAAAAGCTACTAGAAATAATAAACAAATACAGTATATTTTCAAAATACAAAATCAATGTTCAAAAATCTATAGTATTCCTATACACTAATGATGAATTTTCGGAAAAAGAAATTTATAAAAAATGTCTTTTACAATTGCCACAAAAAGAATAAAATATCTAGGAATAAATCTAACAAAACATGTGAAAGACCTATATAAGGAAAACTATAAGACAGTCTTAAAAGATAATGAAAAAGAAACAAAGAAATGGAAAGATATTTTGTGTTCTTGGATTGGAAGAATCAACATAGTTAAAGTGACCTTATTACCAAAAACATTATACAGATTTAACATAATCTCCATCAAAATCCCATTAGCATATTTTAAATAAATAGAACAACAAAAAAAAAAACCCATCAGATTTGTATGGAAGCATGAAAGACCCTGAATAGAAAAGCAACCTTGGCTAATAAAGAACAAGGCTGGAAGAATCACTCTTCCCAACTTCAAATTATACGACAAAATGTCAATAATCAAAACAACATGTTATTGGCAGAAAAACAGACACAAACCAGTGGAACAGAATTAAGAGTCCAGAAGCAAACTCTGTTTTTGTGGGCAAATAATTTCTGACAAAGGAGCCAAAAACATACAATGGAGAAAGGAAAGCCTTTTCAATAAATGATGCTGGGAAATTTGGAAAGCCACATGCAGAAGAACAAAATTACACTACTGTCTGTCACCAAACACCAAAACTAAGTCAACCAAATCAAGAATTGAATATAAAACTTGAAACAGTAAATTGCATGAAAGAATAACATAGGACTTTGGACTTAGTGAAGATTTTATGAATGTTACCTCAAAGACAAGGGAAGTAAAAGAAAAATAAATGAATGGCTCTATATCAAACTAAGAAGCTGTGCAGCAGAAACAAACAAACAAACAAACAAAAACAAAACCTGTCAACAAAATAAAGAGACAACCATCTGAATGGGAGAGTATATTCGTAAACAGCGCCTCTGATAAGGGCCTAATATCCAAAATATACAAAGAACTCATACAATTCAATAACAACAACAAACAATAACAACAAAAATCTAATTAAAACTGGGCAGAGGACTTGAACAGACACTTCTCCCATGAAGCTATACAAATGGCCAAAAAACAAATGAAAAGATACTTAGCTTCACTAGTTATTAGGGAAATGCAAATTAAAACCACAATGAAAGAACACCTCATACCTGTTAGAATTGCTATCATCTACAGGCCAGGATGAGGCCTGTAGATGATAGCAATTCTAACAGGTGTGAGGCTGCAGGGGAAAAGGAATCTTCATACACTCTCTTTTGGGAATTTACCCAAAAAACCTGAAAACATTAATCCACAAAGATATATGCACCCCAATGTTCATAGCAATATTATTCACAATGGCCTGGACGTGGAAGCAACTGAATTGTCCTTTCATAGATAATTGGCTAAAGAAGTTGTGGTACATATATACAATGGAATATTACCCAGCCATAAGAAGAGATGAAATACTGCCATTTGTGACAACTTGGATGGATCTTGAAATAATTATGCTAAGTGAAACGTCAGACAGAAAATGTTGAAAACCACACAATATAATTCATATGTGAGATATAAATCTAAAAGCAACAAACAAATATGACAGAGACTCATGGACATGAATAGTGAATTAGTGGTTACCAGAGGAAAGAGGGAAAGGTGGAGGTAAGAGGGGTTAAATATATGGTGATAGAAATCTATGAGCGGTGAACACGCAATGAAATATATATATGACATGTTGAACTGTACACTTTAAACTTATTGGAATTTTTTGATCATTTTCACTTCAATAATTTTTGAATTAAAAGAATTTTAAATTTAAAAAAAGAAACAGAAAGAAAGAAAAGCAGGATATACAATCAAGATTACTTTATCTAGCAAGGCTATCATTTATAATCAAAGGACAAATCAAGGAGTTCAATACAACCAGACCAGTATTATACAAAATATTAAAGGAAATTTTTAGTTTAAGAAGAAAAAAACACAAAAATATGAATAATAAAATGGCAATAACTACATATCTATCAACAATTACTTTAAATGTAAATGGGCCTACAGCCATGCCACCCTGAACAAGCCCAATTCTATCTGATATTGGCAACTAAGCAGGGTCAGACCTGGTTAGTACTTGGATGGGAGACCACCTAGGAAGACCAGTTGTTGTAGGCATAAAAAATTAAAAACAAGGGATTGTAAGCTGACAAGGTCCTTGCAATCTGTGAGGTCTACCAAGAGTTGCCTTGCCTAAAACAAACAAACAAACAAACAGAAACAAACAAACAAAAAACTAAATTGACTTAATGCTACAATCAAAAGCATTAAGGGGGGCTAAATGGATTTTTTTTAAAAAAAGATCTCTATGTTACCTACTAGAGGGCCCTTCAGATCAAATGACACTCACAGACTAAAAGTAATGGAATGCAAAATAATTTTTATGCAAATTGAAACAAACAAACAAAAACAAAAATCTGAGGTACCAACACTTATATCAGGCAAAATAGACTTTAAAACAAGAGCTTTAACAAGAGACAAAGAAGGCAATTTCCTAAAGTCAAGGGGATCTATCTAACAAGAAGATATAGCTCTTATGCACAATTACATAGCCTATGTAGGAGGACCGAAATATATAAAGCAAGTATTGAAAACATAAAGGAAGAGATCAACAGTAATACAAGTATATTATGGAACTTTAATACTCCATTGAAATCAATAGATAGATTATTTAGGCAGAAAATCAACATGGAAACAGTGGTTCTAAATAACACGTTAAACCACATAGCCTTAATTTATATTTTTAGCATATTTAACCCAAAAGCAGCGTAACATACATTTTTCTCAAGTTTACTTGAAACATTATTCAGGATAGACCCCATGTTAGGACATATATAAAAAATCATATAAAGCATTTTCTCTAATCACAATGGTATAAAAACAGAAGTCAATTACAAGAAAAAAACTGAAAAACATACAAACATATGGAGGCTTAATAAGGTGTTAAGGTGTTAATAAACAATGAGTGGGTTAACAATAAAATCAAGGAAGAAATCAAAAGATACCTTGAAATGAAGATGTAAACAAAGCAATCAAAAGATCTATGGGACACAGCCAAAGCAGCTCTAAGTGGAAAATTTATAGCAATACAGCCTACCTCAAGAAACAAGAAATCTCAAATGAACAATCTAAATTTACATCTAGGGAAACAGAAAAGAAAATCAAAGTCTAAAGTGAGTAAAAGTAATAAAAATCAGAGTGTAAATAAATAAAATAGAGTTAAAAAAAAACAATAAAAAAGGTCAATGAAACCAAGAGCTGGAGCTTTGAAAAAATAAACAAAATTAATAAACATTTAGCCAGATTTATCAGGAAAATAAAAGAGAGGGACTTAATAAATACAATCTGAAATGAGAGGGGAGAAGTGACAACCAACACCACAGAAATACAATATTATAAAAAAATATTGCAAACAATTATATGTCAACAAATTGAATAATCTGAAGAAACTGATAATTTTTTATAAACATACAATCTTCCAAGGTTAAATTAAGGAGAAACAGAAAAATCTGAGCAGACTGATTACTACTAACAAAATTTCATCAATAATCAGAAAACTTCCAATGAACAAAAGCCTTAAATCAGATGGCTTCACAGGTGAATTTTACCAAACTTTCAAAACAAATTAATACATATCCTTTTCAAACTTTCCGAAAATTGGAGAGGAGTAAAAGCTCCCAAACTCATTTTAAAAAGCCAGAATTATCCTAATATAAAAAAAAAATAGAAAAAAACACTACAAGAAAAGAAAATAATAGGCTGATTCCCTGATGAACATAGATGCAAAAATCCTCAACGAAATATTAGCAAACAAAATCTACAATACATTAAAAAAGATTATACACTATGATCAAGTGAAGTTTATTTCCAGGTTGTAAAGATGTTTCAATATCCGCCAAGCAATTAATTAGATACACCACATAAATAAAATAAAGGACAAAAATTACATGATCACATCGATAAATGTAGTAAAAGCATTTGACAAAATCAAACATCCATTTATGGTAAAAACTCTCAGCAAAGTCGAATTAAAGAAAACATAACTCAACATAATAAAGGCCATATATGACAAAGGCTAACATCAGACTCAACAAAACAGAGCTGAAATTTTTTCTTTAAGATTAGAAACAAGACAAGGATGTCTACTTTCAACATAATATTGGAAGTCCTAGGCACAGTAGTCAGACAAGATAAAGAAATAAAAGGCATTTGAATTTGAAACAAAGAAGTAAACTTGTCATTATTGCAGATGATATGATACTACATATAGAGAATCCTAAAGAATTCACCAAAAAGCTATTAGACCTAATAAATGAATTCAGTAAAGTAGCAAAATACAAAACTAATATTCATGACTTAGCTGCACTTTTATATACCAATAACAAATTATTAGAAAGAGAAATTAAGAAAACAATTCCATTTACAATTTCATCAAAAAACATGAAATATCTAGGTATAAATTTAATCAAGGAGGTAAAAGACATTTACTCTAAAAATTATGTCATTAAAGAAAAATTTTTTTAATATAAATAAATGAAAGCGTATATACCATGCTCATGGATATGAAGAATTAACATCGTTAAAATGTCCATATATCCCAAAGCAATCTATAGATTTGATGCAATTTCTATCAAAATACCAATGGCATTTTTCACAGAACTAGAGGAAGTAATACTAAAGTTTATACAAGAGCACAAAAGACTGTGAATAGCCAAAGCAATCTTGATAAAGAAGAACAAAGTTGGAGGTGTCACACTACCTGATATAAAACTATTATACTACAGGGCTACAATAATATAAACAGCAAGATACTGGCATAAAATAGACAAATAGATTACAGGTACAAAATAGATAACCCAGAAATGAATCCATGTCTATAGGGACAATTAATCTATAACGATGGAGGCAAAAACATACAATGGGTTGAAAACAGTCTATTCAATAAATGGCATTGGAAAAACTGGAGAGAACAGAATAAAAGTGGACCACTTTCTTACAGCTCATATAAGAATAAACTCAAAATGAATTAGTCTTAAATGTAAGCTCCAAAACAACAAAACTCCTAGGAGAAAACATAGGCAGTAAACTATTTGACAACACTCTTAGTAATATTTTTTTAAGATATGTATTCTCAAGCAAGGGGAATAATAATACAAAAATAAACAAATGAGAATTCATCAAACATAGTAAAGGAAACCATCAACAAAACAAAAAGATAACCTACTAAATGAAAGAAGATATTAGCCAATGGTACATTGAATAAGGGGTTAACATATAAAAGATATATAAGGAAATAATATGACAACACCCAAAACACAAACAATCCAATTAAAAAATTGGCAGAGAGCCTGAATGACATATCTCCAAAGAGAACATACAGGTGGCTAATGGAATATAAAAAAATGCTCAATATCACTAATCATCAGAGAAATAAATACAAATTAAAACCACAGTGAAATATCATTTTACACCAATCAGAGAGACTATCTTCAATAAATCAACAAACAAAGGTGTTGGTGAGGATGCGGATAAAAGGGAACTCTTGTGTATTGTTAGGATTGTAAATTGGTGCAGCCAATGTGAAAAATAATGTGTTTGAATGGAAGCAAAATGGCATATATAAGAGAAGCTTCATTCACCCCTCTTGCAACCACATCAGAATTGCTACAAAAACATAGCAAATAGCTAGCAGAGTCACCTGGGGTATAGATGAAGAAAAGCCCTACAGTTAGGGAGAGAAACAATTAATCAACCTGCAACAGTAGAAGGTAGGAGAAGGCAAGAATGTGAGGCTGCTAGGTCCCAAGTGACTGAGTGGAACAGAAGATGTGGTAGCAGCAGGCAGCTGCAGATGCCTCCTAAAGGAGCTGTTTTCTCAAGCAGACTTTCCCAGTGATGGACCTGCTCCCTCCGAGCACCAGCTCCGGGGTGGGCTGCTTGGGAGACACCAGGGACTTACAGGAAGACACTGAATTGTCAGAGCAAGGGCCAGAAACAAGGCTTTCTTCCAGGCAGAAGTGCTGGTAGTATCCATTGTTCTCTTGAGCTCTCCTCCCAATGTGTGGAGACAGCGCCACCATAGCTGAGACATCATCAAACTGGATAACAGAGGGCTCCCTGAAAACTCTGCCTCACCAATTCGAGGCCCGACCCAGGCCACATTCAGCTGTGTCCTCTGTGAGTCCTATGCCACTTACTGAGCAGCTACAAGACTCAAATTGTTACTATGGTCCCCAAGACACTCTTTTTGTCTAGCCAGTAAAAATAAATAGTGACCATCTGGATTTTGATATTGCTGGGATTCCCTGTGGGGTTTTTGTATCCTTGAATCTACCACATTATTTACATTTTCTAATAAAATAGCTTGTCTTTAATGAATGAGTTATATTCCACAATGGTGACTCTTAATTATTAGGATCTCACTTTAAGAGAGGTATCCAAATTGAATGCATATAAGGAAAGTAAATGGTTCTGAAATATATATTTAAAAAATTTCTTTGACATTGAGTTTGCTAGTCTGGAGATATAATGATCCAACATGGTAAGTAGTAGAATATGATTGTTGCTTTCAAATATTTACAAAGTAGATTAATGTGAGCAGAATCACACACAGTGGTCCTCACAGATAAATCAGATCTAAACTAAAGGGCTAATAATTTTATGAAAGATAAGAAAATATTTTCCAATTGTTTGCCACAGAAAGTGGTGAATTCCTCTTATTTACAGTCTCAAGGCATAACCTGACAAAACACTCATTTACAGAGCAATTAAACATCAGAAAGTTAACATTTTTAGGACCTCATCAAAGCCTGATATACTATAAATCTTACTCTACCATGAACCTCTGCACATTAGGTCTTGACATCTAAAAGAAAGTTATATTCTTACTGTAAAAATGTTCTGCTCATTCAATGGTGTCAATTATTAAATGAAAGTGTTTCTTTGTATTGTAAATAAAATTTCTTGTGGTTAAAGTTATTCATCTTTTCAGCATTGCTGTAAATCTGTCATCTCAAAAGTTTCTTTCATTTTAGTAGACTTTGTATTTCATCTGGTACATTGAAAAATGAATTCTCTATCACATTGTGAAATTTATAGTTTAAAAATTCATCAAATGTGAGCCGGCCAATGGATCTTTTGAACTTCCAATTTAGCCTCCACTTAAATGCTTTTGGCCTTTGTTCTATATCATAAAAAAGGTCTTAACATGTGGAAGAAATCATCAGAACCTTAAACCAAATTTCATTTAGACATATAAACTGAACAAGTTCTTGACAATGACAGGCCTATCAAAGAAGTATGGTAAACATCTGGGCAGGTTCTCCTAGAGATCCCCAGCTGACTGATCCTCGGGCAAGTCACTGGACATGAATATAAGGATGCAGTATCTGGTCAGTCACTTTTCATAGTGAAGTCAGCCAAGGATCCAGAAGTTGCCACTGCTGCTGTTACTCTTGCTGAGAAAAAAAAAAAAAAAATGTGTGGCTGTACAATTCCCCATGCATCTAGTGTACTTTTCATTTTATTTCTAGGAAAAAAACTAGAATAGAAAAGTTCACAGATTATACACCATGTGGAAAACATTGGGAATTCAGAATTGCTTTGACCTACCAATTACATTTTTTAGTTTAAAACAATATGCCGAGGCTTTGCTAGTGTTCAGTGTATTTGACCCGTGTGCATAATACTCTTTCAATACTGTGAAAGTCATAGTTTTTCTCCTGCAGACTTAATGGCATTATCTAACCTAACTTTATACTTAATAATATACAAAGACATGCCTAATATATCCGGCACATTAAAACAATACATCTTCTTGCTGTACACAATGTTAACACACTCAAGATTCAAGCCTCATCAGTAAGATTTTAAAAGTTGATTTGTTATAAGGGTTTGTCAAAATGTGTTCTACCTGTTGTGAACTGCTTAAAAAACTTTGGTGACAAACTTTCAAACGATTAATTTTAAACATGCATCAAATTTTGCCCTGAGTTTTGTTTCAGGGTATCATTTTGCTTAATCACATCCAAGAAGATACGAACTAATTCTAGTATATATTTTAATAAAAATGGTTAATTTATTCTCTTTTTGGAGAAATAACTTGTAAATTAAATTTAAAAATTTTATATGTAAATATTTATTTTTACACATATGGAATTTACATGTAATCTTGTCAACATTTTTATTTTATTTATTTACTTTATATATTTTTTTAAGTAAGACAATCCTCGGTTGATCTTACAGATTACAAGGACTTTGTCAGCTTTTGATTCCTTACTTTTTATTTTTTATGCCTTTAGCACCTGGTCTTCCAAGGTGGTCTTTCATCCAAGTACTAACCAGGCCCAACCCTGCTTAGCTTCCAAGATGGGATTGGGCTTGTTCAGGGTGGCATAACCACAGACAATATTTTTATATTATATAAACAAATTTTATTTTAGTTTCTCTTGAAATAAATGGTTTTGTCATAATAGTTATTCTTCAATGTTTGAATTTTATTGAATTATTATGTTTATATTTTAATAACTTTATAAATATTTTAAAAATCAGTTATCTGTAATATGCCGCATAGAAAATCAGTGAGATTTTCAATTCTATTTTTCTTTTTATTTAAAGTTATTTTTAAATTACATCTGGGAAATTTGGGATAAAAAGAGCATCATACTTATTTTTTCTTGAGAAGCTAACATTTAATTTTATAAAATATTTTTCATTTAATTTATTTAAACAATTTTGTTAAATAAAATTTTTGTTTTCTAATTTTTAAATTTCAAATATAAACTCTCTGTTTAGTCTCTGTTGACATTTATCAAATAGACAGCCAGATATTTTTCCAGAAAAAATGGATTTATTTGAGAATAATAAAGAATTAAAATGCTGGACATACAGTCTAAGGGCAAACTGTGAGAGAGTCCAGAGAAACAAAGGAGAGAAATGTTCTTTTGTGGACTTGGGAGGGGCTGTTGTAAATGAAGAGTCCATTGAAGGAACTGAAAGTTCAAAGTACAGTGACGTCATTGCATCTGAGTTGGTAGTTTTCTATTAGCTTCGCTGTTACTGGGCAAGGAAGAACTTTTGTTTTCCTGTTGAGGTACTAGTGAAGTATCACTATCTGTCAAAGATGCCAGATAGGTCTCTTCCTGTGGAATACGTTAAGAGTTCTCTCTTCTAGCTTTTTGACTCCATTTTAAATGAGATTTCTGTTTATTAATTTTCATACCCTAATGACAATTCATTTCTTTAAGAAGAAAACCAAAAACCCTTTGAAGACTCTTGCTCACTTGATATGAAAAAGGCCTAAAGATCTATTTTATATAATCAATTCCATGTCTGTGTACTCTTTCCCTTTTAATTCATTCTCTGCCCTGAAATTTCTAAGAGTGTGTCCTGGCTTTAATATAGTTAGTTTAAAAAAATTAAACCAACTTTCTAATACATTAATCCATTATTTGATCATAGACACATTTCTTTGCTGAACATTTCTCTGGAATAAAACTTTAAGAAACATCCTGCAGAATGCTTTAGTTGCATTTATGAATTTTTAAAAAACATTGTTTGCCATCATGCCTCTATGCATGTTATCTGCAAAACACTTTATACATTTCTTCTGGTAAAACCTTGTATATCTTTCAAGACTTGTTTCCATTGTCACTTCTTTTTAAATATTCCCCTGACTTACACAGACTATATTAATTCATTGCTCTCACCTCATCTTGCATAGCTATTAGTGTTTTCTCTAATTTAATAGTTTTTATATTATATCACTATTGCCATATTTCATCAAATCTAAGGTATGTTGAATATATCGTATATCAAATTTTTAAATTATCTATGAAACAAAAACTAACCATTAATATAATTAATATATAATGTGTTATTCTATTTAGAATTATCTTATAGTAGCAGAAATATGTCTTTTAGACTAATTTTTAAAAATAATTTATCATATGACACTCATGTGCATACATAAGAAGGAAAATAAAAGTAAAATAAAGAGGGTAAAGTTTTCTAAAACTATTCCAGATTTCTACTTCAATTTTTGCTAAATTATTTTTTCAACTCTGGAGAGTCAATGTTTTCTATATTGTATTATTCTCTATTATGAAGAGCATTAGTAGTTTATTTCTTAAGAGAGAGCTCTGGTACCACATCTGAATTTTTCATTAAAGCTATAACCTACCACTCTTTAAGTTTGAGGTTGATGGTGTCTTGATTATACAACAAGGTTTTGTGCATGTGAAAACGGTGACAGCTATTTTAAAATATCAGTTTTGCAAACTTAAGTAGTAGTACACTATTGATTGTATGACATACCCTATTTTTAGAAATGCTATAATGTGAAAATACGTACCTTAGAATTGTCGAACTATGTTTTTTATTTGCCCAATCAGTGGTGTATCTCTTAAAAGAAAGACTTTATCATATTTAGAAACATCCACTGAGATTCTTGATTTCCACCTAAACACACACACACACACACATACACACACACACACACTTTTGGACACAGTTTTGCAGATACTTATTTGTTGATTTCATTTGCATAAATATCCCCCGCTGAGTTCTATAACACATATTTATTAAACATTTCTGATGTTATAAACCCTAAGCTGTGACAGGTTTGGAACAGTTGAGTAATTACTCAATGAGTTTAAAATTTACTCTTCTTTGAAGATAAATTTGCATATAATGAACAATTTTGCTTTTTAAAATTGAAGAGATCTTGCCAAGATCTCCTTGAAGCCAAGAAGTCTAAGGCGTTACTGTTATCCAAAATTATATCTATAGTGATGGAAAAGTAGGATAATATACTTTCTCATAATTTCTAAGGATACTGTCAGTTTTTTTGTCTGCATAACCTACACACACTAGAAAGAAGCTCTATCAATTTATGAAAACGTCCTTCTCATGTGCATTTTAAAAACAAGTAGTTTTCTTCCTGATGAGTTAGGTCTGTGCAGACAGATGGAGCATTGACTAAAGTAGCTGAGCAGTTTTAAATACAGACAGAAGATGTTGACTTATCTTTTTTTAAATCTTACCTTGCTCATACAATTCAGCAATCTTCTAATTTTTTTTGTATTTAATGATAATTTAAATGATAATTTAATATGCTGTGAAAATCTGTCTGGGGTTTCTTCCAAATTCAAAACAGAAAGTAAAGTTAATGCCCCATAAGTAGATGTTTTTACCTTGGAGGATTCATTTCTTACCAGAAAACCACAAGAGCCATCATGGTTCAAAGTATCGAAACCCATACATTTGAAATGTTTGGAAATAGCTAAAACACCAGTCATAATTGTTTATCATTATAGTTGTGAAATATTTAAGGTAATATTCTAAATGTTGATGGAATATTTAAAATAACTTTAAAAAATTCAGTTTCAGACAAAAAAGAAAACATTTTAAAAGTGCTCATTTGTCTCATAAGTCTTAACACTCCCATGTTGTTGAATGAGTCATGTGATTCACTTACTGAATTTAACATAAAAATGTGAATCAAAATGTCACATAGGAGTTAAAATAGGTTAATTCATAAAGGTGTGTGAGTAAAGAAGAAACAAGTTTTCTCTCCTAAGTAAAGAGCACATCTTAAAAATACATTAAAAAAATAAAAAATAAATGAAAACAATAAAATGAAAATATAGGTTAAATATAAATAGACTACAATCTACTGAGTCTTATACAACACTTCCATTGAAAGAAATTAAATTTATAAATGTAACATTGAGAACCTGGTTTGAAATTTAAATAGAGAATAGTATTGACGAAGATTTTCACATAGTGACATTTTCTTTCAATCTTGCTGCTAGAGCAGGACAAAAAAAAATTAGTTTGCTGTAGTCTTAACAAGATTATGATAGCCAAAATGTATGTGTGCATGCATGCACATGTGTATCTGTGTGTGTGTGAACATACCAGAACTGAGTAAAACCAAACATAACACTGTCCCAAATATTTTTAATATAAAATTAGAGCAATCTAAGCTAATGTCAGGTATCCAAAACTCATAACCTTATTTTAAGTAATAAAATATTTAATACTTAACAATTTTGCAAACTGTTCTTTATTTCTCTTGGACCAAACAAGAAAATTATTTAATTTGATTATATCAATTCTAGTATTTACTGACTGGTACAGTAATACATAATGCACAAATTTCTCTGAGGAGTTTTTGAAAGTAGCCTCAATTACATTGTATTTACATTCTATATAGATAATAATAAAACATAATTATTAAAACTTAATTGCTTAATTCTAATTTCTATGTCATTCTTAGAAGCTAAGATGATTGAATAACTCAGTTAAATGTTTTAATCTTGGAGAAGTTACTACATCCTGTAACTACATCCTTATATTTTATAGGTACCTTAAAATAATTTAAACCAGCATTTTATGATGTAATCACATCTCATTATTCTAAAGACACCATAAAATAATGTAATTTTAATGCTTATTTTAATTACTATATTATGATAACATAAATTGTCATAATGTTGAAAAAGAATATGAATCTGGATTATTTTCTTTATTCCTTTTATTCTCTTTTAAGTGTGACAAAAAACTGAAGGTATAGTCATATTTATTTAATTGCACAAATTGTTTTTCAATATAACAGAGCTGTTGCAATGCACAAATCCAAGGCTACCATGTGAAGTAGTTGTCATCTGGAGTTTGGATTATACATTGTCCAGTCTAATCCCTTAAACAGTGAACCTTCTAAGTTAAACAGTTAAAAAAAGAAAAACAATAAAACAACACACCAAAAAAAAAAAATCCAGCAATAAACACACATACAAAAATGAGTATTTACACATTTTTAAACTCCTTTGAAGCTTGGCTGTTTCTGAGAGGTTTAGATACTACAAACTGATATATGTCTGTGATTTTTTCATACAAATCTGAATTAAATGAGGGAGAGCAGTGAGGCATAAGGCATCTATTTATTGATAGAAATTACATATTGATAGAAGTGTCCTGAGGTAGCAGGTTCCTGAAGCCTCAGTGGCAATTTGGCCTATCATGGCAGTAACAAGATAACCCAGGAGGAGTGAGAATCGTTGCAGAAGCCTGGCATAGAACCTACTACTCTATATCTCCTGGTGATTTGTTAGCCACCTTGGACCTGATTATAGTTATTCATGTGAGAGTATTTTTTCTTGTCCGCAGCTGGACTTGTACTACACCACTGCTGTCAGATGAGGTTATACCTATCATTCATACAGAGAAGTGAGTCTTTGGGAATGGCAATCAGATACTTTTTAAAATATAAATGTAGTGAGCATTCACATAGTATTAAAAGATGAGACATGATCAGACTTATGCTTTTAACAGGATCTCTCTGGCTAGCCAACCAAAATGCCAAAGAGTATCAAAAGTGGAGAGACAATTAAGTGGTAATTGAAAAAGAGAGAATGCTTTAAAACAAATTCTATGAAGCCAGTTTTACTCTACCTAAACTAAAAACAAATGAATTAGAATAAAACTACGAAGCCATAGTCCCATGAACATAGTTACAAAAAGTCTTAATAGGGTTTTTGTAGATCTAATTCAACAATATATAAAAAGAATGATAAAAAATGGGTAATATATCAAGTTAGGTTTTTCTTTTCAAGATGTAAGTTATAAGACATTATAGTATATATAACTTTCAAAAATGAGTCAATATTAACAAAACTTTAAAAACTTGTTAAAAATAGCATCTCAGATAGAATATAACAAAAAAATAGCTTAAAATCAATGTAATGTTTCATTAGAGAAAATGTTTTCTTGGTTTTCAGTCCTTTTCTAAGCCACAGAACATATCAATATTTATATTCCTTTAATACCAGAAAAAGTGTTTTAGAAGTTTTGTAGAAATTACATCACTGACTTTTTCTTCAGCCTACAGATAATACTCTTCCATTCTATTCTAAAATGTGCTTCTAAAAGCCATCATTTTTATGATTTTTAATATGCTAACAAGAAGAGCTGTCTTTTACTGGAAGAAGCACAATCAAATTAACTTTGTGGGTACTTTGAGAATTGTTTAAGAATGAAAATTATATTTAGTGGCTTAAGTATATTAAAGTTACAAATAGGATTTTTGTTTAAGTGGCATTCTAATCTATTATTATATTCCTTAGCACTTTGAATATTAATGCATGTTGTTCAGAGTGTAAGTTCAGATAAGAATTTGACTTAAAAGCAGAAACGATTTAAGAAGGACAATGCTTCTAAATATGTATTTTTTCAGAGCTGATATACTTTGTTTTGCTAAGAATATGAATGTCATTCTTCTGTTGTTTATAATTATTTTATAATTTTTACATTCATCTACTCAAAGATGAGCAAATAGAGAAATTTATTATTTCATAAAGTCTGGAGGTTGTCAATATTAGGGCTTTTTTAGTCATTTTAATTAACTAAAAGTTTTACTGTTGTTCTTAGTGAATTCTGAAGGATTTTATTATTAATCCTTCAACATGAAGAGATGCTATAATATTATGATTTTAAGGAGAAACTCCTTATCTGAGATAACTTGATTCCATATTATAAGCACAGAACTGAGGGCATAGCAGGTGTTTTATGACCGTATATCCCATAATAAATTCTAGAATTGTAGGTTTAAATGAGATGAGAGAAAAGTTATGGAGAGGGAGGAATGTGGAAAGAGGAGGGGAACGAAGAGAAAAAATATGATTCTAATAAAAAATAAGTAATTTTAACTCTAAAGCAAAATAGAACAGGAAGTTATATGAATGTATGGCTGTCTACAAAATCCAAGGACATGGGCATAGCTGGGTCTTAGGAACAAACTGAAACCAGGAACCACACTCCCTGCTAGGGCCAGCTTTATGAGCCCATGACCAGTTGCTCGGAGTCTCTCATACAGAAAGGCCTGTACTTAAGGGTTAATGTTCTGTGGTAGCCATGTTAACATTACTAAATATTTCTTTCTGGAATTATATTTGATAAATTAAGTTAGATAAGACAGTGGAGCATGTTGTTGGAGCTTAGACTCTAGGTGTGTGAGTGGTCCTGCTTCCTTCCCTCTCAGGCTGGCTGCTCTCCAGTCCTCTGACATGCTGGCCTGCTCAACCTGTACCTCCTCCCAGCTGCCCAGTAAACCCTGCTGTCCTTACCCCCTAAAGCCTTGGCCCAGGCACTGCTGCCACACCCTGACCCACCCAAGAACTGTGGTAAGAGTTGGAAATGCAGCATGGGCAGCAGCCACCCCCTTTCCAAGCTGGCAATCCATGGCACATTCATCAGGCAACTTGGCAGATTGAGACAGTCATGTGCCCATAATTTAAGAACATACTGAATGTGTCCTGGCCCAGAAGTCGTCATATTTTGGGGTGAGGGATGAGGAGGCCTGTTGTCACTGTGGTTTGGAATGATTGGGTTGTGTGTAAAATTTCCTTTCACTGGCTGGGTCACAGTTTCTTGATCCAATGACTAGGGGTAAAGGGAATTCAGAGTGTGCAAACGTCAGTGGGTATGTCAGAGGGTCTGCTCTTACCCTGAAAGTATCCTTGTTCTCAAGGAAATGCATCATTATGTCAGAAATTAAAAACACTATATGACAAATCAAAGGAGAGACTACAAAGAAAAGAAAAAAAGTTTTATATTTTAGTACCTTTAACAGCACTTTTTCCTGGTTTTTGAACAAGAGGTCTCATGTTTTCATTTATCACTGAGCCCCACAAACTATATAGCCAGCCCTGACATCAGTAATACCTTTCTTCTTTACCTTTCTATGTGGCTTTCTAAATATCTGATTTACTCTTCCATTTTTTTCTGCAACTCAACTCTTCCACTGGTATTCTGACTCATAAGGCAAACACATGAGTATACATAAAACAAAACAGACATATGGCTGCTATGAATATGCAAGCTTTTATATTAGCCACCAAGAGATAATTTACTTTTTGAGATAAATTCTCAGAGAAGAGACTAAATTTTCTTTGGTCAATTTCAAGAATGTCTTGCATTCTAATCATATAAATCTTTGGAGTCCCAGAAAAAGTGGGGAGATGAAGTCAACTATATATATAATAGAGTAAAATGCAAATAAATAGGGCCTCAGATTAAGTAGGAATTTTCAGTCTGCATGTAAAAGTAAATTCTATAAAAAATTTATGAAAAACTAGACTAAATAAAAATAAAAATTGTTACCTTTTAAATTATCAGAAAATTAAATTGATCCTAAGCAACTTGGTACACATATGTGAAAACTATACCTAAGGGTAGATGGGTATACTAAATATTATGAAATGTGCAAAAGCAGCATATTATACTATTTCCTAATTTCTCCATTTATCTTAGATTTTTTTTTCTGTTGCAAGAAACAGTGGGTTACCCAAAGATAGTATACAAAATGAGAAGAGAAGATGTAGGGACAAATCTGTTAAATTTAAAATCAGGCAAAATGAAAAAAAATTATTTTTTTCACACTTGGATCAGAGAGAGAATGTCTTAAGCTTAGCAATTTAAATACTACTCATATTGGAAACTCGATTAATGGAATTAAAATTCTTTTTCTCTCTTTCTTCTCTTTGTTACTACATTAGTCTTCCCACACTTCTCAACTTCTCTTTTGATTGCCACATGGCTACAAAAATTCTAAAACTTACATATAAATAATTTAAAATAGTTTTTTTTTAATCCTCACAATTAAAAAAAAAATTGACATCTCTTTTTGTCTTAATCAGTGATTTTTATCAAGGGGCAATTTTGCACCTATGAGGATATTTAACAGTATCTGAACACATTTCTGCTTGTCACAGTTGTGATGATTTGGATAGATCCTTCTGGAATCTAATAAATAGAGACCAGGGATTCTGCTCAATATCCTACAGTGTGCAGAACAGCTCTCGATAACAAGAATTATCTGGCTCAAAATATCAGTAGTGTCAAGGTGGAGAAACCCTGGTCTAAAATGAATGGTGTGTTTATATCTGAAAAAAGAGGAGGAAAGGAATATGCTGATAGATATAAACTTATCAGTAGTTGCTCCTGAAGGTGAGAGCAAGATTAACTCTGATGGCATGAGAAAGAGAGAGATATGTCTGCAAAACATAATGAGTGCAGTTTTGCCAGAAGTGGTAAGTACAAATTCAGTAGACATCTACCACAGTTCTCTTACACTCCACCCTTTGAATATATGTGTGTGTGTGTGTGTGTGTGTGTGTGTGTATTCTACATTTTTATAGTTTAAAATATTTATATTCTGTTCTGTATTAATAATTTACTTAGATCTTTTGGGCTCCAGTTCTACTTTTACATGGAGTCAATGCTTTTCCTATCTTCTCCATTCATCACACTGTACTAATGAAGTTATGCTCAAGTAGTTTGTTCAATGAGAAATCTTGAAGGGAAATACATCTCTGAATTATTCAGGTTTAAAGTAGTATATTAATTATCTATTACTGTACAACAAATCACTCTTAAACTTATTAACTGAAGATATCATGATTGCTCATGAATCTACATATAAAGTGTTTCTGCTTGTTGACCTGGACAAAGTTTCAGCTTTATCTCAGCTTCAAACCCATTCTTCCTCTCCACTGCTCTCTGATGTGAGGGCTGGGGCTACAAAGCACATTCCACTTTGCCCATTTTCTTTTTATTAGGTTCTTCCAAATACTGGAGGGAGTTTTCAAGGCTAGAGGATGTGGAAAGCATTGTTCCCACCTGTTTGCTTCTCATTCTTGAGCGTCCTCGCAGGAACACTCTTCGTCCTGGCAGAAGTGATTTATTCCAACATGTGAAACCAGCTCCTTCTTGCCTCTTTAGATAACCCTGAGGATTCAGCATTAGTTGAACAGTAGATACTTTTCCCAGTTCTGGCTTGTACGGCTGCCTGGCATCTATTCCAAGAATCTAAGAAGTAATAGCTCTAATCTCTTCTGTCAGGGTTGTGCCAGATCTTTGCAATTACTATCTCAGTATTACCTTTTGATTCTATTTTTTTCCAGTAATTATACAAATAATTGTAGTAAATATGCTCTGTTAGAATCACTGGTCTGGCACTGTCTTCTGGGTGGACTCTGATTTGCTATAGTTCCTTTCTATAGTACTGACTGCTATTAAGATTTCTTTCCCACGGTTGTTCCCCTCTCGAAAATCTCAGTTGTAGTGCTTTGGAAAGAAAATTAAGGAAAACAGAAATTCAGGTCTATTTCCCTTCAGGAGACTAAGACTGAACACAGCAGTGTATTAACTATTACAAGAAAAGTCTCCACTAGTGTTAAATTTTGGTTGAGCCAATCTCTTAAAAACTGATTGATAATCAAGTATTCTAGATGCTGTCCCTCTATCATTTCCATGCATCTACATAGTCACTTATATCAGTTGTTGAGACCAGATGCCAAACATCATGTAACTTGGCCTGCAGAAGAAATTAGATAAGCCATTCACCAATTTTTCTATTGCAAGTAATATATTTTTTTTTTACTTTAGAAGGAAACTCCTTATATTTCTAATAATATTTTATTTATGAGATGACTATAAGATGTCTTTATGCAGTCTTGCCAAAGTTTTATCTTAACACTTTCAAAAGTTCACTTTTCTCTGTGTGCTGCACTGTTTTAACCTGAGCTATAGAGTCTCAGGATTTTATCATGTAAGAGGTTAATAAATATTCACAATGGCATTTTAGGACTAATAACAGATTTAGGCAAAGTGAGAACCCACACAAAGGGTAGCACGTTTTAAACAGGTACTGAATGTAGTCTGACATTGCCTCTGTTTTTTACTTCACTACTTCAACTCACTACTTCTAAATTCACTTTCAGCATAGTTTTCTTCTCTGGGAAGTATTCATATTGTATCTAAATTTGGTAGAAAAAATTGAGATCTCAGTTCTCCCTTGAGGTTATAAAAACATGGAACTATAGTGCAGATAGTTTTTGTCTTTTTAATTCATTATTTGTTTTGTTTCGGGAGGTTTGTGGAACTCACGTATACATGCTATGTTAGTTACATTTCCAGTAATAGGATTATTTTCTCTATATTTGAAATTACCCACATTTTTGAGAGAAAAGACTTTATCCTGAATTTTCTCCAAGAAGCGAGTCTATTTTTTGACTAGAGGATATATGAGCAGTATGCTGGTAAATGCTTTACAACAGGCTCTCTAGAGGAAACAGAAAGCCTTGATTTATAATATTTGTTGATTTTCATGGTTTAGTACACCTACCATGGCCAATTTTGACTTCAGTTTTTGACAGCCTGCTGGAATATGATAAGGGTAAAAGTTAATTAAAAGCCCTGAAACCAGACAAAGGAAGTCTTTACCTTAGCAATTTTAACTAAGACAAGAATGCCTAGTTCCTGGGACCCTTAATTGCATCCTATCGTGAAACTTGTGACAATGAGCACATATACTAAGAGCACAACATTCCAGGGTACAGATCACAAGACCATCTGCAAGGCCATATTTAAAACTAGCAAGTTCCCCAGCTACATTTATCTTTGTAACGGCTAACTCCTGCTAGCTTTGTGAAGGACTAACTTCTGTTTTTCTAACTTACTTTGTTCCAGAATGCAGTAGGTGGGGGGAGGCTTTATAAACTGCCTCCCCTAAAAACCCGGGACTGGTCCCTTCTAACCCTGTGTGGTAGATGGTCAGTTGCCGGCCAGCTAATAGAGGCTCATAATTAATCTCAATTGGTTTTGTGGGTTTTGGTCACACCACTACAAGTTCCAACTTCAATTTCAACTGAACTCAGATTTGGGATAAAATCACTCCCTCCAACACAACATTATGAACATAAAATATGCAAATATCCTGTAGTCCAATTTCATTGTGTCCCTTCCATCTATTAATATAATACTTTTCAGGATAGGCAACTGTCCTTATATATGAGAGTAGATAAAAAACTTCAAACTTCTAAATAATATATTCGGTTAAGCCACATTTTTTTGGGGGGGCAGGGTTCGTTGATAAGCTTTATCTTTTCTTTTTTTTTAATGGTGACATTGGTTAATGAAATCCAGTATTTCAGATGTACAATTAAACAGTAAGGAATATGCATACATTGCATTGTGTGTTTACCACCCATAGTTAGATTTCTTTCTGTCATCACATATTTGGCCCTTTTTACTCCATCTACATTTTTTTTTTTTAATTTATTATCATTTATGTCTATAGTACCTGGTCTTCCTAAGGGGTCTCCCAACCAAGTAGTATCCAGGCCTGATGCTGCTTAGCTTCCAAGATCAGACATCAGGCTTGTGCAGGGTAGCATGGCTGTAGACCATGGACTGTGCCTCTACTGGAGCGCTAACCTCGGACCTTCTGTGTGTAAAGCAGATGTGCTAATTGCTAAACTATGGAACCACATACTCTACATTTTTTGATCAGCTACTTTGTTAAAGACACTTTGTTTCAAAGAATGCTTTTAAAAAGGAATACTTTTAAAAAACATCCTTAAACCTACTGAAACAAATTCAATTACTTTGGGTATTTCTAAATGCATTATATGGATACTTAATATCACCAATTGCTCAGAGTCAGATTGTGATTATTGGAAAAAAATTATTTTGATCTGAATCTACCAAATTTGTTTACTTCAAAGGTCCATTATACCATTTATTTATTTTTTTAATTTATTTTCTACTATGTGACTGCTTACTATTAGGTAAGTGATCATACTGCACATATGTGTTATTGAGCAAAAGATGTTTCCGGAGTATGTTCAACATTTGCCACTGATTACTGAGAAGATAAACCAAAAAATTATATATTTTATGTTGTTTCTCAGATTCATTTATTGTTTTTCTAATCAAAATTCTGTTCTGTCCCACCCCTCCCAACAAACTCTCCACCCATTCCCATGGTTTCCCAAATTTTTTGTAAGCATATATTTGATGTGACTATATGTATGTTTTCTTTCATGTATATAGATAGATCTTGAAACAGTTTCATTTTTCCTTTTAAAAGCAGTCAAATTCTTAGTTTTTCAAGACAAGAGGATGTAATTTCTGAATAATATGATGAAAATTTTAAAAGATTATAAAGTATAGAAAAATAGATACATTAAATAGATGTCCTAGAGAAAATAAAAGACATTTTCTACTTTAAATTATGGAAATTATAGGAAATCACTTTCAATTGTTCTATGACTATTGTAGCTTTGTTGTGATCTCAGCTCAATTACAGAGTATAATAGTAGTCTGCCTAAATATTTTAGAAGAAAATTTTAACTTTTTTACAATAGAGACAATTTTAATGTTCATATGATAAGTTGCCCATAACAATATAAAATTACCTGGAATACAGGTAGCAGTATATCATCCTTTTAAAATAAAACATTAAATTTTGTTGGAAAATACTTATACTTCTAAATATAAATAGTATCTAATATGACTGATTGTGTTAATAATGTGTTATAATTTTACTATATTCCAGACACTGATGTGTTAACTTGTGTGCTTGCGTGTGTATGCATACTCATTTAATCCCTGAATTAAGTCCCAAATTAAAGTCTGCTTTCAGATAAAGAAACTGAGGCACAAAGAGATTAAGTCACCAATGGTAAATGATAAAATTGGGATTCATATTTAAGCAGTCTCCCTCTGAGCTTGGATTCTTAAAAGTAGTACTATACTGAACATTTTCCTGTATTAACAAATTGTCAAGCAGAATGCTGACAGTATGGGATGTGAATAAATTAAATGGATTTCAAAAGTGATATATGGAATCTAAGAAACAAAGAATAAACTAATCAAAAACGAACTCACAAATATAGAGGACAATCTGATTACAGCTAGAGGATTGTGTGTTTGGGGGACTGGGAGAATGAGATGAAGAGTTAAAAAAAATACAAATTAATAGTTTATAGATGGTCCCAGGGATTGGGAGTATGGCATATGGAATGCAGTTAGCATTAATGTAATGGCTAGGTGGAGAACCAGAGGAGAGAAAGAGTAATAAGAATCATTTTATAAACTATATAAATGTAGAACCAATGTACCATATACTTGAAACTAATAATAAAATAAAATTTAAAAAAAGTAAAAAAGAAAAATAGGAAAACAAATTTTAGAAGCACAAATTTCAGTTCTTTATTTTTTTTTTCCATTCAGTTCTGTGCATTTGTGCTTATTTGTTGTTTTCTATAAATGTCATTACCAAAGGGTTAAGGCTAAATTTTAATGAAATAAAGAATTTTTTACAAAATAGGAAAAAAAATAAATCTTGTGAAATAATGTATAAATATCGTTTAATTTGCATTTGAATTATAAAATTATCATGCTATTATAATACTTTCTAATAATCTTTGTGTAGCATATATGTTTATTATAATATATAGTATAATATATTAATACAATACAGTTAATATATTTTATATTGTATTATAATATATAATAATGTTAATACTTCTGTATCAATCCATATTCACATTTATTGATTACTATATTAATTATAATAGTTATTACAGTAGTTTTCTACCTAGGTATCTTTGTTACAATCTCCAACTTATATCTGTACAATTCATACTTTTAGTAGCCACCTGACTCTTTTCATACACAAGTTCCTTTGCTTTCTTTCTTCTTCCTTTTTTTTTTTATTGAACAGCACTCTGATTTTCATCTGGAGAACATCTTTCCTCTGTTTCATGTAATTGAAGTGCTGAGGACTTCAACCTGAACTTGCCCAAATGGAACATCGCATATCCTGGCCAAGATGTTTCCTTACTATATACATTGTAGCAGGACACATCTTCAGCTGCTTGGATATTAATGTGTTAACAAATAGAAAAATATAACAATGTATAACAAAGTTGGGTCCAACCAAAAAAATATGAACAGCACACAAAAGTAAACACAGCAAAGATGGGCCTGAAAATCCTATTTCATTCATAACTAAAGCCAGATATATGCATATACATTTTACTTATTTAAGCCACAAATATGTCTTCACCTAATAAATATTAATGTATTTTAATAATTAAATTTATAATTACATAAATACATATTGCAATTGTTCTTATAAACTGCATAAGCTAGAGCTGGTTTTATTATTTGTCACAGGTAAGAAAACTTAAATAATGCAATACATTTCAATACTAATAAAATACTAATTTTCTATGAATCCAATGATCTAATCATCATTTTAACTTCACTTTGCTGAAGTTTCAAGCATTTCTTATTTTTAAATGTGTCCTCACATTCTCTCTCTTTCTCTCTCTCTGTTTTCTTTATTTCTTTAATTATACAAGAGATATTTTAATATTTGGTAAATTAGAAAACACACAAATGATAAACTATATTATCCTAATCTCACAATTCCTAAAGCTTTACTTCATATAAGTCGAGATTTTTTATTTTATGCAATACCTTTTTTTTTCAAAAATGGATATACATTACAAATAAATATGTTATAATTTGCATAGTGTTTATTTGATTAATGCCATAAATATCATTCTATGTCAATAAATACACACCTCAAATATTGTTTAATGGTTATATAGCATGCCTTCATTTAGATAAAATAGTTCATTTACCAATTTCCTTGTGTCACATATCTAGGAATTCACTACTGTAAACAATACTACATTAAACATTGATATTTAAAAATATGTTTGTTTGCTTCTTACATTTTTTTCCAAAAATAAAGTTTTAGAAGTTGAATTACTAAGTGAAAATTTATACCCAATTTCAGAGTCCTTTTTCTATTTTGGGTCTATGTTCCTCATAAGGTTGTCCTAAATCATGTTGATATTCAACAATATGGAGTTATAGCTTATTATTGTTTATGAAATTTGGTAAGAGACCTTTCATGTTTATAAGGTGTTTCATCATATATTTTTAATTTTATTTCTTTTAGGCATATATTTATTCATAACAAATATACATATAAGAACATACATATACATACTTTTATATATATATACACAAACAGATTATAAATATCTTCAATATTAAAAATATAAAATAATGTATTCATATTTTTATTAAAAACTTAAGTATTTTGATTTTGATGTCTGCTTAATTTATTTTTAACTTATTTTTATTTAAAATACAAATTATTTGTGTAATTTATTTTTTCTAAATTACCGATTTTTTAAAAAATTTAACTTTATATACACATATAAATTCCAGGATTAAAAAACTATTTTCCATTAATACTCATTTTTCATAGTGTTGCTTTACTTACTATGACATTATAATTTCAATATTTTGAAAAAAGTATTTTATAATTATGTTTTGATTTCTTTTTTCCTGTCTATTTTCTCACGTTTGTGTTCAAAAGCTATTTCAATGTAAAATTTATTTTACTAGAAGTATAAAGCTATATAAAATGCTTTGTGGGTATAGCAATTTTTCTTATATATTCTATAAGTACAAAAAATCCTATTGATAGATTTTCTTACTGTGAACTCTCCTTGCCTTCCAATAATTAGCTCTACTTGGTCATTATTTATTATTATGTAATATAATTATGACTAGAATAAGGTTTCAGAATTTTTAATTTAAATCTCTTTTATGTTAAACTTACTAGCTAGAATTCAATGTTTGTTTAAAGTTTCTTATTCTCCAAAAGTTTCATTTTACACAAAATGAAATGCACAAATCTAGGTGAAAGATTCACTTATTCTATATGCATATGTGCAAAAGAGTTTACTTAAACTTATAAATAATATTGATAATCTTATATCATGCCAGTTGTACCAAAAAAGTAGAAAGCACAACTATAAATATTAGAAAAAGCTATATTACTAGTGATATTATAGACATTAACGGATTATAAGTAATTATTATGAACAGCCTTATTGTAATACATTCAAAAACTTAGAAGAAATGAACATATTCTTTGAAAGACACAAATTACCCAAAACCAAAACCAAAACCAAAACCAAACAACTTTTATATTTGATATTTGCTTCATTGTAAAATCTCAGCAATAAAAAAATTGTTGGACAAATTGATAATACTTTTTACTGAAGAGTTAATTTTAAATCTGAGCAGATGTTAGAAAACTATAATAGATAGTACAATAGTTGAAAGATAATAAAATTTGAGCTATTTCTACCTTTTGGCCTGAAATAACAAGTGAATGGATAAGTTAATAGAAGCTTGATTGAGAGAGCATTGTAGAGAAATCTACAAGGAAAAGGAAACTGAGAGAACCCTGAAGGAGGAAAATTGAGGAAAAATACTCTAAATAATTTCTTATTTCCCATTGTGTTCTTGGCATGGTTCCCCAAAGATGCAACATAAACATAAGCCAGAGCAAAGAAACCCATTAATTTAGTGAAACTCATTAATTTGCCTTCTGAGGAACAAAGCATGGAGTTTGTTGAAGGTCAAGTATGGTTGCAATTACTAACACACTGGTCAAAGATACATATAGGGATAATTGTTTATACACTGTAATTAGTAAAGAGCAATAAAAATTTACACCAAAACTCTATATCTTTTCTCTTTCACTTCATTCAATTCCTTTTAAAAACTATTAAAGGGGAATAAAAGGCAGGCTAGCTGAATTCTCTGGTAAAACCATCATATAATAAAGTTAATAACTACATAGATTTTGAGATAGATTTAAGCATCATGTCCATATATTATTTACTTATTATTTTCAAGAAAGTTGGCTATTGGACAAATTAAGTTCTGTTTTACTTTTAACCCCAAGTTAATTTTATTTTTAATATTTATAATTCCAATGATCTTGTCAATTATTTCCTTGCATGTCATCTTTAGTGATAACAGAAACATAATTCAAAGAGAAAATAACAGAAATATTAAATATTTATAGACATTAGTTGTAGTAGAATAATATATCAAAGTCTCATAACTTTTCTAAGTTTTATAGAAAAATATACATATGTGAATTTCTGACAACATAATCATTGCTGAGAAAAAAATAAGATAAATTTATTTATTTATTTTTTAAATTTCAAACCATATCTAATAATTGATATTCATTACAACCTATTGAAGTTTGGCATATGTTTTTATTAAACTATTTAATTTTCAATGTTCTTTTTTCAAATCTTATATTTTTTTAAAAAGAAAAATTTAATGTTTAAAATCATTGGTTTCAATAAATAATAGACTTAAGTTTAATATAATACAGTTAGTTATATAATTCAGTTTTGAATATAAATTTATTGAGGTGACAGTGTTTAATAAGATTATACAGGTAGAAAGTATACAAATTCTATAATACATCTTCTATATATTACATTGTATGTTCACCACCCAAAGTCAAATCTCCTTTCCTCACCATACATTTGACTCTCTTTACCCTTATCTACTTCTCCTGTCCATCCCCACCTTTCCCTCTGGTAACCACTAAACTGTTGTCTATGAGTTTTTGTTGTTTGTCTTGCTCGTTTGCTGCTTTCAGCTTTATATCCTACATATGAATGAAATCATATGGTTACCAACTTCTGTCTGACTTATTTTACTTAGCACAACTATCTCAAAATCCAGGCATATTTTCTCTAATGGCAGTATTTCACCTTTTCCTATGGCTGAATGTTTCATGGTGTGTATGTATGTATGTATGTATGTATGTATATATACATAGATGTACATACATACATACATACACATACACATACACACATATACATATACATTACATATGCATATACATATGCATATACATATAATATATATATATAGTTTACTACATCTTCTTTATATAATCATCTATCAAATGGCACTTTGGTTTGAGGTGTTTTGATGTTAAAAACTAAGTAATTTTGTGTGAGTATTCTAATAGCTGAAAAAGAACTCTAGAATAACATAGAAGTTCTTATTCCATTTGGGATGTGGAAAGAAATAAAAGCATCTCTATGAACTAAACAAGAAAAAGTAGGACAAATTAAAAAATCAAAACTGCTTTTGAACCCATCAGATAACTGAGATCTCAGGGTGACTCAGTAGCCTGAGATACAAAAAAAATATGGACCCTGTCCCAAAAAAGCCAGAAAGTGAGCACTGGTTGCCTATGGAAGAACAAGAGAGGAAGAGAAGCCAGAGAAAGAACAAGTGAGTATAGAAGAATTCAGCAAAGTGTTGTAATTAATCACTAAATGCCATGCATGAGTTAGCATGAGAAGAACCCCTAGGAGTTGTGCACACTAAGTTTCCACTCACTCACATATCTCTGCAGACCTTCCCTAACTGAAATGAGAAAGACTGTGGGGTAAGATGACCTCTCTCTCTTAGAGGCAAAGGCTTAGAGGAGGAGCTTTTCCTAGGGCAAGAACAGGAAGCTGAACACAGAAACGTGCCTTCCTGAACAAAAATGAAAGAGCTATTGAGGAAAGGTGGAAGGGTAAAAGATATAATTCTCTTTTGCTCAGGAAAGGCAAGAGATTTGCACCTCCTAGATCCACCAGAATAGAAGGCAGAATTTGCCCACAAGGGTGTCTACCTCAGGGAAGAGGGACAAGGATTACTGAGCAAGCTTCAAAAGCTGGGAATTTAGGGCCTGCCAAAAACTTACACTAAGACAACGGATAAAGAAACACATTTGACTAAGAAGGCCTTACCATTCCCTTCAGTTTGACTTTATACAAGCTTCTTCCTGTCTCTAGGTTTCTAATCTTCCTTTTCTTAGAAAATTTACTTTAGAAATCTTGTAATTATAAATTACTTCATAGATATTATGATATGTAAACATTTTTTGAAGGCTTCTTACCAGTTTCAAGACCTGAGAATGTGTTTCTCAATGAACTGAGAACCATCCTTTTGAAATGCAATTATCAAGGAAAATTGTATCCCAATCTCCTAGTTTCTGTGGAGAAGATAGGATCCTGACTTGGGTTAGGATTTCTTGCTCCAAGTTGTAAAACTTCTTTCTGCCACAAAGATGGAATGATGTTTACTTTCCCTTAAAGTCAGTTTGTAAGCACAGATGACCTATGATCTCCCCATCCTCTCTCTTAACTCTTGCATTCTTTTTTCCAGTGGAGTTGAGTTCAATTTTCTGGTCTCTCTCTCCCATTGGAATAGCCTTGAATAAAGTTTTCCTTACCTGTAACTTTGTCATATAATTTTATATAACTGTGTCATATAATTTTTACTAGTTCCTATCCACATGGAAAATAGATTCTACAAGAGAGGACAAAGACAGAGTATATCTTAAAATATTGAAACATTTTTAATGACACATATTGAGGAAAACAATAACATTTACTACAATCTTCTATTTGGAAAATGGGAATGATAAATATGTGATCTGTTTCAAGCTATAAATGGAACATAAATTGTGAAACTAATTGACACAATTATTCAATAGTTCCTTAGTTTATGTGTGTGTGTGTGTGTGTACACACACATACATATGCCATTGGAAATGCTATAAGAATATTACTAAGAAATTTACATAACTTGCTCACTTTATTTCCCTGACTTTAAGATAAGATCCAACTTAAAACCAAACTCTGACTTCAAATGTAGACTAATTATAGTATTATCCTTTAGCTGATTTTTCATATCGCTTTCATTTAAAGAGAAGATTGGCAGATCAAATAAGTGTCATTACTTTTATATTCTTGATTTTATGAATATTTAAATATTTATGTATTTTAAGTTCTCTTGTATGGAAATACAAAAGACTATCTATGGAAATCTTTCCTGACAAAACCTAAATTTCCAGGAATTATTCTCCAGCCCTACAAATTTTCTCCAATTCTATTAACACAAAATCCTGAAAGTAAATGTAGACTGATTTTAAAAAAAATGTTACTGAAGCCACCAACTAAATCCAGATGTACAAAAGGACAAGGTATAATGAAATTATGCGAATTTTGTAGGTCATAATAATTTCGGTGTATGGGCACAGAATTACAAGTGTTCAAAAATTCCCCAAATGATCTTTTTTTCTTTACAAATATGTTGAATTTTACCTATTTATTCTACTTTTAAAACTTATTCCCCCTGCTATAATTATGGCAATTTTTAATGATATTTTCTTGAGTAGATTTTTATTACACTCACATAAACGAACATCTAATAAAGTGAAATGAGACAATAAAGAGTATAATATGTGCGCATATTTCCTATTTATTTTTTCCTACATAGTTTAAGCGTGTTATACAAACCATTACTGAAATGCATAGAAATTCATTAGGGACAATTTACCATGCCATTATTATTACTGTTTATTAGTGGTTTCCTTGAACATAATGTAGAGTACAGTAGAGTAATAGCTTTTAAACGAATAAGTAAAATTCCCAAGTGAATTTCAATATTTTCAGCAAATATTTCAAACTCTTTTGCTTTTCTCAATCAATTGGATTTTTTGATTCATGCTTTAAATATGTGACATTAACATTTGGTTTAACAGAAGTAAATAATGAAATAGAGTAGATTTGTTTTTCTTCTAACATGTAGCCTGCTTTATTCATGGTAATAAAATCAAACAGTTACCTGCTGACAACTAAGACCATTAACATCATGGGTGTATGGATACCTAAACTTTATGCTTCCATTTTTGCCTGCCCCACATATCCCACCAATCTATTCTCTATACTGTTACTGGAGTGATGTTTCAGAGACACAGTCTGAATATTTCACTTTATGATTATAAAGTTGAATCCTCATCACAAATAGGATAAAATCTTGACTTGTTTGGTTTGTGTACAGATGCCTTTAGGATGTGTTTGTTTCTACTTATCTTTCCTTCCTAATACAGGAGGTTTGCTGTGGGATTACATAAATTAAAAGGCTGGAACATAATGAGTGATATATACATGTGTAGTTCCTTTCATTGTAGACTTGAACCAATCTACAACCTAGGGGTGGGTTTTGGAGGAATAGTTGGAAAACAGCAGAAACATTGAGGCTAAGCTAAAATATTCAGATGGGGTCTATTCTTTTGGCCCTATAGCCTTCATCATTATCATTCCATATTGCTTCCTCAACCTCTTCTCCAAAGCATATCCACCTACATGCACATTTTCTTCTTCAGAGTCACTTTGCACATTTTGAGCAGTAATACAAATATAATCATGTTCTTTCATGAAATTTCTTCCACTCAAAACACTCCTTAGTTTCTGGATTCCTTTGTAAATCTATTCACCCTTCAAAATTTTTCTCTTATTTCATCACACTTCTGAAGCTTCCTTTTACATCTCTATAAATGTCTAGGATCACTCTGCCATGTACATTGAACCTTATTCAGTCATTTATTTTTCATGTCACCCCACTGACTTACTTGGTTTACCTTTCCTATTACTCTATGAATAACTTGAGGGTGGAATCATGTTTTTATTTATATTTTTTATTTAGCACTTAATGTAGTGTTTAGCAAATATTAAGCACACAAAGTTACCATCTGAAGCTGAATCTGGACAAATGTGTGTATAATATTAGGACTGTGTTAAGAAACACATACATGGCAGTAAATGGGCAATTTGAATTTAAAAACTGAGTGGATGGAAGAAGCAATGCTGATGAGCTTTTACAATCTTAACACATTTGCAATTAAACTAAATAGAACGAAAAGATAAAGAACATTTAATTTTCAATAATGTAGGTTTTTTTGAATTAAAAAATTAGATAATTTAGCCCATACATTCAGTTGATCAAATTTTATTTTTCTTAATTGCAATTAATACATTTATATTGAGATATCTCAGTATTTAAATTAACCTGAATAGATGAACAGAAATAAATACTTTTATATATTTATTAATCACTGATTCTTCATATAGCTTCTAACCTCTAATACTTTCTTCTGTTCTGAAGTTATCTATTTCTCTTAATTCAATTCTGTTTTCTTTTTAATTTGTACTAATGCTTTGTATTGTTCTAATAGCAATCCATTATATGTTACATACTATAAAAATATTTTTTTTAACATTTTTTATGTCTTTTTCACAGAGAATATTATTACTCTTCAGTCTTATTCACCAAATAAATTCACCAAACAAATTTATTATTTCACTTTGGCTTTCTGGTGTTATTTTTTTAATAAGAAAGGAGGATTGGTCGATGATACAAAGGTGTGTCCTTCAGTAGACATATTTTTATTTTAAATTAATACATTGCAATGCTGAGCTATATAAAAGTATCCCGAACTTGGCTATTGTGTTCATTCATCTTTGACAGAAGGAGCAACTCTTATTGGGCAGGAAAATCACAGATCTAAATCTAAAACTTAGAAGTGTACTGAATGAACCAAGGTAAACTTTCTAAGGTAAACACCACCTTGTGAAATCTCTTAAAGAATGACCATATGCCTCTCCTTTGGCAACAGCCCACTGCTTACATTGTGCATCATGTTCTTTTAAACTTTTTATAGTTACTAATATGTTTAAACAGGTACTCAGTGAATATTTACTAAATAAATTGTATTTGAATATGTTACTAAAATGGAAATACCTGTTGAATAAATTTCTTTTCTAATTCGTGCAAAAAAAGTTAAGAAATTATTTTATATTTTTATTCATTCTTTTATTCATCTTTTATGATCATTATGTCTGGTTTAAAATACAATATAAATTTTCTTATCAAATAATGATAACCAGGAATGGCTAGATACCTAGTAACAAATATTAAATAACAAGATAGCAGTAAAAATTAGAACTAGATTAATAAGATTCATATAATTGTAAGATTGATCTCTGAACTTTTAGAAACCACAGCAGGAAAAATACTAAATTATAAGATTGGTTTGCTACATTACAGCCTTTCTTGGTATATTTTGGAGATAGTTTAATTGGCAAGAGCTCCAATTTAAGTATCAGAAAACTAGGGACAGTACATTAATTCTAATATTCCTAAACTATAAAATTCAACTCACCTTCATTTAGATTCAATATTTTCATCTTAAGAGGATAAATATTTATACTTACAAAGTTGCCATGAGTATCAAATGAGTCAATATACCAAAAGGTGCTTTAGAGTCATAAGCAATTCCATTAGTTCTGTTAGAAATGTTTAGTCATAGAGCTTTAGACCAGAAACTTGCAATCAACTTGATATTAATCACCTTTGTTTTATATTGTAGGAAACAGAGTTTTGCAAACATTATTTCAAGTAATATTTTGGTTTATTTTATTTACCTCACACCCCCACAAAATTATAATTGTGTACTTAAATGAACCTTTGCATATAAAAAATAATAAAATCATATAAATCAAATTCAGATTTATTAAATTGCTTTCCATATTTCAGTTATTTTTTACTTCTTTTCATTATATCAGCAATCAAACAAAACCAGACCAATATGTACAACAATTTATTTCTAAATTTAAAATATGTGTAAATGTGAAACAGGTGACATATTAGTTCCCAAACTGAAAATGCAGAATGTTGATCAAAATAACCAGAGATCAGATTTTAAATGTTTGCTTCATAATTTAGAGAAAGAGTTCATTTTAGGGCTATAAAATAACTGAAATAGCTGAATGTTTTGCTTTATTTCAGTTTTTTGTTTTGTTTTGCTTTTATAATAGAATTTTCTTGCTATCTCCATTGCACACCTCCCATTTCAACCTTAATAATTAGGCTTTCTTGCTCATCACTCTAGCAAGCTGCTATCTGGGTGATTTACAATGAGTTTGTAAGTGATTAATCAGTTTGCATCTTCTCTGTCTTCACTTGCGATTTCTCTACAGCATTTGTCAGTACAGTCCTTGTCCTTCGTGACATTTTCTTCTGTAGGTATCTGTGATGTTATACTTTTACATTCTTTATACTCAAAAATAAGAAAAATAAAACAAGCTCATTATTTTTATTTCCAACCTCTTCATTTTTTTTTTTTAAATGGAATCACATTTTAGGTAAGATGATATTAAGGTACTGAAGACATCATGTACTCTTCATTTTACCCCATTTGATCCATTTTTAATGAGACAGATTAAGATTTTAAGATTTTAAAATCTTTTGCTTTTCTACTTAATGTCCTCCAACCCCAGTTGAAAAACACTGACCAAAATTTCTTTTTCGAGGCTTTCAAAGCTCTATTTTGTGTTGCTTCTCTTTCTTTTACCACTCCATCTCTTGCTACTCAAGCTTCAAAAATAGAAAGCATTCTTTGGTATTTCCTCCTCAGTATGCCTTTGCAATAATTGTATCCTCTATCTGAAATGCTATCCTTTTATTGTTGTATAACTGGTTGCTTCTTTCCTATCACATTCCATCTTCAATGTCAAATATGAAATTTCTGATCATATCATTTTCATTCTCAACAGTCTGCACTGACTCTCCATTTCTCAAAGAATGAGGTTCATTCATGGCCTTCCATGATTAGATCTGTGTTGCCTATCCTATGCAGTGCTGCTTATAACCTCCCAGTTCTCATCTTTCCAGAAACTCCTCTTTCCTGAAAGCAAGCTCTTGCATTTACTTCTTATTGTTTTCTTGAACATATCTTGTATATTTTTGTTAACTATGATTTTTACATTTTATCTGTTAAACTCAGACCATTTTCAAAATCTTACCAACTAAAGTCATACATTTGCTGGTGAAGCTCAGTTCGTTTCACTTAAAAAAAAAAAGACATTATTTGTTCCTTTGAGTAAAATTAATGTCTCTCCTCTGTGAAGCATATAAGAAACACATTTCCACAACTGCAAAGTAAATGTGTTACATTATTTGCTCACTTACATATCCCTACCCAAGACTGCCAGCTTTGTTAGGGCAGGAGTAAACTCCTAGTACACATTTTTAACCCCTTACTTCATCTAACACAATACATTGCACAAAACGGTACTCAATAAATAGAAATTTAAAAAATATTTGCATGTTTTAAATTTCATAAATTTAAAAATTTTAAATGTTTCTAGCATCACTTAGCATTTTGATTTCTTAGTTTCAGGAATGATTTCATAAAGTATACATTCAAAATTGCCAAACAGAGTGCAATTACTTAAAATTATATCTGCCTTTAAACTTCAAAGTTAAAATTGAATATTAAAGGGAATTCGTTTTATTATTTTACATATGGATTTTCATTCCTGTTTATTATTATTTTATACTTATTTTAGATTTTAACTGACATTTTCAGTTTCTTTAAAATTTTTATGTCAGTTATTTAGTTTGTTTATTTTCATTATTCTCCTTAGGACATAAAGTTGATTGAACTTGCCTATCTAAGTTCTTTACACTTCAATTAATTTCAGCCGTCTTTTGAAATTATTTCTATCATTATTAGCTCCCCCAAAAAACCCCACCAATTCATCAGTAATTCAACATTTATTATCCTAAGAATGTATTCTTATTTCTTACTTTAGGTTCCATAAAATTTAATTCTAAAAATGAGTAAAGTAAAAGTGTACTTTTTATTTAAAAAATTAAAATACCAAATTATACACACATTCATTTTTTGGGTCTGATAATGAACACTTTGAAAGAATTTATTATAAATGCTTAAATACAATACTTATTTTAATTAAATTTTTAAATGAAGTAATGCAAATTATATGACCTCAAATAAAAATGCAGATTATGCTTGCCAGTAATTCTGACAAAGCTTTACATAAAAATTCAGATCCCAGTGAACAAAATACATTTCTTTTTTTCTTAAAAATATAGTCAATTTTCCTGTTAATTCTAGAATTACAGGAATTTTTCTGTTAACTCTAGAATTTAGAAGACAATTTAGTTGGTTGCTCTTAAGGATATGTCATGCCTTAAATAAAATTTAATGGTTTTACATTTTGAGAACTACAAAGAATTCGGCATCTAATGTCCTTGTCTCATCACTCTGAAAAATGTTACCTGAAGTCATATCTTTAACCAGTCCAGTAAAATATGACAAAGAAGGTAACATTTAATGGTTCCTTTTACAACACAGATTATTATATCTATTTTATTTTTTTATAATTTTATATAACAAATGTGCTCCATAAAAGTATTGAGCAAATGATGACATTTAGAAATGTACATTCCAGAAATGTACATACTCTGAAGTCTTTAAAGTAGTGCTTTCTTTAAAAATTATAAAATAAAAATGTTAGTAAAAGAGATAGTTCCTTCAGCTTGTCATGAAGGTTTTTTTTTTTTTTTTTGCTCCCATGCAACTGTCTTTACACTTAATTCCTAGTTAACACATTTGAAAATTTTTCAGTTGAAAAATGTAGACTATAAAACTAAGTCTTTTTTATTTGCTGTCCCTGAATAGTACAACATATGGTAGAAAAAGGACTTTTATTTTTGAATACTAAGTACTGTTAATAGAATGTATTCAAAAGGCAAAGCATAATAAAAATAAACTTTAGATTTTTGTTCAACTAGACATAACAAAATAAGTACTCCTGCTAAGTACTGAGCCAAGTACTAGGATAATTAGTTTTTATTAACAGCTAAGATAGGGATAATATGAACTATTAACTCCTACATAATTCTGCTACTCTCCTCCTTCAAACCAATATACATATATGCATACATTTTTACACATTGCATACATTTTTATAGACACACAATTGAAAAATATAAAATTTTAAAACACTGGAAAACATTATGCAGAAGAGTTTTCTAAATTGTCTAAATAGTGACCTTTCTCATGCTATCTAATACAAAATCTCAGAAGAAATGAAGATTTATGGCCAAATTAATAATTCATTGTTAACCTAGTTTAGGAAACCATATAACAGTCAAGAATTATATGCTATAGCTGTTTTTCTGTTCATGTGAATATTTATATGCTATGTTTCTTATTAGATATGCAGAATGCTAAAGTGATGTTTCAATAGAACTTAATCTGGCCAAAAGAAATTTATATTTTATTTAAAAGGCAGACTTTTAAAAAATTTACATTATTTACCCAAAGTCTTTTTTTTCTCAGCTTTGTTTCTTAATTTAATATTGAGATATTTATAATAAGAAAAAAATATATAAGTTCTATGTATTTTTTAGAATATTAGCTGTTTTCTTATGAGATTTTTTAACCAATTTATTTCTAGATCATTTTCCTTTTTACACATGCTCCTGAGGTACTGTATATGTAGTAAGCAGAGTATCTGCTAATGTGGTATAAGCACAAAAACACACATATATAAACATATATATAGAATGTTTTTGGTCCTCATTCTGTAAACACTGCCAGCACAATACCAATGAACAAGAAAATCTTCATTCACTGAGCTGAAAAGAGTTAGAAAAATTATCCATATAATTATCTAAGTTAAAATTATTTTAATATAAAATGATTAATATTGTATTACTTCCTCTGAAAATTTCCAAAATCCCACAACTTTGACTTAATGTTGACAAGCAATTATATTAATATTTTAATCTATACAGTTAAAAATTAGGGACTTCTAGGAAAAGAATTTACAAATTTAAAATATCTTCCTATTTAACACGTAATTTTTAGACACTACTAGGAGTTACATTTGAAATGGAGAACAAGGTAGATGTGGTCTTTCCCGCTGGGCACTTACACATACTCACCGACCTACATACACACACACACACAACTGGAAAAGATGTCAGAGGCAGAACATAATTAATAAAGACCCTGAATAGTGCAAGGGCAGGATAGGGAGATGATCATACCTGCTCCCCAGATTTTCTTCCATATAGCAGATTGAACTGAGCCAAGGATATGAGCAGACATTGAGAAAAACTGTGATAAGAGAGAGCAAATGAGAAAAAAAAAAACCAGGTCAAGGAATGATAAGCGCTACTCATTGACATGGAACCTGTGGCCTATGAATGGAATGCAGGAGAGAAAGGAAACATTAAGAGTTCTTGCATCATTCAACATAAAATGACAGACTTATTTGCTGTTATCTGTTCCTCTTGCCTCATATTTTGTCTTAATGTTATATGCACAGCTGTTGTTTCTGGCCCAAGAGACTTTATATACAGCCAATTAGTCGATGGTTTTAAGGAGATTTTTTTCATACTGGTCATTTGTCAAGCTTTTAAAGTAATAAGTTTAGTTAGAAACACATGTTTTTATTCCTAGTGGAATAATTTCTCAGGTAAATTAATATTGTATTGCAAAGAGCTATAATATAACATTTAATATTAAAAATCTTTAGAACATTTGAAAATCATTACCCTCCTATTTCCTAAATTATGTATTTTATTCCTTATGTAACATTTTGCCTAGAATTTTAAAAATAAATAGCAGAGGAGAATTTTATTTTAGCAAACTATTTCAAGTTGTGTTATACTAACACAGACCATATTTAATAGAAATAATTGCTTATATTATTGGGGTTTTAGTTTAGTTATTAAATATTTCCTGTAGCTTTCAAGAAATACTAGAAAATCATAATCAGAGGAAGGAACTTTGTAAAGAAGAATTTGGGGTCTAGAAAAGTTTACCATTGCAAGGAAGAAAATTTTCTCACATGGTTCTTGTGTTTCCTAGCTTTCCCAACATACCTCCTCCCAACCATATTCACACTGCATGCTGATTTTTATTCATTTCAGATATACACACATAATAACAATTATAGAAAATATTAGGAAAGGTATATTAGTTTAAGCTAACTCATAATAATATAAATTTAATTTTTATCTAGATTTTATCATTCATAAGCTCTTTGAATTTACACAAGTTTTTTGATTATATTTTTTGTTTTATTTTATCCAACATTAAAGAAAGATTCATAAAACTTATCTTAAAGTAAGGTTGATAATTAAAGGTAATAACTTAATGATCTCGAGTATACAACAAACCTTAGCTCCTGCTTCACACATAGTGAATTAATTATCTAGAAATAATAATATTAACTATTTTATTACTACTATGGTTTTTCTAGTAACAACTAATTTAAGTTAAAAATAAATATTGAAGAAACAATATGTTAAGTAAAAACGGGTAGTATCTTTTTTGAAAATTGAATCTTCATGATGTGTATAAGACAGTAAATAAGTACATTATTTGATTATACCTGAAAACTGAGAAATTGATTATATTGTTAGGAAAACACTGATTTTTTATCACGTGGATACTAAAGGTAAAGGTAAAGATTGTTTTTAAGCCCCATTAAGAAAAAACAAAACAGTTGGCAATACCTAAAAATCCATCTGACAAATCTTAACTTCATTAGTGCCTAAATATCTGAGACTGGAAGTAAAAAGACTATATTTCAACTTTGACAATAATTTGTTAGTTATTTCATTATGTGGTTGTAAAATGACTACATATGTATGTCTGTATACATTATGGTATTTTCGGTAATGTACTTGACTGTTCATAACAGCACCGCCACCAATTCCTTGTAAAGCTGGTAGCAGTGCTTTCTGGAATCCCCTTTCATACCTGGTTATGGATTAGAGTTTGCCAACAAGGGGCAAATTGTGTAAGATATGGGAAGCAGAAGTGACAAAGAAGCCATTTGGCTTAAAAGTTCATGGCAGCCAGATGTGAGAGCAGAGTTCAGAACTCTTCAAAAACTCCCCTTCCTGATGGTGATAGATAAAGACAGGAACACTTCAGGCTACTTCTTCATCAGTTCCAGCTTTTACACTGTTCCCTGTTCTTCTGGCTGAGTTCTCAATGATTTGATATGGCCTTTCAGACCCTCACTGTTGCAAACTCCTCTCGCATTCTTATAAGCCAAATTCCTATGTTAAATGCCTTATTCTTTTTAATTCTAGTAGGGGCTCAATTTCCCTGGAAAAGCCAAACATACATTTTCTTAACATGTGATGCATTTACCTGTGATTATTTTATTAACATTTAATGATAATCCTGTATGATAGGAATTTAAGGCTGCCTTCATCATGTAAATAGTTCCATATGCCATTTGAATAATGAACAGACCCAACAAGATTTACTGTATGTTCCCTAAAGAAATATTTCATTTAATTATTTGAGTTATATTAACCTGAATTTATATTATGAAGCTTTATAGATACAGAAAATACATTTAAAATATGTTTTGGTAAATTATCGAAGTTAACACCATCAGTAATCATCAGTCATTTAGGATATCTTCTACTGTCATCTTCAAATAAAAATAGCATCAATAAAAAGAGGGTCATATGGTTCAGGCACTACTGGATACACTCATCTCTATCTCTACAATTACTCCTAATGTCATTTATCTCTCACTTAACAACTAATTATCTTCCTGTAGATCTTGCTACTGAGTGAAAAGCTTTTATATAAAAAACGTTTCTCTATTACTTTCTCTAAATTACGATGTGTCCTATTCCAATCCAAGGTATCAAGCCAATTTTCAAAGACTATGCATTTGATCACTTGAAACATAATATATTAGAGTATATAAGTAATAAAAAATTATATATAACATCACATAGACAATAAAAGTTACTAAAGTTAATAAAATCATTTTGTATATTAATATAAAACAATGAAGGCTTATTTTTTTCCAGTAAATGAGAGAGGTCAGAGATGATGATGCTTGGTAGAGGACACATACAGAGAGAAATTTGTTGAAAGGTGATAGAGAATCCACTTTTAGGCAGGCTTTGGGGTTGTTTGTGATCTTGCATTCAAATTGCACTTAATTATAGAAAAGCAAAACAGCCTTAGAAATAACAGAAATACCATATGTACACAGCAGACTGAGGAGTCATAGAAGATCCTATACGTTTTACCCTTTTCACCGGGTATGTTTGCAAAGCAAAGTGACTCGGATTTGTCCCGACATGGAGGGCAAATACACTTTGTTCTGTGAGATATTTTCTAACTTGAACCTGGCATCATGTAAATTGGTAAGTATGTCATTACCTGAAATCATAATGCAAAAATGTCACTCTTTAAAGCATTTTTAAAATCCTTTTGTTTTTTTCTGCTGAGCCTGAAATTGCTATCAGAAACCATCTAGCTCTTGATCAGCTTTGGCGTCTCTACTCATAGTGGTTATTGAAAGTTTGAGGAGAGATGCAGAAGATTGTTGATAGTTATATTTTCCCTAGATCAGCTCTTTTCTTTCATTGAATATGCTTTCAAATAGATTAGCAAAAGATAGAAAGTCATGGGGGAAGGGGATGTTAGCCTCCAAATGTAAAAAATAGAATTCTGCCTCATTTTGCAAACTGGTCTTTTTCTTAAACAAAGATAAATCAATGCAGGTAAAGTTATTTTCCCAATTAGAAACCCTTTCAGTATTAGGCCATTTTTAATTATTTAAAGACAACTATAGTCTATGAAAGATTCAATATCTGTTCTTTCATTTTGGCTGGTTTACTCTTAGGATCATGCTGTTCTTCTCAGTTTTCTTCTAAAAGGTTGTTATACTTGGAATGCTTTTGTTCAGCGGAATCAAAATGTAAATAACTTAGAAGAAAACCTGTTGGCACTGGCCATGCTTCTCATTTGCTTCCAGTAGAAAATATCTTTCCCTACATTATTGAATGTTGAAATTTATTCTTTGGTGCTACAACAGACAAATAATGATTTTCATGTGTTTGATAAATATCCAGTTTCCTAGTAGTTTTATAGTCATAATCTAATTAATCTGAAAGAGATACAATTTCAAACTGAAACACAAAGCTTACTTAACTTTTTAAATAGATCATTTCTACCTCCCATTTACTGATTCACAGTTCTCTTAAAATCACTTCAACTTAGACTATAAAAATTGAGTTTACACCCAAAAATTTGCAGAACCTATTTTCTACATGCAAATTTTTACAGAATTTATTTTTTTATTACTCCTTAAATGAAACAAAACTTATGTGAGAACTGCTGTTTTTCTGCTTTGTCTCAGGTTGCTATATTTTCTTCTTATTAGTATATGACAGGAGTTTTTTCAGTAGCAAATATATACATGTTCAGAGTAAGCATAACTAAGCACATAAACTTTTGTATTTATTTTATATTTTCACTTAATCTTCCAAAGTCATGAGGGCCCCATCTATGTACCCCATTTGAGACAAAGTCACCTTCCCATTTAAATGACTTAACTAAATCTAAAAGAGAAGTTTATGAATGCAAGCCAGATGACAGAATTTTTCAGAGATAATAGGACATTTTTGCTTCTCTCCATCAATAGCAAATTTTTTTCCAAGCTTCCTGGAATAATGTCAATGCTTTTGGTATGCTTCTCTGATGTTCCTAAGAAGATTTGAGACAATCAAGATAGTAGTAGAATATATGCATGACATTTCTCACTTTTATGGTTCACTGTTTTATTTTTTTTACAAGCATGTGAATAAAAATATTAGTTGAGCTTTGCATAGTTTACACAATGGAATATTATTTAGCCTTGAGAAGGAAGGAAATTCTGCCATTCACGACAACATGGGTGGGCCTTAAGGACCTTGTGCTAAGTGAAATATGTTGGACAAAGACAAACACTCCATAGTATCACTTATATGTGAAACGTGTGTATTTTAAAAAGTCACACTCCTAGAAACAGAAAGTAGAAAAGTGATGCCAGCGGCTGAGGGTTAGGGGAAATACGGAGAGGTTAATGAAAGGATGCAAACTCTCAGCTGCAAGATGAATGAGGTCTGAGGGTAAATGTGGTGACTATAGTTGATAACACTGTATTGTTTAATTGAAATTTTCTGAGAGAACAGAACTTAAATGTTCTCACACAGACAAAAAATAAATATGTGAAATGAGGGGTGCATAAATCAACTACATGAGGGGAGTCCTTTTGTAATGTGTATGTAAATCAAATCATTGTGATGCACACTCGTACATTTTAAGTATCTTATAATTATGTGTCAGTTATATCTCAATAAAGCTGAAAAAACAAGTGACAAATATTTTTGAAAGTTAACCTTTCATGATTTGTTGTTGAGACAGTTTGGAAGAGGAATCAGAGTCTGGAAATGCATTTACTAAAATGGATAAGGGAGAGGAGGAATGGCAAGAAATGGCAATGCTAGCAATCCCCACCCCTGTCTCCATTGCTTTTTATTCTCTCTTACAATGTTAGCCTTGTAGTTATTATTAGTTACTATCAGGTTAGGAATTGCAAACTACAGCCAATTCCCACATTCAGCCTCAAGGCCACCATCGTGTTTTCAGCTATTTCTTCTCAAGTAGCCTTTTCCCATCCTCATCCCTAGAGCAAGAAGTCTCAGAATTGGTCAGGCGTGTGCGCCCTCCCTGCAATATGTCCTTGTGTGCAAGTCCACACCTGCTTCTGATGACCTTGTTGCTCCAAGCACCAGGCATCCTGCCAGGGCTACAGGCATCTCTCACAACAATGATTTTGTTTATTCTCCTTTCACATGCTCCTAAATTAGTGTTTTCTCCTCCCATCCTCTTCTCTCCCTTCTCCTGCCCATGCCCACCTTCCAAGATCTACCCCTTTTACTCTCTTCTAGCCTTTAGGCAGTTTGTCTGGTGTATACAATCCAAGTGGATTTACATACAAAAATCACCAAGATATTCTTTGCCTATTTTTAAAAAATTAGAAGTTAAAATATTATTTATTTTATACTGTTTTATTCAGGTATTATATTGAAGATATATAATTCTATGAATAAAACAAGAGCTTCTATTTTGTTTTTAAGTCTAGATTTCTCTATTGTGGTCGTTTCTGTCTTCACAATAACTTATATAACCTCTGTCACCTGAGAAGTAAAATTAGAACATACTTATAACTTGTGAAAATATCAACCATAAGAACTGGAGTGAAGATTCCACTTAAAACTACTATTTTAATCTTATATTTTAAAATTATTATGTAGTTTATGCTTAAAAAGCAGAAAGGTAATATGACAAAACACTGAAATGTCACAAAACTTTGGGATTACATCTAGAATGAAATAATTAAATAATTTCATTAAAGCCTTTAGCATGAACAGATCATAAATGAGCCAGAGGACTGAAAGCAAAATGTTAAGGAAGGAAAGGTAAGTTTGCTTGAATCAGCTAGCAAATACTCTATATTTTATATTCTAAGTATAATTTTTAACTGCATCTTAAATGTAGAAAAGTATAGCCTATGGTATTATTTTAAAAATAAACAGAAAATTAAAATGAGCTAAGCTAATGTGAAATATACTCTGGCACATTCATAGATAAAATGTAGGTACAAAATAAATGACTGAGGCATTGAACTAAATGTTTTATCGGATAAAAACATTGCCCTAGAGTTGTTAAAGGTTTCTGGAGAATTCTACTCATATACTAGAAATCATCAATCTAAGACTTCTTTAAAAATAGAATATCAATGAAAAAAAAATTATTATTTTTATTTTTTAAATTAAGTTTATTGGGGTAACATTGGTTAAAACAATTATGTATTTTTTAGGTGTACATTATAACTTGACATCTTCATGATCATATCTTAAAAGAAATCATATTTTTCACTACTTTACTATAACATTAAAGCAATTCATAGTTTTAATTTCATTTAATGCACTTTACAAAATTATAATATTCTTAATGAACATTTGGAGTTTAAATATATAAATATATTTCTCAAATATTTTTTATATAAATTGTAGAAAATATATTAATTGAACTACAATAGTGTATAAATAGGAACAAAAATTGATGTAATTTTTCCTAAGATGCTAATTTAGAAAAGCTTAAGATAGATACAACCAATAGCACAAACTAAGATTAATAAAGGCAATATTCATAGAGATTTTTAAATTATTCCTGAAATTGAATTTTCTGACATTCAGTTTTTTGTGTTCTGATGCTATTGCCAAAGCTAAATTCTACTGTCATCCTGACAGATCCTGTCCCAACACACACACACACACACACACACACACACACACACACACACACACACACATTCTCTTTCTCTCCAGTCTCTAATCTATCCAATTTCTCTGCTCAACTCTGGTCTGTTCTCTATAATCATATCGTGTATCTGTAGGGGTTTAAAACATACTTTTGATGAATGAGTGATGAGTAGATAAAACTAACATGACATCAAAAGGTCATCATTACATCCAAAAAGAATATTTAATTTATTACAAATATTCAATATTTTCAAAACCTAATTCTGATAAGAGTCACAAAACTAGACTTCTGACAAAATATATCACAGTCTTTATCTCTTGAATTATTAAAAATTTTACGTTAGATAATAGTTTAGTATAATTCATAATATTGATTTGCTTTAAATAATTTAAACGATAGACATATCTTGAATTTCTATTAATTCAAGTGCCCTCTCTCTATTACTCTGTCCCTCCCTTCCTCCTTCTTTCCCTTCCTTACTGTCAGTCAATTCAGGGTTTTTTTTTTTAATCTATTCATTCCAAAAATATTTAGAAAACACTGGATATGTTCCAGGATTATTTCATATTCTTGAATTTTTTTTTTTTAAGTGGGTTCAATTCCTGCTCAGAGTCTAGGGTCAAAAGTAATTGAGTAACTAAAATAAAATATGATGAAGCAAAATCATAGAGCTGTGAAAACAAATAATCGGGGCCCTGTCTTTTTCTATAATGAGAAGGAAGGTGTTTTTCACACAGAATTCAGTAAGATTAAAGAAGATATATTATTGAACTTGATAAAGTAAACAAATAAACAAACAAAAATAGATGGAGAGCAGTGTTATTGTTAGGTAGTCAGGTAGTCCTGAGCCATGGGAGAGAAGGCCCTGCTCTGTAACCATAGCAATGACAACATGACAGCCCAACTCAAAAGGCCATTGCTAGGACCACCCAGAAAAAACTTATATTTCAAATAACAATACTCTTACATTCTGGAGTACAAGAACATGAACGACCATAGCATAGCAACCAGTTTAAGCCAGCAACAAACACTTGTGCCCTAAAGAGTACTCTAACCTTCTTTTTACCTCAGCCTTATACCATCATTATAATGTCATAGATATGCCTGGAAGTTCACGAATATAATTGTAACAGACTAAATTCTGGGAAGCCACATTAGGACTTGACAATAGGTTATATAACAGCTAACTGTCAATCAAAATGACCCCACACGTCAATCAGCTGGCACCATTCTTGTAACCTCCGGTCACAGCCCAGATATAAGACAGACCTCCCCACCTGTATGAGTCTACAGCCCTCTCTGGTGTAGTCCATTTCTCTCTTGATATGTACTTCAATAAATCTTACTTTTCTTAATCCTTGCTGATCTGTAATTCTTTACTGTGTTGGTGGAAAGGACCAGCACCACTGGGGCAGTGACAAATTTAGATTGCCCCCAATGGTGACAATATTGGCTTAAGTATCTAGAAAAAAAATATCAGGAACTTCTGGATGCATGCAAGCTTTTAAATAAGACTGCAGATTACATAACTTTTGCACATTACTTATCATGTGTCCTCACTTTTGTAATGAAGAAAATGACATTATTGACCCCATAGAATTGTTGTAAGGACTAAATGAGATAATATAGAGACATTTCAGAGAAGTATACATGGCATGGTAAATATCTAATAAAATTTAACTAATATTATAATATTATTAATGTATTTAGCTACATGGTCCTTTCAAGCTAGGTGGGCTAAGTTGGATCTAGGAAAATAGGTCTACACTCCAGGCCAAATTTTATGAGTGAACAAAGAAAGGAGATTATTTTCCCATATATAGCAGATTGTTCATGTTTAAAGTATTCGAAGATAAAGAAGTATATTTCCAGAAGGAGAATAGAAGTAAACACTTTGTTTATGGAAGTAGGAATAAGGAGTTCTAACATGATATCAAATACACACTTTGATTCAAATCTTTCCCTCAAGACATTAGTCTGAAAACCTTTACATAAATCTCAGCCTCACCTGGAATCTAGCATATAAACACGTGATTTAGGATCAAATCCAAACCATACCCTGGAACTACCTATTCCTTTACTCCTCTTTATTTTCTTACAACTAAAATGCAATCTATTGGTTTCATCTCAAATTCTCTTTAATTTTTTTTAAATATGGTATTCTCATAATTTTTGAGGAGTTCTCAGGAATTCTGGAAACATTAATTAAAATTTTGAAAATATTTCATAAGATAAAAATTTTAGAATAAAAATCTCGTCATTGGTTTAAATAAAAGAATTAGGATTCTTAATGGTAATTTAAAATTCTATAGCTCAACTTTACATAACATGATATGTGTGAGGAGTTCTGTTTTTATAGAATTGTGGGATTTATTTCAGGAACTCACTACCAATTCAGAAGGTCCAGAATATATATCTCTAAAAAATCAAGTTTGACTTTCCATCTGTATTCTGCACAATTTCCTTTGTCTTTTATCCCTCTTTGTTAGTTACTAGAGATTTATTTTTTGCTCTTTTCCTGACCCTTCAGTTTTTTCTCCACTCAATGGATATATCCAGACCATCTCTCTCCTACTAATCCTGTCACCTTGCTTAACCTTCCCAGTCCTGGTGTCATTCTCTAGTGTCTATGTTATCTTGATTACTATTATTTACTTTATTCTTACATTATCCCTTACTATGTCATTTCCCTATTGATAATCTAACTGGCTAACTATTAAAGCTAAATGGCATAACTTTTACCTTCAAGATATTTACAGAGAAACAGTACATCCATACTCAAGGACAAAACTTTCAGATCAATGGACTCTAAGGCTCTCAGGGTGCTAATTACCAGCTTTTCAATCTTTTTATCACTACTGTACATACTGCATAACAATGTCATGCTAGTTAAATAATTTGTATAAATTTGATATCGAATTTGAATTAGTGTTTAAAATATCATTGTGGCTTTTTTATTAATATTATTTATATTATTGTTAATCACTGATTAGTAAGCCTTTATGCCTTCTTTTTACACCCTGACATTATTTTGAGGTCCTTAAGGGTAAAACTTAATTCTTTGTATATCTGCAATGTGATATATTTTTTCAAATGAAAGATTGTCTTTTTAGAGTACTCCTAGAAATTAGCAAATTACTACTTTAAAGTTCATAAAAAGATTAACTCTAGATATGGATATGTAAAAATGCACCATATATTGTGGGAAGAGGTAGTTCATAGTTTCCGATATCTAGAGTAAGCCATAGGAGGGGAATGAATATAAATAGACTGAAAGGTTAAATTCAAGTGGATTTATAGAGCATTTCATTTGACAAATTTGCAATTTACCTGGGATTAATAAAATTAGGATATCAGTGTAGTTTTATTTTTCATATTTTTTTCTTATTTTTTAATTTTAGAAAGGTGACTAATAGTAGATCATTAACAATATAAAAACTGCTGTTAATAAAATCTAATAAAAATATTAACTAATCTAGATGAACACTGATGAGGAGGTCCTTATCAGTTTGGTTAAACAAGAGAATTTACCAAATGATGGAAGAATGAAAATGGAAAAGTAGAAAGAATCATGTTAATCTTTTAGCCTCTGGTGGGATAACACAAACTTAGCTATAAGTGAATACAAAAAAGAGACTATAATAGGTATTTTAATAAGCAAATTTATTATCCTAATTATTTCAAATGAATTTAAACCAGAGAGCATTTAGAACAAATTATTTGCTTTGAAAATGAAATAAAAACTCAAGCTTGTGATGCTCATATTACCAGAGGCCCTAACAACTCCTTTCCTAACCATGATTAACCAGTAGGAAATTGTAAAGTCATATTTTCTCTGCTTCAAACCCACTTTTTATACTCTGCTCTATAAAGTTGAGTCTGAGACTCTGCAAACCACATTTTTTCTTTACATGGTTCCTTGATAAGTTCTTCTAAATGAGGAAAGAAAAGAGGGAATGTAAGAAGAAAGATTCCTTCCTGTTTACTTATTATCCTTAATAGCACCACACACCTGTGTCTTCACATCCAGGCAGCACAACTTGTTCCTTTTTCCAGTTTTTTTCCAGTGTCTTTGAGCCACTGAGAGATATCAGCATTAGCTGAACAGCCTTTCTCCTTTGAAGTCTGAGTTCCAGCTCTTGGGTACTTGATGTCTCTCTGAGTTTCTGTGGCACCATCACTAGACACCACCCTCAAATTCTTGGTATCAGAAACACAAAAGCCCTGCTTGAAACTTCCACATTCTGATAACAACAAACTCTTACACTTATTATCCCATTCTCAAGGATGGTAGTGGCTTGAAGTTACTAAATCTATATTACCTCAGTGTTCTCTTTAAATATTTTCAGTTTTCAGATATGTGCATAACTAAACCTCATATTAAAGTTTATTGACACATATGTATTACAAAATAAAAGCCACCAATCTCTAGAACATGATGAGTAAATCTAGATGACTTTGGATATGGCAATGACTTTTAGGTACAATACCATAGCATGTTCCATGAGAGAAAATAGATTAGATTTCATTAAAATTAAAAACCTATACTCTGCAAGACACTGTTAAGAGAATTAAAAGTCAAACCACAGACTGTGGAAAAAATTACTTATAAACCACATCTGATATAGAGATATAGAACTTGTAAACAAAATATACAAACAATTGCTAAAGTTCAACAATAAGAACAACAACAAAAAATTAAAAATTGGGTAAAAGATTTGAACAGACACCTCACCAGAAAAGACATACAAATACCACATAAGCATACAAAAAGATGTTCAGCATAATATGTTATTATGTCATTATCAAATTGCATATTAAAACAATCATGAGATACCACTACATAACTATTAGAATGGCTAAAATCAAAAACACTGACAACATCAATTTCTGATGAGGTTGTAGAACAGAAACTCTTTTTATTTATTGGTCTTGGAAATGCAGAATGGTGCAGCCACTTTGGAAGGCAGTTTGGCAGCTTCCTACAAAGTTAAATATAATCTTACCATATAATTCAGCCGTCACACTCTTAGGAACTTATCTAAATGAGTTGAAGACTCATATCCACACAAAAACATGCAGATAAATACTCAGACCAGTTCTATTTATAATTGCCCCAAATTGGAGGCAACTAAGATGTCCTTCAACAGGCGAATGGATGAAAAAACATCGGTGATACATTCATACAATGTAGTTTATTCTGTCATAAAAATAAATGACTATCAAGCCACACACACACACACACACACACACACACACACACACACCATATATATATTTATATATAGTTAAATGCATATTGCTAAGTAAAAAAAAGCTAGTTTGAAAATGCTTATACTGCATGATAACTTGATAACATTCTAGAAAGGCAAAATTATAAAAACAATAACATGGTCAATGGCTGAAAGTGTTCAGAAGCAGAGAAGGGATGAATAGGTAGAGCACTGGGCACTTTTAGGGCAGCAAAATTATTCTGTATAATTCTGTAATGGTGGAAACAATAAGCATTTGTCAAAAGCCATAGATCTATAAACACAGTAAACTAATGTAAATTATAGAGTTTAGATAATTATGTATCAATATTGGTAACTACACTAATGCAAAATATTAGTAATAGAAAAAATATGTGTGTGAGGAGAGGCAGATATAGGAACTCTCATTACTCTATGTAGAATTTTTCTAGAAATAAACGTTTTCTTACAAATGAAATCTGTTAAAAATAGTCTTATAAATGAATCTTCTATGTCTTATTAAATACTGACCAACCAAAATGGATTAAAATGATTTTGTATTAACTTTTGATTAATTTACAAACCACTTGAGATAATTGGAAACATTGATGTTTTACAAATCTTGGGGTTGGATTTTGCTAATCTACATGATCTGGTATTCATTAGGTTAATGGGGAATGGTTTACATTAAATTGGTTGTTTCTGGTTTTTTGTCACTTACAAATAAATATTAATGAAATATCAGTATGAACTATAATAACACAGATATATACATTTAATAAATGTTTTGCATACTTTAAAATGAACAATTAATTAACTTAGAGGGATTTCAAGTGCCCATACAAAATATATATGCACTTTAAGATACACTAATATAATAAAACATGGAAAAATGACAAATAATATACTGTAGTCCTGCAATTTAGAGACAAGAACCATAGGCTGTGAGTAAAATATCTATCTAAAAAGAGGTTATTTATACTTTAATAACATCTAATCTCTGGGCCTCATTTTTCAATTTACAAAATGAGAATGTTTTTATATATGATCTTCATTTAACATATGATCTTCATTTATCTTTCTAGATTTACGTTGTTTGTGTCTCTGTGTGTGTGTTCATAACATAGTATTACTGATTTGAGATGGACATCAGTTATAATCACCCTTCATAAAATGATAGTTGTTTCCCACTCTTTAAGGTGCCTAATTATCCAAAGGAAGATTGCTAGAGTGACAAAATATTCTACTTATTTATTTTATGTGAATTTTTTAGAATTTATTATGCAATTATTGCTTGAGATTTGGCACAAGGGATTTCTCATTTGCTTCATATTCAGTATATTTATGGTGATTTTAAATAGTAAGAGAGAGTCGGTTTACATCTTAGTAGCTATGTTAAAAACATTATAAGCACTCTGAACTAAGCATTAACACTTGTCCTTGACTCTAGGACTTGACCTTGCATTAAAAAAAATCTAAAATGTCAAACAAATTAGCTGGTTGGTTTTTTTACACTTAAAGTAATTTATGACTTTATAATTATAATTATTAATTATAATTTATAATTATTAATTATAATTTATAATTATTAATTATAATTTATAATATTTTCCTTGCTTTTAATGTTTTTTGCAGAAGTGAGATTTGTGATTTTAAATCTATATTTACATATTAGAAGCAGAGTAAAGAAATTCAGCCATAGTAATCCAGAATTTTTTTACTGAAACGAATTAGTTCAAAGAATTCATGTTATAACAACCAGTATATAAGGAGCATAAAGGGTCTTTGAAAGCCCATCTGTGACAACCTAAATTTTTTATTTGATTTTTAAACTGAATCTGAACTGAGTTATAGAGGGTTAAAAATGTTATATCTGTAAAATTCTTATATAGTTACATTCAAAAATATGTGTATAATACCTATTTAGTGTCATATAATTTTAAAAATAAAATATAGAAAGTCAGCCAAAGTAGAATAAAATTGAAGTCATCAAGATCAAAATGGTGTCTGTAAAAACTTTTTGAATATCACCAAATATTTGCCTCTTTCTGCAATATAAATTTTTACTAGACATTTCTAGAATTGTTCATGACTTGGAGGTAGATATAATGAATGAATTATTTTGTTTTAAAAAATGCAAGCTAGATCCTGATGTGAGATGTTTTTGTTCTAAGGCAAATCATAGTTACAAAACAGGAACTCTGTGAATGGATTCTTATATATCATGTATGTATTTCAAGTTCTTAGATGACACTATTTAATCATTCTTTGGTGTTTCTTTCTCTATATTCAGCATAATGTAGAATATAAAATGGCTTATATCATTCTAGGAAATAACCTAATCCTTTTGGGAAGATGAGTGCAGTTGGATGTCTAACTACAATAGTATATTTCAGCAATATTTTTATGAATAATATACTAAATAATATACTATTAACATTAAAGAGTAGTATTTTATTTTCTCTTGAAAACTGAACAAATTTTACATGTGCTTTCATCATATTCAATTTTACTAAATAAATGCAACTTTTGTATGACTTTTATCATTTAAGAAAGTATTTCTCAACTCCTGTCTTATTATGCTGTAGTGAGACCCAACAAGAAGACTTTCACCATGAAGACAACTATAAAACTCTGACATATTAGAAAATAACCTGAAGTCACTAAATGTTAAAGGAAGCATACAGACTGTGGAAAACAGTGTATGTTCGAGAAAATATTAAGTATGAAGTTAGTTTGTCATTTTCATGACTTTAAACTGAGACTACTGCATCTCACATACAATTTAGTATGACAGCAGTATTGGTGTAAAAGCTATAGTTTTTCTGGTTGGGAGAACTATAAAACTGTTGATAAGAGCTATCACTAATATGAGTGGAGGAACCCAAGGAAAAAAAAAAGAGCCAAAGAAAGGATACCCACATGTTGTTCACCTATATTTATCACTGACTTCTGAGCCATAGAACAGACGCAGAGTATCTCACCTAAAGACAAACATTCTGAACAGAAAATGAAGCTATCATTTATGAAAAAGAGTTTGCAGTTTAAGCACAGGAAAGAATTTCCAGATATACAAGAAAAATAATAACCACCAAAGAAATATAATGAGACCCAAAAACTATACATCTTAACATTTATAATAACTAGAATACAATATCAAACCACCTGCCATTTGAAGAACCTGAAATGAATTTCTAGGAAAAAAGAAAATCAACAAATTCTGAATCTGAGATGAGCCATATATTCAAATCAACAGACAAATATTTTAAAGTTGCTATTATTCTTATCCTCAATGATGTAAAAACAGAATATGCTCACTAGATAAATGAAAAAGAGGAAATCTCAGAAGAAAGATAAATGATAAAAATGAACAAAATCTGAATAGAAGTAAAAATACAGTATCTGGGGAAAAAATCACTGAAGAGATTTAACAACAAGTAAAAGATGATAGATAAAATATCAAGTAAACTAGATGTAGGTTAATATAAATTAACAAAGTAAGTAACATAGGGAAAAGATATTTGGGGGAAAAAAGAGACTCACCAACTTTTTGCATAATACCAAATAGTGCAACATATGTGTAATTAAATTTCCAGAAGAGAAGAGAGAGATCAATGTGGAAAAAAAAAATCACTGGAAGACATAATAGCCAAAATTGTCTAAAATTTGAAGAAAAATATAAATTTACAGATACATATTCAGCAAATATTAAGCTAAATAAATACCAGTGAAAAACTCTCCATTACACAACATAGCTAAACATATCTTTGAAAGTCAAAGATACAAAGAAACTTGAAAGCAACTAATAAAAAATGATATATACAGTGGAATGACCCTTTGACCAATGGTTGGCCTCTCATCAGAACTATGGAGGCCTAGAGAGAATAAAACAATATCTTTAAAGTGGAAAAAATAAAGTTTATCAACAGAATTCTCTTTTCAGCAAAATTAAAAACATTTTCAGATAAATGTAAGCATGAGAATTCATTTTCACCATACCTACACTATAAAAATATTTAAGGAAGTTCATCAGAATGCAGGAAAATAATACTAGATGAAAATCAAATCCACATATGAAAAAGAATAACGAACATCAAAAATTAATAAATACACAGGCAAATAATTTTTTTTGTATTTTTCTTATTAAATAAATTACATAATCATTTAAATAATCAAAAATATTGATAAAAATAAAACAGGAAGAAAACAAAAAAATCAAATAGAAATCAAATAATAAAGTTTTTGACCATTACCTAACAATAACAATCATCATGTTAAAAGTAACTGGATCTAGTCACAACATACAAATGGCTAACACAAAAGCCCAATGAGATGCCCGTTCTCATCAGTTAGAACTGTGACTATAAAATGATACCAAGTATTAGAGAGGATGTTAATGGGAATGTAAACTGGCAAAGCCACTGTGAAAAATTGTATAGAGGTTCCTCAATAATTTAAAAAGTAGAACTACAAAGTCATCTGCAATCCCACTCCTCACAAAAATCATTCTTCATGATGTATCATTTTATGGGTTTTGAGAAGTTTACAAAGTCATATATCTACTATTACAGTCATGATACAGAAAAGGGGTATCAACCCAAAATATCCTGTGCTGCCTCTTCAGAAAACCCATATCCCTACACCCATACCGCTAGGAAAATCTCTATAGTTTAGTCTTTTCCATAATTATATATAAATAGAACCATACAATTTTACTATTGTATGTCTTATTTCACTTAGGAAAAAAAATAAGATTTATTATTTTGTTGCATACATATGTAGTACATTTCTTTTCTTTTTTTTTTTTTAATTGCTGAGTAGTATTTCATTAAGTGGAGATACTAAACATTTGACCAGTTAAAATACATATTGGTTGTTTCCAATTTTTGGTGATTATGGATACAGCTACTAAAAACATTCATGTACAGGTTTTTGTAGAAACGTAATTTTTACTTCTCTTGCTATATACTTAGAAAAATGATAGTTGGATTATATAATAAGCATATGTTTAATTTTCTAAAGTGTTCTTAGTTTACTCAATATTCTAAAAAATACCAAATTGTTCTTCACGGTGGCTATACCATTTTGCATTTCCAGCAGCACTATTTAAGACTTCCTGTTCTCCCCCGACCCCTGGTCAGCATACTGTACTGACAATTTCTTTTTATCCCTTATTGTAGGTGTGTGGTAGTATATCATGTAATTTTAATTCCCATTGTATCATGTGATTTTAATTCCCATTCACTAATGAATAATGGGGTTGGTCATTCTTTAATATGCCAAATGCAATCTATATATCTTTTCAGTTAAGACTCTTTTTTATTTTTTATTTATTTTTTATGTTTTAGGCGAGGCAACCCTTGGTTGAACTAACAGAATGTAAGGACCTTGTCAGTTTACTTTTTTATTTTTTATATCTACAACATCTGGTCTTCCTAGGTGGTCTCCCATCCAAGTGCTAACCAGGCCCAACCCTGCTTAGCTTCTGAGATCAGGCAGGATCAGGCTTGTTAAGGGTAAAATGGCTATAGACTCCAGTTAAGATTCTTTAGAGATTTTCTTCATTGCTTTTTGATTTTTTATTTTGCTGTTCATTTTATTGTTGCATTTTGAGAGTTCATTACATATTCTAGGTTCAAATCTTATGACAGATTTGTGATTTGCAAGTATTTCTTCCAGTCTGCAACTTACATTTTTATACTCTCAACAGTGTTTTTCATAAATCAAAAGGTTTTTAATTAGTATATTCATTTGGTTTTAATATTTTCTTATTATGTGACAAGAAATCACAAATGTTTCAAAACTAAAAGTGTGAATATAGAATTTTTATATTAATTGAACTAAATACATACTAACAATTCTGTAAATCACTATTACAAATCAACTAATTAAGATGGTAATAATTATAAACTATGTTTTCATGTTTATTTATTTTGTTAATGTAGGATAGAATGTTCTATTATATACCTAGCTAGCTATGACTGGCAATTCATTTTGTAGCCCTAAGGCATAGCTTTCTTTCATTAGATATGGATAATTATAATCTTATTTTTGTATGTGTGGTTTTTAAAGGCAATTGAAAAGTAAAACTACTTTGTAGTTATAAAGCATTATATGAACGAAAGGTAATATTGCAATTGCTGTGATTACATTATCATGTGGGAAATTTACAGCTAGGAAAAATAGAGAAATGCTCTTTTTCTTAGCACAAGTAAATCAGGCAAAGGATTTATATTCCTAAAAATGACATAAATTTTTGTTTAGAAACTCAAGATTTGCTTCATATTGCTCCTAAAAATCACTTTTTTTTTGTTTTAGATTTTGAAGTCCATATAAATTCTTCACATAGAATGAATACTTAGGCTTGGGGAGAGTTTAGGAAAGAGAACAATGACAATCTGTTTCACTGGCTTGAGTATATATTAAGTATTTGAAACAGAAAGTCATTAAAGGAATCAATTTTCATCTCAACCACACATAATTTCATAATACAAAAAAAAAAAGATATTTAACATTGATTATATTTGTATTTAATTATGACCTTGAAACTCTCCCAAACACTGTTAATCAAAGATATATTTTAAGAATTCCAAACTGAAAATGTACTTAGAAAGGCAGGTGTAATAGCATTCCAAGTTCTCATGATCAGGCTCTGAGGTTTGACATATTGTTCCAAAGCCAGCCAAAAGTAGTGTTAGAGAACCAACCTCACTACTTGCCAATTGATTCTGCTCTTTAAAGGGCTTCCAAATAAGCTAAATTAAAGTTTATTTATAATAATTATCCTCTTATCACCAATTTAGTCTTGATAACTCATAGGTATAGAAACCTTATTTTGAATCTTGAAGTTTCTTGATTTTAATTTTTGGAAAAAGGGCTGCCTTTCAAAATATTTGATGTGATGCTCAAAACATTCAAGAAAAAATTTAAGATTTAATGGTAGACCAAGACCAATAAGAAATCCTAAAAAGAATCTCAAGATTAATGAAAAAAAATACTATAATTTATAAAAGTATTACAGTAGCAAAGAATTCGAACTATCATTACTAAAAATTCAGCAAAAGAATTGCACAGGCAGCCAACATTTTGAAAATCTATTAAATGGCAATGTTATATTAACTCTTCTTTCATAGGCCAAATTTTAAAAGTATTGTGAAAAAGAAAGATCTATAGGCAATAGGAACATCAAGTAAATTTAGTTATAGTATGTCACAAAATTTTTTACTGGAAAAAAGTATAGATGTGGTAGGAGGATAGTTGAGGAACATTTGCATTTCATTGAAAAGATTCAAATTTTTGCTTGACTTTAGTTTATCTTGGTTGTCTTTTAACAGCAAATAAAATTGAGAACTAAGAAGAATGTAATGTGTTTTTTGTTTGCTTGGACAATTCTCATAACTACTTCAAAATCTTTTTGGCCCCATCTCATACTCCAGCTACTTCTACAACAAATAGTTCTGTACAGACTTTAACAGGCTCATACAAATATAATTGAATAGTACCTCACCTCAAGCAAGCCACATATTCTCTGTTTCTTGCCCTGAAGTTTCCCTGAAACTGTGTTAGGAACATATGTGAGAATTTGCCCAATATTCACATATGTTTAAATCATGGAGTAGTCAAAGAACATGGAACCACCTTTAACCAATGAAATATGATAGTAGATATGTGATTATATTCTCATTTTGTTCCCTCAGAGTTTTGAGATGCATTGCATAAAGCTTCTTAGAAGATCCTCATTAGCTAAAACACCACTTTAAAATTCAGGGTATAAGTTTAGCAATTGTTAAAGTGACATTAATTGCTTATGTTGAATTCTAAACTTTCTCTGTAAGGAGGATTAATTCACTGTTAAAATAATTTTATGTACAAAAAATAATAATTATTTTCTTTTGAGTAAAATGTCATTTAAAAATATTTATATCAGATTGTTTTAAAATGGCAATTCCTTGGAGCATTAAATATCTCAGTTTTCAAAATATCCATTTTAAACAGATGTATTTTAAAAATATCTGTTGTATGGAGCAATGCATTCCTTATCTGCTTTACAATGGCATCATTAGTCCACAGTCAAATATCTTCCTTATCACATTATGATCCTTTATTTAGATAGATATAAGCTTATTTTAACATGTTAAATTTATTGTTGAAAGTCATGTATTTTTTTCTTTGTAGAATGCATTCACATTGAGTAAATAGTGTAAATATTATAAATTAAGAAATAAGATGCTGAGAATTTAAATAGTGAAAGTGAAATATTTTAATTTTCATGTTATTATAGAATTTTTCAGGTTCTGGTCTCACTGTTGCAATCAGCTTTCAAAAGCTTAAGTTACCATGGGGACAAAGTTACTACTTTTTATTGATTATAAATAATTGTCAGTGTATCATAATATAATAGCCAATCAAATTTTCTATGGTGCAATTGTGTCTATTTAAGTGTTAGTTCAGTATAGTCAAAGGAAAGGAGGGAGAAATAAGGAAAAAATGTGTTCTATATTATTCATTTTCATTCATTCACCCTCTTAGTCTCTTCGCCTCCCTGTCCCCTCTGCATATAAAAACTAAAGGCATTGAAAAACCACAGGGGGAAAATGTATTCACCAATAGAAGATTTTCTCTATTATAAGTAGTAGTCTAAGGAAAGCTTAGGAGAAAAATAAAAAAGATATGGTCACATGTGTATATTGCTTGAAAAGAAATACACAAAGATATTCTGTTAAAGCAATTTATATTCTAATCAAAATCTTTTTAAAAACCTCAATATGAATCTCAATCAATACATAGCATTATTGCAAAATACTCAGCATAGAATGGCAACCATAGTTTTAAAGGAAAAGACAAGTATTTTTTCCATGTGTTTAGGTTACACACCAAAGAGCAGAACTATCTTCTTTCTCAACATGAATTATTGCCAAAATAACACAAAAATAACAGATGGGCTTTGCTATAATATGACTATCTTTTACTAGAATGGTCATTGTCTTCTTAAACTCATAAGACGTATCTTGCTTGAATGAATATTGATTGCTAAATTTTATGTGTATATATGAAATTATTTTTGGTAATATTTTCTGTTTCTACATCTTGAGGTATGGTTCCCCTTTCCCCAAATTTATGTATATATTGTGCTAGAATCTTCAAAGGAATTGTCCTCCTTTATCTAAATTCAGAAGATTTAAGAAGATAAAAGAGGAAAAAAAGAAAGAAGAAAAAAAGGAAAGGAAGGAAGGAAGGAAGGAATAAAGACTCAAAAGTAGACTAAATATACCCAAGTTCTTTATATTTAATGCTTCATGTGACTCTGTGACATGACAAGCAGAATGCCATCACAAGAAGAAGACCTTGAAAGCACTCTGCCTTCTCAATTGAACTGACGTTGAAGAAATAATCCATGGATGTACAATGAAGGAGAGTAAATATCAGCAATTACAAGAATGAAGATTGATTCAAGTGTTTCTTCTTCAGTTCGGGTTTCTGCTAAACCCTGTTACTTGAAATTTAAATTTGAGATATGGAGGGGAGGACGTAAGGTAAAGAAAAGCAAATCATGTCTAGGGCTTTCCTAAGGTAAAATGGCCTAAAGAAGACCTTACTATAAAGACTGAACCACAAAGACCAAGAAATAGTTCCATTACTCAGAAGAAAGCAATGATCTCTGACAGTCTCAAGTGAATCTCAGCTTTCTGAAGGGGAGTATAAATCTGTCCTAAAAACTTATGATTACAAGACAGACCTCATCTAACCATGGTAACCAGTTTCACCAAATCTGTATTGTTCCCCTATATTTCTAGCAAATATATGAAGATGGTATTATTTTAAGGTGGTCTTAGATTTGTAGTAACCCATATGCCTGGCAGAAGTGAAAGAACATCTGGGAGATTTCAAATATTCTGAGAGGAAAAACACAGTGCGAAAAAGCAAATTAGAAGGCATACACAGAACCAAGGCACTATAACCAAGAGATATTGGTCAGAAAAAATCAAATGTGCAGAGATGTTAGAATTATTAAAAAAAAAATTAAGTAAATATATTAACTTTGCTTTTTTTAAAGTGGCTTAAGAAACAAAAAATATAAGTGGACTATAAAAATATTCAAGCAATTATATAAACTATCATATAAAATTTCTAGAAATTAAAATTGTTAAAACTGAAATACAGGATTCAAAATAAAGGTAGATACAATCGAACAGATAGTGACTGAGAATATAAGAAAGAAAATTTAGTGTAGGGGAGGAAAAAAGAAAATGTAAAAGATAAGGTTGTAAAAAATAAGGTTGAAGATTAGATAAGATCTTTGAACATAGACTAGTTTAAAGATCCATTAGGAGTTAAAAATAATTAAAAAAAAACATGAATATTAAAATATATTTAGCCAGAGACTATCAAGCTGTACTAATTAATACAGTGTAGTATTGGAACTGAAATAGATGAATAGACCAAAGAGCTTAGGAACAGGTTAATGTTTATGTGGAAACGTAACTAATGACACCTGGTATTGTAGAGCAATAATGAAATAAAGACCTAATCAATAAATAATGAACTATACTAAAAAAAAAAAAATCAATACCAAATAGTTTAATTACTTAAATGTGAAATAAAAATCTATACAACTCTTAAAATATGTATTCCACATATATATAATATTTGAACACAAATTTATTATTTTAATTTAGGGAAAGATAAAAAACCATTACAAATTATATTAATAAATTCTACACTTTTAAAATTAAGAATCTATTTGCTAAGGACATCACAATGAGAGTGAAAAGACAAGCCATCAACCAGGAAAAAGATATTTGCCAGAAACATATAAAAAAGAATTCATATCAAGAATATAAATATATATTTTTAATAAAAACATATGTACACATATATCCACACATATAGCTACACATTTTAGGACAAAGATATAACAACCCAGAGGTATTTGAGGAGATCATCAAATATTATATGTAAAATCTTTTACTTAATGTATAATCAGATGTGGAAATAAAACCATAATAAATTTTCATTAAAACTTAACAGATCAGTAAAAGTAAAACAAACAAACAACAACAAAAAAAACACAAGAGACGAAATATTTCAATATGTGGTAAGCATGTGAAAGAGAGATATGCTGTTGAAAAATATTTTGACAATACTTTATTTTCAAGTACTTTTTTATTTTATTTTTTTGAGCATATAGCCTGGGGAAAAAGGAGGTCTTAGTTTGTATACCAAGAAGTTATATATGAGAATTTTATGGTGGTGGATTTGTAGCAGCAAAGCCTGTGAGGAAGAGAACTGTCAAAAGGAAAACACACACACGTGCACACACACAGATACACTTTGATATATTCATGAAGTAAAATGAAGTTGAATGAATTTAATTACATCACTAACATGAATCTCAGCATACTATTAAGGTGAAAAATCAGAAGAAAACATAAAATATTCAAGCTGTATAAATTTCAAAAATGTAGAAATATATATAATATAAAATCTGGTATGACAAATTCTCATGGCAAAATTAAATTTTGCTCAGAAAAGGTACAAAAATTTATGAAAATGGTAACCTCTAGTAAAAGGGTACTTAGAATTAAATGGTTATGTGCTCTATCAAGTTGAGTAATGGCTATGTGATTTGAATTATTTATTGTCTTACTTTATATTCTTCACATATTTTAGAAAAAAATGTACTTTTTTCAGTATATATTGAAAATCAGAAAATATACTGTTATAAAATGTATTATAAATTTAAATATAAATAAACTACATGTATTATTTCTGTGAAAGTTATAGAAAATTTTCTATTAATGTTAATAGTAAAATATGTTGTAACTCCTTTGATAAATCAATATTATTTTATTCTATGAACACTGATTTGTAATAGATAAATATCTTCTGTCAATGTTGGCCATGAAAAACAAATTTGTTTCTCATTTTTTTATATACATAATTTAAAATGTCACTATTACTTTTTTACTCCCAGTTTCCATACTTCTTTTTATTCTATTTCACAAATTTTGTCATTCTTATTGTTTGCTACAACACTAAGAAATCCTTTCTTCTTGTACGAATTTAGAAATAAACAAAAACAAATATAAACAAGTATTTATGAAGCATTTCATAGGACACACACATGTATTCATGGTTTCATATTAATATGACAAACCTCAGAAAATTGCTGATGGTGTATATTATAAATATGCATAGTAGGTAGTAGACATTGTACTATATGCTCAAGATATTTACAGAAGTATCTTATACTTTATATAAAAAAAGACAACTAGTCTATAGAAGCTCATTTATCACTAAATAATTGACAATCTTTTCTTCTAACAGAGTTTGCATATTTTTGATTCAGACAGGCAAAATCATTATTTTCTAAATTATATAATATGGCTAGAGTGTGCTACATAACATTCTGAAAAAAAAATGCAGGTTGCAATTCTAAATCAAAGTAGAAGGTATGAAATAAAAAGGTGTCATTTTAAATAGTGAAGTGGTAACTTCTGCAAAACAGTATTTTATTGTGTCTGACAATAATAAAGGAAACATTTTATATAGGAGAAAAATGACTCAGCCTTGTATCAGTTATTTTTTTAGTAACCTGGTAAGTCTAACTTAGCATGCTAGCCTGTTTTATTTCTCATTGTTTGCTTTCTTGCATGTCTTATTTTTAAAAGTCTAATTTTATGTTTAACGGAACTTTATTTGTGGATATTTTGTGAGTTGTTTAAAGATGCTGTCCTCTTGGAAATAGTTTTATTCATTTCTCTCTGGTGACTAGCAGATGTATATATTCCTAAAACCATACTGAAATAAATTTTTGGCTTGAGTCTTACTTGGAGCCATTTCCTTTCCTATATTCTGTGCTAAGAATATAACATCATCTGCTCAATATACAAAAGTGGTGAATGTCTAATCATTGAATAATGACCTTCCTCTTGGAATTATTACCCCCAATATTTTAAAGACATGACTGCAAGATAACAAAACAAGAACATATTTCTTTTATCCTGCTGAACTTTGTGATGGCCTACTATACTTTAGATGAGAAAAATATATAGTATGTGGTTTATATACTCCTAGTTCTTTTAGATATTTGTATGTGTGAAATGTGAGAATATCAAAAAACTGATTATGCTCAATGTGGTTATTCAATTAACATTTCAAAATGATTGATTGAGAGTGATGAGATAAAGAACATTCTTAAAAAAGAATTGAATTGTACCTCCGCTTGAAACTTGTGGAAGTGTAAGTATTCAAAGAAACAATCTCACAACATTAATTTAAGAAAGAATTGTAGCTTTCTAATTTCAGTAGACACATTTTTTATAATTTTTATATTTCCATAATGAAAACAATTAGCTAATGGAGTAACTTTAAAGAGAAATTTTTCTGAGGTAGGTGATGAAAAATTTTTACTTGAATAAAGCTTGGCAGTCTATGTGCCATGATAAAGCGTTTTTTGAAAAAAAATATATATTTTTTTATATTCTCAAAATGATTCAGTGCAGACATTCACATTGGTTTGTATGAAATTAGAACATAGCTTTACTAAAAAGTGTTAACTTTCAATAGTAGATTATATGATTAAGTGAAACAAGAGTTAATTAATGAATTGCTTGCTACAGTTTGACTTAAATTCTCTAAAAGAAAATACACTTTTAAATTTATAAATAAGTTGCAGCATTTATAATTTTCTTTTTTTATTTTTGGTTTACAGCAATGTAACTACCAGTTTTGCTTTTCTCTGGATTTTTTCAATATGGAGTTTGCTGATCTTGGATATATAAGTGGCTTATTTGAAGAAAATTTTAGACACTATTCAAATTCAAATATATTTTATGCATTATTCTTTCTATTTATCTGCTAGAACTCATATTATACATGTGATAAAACACATAATATTTTCTCTTATATCTCTGAGGCTTTGTCTTTGTTTTCAGTAATTTCTTTCTTCTGTTCATCAAATAAATGTTTTCTATTTATTCATCTTTAGTGCTACTGATCTTTTATTTTTGCAGTCTTCATCTACTATTAAGATCATCCAGAAAAATTTTAACGTCACATGTTATATTTTTCAGTTCTAAAATTTCCATTTGGACACTTTAGTTTTTGTTTTCTAAATATTATATATTTCCCTATTGACATTCTTCATCATTTTGCTCATTATGTATATTTCTTTCTTTAGGCATAGAACTTATTTATTGTAGATATTTTAATGTCCCTACTGTTAACTGCAATATCTGAGTCATTTCCAAGTCCATTTCTACTAATTATTATTATTTTTTTTGATAATGGGTCACATTTTATTTGTTACTTTGCATGACTACTTTTTTTTAATTGATTGTAGTGTGGACATTGTGTGTAAATATTATAGAGAGTCTGGATTAGGCTGTTGTTGTTGTTGCTGTTGTTTTAATAGGTGTTGATAGAGGTTTGAATGAAGCTTGGTAATTGGTTAATTTACTGGAGGTTCCTTTTAATCCTGTCAGGCTTTCTTTTTTGCTTGTTAAGGCTGTGTGTTTCTCTTATGTCTTAGATCCATCTTATATTATTACCCTTATTCTAGGTTATGATCTCTACTAAAATGTGGCTTTTCTGAAGGTACTCAAGAAATCTTTTTACTTAGGCTTCCCCAGAAATCTAATGACTCTCAGGCATATATATGTAAAATAAGTAAACAAATTACTAGTAATTGAACATAAAAATATAAACCACAGCAAAATAAGATTTATTTCAGGTATGAAAGCTGATTCAACATTTAAAAATAAATAAATGTAATCCACCATATTTAAGAAACTAAAGAGAAAAAGTATAAGGTTATATCAATTAATGCAGAAAAAGCATTTCACAAAATTAATTATTGATTTTTGATTAAAAAATTGTGGTGTTTTATATAAAAATTCTCAGCAAACTAGAAATAGAGAGAAATTTTCTCAATTTAGAAACAACTGCAAAAAAACCTAAAGATAACTTCATACATAATTGTAATAAACTAGATTATTTTCCTCTAACATGAAGAACAGAGTCATGATGTCCCATCTTACAGAATGTACAAAACTCTATTGAAAACAAATTTTAATCTAAATATTCTGCATTACTCAATATTACTAAGATGTCAATTGTTTCCAACTTAATTTCTATATTCAGTGCAATTCTAAAATCTCATTAGGCTATTTTGTGGATATTGACAAACTGAATCTAAAGTTTATATGGAAAATAAAGAGGTCCAAAATATACAGTTCTGTAATGAAGGAGGACAAAGTTGGGGGGTAGGGGGGAAGAAAGATATAGATCAATGGAACAGAATAGAGACCCACACAAATAGACCTACACAAATATATTTATCTTTGACAAAGAACAAAGGGAATTCAACTTACACAGGAGGGTTTTACTACAAATAGTCCTGGAATAATTAGAAATTTATATGCAAAATATATATATATATACCTAGACACAGAACTTACACCTTTTACAAAAATAATTCAAAATAGATTACTCATACATGTAAAACACAGAGTTACAAATTTATAAAAGAAGCATTAGGAAAAATCTATGTGAACTTAGTTTTGCAAAAGAGTTTACAGATACACCACAAAGAGCATGATTGACAAAGGAAACATTTGATGTTAGACTATTAAAATAAAAAGAATCTGCTTTGTAAAAGATACTGTTAAGAGAATAAGAAGACAAGCCACGGACTAAAAAGATATCTGTAGTAGATATAACTGATAAAAGATTTGTATCAAAATATATAAAAGATTCTTAATTAACAATAAGAAAACAAACTACCCAAGGGAAAAGAAGCAAGAGATCTGAATGAGCATATTATGAAACAAGATATATAAATGGAAAATATACATTTAAAGCATTATCAACATCATTTGTCATTAGGAAATTACAAATTCAATCAGCAATGAACTACTACTATACATCTATTAGGACGACTTAAAACATAAATAAGAACCTGACAATACCAAATGTTGTTAAGGATGTAGGGCAAGAGGAACTCTCGCACATTGCTGGTGGGGATGCAAAATGATACATCCACACTGAAAGACACTGTATCAGTTTCTTATAAAGCTAAAAAATTATCGTACAATACAATATAACATTTACACTTTCAGGTATTTATCCAATTGATTTGAACACTCACACCACACAAAAACATATATATGAATGTTTATTGCATCTTTATAATTCTCAAATATTGGAAGCAATCAAGATTTCTTTCACTAGGTGAATTGTTAAATAGACTGTGGTGTCTCCACACAAGTAGTATTCAGTGTTGAAAGAAAAGAGCCATAAAGCCATGAAAATACAGGGACAAAACAGTAAAAAGATTAGTGGCTTCCAGGGACTTGGGTGGGGTGGGATGAAGAGGCTTGTATGTCTAAAGCATAATGCATTTTTAGTGTGATAAAACTGTTTTATATGATATTATAATGGTGGATGCATGACATTATACATTTGTCAAAACCCATAAAACTTTATATCACATAATGAAGCTTAATGTATGTAATTTTTAAAAAAATAGGTTCCAGGAGATCACAGAAAGTAGTGCAGACTATAGCAAAAGAATTTCTGTGTATTATAAATATGTCAATAATGAAAGTGGTGGGAGAAGACGCATTGACCTAAATAATGTTGGAAATGAGTTTATGACTAAAGGCAAAAGAATGGCATATATGCACTGTAATAATAATTTCTTTTCCTGTCAATGTGTGAATTAACAATTCTGGTGCTGCTATACATGTATACTGAAATGGAACAATTAAGTAAGTGGATGGTTAATGCTGAGCCTAGTTTCTCACTATTGAAGTAGGAGTTTACAGATAGGCAAAGGGAAGAGATTAGATTGACCAGTATGGTAATAGATTAGGATGGAGACATCAGTAAGAATTCAACTTTAGTATAGATAGAGGTGGCTACATATAGAGATATTTACAGATATTTATGTATATATGTGTTAGTATACACACATATATTTCTTAATATGGTCAACGAGAAGGCCCCAAAGAAATAATGTCCCCATAGCTACAAGCACATTTAGTGCTCAGACCTTGTTTTCTAGTATCATTTTACAATAAAAGAAAACCAATCTTTTGGGATAAAAGGCTGAACTATTCAAGACAAACCTGGAGCATCTTGTAGTTCCAAAAAGCAAGGAATTGCTCAAAATAAAAGCAGACAAACAAATCTACCATGATGCAGGTATGTCAAACAGACACAGGAGGCAACTGAAAGAACTTCCAATAGCTAAAACTGGGACAATTTGAACAAGAAAATAATTAAACTGGATTTAAGCTCAAAGTATAAAATAGATATCTAACAGTCCATACTGAGATAAACAAATGACTAAATTATTAGAAAGGGAAGGTGAGATAAATCTTCTCTGCAGAAGAATTGCAAAAAATTTATGTCAATTCTCCACCTTCATCACTACCTATTCTTTAAGTGTAAGATATACACATTGAATCTTTTCAAAGAGAATACTGTGGAAAAGGGAGGAAAAAGAGAAGCTTTCAAAGTGGAGAACATGACAAACATTACCACAGCTAGGTAATCAAGGTCAACATAGACGTTCACAAGTCACGTTCATAGTATATACATTTTCTATGATGTGGTGAGAATGTCACTATAATCTTCCTCCTCGAAATCCATTAAACTCAATATAATTAATAATAATAATAAATTATAGATATTCTAAGAGAATGTCATCATACAAAATATCTGACTAGTATTTCTTGAAGCTCTCAAGCTCATCAAAAACAAAATCAGAATTCTCGTAGCCAAGGGGAATTTAAGATATAACAACTAATTGTAATTTGGTACCATGTATGGGATCCTGGGATGAGGAGAACATTAGGTGAAACTAAGAAATTATGAATATTTTATGGACCTTATTTAATAATTATATGTCAATATTGGCTCATTAATTGCAACAAACATATTGTATTAATATAAGGTAATACTAATGGGTGAACTGGATATGGGATATGTGAGGACTCAGTGTTATCATCATAGTTTTTATATAAATCTAAAACTGTTCTAAAAGTTGTTATGAGTTGAAATGTACCCCCTCCCATATTCATATGTTGAAGTCCTAACCTCCAGTACCTTAGAATGTGACCCATTTGGAAAAAAGTCTTTAAAGAGGTACTATTCAATATTTCTGGTGTCCTTATAAGAAGAGGACATTTGGACACAGACATATAGAGAAAATTTATTACCACATAATGATTGTCTTCAACCATATTAAAATGAAAACTCTATGATATAAAGGAACATATTAGTTTAATTACCTGTTTTATCTCCAGCAGCCAGATTAGTGTCTGAGGCAAAGGCGACACTCAGTGAGTCTTCGGTGTTCTATTTTTAAATAAATTTTATATTGATATTTATAATCTATTTGCAAAATTATTTTCAGCCACAAATATAATTTAGTTGCTAATGCTTGAATATAGTGGCTGAATATAATTGTAAATACTAAAAGTTCATTATGTTTTTCTTAAAGCAATTTTTATTTGAAAAGTATAGCTAATTTTATTATATTTTTCAAGTTTTACTCTTTAGTAATATGTTTAAACTTGAAAAATAAAACCTCACCTAATTTCCTCACAAATGGTTCATTTAAATATTTGGTTTGAGAACGTGTGAGAATATATATGCATTTTTTCCTCTTTCTTTCTGTTTAAATGAGTTGTGTTTCTTTCTGTGGCTGGTTCCAATAATTACTTAGTTTTTTTATATACTTAGAATAAATGTCCAAAATTTTATTGTGTCTTCATTTGCTATTAATATTTTCTATCAAATTAGTAGACTAATATGTTTGATTTATGTCCATATTTAAAATCATACCCACTCTGTACTATGCTTTTTGAAATTTCAATAACAAAAAAGTTACTTTTAATTATGTCAATTATAAATTATAAAAGAAAATGTCCTAACAAAAAAGTAGTAGAGAACAGAGAAAGTGTGAGTTTTAAATATGCTATTTGACAGATGAGTAGGTCATTTTACTTCAGCACAAGAATTTTAAAGAAGAAAAGGTGGTCCTCCACTAAATAAACATTTTATTTTTTTCTTTCCTATTCCAGCTATTTTATTTTCATTTGTCATTAATTCTTTGAGCCTCTTAGAACAGAGATTACAAATATAAATTGGAATACTTGTTCTCAAGGTATTTATACCCCTAAATACTTTTGAAATAAACGTGTTCCAAAAATCTAAATACTATTGGTCAAGAGAGAAAAGTAGATATATCAGTAAAACATACTATCATTGAGGTAAAGAATAACATCGCGTATGATTGAGGAGGAGATGCATTTGGTAAAGACTATTAAATGTTGAAGAATGGGTAGATTTTTTCCAACATAAAGTTGGAAGAAAAAAATCAGATAGAGTTGATAACATGTACAAATGTACAGAGATGGGAAACAGTATGTTACATTATAAGTACTGACAGTAATTTATTATCTTTGGCCTACAAGTTACCTGTGGTATTACATGCCTGTGGCAGGTGGATATGGAGGTAGGTCATCAGGAGACTGATGCATCATGCTAGGAACTGAGAGGTATATGAATTTCATGATGAATGCTGTAGAGAGAAGTTCGGAGTGGGTAAAGGAGGTTCTATGCTTGTTTCAAACGAAAGGCAATCAGACTTTTTATATTCATGTAATTATAGAAATATCAGATAAATTTTCTTCAATCAAATAAATTAATATATTTGAACTTTCAATGAATTTCAGGTAATTATATTCTCTATGAAATAACTGAGATAAACATTTTAAGAACTTGTTCTAGATGTTTAAATGATTTACTTTGCAAGTCTCTTTAATATAATATTATCTATGGTAGAAGCTCATTAAGGTAAGCAAATTTTTCAACTGAATTTTAAATTCACGTAAGTCTTACATTGGGTTTTCTACTGGCTACAAATTTTGAATATCTATGTGAGTATTCTGATGAATATTTTTAAATAAATAAATAGGGTTATAAGGAGACAATTAGGGATTAAAAGGATCTTAATGTTTTCACACCACTAAGTCAAGAATTGACTTACAAATTTATAGAATTAAATAAAATCCAAGTGAGCTAATTATATTATTAATGAGTATGGTCAACCTCCTATGATAAATATAGTTTACAGTTTTAGTTGAAAAATTACCTTGAAATTATCTGTAACCAAATACTAATAAATTCAGTTTTCCTTAGTAAAAATTTATAATCTCAAAACTATTTGTAAAATTAATAGTCTGGAACTATGAAATTCGGTTAATCAACATCATATAAAATTTTTATTTATTGTTTTTACCAAAAAAGATGTAAATAGAAAAACTTTATGTTGGTGAGATATAAACTAAGCATGTATTAATTTTTAATTTAATCGTAATTAGTGTGTAACCAATCTTTTCAATGTATCTAAATAAATCTGGAGACTAATGGAATAATTTGTTTTTCAGGAACCTGTGTCTCTTCCACTGTATTTTTTTCAAACTTGCTCAATAAATGACCAATGGAGGAACATGTATATGTTTTATTAAACATTGTGGAAAAACTAATTTTCCATCTTCTTTTATAGAAATTAAGTCTGAGGTTTAGAAAGGCTAAATTAAATAGTACAAAACTATAGCACTAATTAAACAACTGAGTGTAGATTTGCACAAAAGTCTTTTTTCACTGTGAAAAGAATGATATTTGATGCCATTCATGATGAATAAATGATGATTACCTAATGGTCATAAGAGCAACATTTGATGTCATATATTTCATTGTATAAATTTATTGTACAAATCTACTGGAAGAGTAACCATAGAATTATTATCAGCAGTTCTTTAAAATTCTTTAATATTTTTCAACTTAATTCCCAAAACTAAAATAATAATTTGAATTCTTATCTTTAATTTGAATAAACACAAGAATTTTAAATTCTCACTTAGGAAGTTTATACTAGGTTTATTTCACATTTTAAAATATCACTTATTTTTATAAATACTATATTTTTAACTGAAACCAATAAACTAATTAGTTTAATCCCCAAAGATTTTTGTTTAAATGCTCAGATTACAGAGAAAAAAGAGAGTTTAAGGTTTCATTCTATTCTTCCACATTTCCAAAGCAAAGAACAGTTTTTACATACCTCACTTTGACAGTCCCTTTTCACAAACAGGTGTTTCAAGATTGTTGGAAGAAATGTGAGGGGCAGTCCACAGAACAGCAGCCAACATGTTCTTGGCTTCCATCCCTTGGTTTCAGCAGCACTAATTTCATTAACTGACAATTTTTAAAGGTATAATTATTGCTGCCTCTGAAATCTTTTATAAATGATTTAAGTAAGTTTATTCCTTCCCCTTTTTTATTTTATGGTCTAGAATTGCAAATGGGGCTTTTTCCAAAGCGAACAGTCTTTCAAAGCATATCAGTCAGTGACTGAACTTTCTAACGTTTTAAAATTTTATTTGTGACCTGTTTGGCAGGTTTTCTGGTCTCCAGTTAAAAGCAATCCTCCTATGTATATAGGATTTTAAAATATAACTGTACCTAAAAATGTAACATTTATATCATTTTGTCATTCTGTTGTGAGCTAGCAGCATTCGTTAAAACCAGATCAACTTGCTAAAATTTCTAAACAAGATTTAAAGAAAAAAAAATCTTAGTTTGTAATGGTCATGGGCATATCTTTTATATTTGGAGGATTAAAATAAAAAAGAAATAGCAAGTTAGTTCCTGGATTTCACACCTAAAACAAAGAAATTTCTTTCACCTTTTCATGGTGTTGAATTACAAGTCCTGGTATAGAGGGAGACAGAAAATCAACACATACATTTTGTCTGAGATAAGTCTTGGCTATATATGTACTTTTAATGGTTATCACGTAAAAATTAAAATTTTCATAAGTTTAGCAATGCTAAACCTCTTATCTATTTTAATTAATAGATTGCATACAAACTTATCTTTTGCTAAAAAGCTAAGTGAAAAAATAAAGCACTTTTAGAGATGAAAATTTTTTTTAATTAAAACTTTTCTCTCTTCTCTGAGGAAATAGATCATATTTCAGTAAATTAAGTTAAACAGTGATCTGAATTATTAGTTCTTACTGACATAAAGCAAATCACATTTATTACATGTTTAATAATTTGTTTGTACTGTTTTAAATTATCTATATTGTCATTACAATTTTTATGGTGTTTTCTCTAATTATGAATGTACTATAGAATTAAGAAACTTAATTAGAATTATTCATGATTTTTCATTTCAATTTATACATATTAAAATGTATTCATAAAGTATGTGTACATGATTATCATTATATAAATAATATATGTATAAATAACTGTTTAATATTTAATATTGTATTTGATGTTATAGCTAAATAATTATGTAATCAGCATCTTTATACATAAAATTCTACTGCAATTCTGATTACTGTTTTTGTAAGACTTCACGGATTACTGGAAAAAAATTTGAATACTTTGAGTGTCTTGAGACTTTGAGTAAGGATTTTCTATAGTTTTACCAAAATATATTTCTATAATATATAGAGTGCCCATTTTAAAATACACTGAAAAATATTTATTATATATTTTCATTTTTTGCATGAGTAAAAGAACATGTTACCTGTTATTGACATTTACTGTAACACTAATGATATTCATATTCTTAGAATTAATGTTAAATAAAATTTCTGTGAAATATTTATTTGTATCTTCCATGAATTCTTGTTTTATCACTTTTTTAATATGCAAAAACTTTATTTTATAGATAGTAGTATTTCATTTGTTATATTTATTCAATATTTTTGACTCAGATCTTTATATTATTTAAATATCTAGAAATATTTACTGAGTAGAAATTATCATATCATTGTATTTAATTTATATTTAAGAGAAATTTTAACACTGAATTTAATTAAATCTCATTTCTAATATTTTATAAGATATAATGGAAGATGTAAAACAGTTTACCAAAATTTATTAACTGTTCTATAATTTGTTATAATGTATTAAATTATAAGTTGTTTTTCTACATTTCTAATATTGTAATTTTAACATTATTTCATAATAGAACATTTTAATAAATCTTGAGTCATTTTCTGTTGTTATTTTGTTTCAAAATATTTTATTTTCATATGTTATTTTCTTCCAAATTAACTTTAAAAATTATATGTTCTCAACAGGAACAACTGATAAATGTGTTATGATAAAGATGTTAGTTAACACTACTGTAGTAATCGTATGGCAATTTGTAAATGCATCAAAGCAATGCATTGCACACATTAAACTTATACACTATTATTTGTCAACTATATTTCAATTTAGAAAAGAAAAATACATGATTTTGAGGGAAAAAAGCCTATTATTTTAATTGAAATTACATAATATATATGTTAGTTGAGAAAATCAATTATGAATAATAAATTCTTGGGGCAGAAGTAGAGTATCTTTCTGCACTTGTTAAGTAACTTCAGATTTTCAGTATATTTCACAGTTATGTTCATATAGATTTTCCACATTTTCTTTCTAAAATCAGTTTCACTGAACACTCTTTCTACACAATAAAATGTATCCATTCTTAAGTGTATTGTCTGAAACATTTTGACAACTGCATATACTTATAGAATCACTACATGGTGAATCATAATATGGGAAACCCTAAAATATCCCTTGGGACTCTGCAATCCCATAACCCCTTGCCTATCACCCCAGGCATAAACCAATATGACTTATAATGCTATAGATCACTTATCTGTTTCAAAAATGTCATATCAGTAGAAACTTGCATATGTACTTTTTGTGACTAGATTCTGTCAATTCTATAATTTTACTGTGTTTCATCCATGTTAATGTGTGTGTCACCATTATGCAATATATAGTTCTAGAATTTTTTATGGAAATTTATTTATTATATATTTATATATATTACTAAATAAATTTATTTAGCAAATTTAGAACTTTTAGATATTCTACATATTCTTGGGTAATTTTTTAAAGAAATATGTTCATTTTATGGAAACTTGATTAATTTATTGTCATAACTTTCTTCATATTCTTTATCATTCTAGTAACTGAAGGATAAATTTTATTTATAATATCAGTAATTTATATTTTTTCTCTAGCAGAGATGTGTCCACTAAATCAGTTTTTCCATTTTATTAATTTACACTATGTTTTGTCTGTTTTTCATTTTATTTTGTGTTAATTGGCCCTTCATTGTTTTTTAAATTAAAGACTTAGTTCATTGAACTTAAATGTTTAATTTTTATATAAGAAAAATTTTGCAAAATGGTAAGTACTGATAAAGCAGCATTCTATAGATTTTTATATACTGTGTCCTTTATTATTCACTAGTAAATTTTTTTTACCTTATCTTGTCATTATTTTTCTGGCTAATTTTTATATTAATTTTACTGGAATTAACTATGATTTTCTGTTTGTTTGTTTTACTACCTAACCCCCTTTGTTTTTCCTTAATTTTACTTAAGATGCTATAGTCAGGTCATTTATTCTATTGATTTTCTGTCCAATGAAATAAAAACAAAGTTATTCTCATTTTTGCATACCAATAATCATTTAGCAAAATACTAAGGCAATATGTTTAAAAACTTATGATCTAATCATAATTTTTATTCAGATAGTAAATGAAATTAATGCACATTAAACCACTTATTTCTAATCATGCATGCATAGTTCCTTTATGTGTATATATTTTTTAGTCAACATTTTACCTATAAAATTATAGTCTACAGTAATAGAGTATAACTACTAACTAGGCAGTTATTCTCATTCCTCATGGTTATGAATCTGGTCTCTGTCATCCTTATTCTACTATGCTTTATCTTTCAGCCAGTAATATAGAAATATAATCTCTGCTACAAGTATATTCTGCATATCATGGCATCTTAATAAATTGTTTATTTACTCTATATATTTATCTATTTTTAAAATTTCTTATTTTTTATTTCCACTTTATATATAATAATGTATTTTGGAGAGCCTTAAATGTATTTGATATATCAATTATTATTCACTTGATATTTTTAAACTAATATGGTTTGTAGGAAGCTTACATATCTAAGAGCATAAGTACATGATAATTTCTCTTTATACATATTTACATGTGTGTGTGCTCTCATTTGTTTTACTTTTCACCTAAATAGACTTACAATTATTACTTTGTCACCTATTTCAAATACTTCCCATGGAATTTCTTCTTATTATATATAGACATTTAAATATATTTGGGTTGTTATTTTAAGAATAATTAAATTTATTAAATTAAATTTAGTAAATTATAATTTGATGCTAAGCCTAGAAAAGTATTCTAGACAGTAGTCTAAGTTTAATGTGGAATATTCTATTATGTCATTTTCTTTCATTCCTTTAACTGACTTAAGCAGTTCTGTATATTTCTTTAGTTCATTTTCTGCTTTATAGGAATACACAAGCATGCTATTAATTTTTTAAATTTTATCTTTTTCCATGAACTTTCTCACAGTTTTTTTTTATCTCTTGATGTTTCTAGGTGAACAGTGTAAATGTAGGAATTTAAAGACCTAAATTCTCCCCAAAATATTATATTAGGGTTTTTTACAGATTTTTCTTAAAAATAAATTTAAAGATTATTCTAAAGTATACCTGAAGGAGTTTGTCAAGAAGAAACTTCACATTACTGAAGAAAATAAATTGAGAGCTGTTCCAGAAAATTGTAATTGACTCTAATAATCTATTCTATCATTTTTCTTCAGCCAAGCAGAAATATCTCTGAAAGTGAAGAAATATTTTTTTCTGGGCTCCCTTGTAAATACAGATGGTTAAGTTCTGTTAAATGGGATATATCATGATAGTGGGATGTGTTACGTCAATTGTCCTTAAAGACAGGGTGTGTTGCTTTTCTCTTTTTTTTTCTTTTCTCTATGGCAGAATTTGGAATTAGTAGCTGGAATTGGACCATGAAGCAGAAATAAGGTATTGAATATGGTAGAAGAACAAGGTGATAAGGTCCACGTGCTCACAAAGCTGATATATAAGTCTTGGCATATTCACTACAAATTTATGTGAAAGGGAAATAAATCTATACTTGAATTAATCCACATTTATTTTGGAAGTGTTTATTTTACTCATAGGTGAATCATATTCTATATAAATGACTCAGCTTACAAGATACAAAGAGCTATTATAAAACCGTTATGGTAAAAATAGCATAGTTAGTACTAAAATAGGAATAAATAAACTGACTATTGTATACCAAAATCAAATTTTTTTTTTAAAAGTCTCATGGCATGTAAGTGGGAAACAGCTGTATAATCAATAAATGTGCTAATGTGCTAGGATATGCTAGGATATAAATGTGCTAGGATAATAGCACTCTCAATATCATCACATTCGACTGTGAATAGTACTGCCTATGTATTTAGAAACTGGAACATATAGTAGATGCGGGGAATAAATTATTTATTAAACATCTTGAAGATATGAAAATTTTTTAGTTGGAAAGTTTCAAAGACAACAGTGTTTTACTCTTGTCTCTGACATTGCCTTGTGTTACTTATTTAAAGAAGCCCATCTCTTTCTTGTGTGCATTACACCTTCTAGAGTGTTGGTTTGTCTAACTCTACCTTTTTAGCACTATATTTTGTGCAAAACATTGATACTCAATAAATATCTGTAAAATATATTTTTTCTTTAAAGGATATATTACTTTATCTTGTTGACTTGATTGATATAAATTGTCCTTGAGGGATGAGTCAACCTAACTGAAGGGCTAGGTTCTGAATTTTAGGAGATGCACCAATATTGTAAAGGATATTCTACAAACTCATTTGAAACAGCCTCCTAGCCCTTTCCTCACTAAGTCATACATTTCTGGATAAACATTTATAATCTACCAAAAGTCACATTGATTTCAAATTTCAAATATACTTTCATAAATATTTACAATGTTTAAAACATTGGAAATTATAAAATGTTTTATTCACATTGAAAATAAATAACAGAATTAAAAGTATCTTGTAAGTTCAAAGGTTGAAACTATATTATTCTTTAATTTCCTCTAATTATGTTTTAAGCATATGTCTTGAAATATTATAAAAGAAAGATCCATAATTCTTACAACTAAAAGTATTTGTCAGGAAATTGTAGTTGAGATACATTGTCTTGTGGCTGACTACTAGATCTCACCAATACCTGGTCTTCCCTATTCCATAGACATGGAGCTTATCTGTTCATTGCATATCTTCAGACCTTTGTAGCTACATATATCCCTGGGACTAAGTTCTGGTCAATCTTACGTCTATTGAGCTTCAATAATGATTGATATTTCCCTTTCCACTATCAAAAATCTTTTGACTCAAAGTTGGAAATCAAGTGTTGAAGCTGCCAAAACTGTCCAGGACCATGGAATTAAATTTCCATATTTTTTTGTCCACGGTATTTTGTATCTCTTTCTCTTCTCTTGTTAAGCTTATAGTATATTCTAATTAATGCATAACCCAGAGTATTGCTTTTTAACTGTTGCCTGTGAGCTTAAGTTAACATGTCAATTCTTCAATCCTTAATTATCATTTACCTTTGAATTTATGTTTTCATTTAGATCCACAAATAGTCCCTAAATTTTTTCATTCACTTTTTGAAACTTAAAACTGGAACATTGCTTTGTAATGTTTCTACTTGAAAAATTTTGTTCGTTCCTGAAATAGGCTAAAAGGTAGCTGAAATGTGCTGTAAAATCTCAGAATTTCTTTAAGCTGACAATATAAATAGGACAAAAAATCTCTAGTCAGCACATGAGTAAAGTTCTCATTGTTAACCACATTTCTACTATTTGTTTATATTGGATAACCCCTAAAAATCTTTATTTCTTAAACTATTTTCCACTTCTGTTAGCAGTTTGTGTAATTTTCTTGGAAACTGAGCAATGTGTTATATATGAGAATGTGATTAAGTTAGGGGAAAAAGTAAAATTTTATTTGTGATAAAGCTCCAACAACTATAACTAGAATTACTGATATATTTCAATGTAATTCAACTGGATTGTGGTTGATATAGCAAGAAATAAAAACAATATATTCCCTGACCCCATACAATACCCAATTTTTGAGTGAGGCTAAAGTTCTGTGAAATATAGTTTAAGAATGCATTATATATATATGGAAGTCTGCACACACTCCCACTCACAAATATATACACACTCCATCAAGTGTCTCCTGTCAGAGAAATACCATTCAAGTATAATGTATAAAAATGCTCATTCCTTATATGCTGTGCTTCTCATTTATACTTGCAAATATTTGTTAAATGACTTTTTAACACTACATTTAAGTTTCATAAAGATAAGGACATTGTCCGATTACAAAATTCTCATTGTCTGGTATGCAACAGCTGATTAATAAATATCAGTTTTCTGACTAAGCATGATTTTCAAGAGCAACTGGTTTGCTTTTGTTCACCTTCACTCTAAGTACTGAAATCACATGTTGATCTTCTTGCATTGGCTGTTAAGATAGTCCAAATTGAATGTCTACCTGAATCACCTCTAACAAATAACAGAATGTTTCACTATGTGTATTTGGCATACCCTCTTTTCTTTCAATTTCTACCCTATTGCTCTACTTTACTTTTTCTTTACCACTATGTCTCTTAAATTTAATTATTTAATGGAAATTTTCTTAATACTCTTTATGGAATGAAGTGCAAGTATATAAAATATTAACAAAATAAATAAAATGCAAATGGTTTTAAAAATTCTACTCTTGGTAGCATACAAACAAAAAAATGGTTTTATGTTTCTTCAATCACGGCTTCAACTAAGTTATATCCTGTTTCTTAATGATAGCTTTGGAATACCTCGTTATCTTCAAGTCCTGGTTAGTGATTTTATTTTGTATTATTTTTATTTATTTTATTCTTTTTGTAGTTAGTAATTTTAGAAGTCCACCCCAGCTCAATTTGATCAAGATTTTGATTATCTATTTATCTCCAACACTCATCATCAGTATTGGCCTAGACTTTGTCTGAAGTTCTTGGATTGAGAGATAATGAAATTTCTTCACTCTTTTTTTTTAACCCTCACTCAACTTGATGCTTTTCTCTGGTTTTGTAGCTTGAAAGGAGGGAAGAAGGTGGAAGGGAGCACAAATCCTTAATAAACTGGTACTACTGAAGTCCTCTTTTGTTTGTCATTACTTTTTCAGTGCCCACTTGTGTAACATCTGTGAGTTCTTCAGTAGGTCCAGCAAGAGTTCTTCCACATGTATCATTTCATTGAATGGAAGATCTACTTAAGTGTGATTTCTTACATCAAGCCCTCACCTCTTGCTCCTAGCATTTTGATGGCAAAAGAACTTGGGTGGGGTCTTTGTAAAACACTCAAAATCAACTATCCATAGTGTTACCTGATAATTGAAAACTCATATATTCTGGATATATCACTGAAGAGGAGAAAAATTCTTTCCTCTAGCCTTCTTAAGGTCCAACACTGGCTCTGTAAAAAAAAATAAATTAACAAAAAGGATATAAATTTAAGTTTTACATTACATGAAAACCCTTTTAAGAAAATGAAGACCCAAAGAAGTGGCAAAACCTAAATACTATTATAATAGATTGAACAAATAAAGGCAATTGCAGAAAAGTAACTAAAATATATGAGAAATCTAAAGGAAGATAAAATTATTTTAACAGGCTCTATTTTGCAAAATTCTCTTGATTTTAACTTTCCATTCCTAGTAAGAATGCTTTTTATTCTCCTGTTATAGGAAGGGCACCTTCCACAAGTTTTTTATTATTATTGTTATTATTATTATTATTATTATTATTGCATTATATATAAATTACTGCCTGATCCCATAACTTCCTTTCTCTTTTTGTTTTAATAATATTTTTTGTAATTTTTAAATTATAGTTATAATACTATATTATATTAGTTTTAGGTTAACAACATCATGAGTGCACATTTATATAACTTTGGAAATGATCAGTCAAATAAATCTAGTACCTACCTGGCACCATACATAGTTAGTATTATATTATTGACTATATTCTTAATCTTATACTTTATATGACCATTTTGTAAATACCAGTTGATACTTCTTAATCCTTTCCCTTTATTTGTACTTCTTAATTTTTTGCAATAAAAAGTTTTTAAAGATGGGTTATTCCTCCCTCTTTCTATTGAATACTATATTCACTACCAATAAGTCCTGATTTACATACCAGCTCCTGAATTTTCAAACTGGAAAATACTCACAAGTTGGCTCCATCTGGATTGATATCCAAATGGCTTAACATGAACTGCCAAGAACTAGGAAGTAAATAAAATGACATATTCAACTTCCTTTTATCTCTGCTAATAAAATCTATATTGAATTTCAATTCCTTATATTTCAATGTCAGAGAGAAGAAAATCCAACATCAAATTTTCTTGCTTCTGTAAGTCTAATTTATTGTATTTCCCCCTTCCCCTATAACAAATAATCTTCATGATCCAGAGAGAATAGTCCTTACTCTTGATGTTCTTAAGTCATCAAGTAACTACAAAAATCTTAGTATGCATCGTTATCTGGATTAATGTGATTGGAATACTATTTGTCTCATATTCTTATTCTAAGCTTAAAATGTGATATGAGTTAAATATTTAGCACAGTCCAATTCATATAAAATGAATACTAAACAAAGTAAAGTCATTAATTTCACAGTTAATTCTATATTATGTGATCATTTGATTAATTGAAATAAATATTCATTGAAAACTACTAAATTTAGGTATTATTTAAGACTGTATTGAAAAATTTGGAGTAATAAAAAAGCCTTAGAATGTTTTCATAAATATCTAATACAAAACAGAATCTGATAACTTTAGAAAAATGTGCCCATATAATGCCACGAGGTTACATTTGAAAAGAGACCACCAGAGCTCCATTCTGAAGTGGCTGCTTTTTTACCTACATTTTTTTCACCTCTTTGTGAAAGTACCATGGGCATAGCATCTACCTTTTATTTGAAAATTTATTGACTATGTTTTAGTCATCTTTAATATCATGAAGGGTTGGACACAGAGCTCAGGTTTTTCAAACCTAGGTGGAAAAACTATTTAAATTCATGTCTATAAAATAAAATGATTAGAGTAGGTTAGAGTAGACTGTTAAGATGTTCCCTTGGTCTAAGATTCCATCATATTCAGGAAATTGAAAAAAGCTGTGGTAAATGGAATAATCTTAGATAGCAAAGAAGTGGATTGAAACATGGCTCTGTTGTTTGATATATGAGTCACATTTACAGAGTTCCTTATGCTTTATCAATAAAATGAAGATAGACCACTAAAGGGCATTTTGTTTTTTATTTTTAGAATTAAATGACTTAAGTATCTATAGAAACAGTTTTTAAACTTCATAATGTCAAGCAGATAATGAATCATAACAGTGTTGTTATGAAATCTAAGGAATGAGTATAAATAGGCAGGAAATTGTGGGTATAATAAGGAAACCAAGAGTTTGGCCAAGCCAAAAATATGATTAGCATAAATCTGGGGAAAAAAAGGCCTGAAAAGTAATATGTGTTATAGATAGTTTTGAATTCCAGAGTATAAAACTTAATGTGAGTAAAGATTCATAATTTTTGGTTGGTTTAGGTTATTAAGCTAACAGTAATAAACTTAATAGAATTATTTGGGAAAAGAAAATAACTTTAAGAAACTCTGCTGAAGTAGAATTCTTCAGCCTTGGCAGTCAAATATATGTAGGAGAATTAAAAATTTAACAAAAATTTTTACAGCTAAATATGATTGAAAATTATTTTTACAATGTGACAATAAATTATATCCTGGCCATTTTAGAAGCTAATAGAGTAACTGTAAGAATTAAAAAGTTAGAAATTGTTATAATTATTATTCAATCTATATCAATAGATTGTTAATTTTGTATAAATTTATAGAAAGATATCTTTATAAGATAATGAAAAACTCACTGAATTAATGTTTATTTTTAATAAATATAGTAATTATATATAGACTAGTTAAATGAAGATAAATACAGATAAATTGAATACAATAAAAGTCTATAAAATATTTATTGAATCAATAATTTGCTTTTTTTTCAGTTCTCTATTATGTTGTACACAACTTTTTGTAGCTAAAGAATAATTGAAACATATATATATATATATATATAATCAAAGATGATATTAGAAATTTTATGAAATGGAAAGAATGAGATAGTACACTTAGTTAAGTGAGAAAATAGATAATAAAATATGAAAAATTACTGATTGATGAATGGTAATATTGCATAAAGTTTAATTTGCAATCAAAAACCATATATAGTGTTGATTCGCATTAAATGTGAAAATGAAATAAAGTCATGTTATACTCCTGGAAAACAATAATATGCATAATAAATTAAATCAATTTACATCGAATGTTAATTACTAAAATATATGCTAAAAATTGTCATTTGACTTGTCTACATAAAAATCAACCTTATTTTTATTCCACTTTTTCTCTGTGAAAAAAGAAAAGCTTTTTTTTACAATATATTATTTAAGTTTTCTATATAAAAACATCTTTTCTTACAATGATTTTGTAATTTTTAAGAAAGACATAAATTTTATTTTACAAAACCAAGAATTCCCAATGTCTATTTGATGAAAATCTGTTCAAATCAAATCCTCCAGTCACTGTGGCACAAAAAAGTGAATAGGCAATTAAATCCCATTCATCATCTTTGCCCTACAGGCTGAAAATATTTCCATTATCAAGCCACAATGTCATTTCATGAGTTAGAATAAAATAAATATTCTGTCAGTAGACCAGGGTTGTCCTTAAACACTTTCTTCTAATTGTTCTCTATTCAAACTGCTATGTATGATGGGTAATGAAAAAATAGAAATGTTCTAGCACTCTCCATCTCTCCCTCCAACATTTTCCCTATCACTATGTGTTCTGAATTCTACAGACATAATATATATATAGACTTTCCATAATCATAGCACAAAAACATTTATTTTTATTTTTTCTAGATTGAAGATGTTAGCCCACTTCTCTAAATATATTTGATGTAAACAAAGAATATCCCTCTAATCACAACTCATGAAAATGTCTAACATTAAAATTATTTGGATATGACAGTGTCTGTCCATACATTACTGAATCAAGCACTGATGCACACTGGGTAGATTTTGGTATGGAAAAACAAAGAATGAGTTTTGCTTTCTGAATGGAAGTTCAACAGTGGAAGCTTGTTGATTAACTTCTCTAATCTATTCCTTAGTTTTTAAAGTAATACAATAATAATTGTTGTATTACATAGTTATTATAAGATTTAAGTTAATTATGTATAACACCACAGTTTGAACATACTAAATATTCAGTGATTATTTGGTATATTTTGAAGCGCTATAATGGCCTTTTATTACATACAATTTAAGGCAGTTGCACTCCACATGAGTAATATTCAATTAAATTCCATGTCAAGCATTCGTTATTTAAATTCAAATTATCTTTATGTAATTTTTGTGACTTTTATCCTCACTGATTATCATTTAATGTTCTCAATTTGTAAAATAAATGACACTTCTCTTTGAAAATGCAAATTGTTCTCTATATTATAGTTTAATGAAAATATCCCCAAGGTCACAGGAGCCCAGGATAAACCTCAAATAATAGCAGATATCTTTTTTTCTGGTCAAACTTCCTTGTCAATTTTTGATTGAATCCAGCACTATCAATATTCACTTTTCAAGCTTATCTTAAATTAAAGGGATGTATCAAGAATTATCATCCCTTACCAGATGTCCCCATTAGTTACCTCCATTTCAGATTGCTGAGGGTGAACCAACTTTATCTAATGTGCTTAACTGTAAAATAGCTCAATTGAACCAGAGAGTTCTACTGTGCTTCTGCCAGTTCCATCCATCAAAATATTTCCATTTGAAGTTGCCACCTGCTGAGATAGATTGCTCTGTTACCACTGTTGTTTCCAGAAGACTTGCATTAACACCAAAGCTGGAAGAAACCATCTGACAACCTAATTTCTTCCTTTCCTTTTTGACCCTCATGACCTACTTTGTTTCAGAGTTATAGACTCCAGCAGCAGTAATTTATTTTCTTAATTCTCAGAGATTTTCATTTTTGTAATATCAACCAGGAAAAATAGAGAAAATGCACTCTTCCCAGGTGAGAGATATTCAAACTCTTCTTGAGTAGACTATTTTTTATCTGTGCATGCCTCCATTGATCTATCCTTTCATTTATGCATCCCTCAATCCATCATGATAGCCTTTGTCCATTAACAAATACATTCACAAATAGCAGCAAATTGTATTCTCTCAGTATACAATATCATCTTAGTTTCTGGTGGAAAAGACAGGAGACAAACTACTAACCACATCAATTAACCATATATGAAAAATCCTGCTTCTACCTAATAAACATAAAATTTTTGTTTATTATTCCATTGTGAAGATGGTTAAGTCCTGCCTAATCATGACAAAATAAAACCTATGGTATTATGTGAATTCAAAAAGTGACAAGGGAAAGTAAATTTCATGTGAGATTAACCAATGGATTTGACATTTCTGATAGCATTCTCTAAACAACTAAGTAAAATGATTAATATGCATAAATACATATTTTAAGTTCCAAGGCACAGTGACAAGTATAATTACTATTGGTTTATCTCTTAAAAATCATAAATTTATATCTGCTATTCTTCTCTTCTATTTATTTAGTGATGAATTGGGCATTCCCTGGCATATATTAAAACTGTGCCTTCTATTACTTAGCAAAAATTCAAGAAAATCAGGCTTAGTCATTCTTATAAAATAAAACCATCACTTAAAATAATTGTGAAATTAAAATAAAGAATCTTTTTACTATTTACATAATGCAAATTAGCACTTGCAAAAATTTATTTGGTTAACTATGTAAAATTATTTGTTTGGAATGCTCATAAAATTCTACTATTTAAATATTCTCCCCTTGAGCAAGTATCATCTTTTAAAATATTTTTAAGTCACAAGATATTTTCTACCACACAATTTTATGCCCAAGTGTTTCAGTAGTTTAAAAAAAAAAAAAAGCATGTTTCTTATCTTTCTCATTTAAAAGTTCATTCACAGTTAGGTTATTCATTGTTTGTACTGTCTTGAAGTTTGTCTTACTTTAGGCCACCTTTTTTTTTTCTTGAGCTGCCCCAAAATACCTATGAAGATGCTAAACCTTTCATCTATACTTATAGTAATTCAAAATAAATAAAGGTAGATTTCAAATATTGCCTGTGAAATGTTATTTAAGAAGCTTTTTTGTTCATAATGGTATAAGCTAATTTATTTTTCATTGTTTGGTGACCCACAATAGTTTATCACTGTACAGCTTGGATAAATTTAAAAATGTTTTAGTATTTCTTCATAATTTATTTTGTTTATTGTATGGTCTAGATTAGAGTCACTTTCTTTTGGAAATTCAACCTTTATCAGTAACTGGTCAGTCAATCAATATTATCTTGCCTTCCTATGTTTTTACCTTGTTCTCAGGTGATATTTAGAATCAAAGCCTAATAATACCAAAAAGATTGAAATACATGTGGTGCTATTTTTGCTCATTGTCTTCCACTGACACTATCAGACTTAACTTTTTTCCTACTTTTTCCCTCTTCATTTAACTTAGCTACATTTGCCTCTTTGCATTTTGTACACTCCAGGTATATTCCTCCTTCAGGGACTTTGCACTTACTGTTTCCATGCTCTGTCCCCAAATTATTCAAGTGACTTATTCTTTTACTGCCCTTAGGTTTCTCTTCAATAGTCATTTCATCAGTGAGTATTTCTCTGAACAAGTTACAGAATACAATAGTCAATGCCCTCCCCCAGCATTCTTTCATCATGATTTACTTTTTTCCATTGCACTTACTAACATTTGGTATTTTATCTATTTGTCTCTCTGTTATGGTTATTTTTCCCCCAAGGATGTGGGCTCCATGAAGGCAGAAAACTTTAGTTCTGATCTTTGCTTCATCCTTAGCATCTAGAATGTTGTCTGGCACATGGTATGTGCTCAGTAAATACTTGCAACAACAACAAAAAAAAGAATGAAAAAGGGACAAACTAAAATCCAAATAAAAAAAATGACATGAATTTTGTTTCTATTTTTTCTGCTTTTATATTCACAGACATCTTCTTTTTATTTCTTTTTCTATAACACTTGCTGTCAATTGCACTGCTATCCCTTTTGATTTCTTCTGGACTAAATCATATGTGCTTTTGTTGTGCTCTACGAAGGCAAAAATTTGTACTGCCAATTTCCAGATCTATGCAGGGCCAGGGTTTCTGTAAAAGTCTTGTTCTCTTTTCAGGTTAAGTTTTGAAAATTGATATAAATTCTCTTCTCTGAGGTCTTCCCTGAAGTATATGCTCCCAGAGATGTTAGTCACTTGCAGCCTAGAATACTAGATAATATGAAAGTAAAAGTTAAAAGCTAATGACCGTTGATTACATTAAAGTTAAAAATAATTTAAGCCAATTATGAGTGGTTCTGCATTGTTCATTATGTGACTGCAGGTTTAAAAAGCAAGTGCTTTACTTTTTTTTAAGCAATTGCATGTGTCCTAACTACAACTCTGTAAATGGGTATCTTGGGCAAATTATTTGTGCTTTGATATTTCTCATCTAAAAGAATGGATGTTTTATGCTATCTACTTCCTAGAGCTTCTTCAAAGACATATATATATATATATATATATATATATATATATATATATAAAATCTTAACATAATACCTGGCACATTATTAAGTGTGTAATTAATGTCAGTCATTACTAATTCCTGAAATTATTTATTTATGTATTTATTTAAAAGTTCAGAACTTTTATATTTGTATTCCTCTTTAAGTTGTATCACTTTTCACTGAGGTAAACTGAGCCTGAGCCACATTTCTCTTGGTCTTCTTGCCCCTCAAACGGGCACCTTGTGATATGAGTCTGAAGTCAATTTAAATAAACAAGGATTATAAAAAGTACATTTAAAATCAAATTTCTGTCACATACATGTAATTTAAATGAAAAAATTAGAAGATAACTATGTATATAAGTCTATGATGCTTTTTTAGCATCAAATTTTAAATCTACCATCTTTCTCCCAACTACATTGCTTCTTCAAAGATCGGTGCCCAAATTTATCATCTTATTGAGCTGTAGCCTCTGAAAGGCTCTGCATTATTTTCTTGATGAGAATACTTAATTGGTTTGTAAAAACTTAAAAAAGCACCATGACTAAAACCTATAAAATCTCCTAAGCCTTATATATTAGACAATAATTGTACCTCGTGATGAGTAAAGTAGTGGGAGTGGCAGAGGATTAGGATAAGGTTGATTTTTTTATGATTTTGTGGTGGGGGCATTTAGGGTAGCATGAATTTACTGCATATAGAATATTATTCAGGTATCCTGGATGAGAAATATAAGTTAACTACTGTAAATTACCTTATATATAAAAAGTATTTTTTATGTATTGTAGGTATTGTTGCCACTGAAGATTATTAATAGAAAACCTAAGTCCGATATTTTCTTTAAACTGACTCTGTGTAAATACCAGAAAAGAATGGCAAAGCAATAATAAGAAGCAAATCTCAGCAAATGGTATTACAGAAATCCTTCTGACATCTCCACTTAGTACAAATTTCACCAAAGTCAAAAAGCTAATGGCAATGCCATCACTGCTGGCTATTTGAGCCATAACAGACCTGTTTCAGAACAGTGACAGATGTGTGTATTCCAGGAGAGAGATGGCATCTGTGCTGTGCAGCAGTGTATATTTTCCTTTGAAAACCTGAGTGTGGTCTGATTCAGGATCTGTTATGTTTTCGTGTTGTTGGCACTATGTCGACACTAGAGTACAACATTTGAAAAACTATTGTTTCCACAGCTTGCACTGATTTATGCTCCTTTCTCTTTGGAGGCCTTTGAAGCAGCCTGAACCTGAATGTCATATGTAGCAATGTACTGGAGGATTGTTTATCACTACTTGAAGTTACATGCCATTATATCATTTAAGATTTGGATTGTTTCATTAAACTGGACTTGGATTATGGTTTACAAAAGAATTTTCAAGAGACTCAGATAAATAAAGAAATTCCTTCTACAGGCCTGATAGCATCTAACTTCTCAAGACTGTCAAAATAGTAAAAAAAAAAAAATGTGAGCAAAAGTATAAAACATCTTAAATACATGTTTTTTGAGTGTAGTTTAAAGAAGTACATGATTTCAAAAATGATTTGACCCAAAAAATAAACTAACTTTTCTATAATATTAGTCAATTTTCTTTTTCTTTCTTTCTTTCTTTCTTTCTTTCTTTCTTTCTTTCTTTCTTTCTTTCTTTCTTTCTTTCTTTCTTTCTTTCTTTCTTTCTTTCTTTCTTTCTTTCTTTCTTTCCTTAAAGGTAGTTACAAAGAAATTTTTGAACAATTCCTTTCAGAAGCAAAGGCAAGACATTTTATTTTATAAAAATTTAAAAAGATCTATTCTTTATGGAATTTACCTGTATACAAATCATATCCTCTCACTATCCCTAATGAATTCAGGTAAAAAAATGATATCAGCCATGTTACTGTTGTGATAAGGATTTACATGTAGAAAGATGAGTTTTTATGCACAAATTTGTATAATTGTTCTTCTATTCAGCTAAATTATCAGCTCTCAATTTTAGCTTTCAAAAGATTTCTTTTATCTAGCTGATTATTTTATTCAATACCAAAATCTATTTTTTTATGATCAAACATTTTTAATTACTTGTGAGACATATAGCAGCAATTTCTAAGTATGTTTTGATTGAACAAAATAAGATGCATGCATGACTAGAGAATTAAGATAAAATATTACCAGGTAGGTCTCAGGATACACTCATTATAGGGTTATACTCAAAGTATTTCATTCAAACCAAACTACTTTCCAGTTAAGTTTTATTGAATTGGAATAATTACTATTTATGAAAATACTAGAATAGTTTGAATGGTCTTGAGGGAGAATCACAAGAAAATTATGCCTCTATAAAAAACATACAGTCAATATGTGAATTTCGTTCCATGTTCTAACTTCAAATTATCAAGATAATGCAAATTTAGCTTTGTTCTTGTACAATAATTCAATATGTAAGCATTTTAATTTGTTAAATATTTTTAAAAGTGAATTCATTGTTAGTGTATTAATTAGTAAGTATGTATGAAATAATGTAGAATAACTACTAGACATTTAATAGTACAGTTAAAAATGTTAAAATTTCTGAAATTAAAATTTTTAAATAATGTCTTCTCTTTTCACAATGATCAGTATTAATATCTTAAAGTTTTTTAGTCCCTAAAATGTATATAATACTAGAAAACATTAACTATTTAACATGTTGAATGGCTTTGTTCCTCTTTCTTACACAGATCAGGAAGAAAATCATGGCTTATATATTAAAATGGCTAGTCTAGGGGATATAAATTTGGAGATTTATTGAACTGAGAGGAAAGAGCACCATAATACAACAGTCTTACAATAGTAATTAAAATATAATGTTTATAAATCCTAACAAGCCTTAAAAATAAATCTATGTTAAAACATTCCCATAATAAAAGGCAGTAAAGTGTTTTAAGAAATGCAATCTTCTGTAAATGGGAGATCAGAAATAATCAAACAAGTTTAAAATTGCCTTTATTTTATAATCCTTACATCTCGATCTGACCCCAATACCATCCACCTGCCCCATAAATTAAATAAAGCCTGTGCTTATATTTTAAAACAATGAAGCTTAATTTTTATGCTTATTTTTCTATAAAGGTTTTAAGACTCTTGTCTTCTGATAAATAAATAAATCTTCCTACGCTGCACTTTCTTTGACTAACAATTTAATTTAATTTGTATGAAATATTTGGTTCATTTAAAAATAAACAAAGTGGTTTAATTAAGGGCATTTTTACTTATTTCATAATATTTTCAAGGCTTTTATATTTTCTATAATAAATATGTATTATTTTCATAATTAAGTCAATCCAAACTGCTCTAAAAAAATAAAAACATTTTAAAAATTAACCTAATTTTCAATTGAAACTACAAACAAACAAACAAACAAAACTCCTAATATTAAGTTCTGTCCCAAAAAAAGTTTCTGTAATAAACAAGAGAACAGAGCTTACTGTCAATCCAATTTTCAATTAAAAATATATTTAAAAAAAAAACCGTTATAATAATGAATTCTTGCCACAATAAATGATTCTGTATGATTCAAGAGAACATAATTTACTTTCTGCTTTGGCACCGATTAAACATTTCTAATAAAAAAAAATGTATGGATTGTCCTGGGTGATTGAATATCCCTTCTATCTATAATATTCTTTGTAGCTCATAAGTTGACCAAATGCTGAGTATAGAAGACGTATTTTCTGGCTAAAGACCAATATAAGGTATTCTAGTCTAGTCTAGTCTAGTCTAGTCTAGTCTAGTCTAGTCTAGTCTAGTCTAGTCTTGTCTCATCTAGTCTAGTCTATTATTATTTTATTTTATTCTTGGTCAAGTATAAATGTTAATGCATTAGCACAAACTCAAAATAAACCCTATCTTTAGCAGATAACGAATAATACTACAGTAATGAAGAATTTTGAAAGAGGAAAAATTAAAGGCTTGAAGAACAGTCTTACGCTACTGATTATTCCTACTATATGTATATAATATATATATATATATATTTTTTCTACTAATACTTTTTATTCTGTTTGGATATATTTATGTCATTATATGTGCTGATATGTGAAAACATACATATGTATAAAATAACATTGCATGAAGAAAAAATTTATATATTGATAATGAGATAGTGATACTAACTGCAATTTTTTTTCACATGCTTTCATCAAAAAGTACATGGACTGTCTAACCCATAAACCTAAAAGGAGGGTGTGAGATGCAGAAATGTACCAGGATGAGCTGCCTGACCGAGTCTAGCTTATATCAGTAGGTGGGCCAAAGATGTGTGCAATTACAAAAGAATGTTTGTTTAAGCAACTGGTTTGTTATATAATAAAAACACATTGAAAAGTGGCATCCTATTCTAAAGAAATTAAAAATTCCAATATTTGTCTTTTAATAGTGATAAATCTAGATGGAATTATTTTATAAAACACATCATCATATAATTTGTTTTTTTTTCTTGTATTTTATAACATATAGCACTTCCCCTATCATTTCTGACTATGTAATTTACTATTTCAGAATAGTAAATTAGATTATCCAAATAATGCCCCAGAATAGTAAATTAGATTGCCCAAATAATGACTGACAGAAAAGCTTCAGGCACTAGTTACCTTAGATGACAAAAGAAAAGGATGAGTCTAGAAACAATAGATTTAATCAATTCAGTATAAAGAGCAGGCATGTACTTATATCCTATCCCCCCAAAACGTCATTAAATAAGCATGTATGCCCATTCTTGCAAAAGTGAAAATTTTGCTTCCTGTAAAAATTGAAGTCAACAGGTTTCTAATACTAGAATAACAGATATGGTAGAGGGCTGGGTCAATTGTCAATTTTGAAAAGTCTACATACTCCCTGTGCTGGAAATTGAACTCTTCTGGAAAAACTGATCCGAGAGAAAAACTCTCTAAGAGCCAGAATTAAGTTTGTCAGCCATTCTTTGATCACTTCCCAGAGAAGCAAAGCAGAGACAGGAAATGTCCACATGGGAATCTACTAAAAATGTTTTTTAGTTCTTTTATTTACCTTTGAACTGGAAGAGATCAGTAGCAATTCAAAGAGAATTACTCACACAAAGACAGAGACAAATCAATCAAAAAACAAAAATAAAAAACAAAAGAGGGAAAAATACTGGGGGAACAATGCTAAGAGCAGTTGAACACACACATTTTATAATTAATATTACAGAACATCAAATTAAATTTTAATTAGACAGCTAAAATTTACAAATAAATCACAGGATTGAAAAATAAAGGAAGTTGTCCAGACTATAAACTAGAATAGAAAAACAAGAAAAATATGTTAGGAAATTAAAAAATCAGGATCAGACCTGAGATTTTAATGTCCAAATTCTGGGATCATCAGGAGGAAAAAAAATCACAAAAGAAAGAGAGAAATTATCAACCAACACTATTTTTTATAATATTGACAACTAGATTGAAATATTCAATTGAGATTCTTGCAAAATGAATGCATAGAAAGACACACACACATACATACACTCTAAGAATATGATTATAAAGTGACAGAACATCAAGTAAAATGGGAATTAGATACAAATTTGTTAAAGTTCCTTCTTGTAATAGAAAAATAGATATTTAGTAAACTTAATAAATATAAGTAGAATTGTAAGCTAATATTTCAATACATGGAGCTAACAACTAAAAAATAAAAATGATTAAAAATAGAACTCAGAATGAGAATAGAAAGTTGGTATAGGAAACTTCTTTATGTGACATGTTTTATACCATTTGACAACAATTAAATAAATTTAGCCCTACGCTTAAAATTAAATCACTAAAGCAGATAAAATAATAAATAAATTGTAAAGGTTTTGTAAAAAGCTAGCTAAATCTGAATTATGCCAGGTGTTGGTGTAGACACTGCAGGCTTTATTATTAGGCATCAGTGTCATTAGTGAAGCCAATGAATTTCTCCCATCTCCCTTATCTCTATTCTAGTTGCATGGACTTTTGAGTTTGTGCTATTTAGGGAGATTGACAGGAGGTAAATGAGTTTAATTGAAAGTAAAGTTAAGCAATCTTAAATTCATAGACAAAACATGTATCTTCTGGCATAATGTTTCTTTCTCCTTTATTTACTCATAACCTTTCTAATGTCCTTGCTGAATAAAATAATCCCCCATCATTTTTTAAATCCACATATATAGATGGCAAATTTTTGTCATTTTATAACCTCTTGTGCTAATGAGAAATAGACTAATGACTTCAGAATAATTTATTGTGTACAACTAGAATTTATATAAATAATAGAAAATTATTCTAATTCTAATAACTAGCAATCTTTCCAAAAACCAGTCCAAATATTATATCATAAAAATTAAGATACATATGTAAAATAACATTTACATATTTTCTGACCACCATATGATAAATCTGTAAATTCATAACAAAATGGTTAAAATTTAAAAATTATAATAACATCAAATGCTAGCAATAGATATGGAAAACTTGGATCACTTATCCACTGCTGGTTGGGAAGCAGATTTATACAGCTACTCTGGAAAAGAATATAATAGTTTCTCATGAAAGTAAATATGTGCAGAAGACAGCATTTGAACTCTTGGGCATTTATCTCAGATAATGATAGCATATTAAAAAAATTTGTCTTATAAATATGCATAACTTTATTCATAATAGTTCCAAAACAGCTATTAATATCCTTCAGCAGATGAATGATTGAACAAACTATGGTGCATTATATCACAAATTCTACTCAGCAATATGAAAAAACAGGTTACTAATACACAACTTAGATGGGTCATAAGTGAGTTATGATCAGTGCAAAAGAACAATATCAACATGTTACATGCTATAAATTCCATTTATATAGCATTCTAGAAATGACAATTACAGTGATGGACATAATAGTGCATATAAAATGGTAACTTGAAAGATCCTATTGATAGGGCTGTTCTGTGTCTTTACTGTGATGGTGAATAAAAGAAGTAACATGGTATAAAATGCATATAACTCACATATGAATGAGTGCATATAAAACTGGTGAAATCTGAATAAGTTTGATAATTTTTATCAACATTGATTTCCTGGTCTTGATATTGTTCTGAAAGACATCATCATGGGGAAATTGGATGCAGGGTATATGGGATCCCTTTGTATTATTTATTACAACTACATGTGAATCTACAATTATCTCAGAATAATGTTTTGTTTTTTTAAAGAACTGTAATGAGAACACTACATATAAAATAAGAAAGGGAAGCATACTGAGTAAATTACACTTTTATACTGTTTCCTATTGTTGTCCTCTCTTACCACTTTACACTCCTCACATGAGCTTACTCATAACTCAAGGTAGGTTATACTTAAACTATTTTATGAAATTAAAAGTTAGGAAAGTCAGAAATATTAAATTTTTATTATATACTAAGCTAAAATGATTAAATGAATACTTAAGAGAAAATATATATTATTTAAATTTTAGGGGCCAAGACAATGAAATTATAGCCAATTCTATTAAATTTCATTTAAAAAAGCCTTTTTAATACCAAAACTTAAAAGTTATAGAAAGCTGTTTTCTCCTTTTCAATATTTTCTGAAACCCAAGTTTTCAAAATAAAAACTTCATAAAATTTAATCATCTTTATTAGTCTCTCTTTTTATTTGTCATTAGCTGGATATTTTCTATGCCATAAATCTACCTCACTGCTACTAACTCATTGCTAATATTCTATAAGTGAACATTGCTGTATTATATTGTCCTGAAAAAGGCTAAACTACAAGCCACAAATAAATCAAACAGATTGAAATAATATCATCAACACTGAACTGGTTTTAATATACCTTGAATTGTCTTTATGTTTTTCTCATTACACTGTGTCACAAACCCTACAAAATTTTCTAGAGCTATGATACAACATAAAATTCAGTTCTTTTAAAGCATAACAAGTTCAAGGTATGAATTAGAAAATAAAATTCAATTCATTATTGATTGTACTTATTATGATAAAATGACAGGTTTTATGTCACAGGTTATATTAATATTGCCATATATGTCTTAAGGTTAGCATAGACATAAAATATATGTATGTGCTTTCAAAAGAAATATGTCAGTTTTCTCTCTTTTACAGAGATAACCCATGCTTAATGCTTAGTTTTATATTCACAGCCACAGTTTTAGAATATTTCAGGAAACATCATTTACATATAGTTCAACACATATAACCTCTGGGGTTCAGGCTTAAAATCATAGTTTTCAGCAGGAGATATGATAGATATAGATATAAATAGATAATATGATACAGTTCAGGAATTTGTATTATCAATATTTTCCCTCATAACATCATTTATTATTTTTAACTCAAAAAAAGTGTATCTCAATCCATAATCATGCATTTCTGATCTAAATTTTGTACTCTTATGCCTTAATTTCTTACTATTTGCACTTAACATTTTATTCAGTCTGACATTTATCTTGCTAACAGGATGTGAAGTAAGAATATAATGTTTTTTCAACCTCCTTTTTTATTAAATGGATTAAAATTTGAGGTAGTTTCTCTAAAACTTGAAAGCTGCCTGTAATACCATGACACAGAACCTTTTCTTCAGAAGGATGTCAAACCCATACAGGTTCTTTTGGTTTTCTACACAAAGATTCCTGAAAGTATAGTCATTGCCCTTCTTTCCTTCCTTCCTTCCTTCCTTCCTTCCTTCCTTCCTTCCTTCCTTCCTTCCTTCCTTCCTTCCTTCCATATTTTTTTCTTATTTTGATTATTTAATCCATGAAATTTACCTTACTTTTCAAACATTTTTGGAGTGTTTCTCAATGATCTCCCTGGTACAACCCAATCATTCTCTTTTCGAGGACAGTCAGTCACCCACAACTTCTCTAATCTCCAACGTAATGTTTTCTTATTGTAGTAGGAACTCCTTATAATTTCAGGTTTCTTTGTTACATCTTTTCTTCTTGTCAGCAATGTTAATACTGCTTTCTTTGTTTCCTATTCTTTTGTATTTGTTAGCTCTAATGTTTCCAAGTTATTGCCTTTTCCCAGGTGCATGGATGCAACATTTTTTGGAGTCAAATCAAAATAGTATTTTTAGAATTATTGAATTACACATATAGCCACAATTTTAGAAAGAAAATGTAATTTTCATCTGCTATTTTAGTATATTACTAAAAAAATATAAACATAGTAATTAGTTTATTAACTAAATTTTTTTTAACTTTATATTTTATAAAGTTTTATTTTATGGAAGAGTTAGTTGCAAGAATGGTTTAGATAGTCCCTATATATTTATCCACTATCTCTTTGTGCTAAAATTTCACATAACCATTCTGTATTAATTAAAATTAAGAGAGTAACATTGGTACAGTCCTGCTGACTAAACTACAAACTTATTTGGCTTTTACCAGTTGTTCCACATGGCACTGTGTCCTCCAATCTATGATATTTTGTGCCTTTCTTTGTCTTTCGTGATCTTTCATATTTGTATATTTTACTTACTCTAACAGTAGCTAGGGATTTTGACTTATCTGCTTTCTGTAAATAAATATAAAACTAAATTCCTCTCAGTGTGAGAACTTAGAAATAAATTTAAAACTCATATAGTTTCATAACTTTGACTAGTGCCATGCTTCATTATTTTGACCATTGTTGCTATATAAGCAGTTTTTTGTTGCTATATAAGCAGTTTTTTCTTTTCTCTCTTCCTTACCTTGTCATTTTCTTTATAGTGAATTTGAGTAGTTTTAATTATCTTAAGTTCTCTGTATGATTTTATGGTATCATGTGTTTGGTGATTTTATTATGTGTAGCATCAAACACATTTGAAAACAGGTAAATTTAAAATAAGCAATTAATGAAAAAATAAAAAAATAGAAAAAATAGAAAAGCCAGCAGGCAAATAATGAAAAATTTTAGAAGGAATAAAGGATATCCCTAAAGCCTATCTATTTCTCCCCTGCCCCCACAAAAAAGAAGGGTGGCTGGGCGGTTTTATAAACAACTCTAGTATAAAACAGCTCTAGTATAAACAGCCCTTCTGTATGAAAACACCATTTTTAAAAGAAACAGATAGTTTTTATTTTCCTCAAATTCATTTTTCCACTTATTCTATTCACTGATGTAACCATCACTAAAATGTAGTTATCTTTTATTCAGAAAGTATAAACATATGTATTTTTATTAAAATGAAATAAAATATAAAATTTAATGAATATGCTCTTAAGTCATTTGTATTTTTTCTTCTTAGATTTAATATGACATTCCAGAGAGTAGATCTGTTATGAAATAATAGAACATATACAAGCACAGTGTTAATATTCAAACTGTCTTGCAAAGTAAATGTTAAATAAGAGTGAATGATATGTCATGAAATGTAAGTTAACATTAGTCAGACATTTGGATTTGTTGTAGAGGAGGAAACACTAACTCAATGTAGACTGGTAGATGGTTTTAAATGAAATGTTTAAATGGTTCTAAAACTCCTTTATAATCTAAAATTAAAGCTCATCTTTGTCATATATGCAATCTTTGAGAGGATTTTTAACCTCTTGCCCCTAGAATTAAAGAATTAAGAACACTTAAAATTATTTCCAAAAAACATAAAAACAAAAGTGGATAATATTAATAAGATAATTCAGAAACTGGTACAGCAATTAAACTTTTCCTACACACTTGCAATGTCTTTATTGGATTATTATAAATGTAAGTCTATCAATTTATGTTAAATAAGGAAACATCATATTTTAAAACCTGTGTAGAATGATATGAAATTGGTTTGTTACTTTTAATACTTAATTTCCAGATGTAAAAACAATAAAAAATGCAGTGTATAAAAAGTACTATTACATATATCTATATATCTACACAGGTATATTTAAATCTATGGAGAGAGAGAGAGAGAGAGAGAGAGAGAGAGAGAGAGAGAGAGAGAGATTTTAAGAAAGTAGCTCTCACAATTGTCCTGACCAAAATCTCCAGGCAGGCTGGAAACCCAGCGAGAAATTGATTCTGCAGCAGGAGTCACAAATAGCTCGCTAGAAGCTAGCAGCATTCTTTCTTTGTTGGGAAACCTTTGTATTTTTTCTATTATGGCTTTCAACTGATTTGATGTAGCTCACGTGTATTATGGAGGGCAATCAGCTTTACTAGATGTCTACTGATTAATCTCATCTAAAAAAATAATTAATCTACTGTTAATCTCACCTAAAATTTACCTTCACAGCAATATCCAGGTATTTAACCAAATATCTGGGTTCTGTTGCTTATGAAAGTTAAGATATACAATTAACCATCACAATATATAAACCTCAGATTGCTCTTTAGCAGTTTTTTCCCCCCATCTTCCTCAGAGCACAAATACTCATTCATTGTCTAAGCTAGAAAACTGGTCATTTTTTCCCTTCTCTTTTTTCCTTTAATCCACAGATATTATTCGTATTTCCCTTTACCCTTAACATACAAGAAATCAGTTAAATCGTCCCGTCAATTCTCACACAAAGATGGCCAGAAAAATATTTTTATTAAGCAAAAAAGAACACACTTTGAAAGATTCTCAAACATTTTTTTTTCAAAAGAGGCAAGTTAGGAAAAGGTATTTACAGCGTCTGGAGTCTAGGTTCAAGTGGTGTTAGGTGGGTTCTTCAAGATGGTGAATAGTTGCAATGAGACAAATTGCATGATGTAATACTTTAGAATTGTTGAACTCAATATGGCAAGAATTTTGAGAAGTCTTTGAAAGCAAATTGATATCTGAGAAGCAAGATGTTTGTTTAGAGGAGCAGGATGCTATTTTAATGGGGGATCTGTTTATCCAGATGAACAAACTGCTAATACATTTGTTTGAAAGAACTTCCTGATCTAATCAGGCAAGTGAAGGTATTTATTGGTCTACAGCATTATCTTCCCAGTAAAGAATTTTCTGGAATAAATGGTTAAGTCATGTTAACACAAGTGGTCTGAATTCTCAGTTCAGTTGTGTCTCCTTTGCATTCTCTTTCTTTTTGGCCCTCTAGTTATCATCTGCATTACTTTCTCTTCCGTCCGAGACGCTTAAAAATTCAAACATACTTTCACAATGTTTTCTCTAATTTGTTAGAAAAAAATATATATAAATTTTCAATCTTATCCTGCAATTCTCATAATAAAATATCTTAATGTCTCCGTTTTTCAGTTATCAAAAAGCGGAAAAGTCCAATCTCATGACAATAGTCCTCATTGTTTCGCCTTGGTTTTTTTCTGCAATATCTTCCTTAGCCAAACATGTACTATATAATCTTTCACATAGCCATAACAAATTTAGAATTTCCTCAAACGACATGTTAATTTCAGGCAGATTTGCTTTTTGGATTCTGTTTGTTTTCCTTGAAATAATGCATTCCCCCCTACACCTCAATAACTACTAATCCCTCAATATCTAGTGTAAGCATTTCTTTCTCTATGAAACACTTTTTCATTAACACTATCAGAGATTGTCTTACTATTGCATCTAGTTAATAGGACTTGTAGCTCATACATGCAATTTTTTATGTTTATATTTATTTTATTCTATTAGACTAATAACATCTTGAAGGAAAGTATTTTGTATTTCTCTGTGTTCAGTCCAGTATGTAGCTTGTCAAAAAGTAGGCACCATATATTTATTAAATAAAAGATCAATGGGATCCTTATTTTAAAAAATTATTGAATTTTATACAATGAGTAATTTTGAGAGGTCACTGCAACACATTTATCAGTAACAGATGGTGTGATATTTGTGATTATAGCCTAGGTTCTGAGGATAAAAATGATAAATCTGTTCATTACATTAACTCCTTAAGGTCTATAACTTTATGATGTCATATTCAGATTTCCATTTTACATTGGAAAATAATCTAGAAAACAGGTGTACATTATTCTGCCCCCTCTAAAAAATAATAATTTCTACCAGTTGTAGAAGAAGCTAAGTCTATTATTTCAAAAAATAAAAATCTAAATTTTAATGCATTCTAATAAAATCTGATATAAAATTTAGATATTTTGATCACTTCTAGTATATTTTCTAGCAACATGTAATCTAAAAATCTAAATTAAACACATACATAACTGTTCAACCTATATCATGTAGCATCTACTATATATCAGGGCTGTGACTCTGCATTTTACAAAATTTGTACACAAAACCCCTAAAAAGCTTTTTCAAAAGTAATCTTCGGATGTATTTACTACTGGTGTGTGTGTTTGTGTGTGTGTGTGTACCAATGTGTCCATGTGTCTGTATCTGTGTGTGGGTATTAATGTTAGATATAAACTAGCAAATAATATATTGTGAAAGAGTGAGAAACATGCAAAAAGAAGTTTAAACTGAAGTAAGGAAATTAAGCTTAATTATAATTTTTTAAATATTAGAAACTTTTTTATGTACGTGATAGCTTTGAAAGTCTTCACTGCTATTTCACATTTAAAAAGATATTTTAACAAACATCTGCCCCAGTTATTTACCAGACATCAAAGAACTGAATAAATTTAAACAAAAGGAAAGTGTAGAGTCCAAAAGATTAGTTCTAAGTTTTTCCAGCAATTTAGGACTAACTTCATTAAGATCTATGAGAGTAATAAAAGTGACGCTGGAAAAGAATGCCTTTTAGACATACTATAAATGATAACTAGCAGTACTTGGGAACTGCAAGAGAATGAGGCATTAACTATAAACTTTAGTTTTTAATTTAGAATATTGTTACAACAGCTATAGAATTTACCAAAAATAAAAACAATAATCTTATTTGTGAGGGAAAATGATCTTTATTTTTGATATTATAAATATGAGATGACAAACATCCTGCATTATTTTCTATTGCCAGAAGTGACAACAAGACTTAAAGTTAATTAGAAGTAAGAATACATTCAGAAATGAAGAAATGCAATGTCTGAAATCATGGTAGATTATTTCTCACAGGAAGTAGAACAGGAGAAGATCAATAGATTATGGCTTTGGTTTTATGAGATGTCCATGATTGGGATTAACATGAAGGGGAGGAGCTGGTGAAAAAATAAGGAAACCATCAGGTGAGAGAAGAAACAGGATAGAGCACCGTCAGTAAAATATTAATATGTAAATATTTAGGTATTAAAAAGACGAATTTGGTTCAATATTATCTTAACTAAGAAAACCTTATAGATTTTTATGGCACTTAAGACTTCTATACTCATATTTCTGTTAGATTAGATGATAAAAAATGATTCACATTAGGAAACACAAGTTAAAGAATAGTGATTAAGCATGAAGCTTTTATAAACTATGCTATTTCCCAATCTTCAACAGAAGTAGAAACTAAAAGGAAAGTCAACAAGATACAAGATGTTCCTAGAAGGGTAAAAGTACCAATGAGTTATAAAAAAAAATAGTCAACTCTGATATTAAATTATCTTAGGAGCATAGTGAATTTCTATACTACCTGAAGCAAATGTTTCCTGGCTGAACTATTTCACTTAAAATCTGACATTCATATTGGTATGTTTACATGAAAATTGGATATTTAAAATGAGGAAGAGTGGGGGAAAAGCCCATCAACTTTCTTTTCCTAATCCTGACCAAATTACTGACAAGCAATAAGAAAATTTTTGGTCAAAAAACCGTTTGTCAATAAAAAAGAAAGTAATGTGATACCAAAGCAGAATAAAAATGACAAAGTTGATAACTTCTACATAAAAGTTCTGCTCAATTAGGTAATACTCTGACTATATCAACTATCATTTATTGGGCACTTACTGTATGTGACACTTTGTTGGGCACTGTGTGGCTTACAGTAGCATTTAATTCACAGTTTGTTACCAAGAAATTTATAGTTATGTTGAAAAATAAGTCAAACACATTTTTAAATATCAAGGTTTTAAAACTAGAAGCTTAGTGAACATTTAATAAAATTATTTTCTGTAGTCTCAAAAATGTGAAGTAGACTCCTAATTACTAGTAAAGCTGCTCATAAAGAGCAATCAAAAAATTATGAATTTAAAAAATTAATAATACTAAAAATAACAATATACTATCTATTCCAAGATGGCACATAATTAATTCCCAAAGTAGTAATTGAGTTAAGGAAAGGACAACATAATAAAAAACAACTTCAGTACACTGATGAGTGGGTTGAGTTGGAAAATCATGAAATTCTACCTTTCAAATTTATTGCTCCCTGTTGTTAAATTCTGAATAAAATTTAGATGAAAAGTTAGATCAACTTATAAAATGGAATTGAAGGTAAAAAGTGTATCATTAAATCTGTTAGTTCAACCTTATACCACGAATAAAAAGATTTTCTTCACAAATAGAGATTTTATACAAAACTATTTGGATCAGTCTTTTATACACACAAGCGAACACCCTTTGGTCCCAGAGTTAGACAGTAAGCCTAATCCACATGCCTTGTGAGTCTTTACTCCTAAGTCTCTACTTGCCACATACCAAACCCTATTTGGCATTTAAGGAGCACTCTTTGTAACAAGCACAACGTGTTTATTAATCCTCTTTTGTTTTTGAGAAGAGATTTAATTTTTGGAAGGTTTTTGCAAAGCTCACAATTTTGTTAAATATCTGGAAAAAGTGAAGCATTACCAAACATTCTGTCTCACTGGGGTCAGAATTTTTTTCTAATTTAAACAGTACATACCAAACAGATGGAGTGTGAAAACAAATCCTTACTGTGGGTGGTCTTATCTTTTCAGCCCAAACAATCCATATATACCCACAAAAAAATATGTAACCAATAACTCCTCTAAAAAAATATTTCAGGATTTTTCTAAAAATATTTGTCTAATTTTTTTCTAATGTACAATCTTTTTTCAAAATAATCTAATTTCCAGAAATTAGTTTTTAAAAAGAAATGACTGTATCAAAAATTCAACTTTACTTATATGATTAAAAACACACTGTCATCTCAGTGTCCAACAATTAAAGAATAGTTAAGAAATTTGTTTCACAAAACTGATATACTCTGACTAAGCCAACTAGAAGAATATGATCTTGTAGGAAAGTACAAAAGTGTTTACAACATAACTTTGGGAGTGGAGAATTAAATATATGACTTTATGTATATTAGGGTTATAACTATGAAATATGTGCATGGAATTATAAAAAGGCTAGTACTAAATGTGAAAAAAAATGCTTTGTCATTGGGTTCAGTATCACTTTTTTTTCTTTAAAAACAGTTGATGTTGCCATATCTTGCATTATAATAAAACTGTTGTTAAATTTTATTATTATTATTATTATTATTATTATTATTATTAATTTTAGGAAGTACTTGGCTTTTGTCTCAACTCTATTATTTTCTGGCCACCACTATTGTACCACAATGAGCTGACTTAAGTAAAATGAATAACCTGAGTTGATTGTGTATGTCTGTTAACATTGTCTTCAAACTGGACTTTCGTTTGAGTTATCTTTGTCAAAGCTCTAGTTCATCAGTGTTTTACAAAGATTAATTGTCACAAACAATCTAAAAATATTTAATGCCTCAAGAAATGCCATTGTGATTTGCAAAAGGTAGTTACTGGCAAAACCAGACTTCATATGAATTTTTAATTATAGGACTAATAAAGTTCCATGAAAATATCATCTATTATGTTGTTGGCCATTTTATGAACTTCAGTTGCAGCAGTTTAATGATTTATTTAGTGAATGTTTGCAAAATTCTGAGATAGGCATTAAGAGCAATGTGAAATAATATCGAGCTTATGTATAAATTTGATTTTGTTCGACATGAATAAATCAACCCCATTTTTGTTGTTTGTTTTTCAAGCATTGTTTTTTTTCAAATGTGTGAGGAAAATTGTACTTGTAATGCCTATTTGTTTCACATAAGTGGATTAGGATGTAATTAAACTAAGATTAGAATACAAATCAGTGCTTTTCATTTTAATATGTTTGTTCTCCCTCTCAAAACAAAACAAAACAAAGCAAAACAGAACAGAACCTGTGGTAGTTCTATGACTTTTGCCCACTACTGCTACTCCCATAAATTTCATGAATATATTATGTTAAATGGCAAAAAAGACTTTAGAAATGTAATTAAAATTACTAATCTACTGATTATAAAATAGGGAGATTATAGATTATCCAGTCAAGCTAATCTCATGGACTGTTAAAAATAGAAATCTTTCTGGCTAGTGTCAGAAGGCAAGTGAGAAATTAAAAGTGTGGAACTTGATCTACAATTGCTTATTGGAAGATAAAGAGAACCAAATGGAAATTATGAGAAGGAAATGAATTGTATCATCAATCAGTGTTTGGAAGTGGGCAAAAGACCCAGAGGAAAACTGCAACCCTGGCTGACACATTGATTTTGGCCTGCTGAAACCCTAAATAGATAATCCAGTCGAACTTTTTGGGACTCCTGACCTACAGAAATGTGAGATAATAAAGAGATGTTGTTTTAAGCAATCAGATTTTTGATGAACTTGGTAATGGCAGTAACTGAAGTTAATATAATACCTGTGCCTTTGACCATCTATGGGGCAAATAGGAAGATGCATAGCTTTATTGTTTAATATAATTAATTTTGACTCCACCCTCCCCCATTCTTTCTCTTATTGCTCTCTTTCTGAAGGCATCCAAGGACAACTGGCCATATTATAGCTCTCTACGAAGAACAATTCTTTCAAGATAAGTGTACATATTGAAAATCAAACCTATCAAAACTCCTTTCTTTATCTGGCTGATACTAGAGAGAAAAGATAGAAACTGCTTTTTAGATGCCTGAATGGTATTTTCATTTCAAATTTAAATACATAAAGAAACAGCTCAAAATAATGAATCTGAAATGGTGGAATTTTCATCATTCTGACAGGCAAATGAGAAAGATATAATAGGATACATGGTAATTCTTAATGTACCTTAAAATGCCCGTTGACCAGCAACATTAGGAGCACCTGGAAATGTGTTAGAAATGCAGAATCTCAGTCTCCATCTTACAACTACAAAATTATTATCTGAATTTAGACAAGATCTCCAGGTCATGCATACGTGAAGTCTGAGAAGCACTGCCTTAAAAATTGCACTAACAGAGTGCAATATTCCCTCATGATTTAGAAGACTATGTCTCCTAATAGCACCCTCTCACTGAAGTAAGGATATGCATAGAATTGTGAGACCCCCTAAGGTTGAATTTAAGAATCATTGTTTGCATATGTTGAGCATTTATTTTATGCTAGAGATTATTTTAAGTGTCTGTATTAATTGTGCCATTTAAATTTCATAACTAACATAAGGTAACTGTTATTATCTATACTTAACCCAGGAAGAAACTAAATTTTCATCTAAGAATTTAATTTGTCTACAGCTGCTAAACAGAGATAAGAATCAAGGCCGGCTAATATCTTAGCACTTAGATAAGTGCAGTTAGCCATACAACATGGTGACTTTTATTAAGCTTTAAAGTGGATTTAAAATTGTCAAACTATCAAATGTATCAAAGGCTAAAATTCTATTTCTCAATTACTATTCTATACCCTCTACAAGCAGAACAAAAAAAAAGTTTGAAAATAGCCCCAGACCCTTTACGTATTACTTTTGCATGAATCATTAAATCAAACAAACAAAAAGAACAACAAAAAAGATGTTATGGTTTCATGTAAATAGCCCTATTTTCTGGTTTAAATAATTTTTTTATGTTTCCCTATTTCATCTGAAGGAAAAGAAAACACAAATTCTATTAAATAATCTAAATATATTAATTGAACCACATATTGAGGTAAGAAAATTTGCTATAAATAAGATGACTGGTCACTTTTATTAAGCACTCGTTATGTACCAAATATTTTTTAAGAACTTCACATATATTGGATCTTTTATTTATTTCTGCAAACTTATATTATTAACTATGATTGACCTCATTTTATTTATAAGTGAATTGATTTTTAGAAAGTGTAAATAATATTCCAAAGATCACATGGTAGAGCTAGAATTGCAAGTCAAACTTCAACTACAGAATGCTATTGATCAGCAGAGGCTACGGCTCTTAAAATATCTTATAAAATGAACAGTCTTATGGTAATTAAAGAAAAAATGACTAACTTTAGTAGATTAAGGTACAATTCTTAAAAAATTGAACAGAACAAAAATTCAAAGAAAAAATGAAAATATAAGGAAAAATTAATCAACTTTAATTTATAGTCTGATTATGAGGAAAGATAATACAATACATGCAAAACATGTAGAGTAGCACCTAGAAAACTGTAAGCCTTAAATACATCATTTACCTTTGTTGCTATTATTATTACTACCACTACCATTCTCAGTATATGTACTATACCAATCTTATTAAATATAAACTATATAACATCTTTCTCTATTATATAGTAAATATTCCATATTTAAGAATTTCTTTCTCACTTTAAAAAAAATTTTCTTGAACAAATTTTAGATATAAATAATGTTAGAGTGTTTAAACAATAAAACTATCCTATTATACCTAAATGTATTCTTTACTACTTATACTGTTTTAATGTTTGTCACTTTTTATGTTATATATGTAATTATTAGGCAATTAACAATTGTAATTCATAAATAATAGTGTAAATATAATACTATGGATTATTTCTTAAATGCATATAATATAAACAAAATAGTTTTATAATATTTGTTATTGAAAGTAATAATAAATATCAATAAATATAAATACGCATTTACAAGTCTAAGATAGTTGTAATGTCTTCTTGTAATGTCCTCTGTCTTTAGTATTCAATTACTTCTACTGAAAAGAAAACCCAAAAATATATTTCGACAGAATGATCAACATTTTAAGCTAATGTGGGTTTTTGAGAGACTTGATTTTATGAATAAAAATAACAAAAGAGTAAAAGTTATAGTGCATTGTAATACAACAGTCTTGTGAAAAATATTTACATGACAGAATTTAATATGTTTTCATTTGGATCCTTCACAAATAAAAGTATCTCCCCAAAAGTACATTACTAACTTTACTCTACACAGTAAGACTTGGAGTTAGAGAGGTATCTCTTTTTCACTGCCATTTTAAATTACTAAATGGGAGCTTACTGGATTTTTATTGCCTTTGCTTATAGGATAGGACAAAAATATATTTGCAAAGGTTAATATTTATGTAGGTATTTAAAATTTAAAAGTGAATTAATTTAATAACATAACAGTGTTGGTAACATAAAAAATTTAAATGCAATTCTAACATTTAAAAAAACAAATTTTGACACGGTTTGTCTGTAAATACATATGGAACTATACTATTATATCATAAATAACCGAATATACATAAAAGTGGGAGGAAATCTTACAATTCCAACAAAAATTTAGAAATATTCACTTTAAAAATATTTTTTACACCCAAAACCCCTTCAAAAACACATATTAATATAATATCAAAGTATTAGAGAAATAAAAGTACATTTAAATAACAAATAGGCATTATAAGTAATTATCTGAAAAACGGTTAATCAGGACTTTCAAAACAAAGATTCCAATCAATTATTTATGTGTCTATCAAATGTTCAATACTATACTAAATATTATAAGCCAATTCTTGCCCTAAGAATTTACAACATGAATGGAGAGAGGAGAGAGAGAGAGAAAGAGAGGCCAGATTCCAATGAGGAATCTGGAGCCCAGCTCCTTACAAATTATTTCGCTTTTTTTATGCATTGCCTCAAATTTCTTTCATACTAACTTTGTGGTAGGTTAACACCCTCCAAAAAAAAAAAAAAAAAAAAAAAACCTTAGTGGGTCAATAGAATGCAATCTGAATACCATTGGAAAAGAAGTCTATTCTTAAACTGGGAATTTGAAAAATTAGTATAGAAAACTAAAAGGAATGAAACCTGTTTTGATGAAGAACACAAATAGGACAGAACAGAGTTACAATGGCATTAAAAGCTATCAGGAAGTTTTATGCAACTTGCAAAATATGACCTTTGCAGATATTAAGTAGGAAGTAACATAAGACTATGAATGTTTAGCTCCTTGATTTCTCTGTTTCTGATAATTCAATCTACCCAGGAAGATTTTACTCATTTTCCAAGCTACAGCTCTGAAAGTATCAATGGCTAACTAAGTTAGTTTTCTAAATATTTAGTTAGTTCAAATTATTTTTTTCTTATGAAGTATACAGACAGTTAAAATACATTTTATATTTTTTCATTTTCTATTAGAGACCATGCAAAAAACCCACAATGACATGGAGAAAACACACCATGAGAAACATGTCAAGGCTGGGAATACATAATACATATAACACTATCTTTCTCTTCTGGGCATCTTAATTTTAAAATATTCAATATGTTGCTGAACTTAATGTAATACATCAAATTTATTTATTTCCTGGCAAATAGAATTCATAGTCATGTATTTCTAAGGATTTAATTTAAATCATAACTACTTAAAAAAATAAAACCATATGAAAACAGATGGACTATTGCCAAATCTTGAAGATAAAGTGAGTTTTTACTTCTGGCTGTGTGATAGGATGCTTGAGTTTATAGTGCAGCTCCCCAACTAGGCTGTACCAAAGCCCTTTAAATATTTCCAATAGAGGAAAATTGATTTACCCTCCCTCTGTACTAATTGCTGGTATTTTAAGACTCATAAACTAGTGACTCCAAATGTAAACTTTACTGTAATATTTTTCTCCTTGGATTCATGACATTTCAGAAAAAAATTAAACTATAACAATAAAATAAAAATTGTGTAAATGAATTTGGTTACTTTCCTCTATTTTCAATTTCAAACCAATAAGCTATTTATTTTATAAAAGTTAAAATAAATCTATTGTTGCTCTCTAATTTTTACTTTGGCTTAAAATTAATCTGTTTTGTGAAAGGAACCCTGTCTATAGTTTTAAACAAATGTTTCAAAGAAGGAATGTAGATGCTTAAATGAATGCAAAAGAACAAATATAGAGTAAGGTTGTCATAAAAGAAAATGAACTTAGATATATTATATACCACTTATGTCAAACTACTTTCTCTTTATAGTTCTAATGATGACATCCCATACTTAAATGAATTATAGAGGAATATTAATTTCAGATTGAATTTTTTTCAAACCTACAATAGCAATAGGGTGTTAGAATAAGAAGATTGGAGATTGAAGAAGATAGAAGGACCTTAAATAAGATAAAAAATAATTGATGATAATAATACCAAAAAAGACAAAATAATAACATATTTTGGTATATATTTGGAAGACTACTATGGTTAATATATAACTACTATGGTTAACATGAAGAGCTTACTCTATGAAAAGTAGATTAGTAAAAGTCCACAGACATTGAGTTTGGTGATTTAGAGACATTCTATTGTATTCAAATGCAATAGAGACATTTCTTAAATATACGTTTTTTTAATTCCTTACTGATAATGCAGCTAAAAATCATATAATTCAATCAGAATGATGGTTATATCTGTAAGACTATTATTTAAAAACTTTAAATGTAACTAAATAAATTATGTTATAACCTCTTGTAAGAACTAAATTAACCAAAATGTTTTGTGAGTCTTTAAGTGCCAGGTTCTACAGCCAAGGATATGTCTCATTTACTTCTTAATCTCATAATGCAGGCAATTAAAATGCCTTCATTTTACAAAGAAGAAATAGTGGCTTAGAGAGAAAAAGTGACTTTTCCAAGGATATGTAGACACTAGTTGTTAGAACAGGTGTTAAAAGTCAGGAACACAATTTCAGTGCCTAGACTATCAAACACACTGCTATTTTGCCCTCTTAAGAAGCAGTTATCTATGGAATCCTCCTTATGCATATCTTTAATATAAAGTCACGATCAAGCATACTAATCTAAAGTCATTTTTAACATTGTTTTATAGTCTGTAAATATATAAATGTATCACTGTTTTGGAAGCAAATAAGAGAAAATCCAACTCAAATAGAACAAGCAAGAAAGGAGTCTAAAATTCCACAGAAGGTAAGACTTCACTGTGCATATCTCTAATTTTCTGTGCTTCTCTTGCATGAGTATTCTACATGTATTTGATTTTTCTCAGGTACTTGCTGTCTTCATGATCCCAAGGTGACTCTCGAATATTGAAGGTAGATAGATTCTTTCTCATTCAAATCCAGGGAGAGGGAAAATATTCTTCCCCCACCATCATCTTACAGATGCCCTACAAACAGAACTGATAGACCTTCCCTCATTATATCTCTTTGGTTTAGGAAATATCCTGCACTAATTAGCTTAAACTCAGGTCATTGGTTGTCTTCTATGCTTGTGATAGGAGTGTGGGATATGGAAAGATTACAGTTACAGGCTTACACAAATCAAGGCCTACCCCTGCAACTGTCATTTCAACCAATAGATAAAACACTGTGGAGGAAATGTTTAGTAAAAGTGCAATCTAATCCACCACCCTTACCAATCTTCCAGGAAAAATTGAGAAATTTAGTCAGTAATCTATTGAATTTAACATTATCTGTACATAAATATTTTCTTAATTTTTGCTCAGTTTGCTCTTTTAGACCACAATCACAGTCTTTAATTGGTAATAAAAATGCTTACTCTAAAAATCAATCAAAACTATGAGCTTTCTTTAAATATTCTTTCCTTGAGTAGCTTGGACCAACTTTTAGCTGCAAGCTGTCCATAGGAAAAGAGTGTAGGCAGTTGGTTTCTTGTCTACATTTTTTAAAAGAAGAGAAATGGATTTATTTAAATTGGTAACATCTTCAGCTGGGTTTATAATCTATGAAGGTAGTAAATGCTTCAAGATGATTTTCTTATGGAATATTTTCAAATGATCCTCAGAAAGTCCCCACTAGACCCTTCAATCCTGAAATTCTTTTAACCCTGGAATGCTTTTATTTTCTTCTGGTACTCATTCCTGGCTCTTTTCTCAGGCTCTAGCAGTTCACATCTAAGTTTTTGCTGGTAGAGTGCTGTTACCTTTCCAGGCAGCCTGAAGGATCCAAGACTATCCCACAGAGTCACATGGGACTACTTTGTCTTCCATGAGAAATACTCATGCATACCTGTACGCTACAAATTCTGGGAAATCAGCCCAACTGATCTCAGCAAAGCAGAACTCTAAAAGTTCCTAAGTTCAAAATAATTCTCCAAACTGTCTCTAGTCTTCATAAAATTATTTAGCAGGAGTGAGATCTTTAGCACGTACATCTTCAAATGATGTGGGTCTCAAAATAAGTATTCTGAGTAGCTTAACAGAAGTCCCCCCTTCATTATCTTTGAGGGGTAGCATGGGGTTGATTCAGAAGATAGCCCCTTCACATACACAAAGACTGCTTGGTGCCTGGCTAGCAGCCAAGGGAAGCAGTACACAAAGAGCTCTCGGCAGTGCCTGCTCACATGGATGTATCTGCTTCTGTAACCAAGCAGCACACCCTCTCCCATCTGCCTGAGAAAGAGTCTGGTCACCCAGTGAGATTACTCCTCCCTTTGCTATGTGTTTAAAAATATTGCTTGCTTTTGGCAGAGGCCTTTTCCTGCAGCTCCAAGTGGCCAATGCTAAAGCTTCCCTGCCTTGTGCGTAATAGAAAGCATGTCATGCCCCTTCTCCTCCCTGGTGATTTTTCTGGAATAGCCCAGGTGCAAGTACCTGGCCTGGAGCTCCTGCATTACAGGTAGATAGTACTCCAATGAAACAGAATAAACGAGGCTGATAGCCCTTCTTTCCTCAAAATATCTTACTCACAAAAATCTACTGTATTTATCTCTTATTCTTTTTATATTCTCAAAATGTATGGTGTGTAGGAAGGATGTATTCCAAGATGCTGGAGTCATGGAATGAGTATTAGGTCATAATCTTAAAAATCTTCACATTGCAATTTACACAGAGCACAGAATATTGAAATATCAACTTTCATGTATTATTATATTTCTGATAATTAAATTTATTTTCTGATTTATTCATTTTTAATATTTTGTGTAAAATATACTGAATTTTTCTTGAAGGTATATAAAACATTTTGAAATAATTTTATAAGATTTTTAAAAGACATTTGTTATTTTTTAAAACCATTTCAAAAAATTAAGACCAGTTTTCTCATCGGCAATATCAGTTTCATTATGAAGGTAGTTTTGTTTACAAATTCAAAATCTATTATAATGTTAATAAAAATAAGTTTTGTATTAACTTACCTGGAATATATTAACTATATTAACATCATTTCCATTTATAGCTTTGAGACATTAAAACTTTGATTTACAAGTGTATTTGAGAAGAATTGGACTGGTGGTAAAAAAGGAAATCATAGAATAACACTAATTTAGTTAGCCTTTTCTGGTGGAGAGTAGGTGCTCAATAATTTTTTTTTTTAATACAGTGACTTAAAAAAAATACTTTAACGGTAAAACAGATTTCTGGCTCAACTTATTTTAATATACTCTTTTTCCTCTTTCTCTTTATCATATTCCCCCTTCTAAAAAAAAAAAAAGTAACCAACAAATTCTTCAGGTAATCAACAAATTCTTCTAAAAAAAAAGTAACCAACAAATTCAAATCTGAATTGATCATGAATACTAGTCTAAATATATTCAACCTAATTTAAACAGATACTAGCCAAATTCGTTCAGAATATAAATTCTATAAGTATACAAAGGAAAATCATTGCTTTAAAAATGCTGAATATTCACATCCATTTTAATGAGACTTGCATTAGAGAAAGACAAGAAAGAGATTCTTAAAAAGGTTGTAACTCAATAAATAATTCTGAAACTTAAAAAAAAAAAATTGCACTTTGTTTTATAGCCAAGTTCTTCCCTGACAGCTTCTCTTATCGGTTCTTAGCAGCACATGCAGTGTAGTCGATGAGCCAATTTCAAGGATATTTCAGGTACCTGGTTTGTGCTTAGAGGCAGCAATTTAGTAATTAGACTTCTATTCCACACAAATGGAACTTATTATGGGGAATACTTTAAGTGGCACAAGCAGGTAGGACTATTTGTACTTATTATCTGAGCTGCCAATATGTTAACCAGGCATTTGGTAGTCAACGGCAGCTTTCTCTGCCTCTAATCTTATCTTTGTTTTTTCTTTTCTTATAGAATTTACTGTTCTTCGCATAAGTATATCACTAATGTATATACTTTCTTAACTAGTATTTGCTTTCACTTTGATTACCACAATGCATAGCAATTATGCTTGGCCTTGCACATGGCACCTACTTAATAAATGTTTCTAGGAATGAATTATCCTTCTGAAACTTATTACCATAAAGAAGCAATGGATATATGCTAACTTCATTATTTTAAACAACAAAAATAAAATTGGTAATAATAATAGCTAGTACATCATTGAGCTCTTAAACCAGCCACTGTTTCAAACACTTTCTGTGTATTAGTTAATCCTACTAACAAGCCTATCAGCACATAAGTTTATTATTTGTTTACACAATTAGAAATTGAAATGATATAAGATTTAATGACTTTTTCTTGGTCACATATACAGTAAGGGGTGAATTCAATATTCAAAACCAAGCATTCCAGCTTCACATAATTTGTGTAAGAAAATAAGTAAATCTTTATAAAAGAGGAATTTTTAAGATAATATATACCTTTATTTTTCAGTTATAATTGACATACAGTACTATATAAATTTCAGGTTAACAGCATAGTAAATAGACATCTATATAACTCACAAAGTGATCACTCCAATAAATCTAGTGCCCTCTGACACTATACAGTTTCTACAATATTATTGGCTATATTCCTTATGATATATTTTATATCTCCATGACTATTTTGTAACTACCAATTTTGCTTATGGTTAAAATGGAATAATTTGCAACAGATAAATTCTCACATAGACATCAACTATAAAAGCCAAGTAAAACAAAGAAATAATATATGTAAAAGCATCAGAGAAATGCAGAAACAGGGAAGACAAGACAGGCTAAGGTTTTGGAAAAAAAGAGAAATCTGAATGGAAAGCTTATTATTTAAAGTTGCTTTTTTTCACGAGTATTTGCTGCGTTGGCCATGGAAAAGAGGCCAAGAATACAAAAGACCATGGCTGTGGGTCAGAGAAACCAGAGAACTTTCATCAGTTAAGTGTTGCTAGAGCAATAAAGCTAAAACAAAACACCCAACACACACAGGTGGTTTGCCCTGGAATATTTGACAAATTCTGATGTGTATGCAGCAGGATGCTAAAAATGTAAGAAAAATCTCTGAATTGCAGAACAGAGTTTTGTACATTCGCGATGGGAAAGTTATTAAGAACCAACAGGGGAAAGATCATGGTTCATTAAAAAACAAAAGAACAAACTAAGGTGCTTATGTGAAAACTCAGGAGGACTACCTTATAAAATGTGATAGGTCAAAGTAGAGTCTAATCAAACTGTACCCTTGTTTGACTCAGTTTAGTCTTTGATCCAATTATGAATTCAGCTCACACTCTATCTATCCTATAAGAGGAAAGTGTCAGCCCTTTCTAGAGAATGATAATTTTATCTGTGTCTCTAAAATTTTATTAAACTAGGCATCTTGAGCATTCAATAAAATACTTTTTTGAATTTTTTTTTTTAATTATAGGACCAAAAATAAAGAAGAAAAACAGTCAACCACATCCAAAGAATGGATTAGGTAGTGGATTTTAGTTGTATGTAGCAGATAAACTTTTTAAAGTAACTGTGATTAACATATTTTAGAAAATAGAAAAAAAAACAAATCTTTAAAAATGAATCAAGTAGGTTTTCTAGAATTGAAATAATGATCTGAATTTAAAAGTTAATATGTTTAACAAAAATTTAAGTAGATTAATAGAAATCATCTAAATGTCACAGAAGGAAAGAGAATAGAAAATACATAATAGACTTGTAAAACACTGGAATAAGGTTTAATATAAGTATAATTGGAGTATTAGAAGAGGAGAGAAAATGGTATCAAGGAAATATATGAAGAAATAATAGTTAGAATTTTGCCCAATCTGATAAAAAAAAAATCAACTCAGAAATGCAAGAAACTCTCCAAACTTAAATCATAATAAATACAAATAAAATTATGCCTCAACAAAATATAATAAAATGACTACAAAAATATCTTTAAAAGAAGCAAAAAAAAAAAAGAAAAAATATATTAGTGTGAAAAAAGTGACAGTGAGACTCTTGGCTCCCTTCTTAACAAAAATAGTAAAAACCAGAAAAAACTAGAACTACATTTATAAATAATAAATAGAAGGCAGGTAGGTAAGCAATAGGTGATAGATGATAGATAGATAGATGATAGATAGATACATAGATAGATAGATAGATAGATAGATAGATAGATGATAGATAGATAGATGATAGATAATAGATAGATGATAGATGATAGATAGATAATAGATAGATGATAGATGATAGATAGATGATAGATAGATAGATGATAGATAGAGAGATAGATAGATAAATAGATAGATAGATGATAGATAGATAGATGATAGATAGATGATAGATAGATGATAGATGATAGATAGATAGATAGATAGATAGATAGATAGATAGATAGATGATAGATAGATAGATAGATGATAGATAGATGACAGATAGATAGATAGATAGATAAATAGATAGATAGATGATAGATAGATAGATGATAGATAGATGATAGATAGATGATAGATGATAGATAGATGATAGATAGATAGATAGATAGATAGATAGATAGATAGATAGATAGATAGATGATAGAGATAGATAGACAGACAGAGGTAGATGATAGACATAGTACACTTAAAAATCATTAAATCATTTAGTTTCTTTGATACCTCCAAGTGAGGGAATTTTAATCGATCCATATATTTTATATACCTTTATACCAATGTCACAAAAAAGTTTTTCCAAACTTTTGGGTTGATAAAAATTAAATATGTAAGTCAATTTCACATTTTTATAGAAGTATCTAATTGAATTCCTGGTTTTGCTTTTAAAAATCTATATTTTTACCTCACCAAGAACACACATCATAGGCATTCTCTTTATTGAAGTCATATTATCTTCACCTTACTAAATACAACAGTTAAATTTTCAAAATTCTTACCATTTATATTTAACTGATTATTTCAGTGTTAGATCTGATGTTTTACAAATTTTCTCTTAAAGACATTTTAGGCACAGGAGCTGCAACAACATTTTCCTATTAATGGTGATACTTTATTATGGTGAATTTCATATTTTAAACAAATATGCCCAAAATTATGCTACTAAGTTTCTTTAGAACGTTAAAGTCAATGCATAAAAATTTTATCTATAATTTGAATGCATTTTTATATAATTTATATATATATATATCTAAAATACCTTTAATATATGAAAAACATTTTAGAAAATGTAAATAAATTTTAATAGGGAAATTATATAGTTCTACCTTAATAAAGCTGGGGGTGACTATACTATAAAGTCACTAGTAGCCATTACACAAAGTATCAAGAACACTCCCCAAGTCAAATTACAAAATTTCCTAGAAAAATGCATAAGGAGGTGAAATTGTTTTACCTGATGCTGCAGTCAGCCTGTGCAGGAGCACATTTTGACCTTTTGTTAACTTCCAGCCAATTAGCTTACCAGAAAAAGAAAACAAAACTCAACCACTTGTTCTAGGTTTTATCTCTGTAAAATTTGCTTTGGCTTTCATTGTATTTGATCTATATATGATTGATTTCCCTGTAAATTTTAGCTTTTAACTGAAGTAAATAATCTTTGGTTTTGGTTTTGTTATTTATGGAGACTGCACCGATACAAGTCAGCAATTGAAACAAGAGATGTATTATCTGACTACAAGGTATTGCACAAATCAAAACATCAAGTTGTACACCTTAAGTAAAAACATTTTTTGTCAATTATACCTCAATAAAGTTGAGACACACATTTTAAAACTATTTCTCAAATAAGGCTTTAAATTGGGTTTTAAATAAATCTTTGAACAAATACATGATTTTTCTATGAGAAATTACCAGGAATTTGTCATTTGTAAGTAAAAGTATGCCTCTGTATGTGAACATAATGTATATTCACATAGTGTTATTTGAGGGTAATATAAATAAATAAGTGTAAGTTAAAAAAAAGTGGTATCTTTTCATTTCTTCCCACAGACTTTTTTATATATTTTGGTCTATGGCTGTGGTTGGGTGGGAAATCTATCTTTAAGTTTTAAGTATCACTCAGGGCCCAATATCTAAAAAGTAGTATTGACATGTTTGTTTTATAAACACATACACATAAAGGAAAACTATAAATTCAAAAAAATTATTTCATATGATGGATATTTAAGGGTTTGTTCTTAAATTTTGAGAAACAATTTGTTTATAAATAGTAAAAATATAATTATGTGAATATTTTAAAAGAGTTCTGGGAAAAATTGTGTTGATAATTTCCTAATTTGGACTATTTTTAAGTCTAGAAATTCTCTTTTACCTCTTTGTATATATTCTTTCCTGAAGCAAGGTCATCTTTTTTCCCGGGCTTTTAATTTCAAACAACTACAATGACAACCAAGTATTTACCTCTAGTCTTGACTACTCTGTTTTTCTACTTTGCACCTCCCTTTTGATGTTTTGATATTTCAGAGACACCAAAAACTTAACATTTCAGCACAAAACAAATCTCAATACCTTCTGCCACAAAACCTGACCCTGTGCAACAACATACTTTCTTAGCAGTTGCACAAATATCTATCCATTTATGCAAGCGCTATCTCCTCTCCACCCACAACCTTGTTCACAGGCAGCCAAACATTGAGGATTTCTGTATTACCTCTCATATATCTCTTAACTTATTAGATTAAGTTTCATAAGGACAGAGACTGTGCCTAACTTTTCTCACTAATGTATTCCCCAAACCCTGGATAGTACCTAGCCACAAAGAGGTACTTAATAAATATTTGTTGGATAAATAATTTGTATAGATATATTTTGGTCTGCAATAATCAGTAAAACTTGTAAAATATTTCTGTCGTTTGAGGTCAAGCATGGACAATAGAAACCAGTATTTAAAATAGAGGAATATTATTATAGTGAATTGGTTACACAGTTGACAGAAAATTTGAGAGGCAAACTAGAGACATTAAAGGAAACTACAGGTTTCAAAGAGAGGAAGCTGCTAATTCCTAGGCTGGAGGAATAAAGAGAGGAGGTAAAATTATTAAAGTACAGAGGCCAGTGTCATAAATAGCAGCTGGATGTGATGTTCATCAGTTGGATGAAAGCTATTCTTTTCTAGAGATGATGGCCAAAGCATGGAGATGAAGAGTGATACCACACCATCTCTAGCAGATGCTTCCTATTATCCAAACAGCCAGGAGAAATATGTCACAGGAATTTGGGAATACAGCCTCCATGTATTACTATATTTGTATAATAACAATAGCAATAATATATACGTATGAATGTATTACAACAGCAGAACATAGTGAGGTAAGGACACACTATTAAAACAGTCTAAAGACTGGTATGCTCTCTAAACCTATGAGAAAAATTCTTAACTCTTGTTCTCAAGTTAAGATTCACTGAGCACATGGACAAGTCATTTCAAAATGTTTGATCTCATAGATTATGAAGGAATATATTTTTCCAAGTATGTCAATTAGTATTGAATTTTTTGAAAACTAAGAACAAGTAATTTTCACACTAAGATCCATTAGATAAAACAATGTCTAAAAGGCTTTTTTTTTCACTCAGTTTATTTGTTGGGCACCAAACTTCATACCTGACAGAGTCAGACAAATACTGAATTAAATTATTTATATGTCAAATATGAAAAGTCATACACATAAAAAGAGAAAGTAGAAAGGTGGTTATTAGGGCTTTGTGGAGAGAAAAATGGAGAGATATTGGCCAAAAGGTACAAACTTTCAGCTATAAGATGATTATATTTCTGGAGATCTAATGTGCAAAATGGTGATATAATTAATAAAACTACACTGTATACTTCAAATTTACTAAGAGAGTAGATTTTACATATTTTTTACGACATGACACACAAAATGGTAACCATGTGGATATGCTACTTAACTTGATGGTGGCAATCATTTCACAATGTATACATATATCAAATATTGTTTTGTATGCCTTAAATATATACAATTTTACTCATTAATTATACCTTCATAGAATAAGAGAAAAAAGATCTCTTTGATGCCTTTGAAAAAATATAATTTATAACTTTAAATAGTTTATATTGAAGCAAGTAATTAATTATTGATTTTAAACTCAATTGGAGAAAGCTGCCTATAACTGAATATAACTTACTGAACTTCAGAGTTGCCAATAATCTATATACAAGGCACAGGTGATACTACTTTTGAGTATGGTACCTAGGGGACAACTGGTCTTAGCCAAATGTCTTGACTCTGTAGGCACTTAGTAGGAAACAGACAAACAAAAACACAGACTCAGACCCAATTCTTGGTAGGCAATGGCCCCATTGTGAAAAATAGTTAAGTCTGATTCCAAATTTCTCTTTGATTATATTTAGTTTATTTTTCTTTTCATTAGAATGAATTAGCTTACTAAAAAATAGTATATAAACTTCTATATGCAGCTGACAAAATATTCAATGCGAGGGTTTAGGAAATTTACATTAAAAAGTAAAATCTCATATCAGTGATAAGCTGAATGGTCTATTATGGAGAATGTAAGGTAGAGTTATTCAATGATTCATTCTATTGAATGAATTTATTCAGTGACTCTATACTGTAAAAACTATTATCTTACACCTCCACACTAATCTGAGACTGGGTACTTCCTGTTTCCTAGTCAAGAAATAGAACTAACTGCAGATTTATTTATATATTTTTCATTACGTGCCAGATTACCAACACCTATACAAAAGATAGCAGGTCTTAAACAGATATCTTAATCCAAGACAATGGTTTCTTGAAGCTTTGTTTTCACAATTCACTTTCTAATCACAATTTATAACACAACGTGGTGTATATGTTTATATATATATATAACATGCACATGGATGAACTGAATATTCTAATCATTTTACCTCTTTTGCTTCTCCTCTTCTTACCTAATTTATATTCCCTAATCAGCTTTTACCGTCTTTAGCCTGTACCTTTTTCTGCTTGTATTTCTCTCACTCCAATTATTCTGTTGATGTTATACCCTAGTTATACTGACCTCTTGTGTTTCTGCACCAGTTGGAGCAAACACAATGGCTTTGACTGATCTGACTTTGACTAATCACTCTTTAAAATTCTGCCAATCAACAAATTTCAAGTAGATCCTTAATAATGACCGGCACTCGTTTCTCACTTCCCCACATCAGAAGTGACTAATCTCCTCTGGCCCAAAATCTCCAACACTCCTTCTCAACATAAGTGCACTATTATTGACCATCCTCCTGCTTTCATGAGAAAAAAATAATAAAAAGCAATCAAAGTTAAACTTTAATAGACTCTCACTCTTGTATCTACCCACATACTCTGTCTTCCTGTCAGATAACAGGAGTGAATTATCCATGGTCCAATGTCAATCTACATGTTCAGTACAGAATTTCAACAAGGAAGCAAGGTTTACCACCGTGTATTTGTTATGTCATCAATCTAAGTATATTTAGCCATCCTATTTAAATGATTGCCTAAGATATCAGCTATCAGAAAAAAAGTGATATATTTTTGTATTCTTTAATCTATTTTAAGTAAGCTATATACTCACATAAAAACTCACAGTGCTTTTAAATTAAGGAAAAGTATTAAAAATGTAATGTTTTGTGAACAGCAATAGGACTTAATGTATATACAGAAGCCCAGTTTAGAAATATATCTTAGAAAAAAGTAATAACAAATCTCTAACCATGTCTGTCTGCCAACATGAAAACCTGAATTGTTTCTAGGAATATGTAAGAAAGAGTTAAAAAAATCTCTATCTCAACCACACTTGCCTGGTTCACAATTATGGTCTTTCCCTTCATTCCCCAAAATGTTTACTAATAAAAATGTTATAAGATAGGAAAAAATATATTATTAAGATTCACAAAGAAAAATTTTAAGTATTTCATAAAAAATATAATGATATAAGAGCATACATCCACACCTCAATCAATTATTTTTTCGATGGTATATAATCCAAATTCATTTTTAGACCCAAGCAATCTTATGATTTCAAATTAAAATCTCTTTACTTTTAAGAAATATATCATTGGGACTCATGCAAAATCAAACTCTTTGTCCATGAAATTCTTCAGAGTTTATCTAGCATGAGAAACTAGGAAATGTTCTGTAAATATTCATAAGCTGGCCGTTACCCATAGCTGAGATATATTTGAGGTAAGAAAATAAAAGCTCATAGAAAATTTAAACCTGATCATTTTAAATTGAGGTAAGAACTTTTCTCAAGGGTTTAGGCATGACCAATATATTTACCCAATTTTAAACAGCCTTTTTTATTTTGATAGTTTTTATGTTATATCCAGCATTAATATAAAATAACTTTATATAGTGGATTTTATTCCTTTCACTGGGCACTCTGCTATATTGGTTTTTCTACCTATAGATTATCACAAATAGAAAAATATTTTTTTATATACCTGGCAATACTTAGCAGTAACTTGTCATTTTAATATTTATGTGACATCTGCCAATTAAGTCTTTATATTTTTGATAAATATATACATACTAGGTGATTGACAGAATGATCACTTTCACAAAAAACATGGAAGATTTTACTATAATTATTCTATTTAGAGTTTTCAGTATCTCTGAATTTATTCTTATTGATCCAAAAATAGTTGTATAAATAATAAAAATAAATATTTCCTATTCTGCAATTAAATAAGCAGAAAATATTTGATTATAAAAAAAATTTTAAATGTGGAATTTAAATCTAATTTACACAAAATATATGCAGACCAGCATATATTAAGGCAATTTAAGTATATAAATAAAATATATGACCAACATTTGTGCTTTTCATTATCTCAAAACTATTCTGCAAATACTATCTTTGGTATTCTTTATAATTATAATCTCAGAATTATTCTTATAACATATTAATAAAGGAATAAGAATTTTGTTGCACGAGTCAGTTTTCCTTGGGAGAAAATTTTTTAAAATCAGCATGCATATGTCATACTAATAAACCAATTTAGTAATGCTTTGGAGTGGAATGGTTGAGAAATGTGATTACTACTTTTGCCTCACTAAACTTCTAGGAAAGGAAAAAGACCATGTCTAAATAAAAGTGATGAAAATGAGTCAGATCGAGCTTTTGGCTATTTTTCATTAGTCTACATTTTAATATGACCCAGAAACATCAGACGAATTTTACACTTATTTAAGATGGTTTCAGGACAATCAGACCATTTAAACATGTTCTCCCATATTCAATCTAGTCACACCATAGAAACAGTAATAATCTTATATCCAACTTATTTTTTAATTGAAGAAATATCTCCATATGGACCATAAGAGTACAATTCAACTGTTCATAAATAGATACGTGTATATATTACACACCTGTTATAGATGTTACACCTGTGTGACAGCTGCTCTTACAGAAAAATATAGATAATTTATATCATCCTGAAACTATCCCTGTGCCTTTTAGTCAAAGTCAAGTCCCATGAATAACTACTCTTCTCAATTCTATCACCATAATTTCGTTTTCCCTGTTTTTGAACTTTATTAAATGAAAACATAGAGTATCTACTCTTTTCTCTCTGGTTATTCTCAGTAAAATGCTTTGAGATACAACCAAAGTGTACCATATACTAGCAGTTTATTCCTGTTATGTTTGTGTATTTAAAAGAAAACTCTGGACTGTCCTCCACTACTGAGAGGTAATAGCTAGCCCCTTAGAATGTCACATCTGTTAGGAACATCTTTGTTTGTGTGGGAGCTTTGGCTATGGGGCAGTCTAACCACATGATTTATAATGGGAGCTTTGTGTCAGGTAGTGTCAATTCTTCCTCCAGACAAACTGGAAACTAAATGTATCAGCCAGACTTCTGGGAAGGCTAAAGATGGTCAGAATGTGATCAAGCCCCAATAAAAACTCTGGGCACCAAGGCTTGGGTGAACTTCCCTAGTTAACAATACTCGGTGTTTTATCACACATTAATAACAGGAAAGTAAGTATCCATGATTGAATAAAGAGAGAACAATGGAAACTCTGTATTTAGTACCTTTCAAGAACTTTAACTCTATGCATTTCTTCCTCTGACTAATTTTTTTTAGCTTTATTAGAATATAATTGACAAATATGAATCGTATACAATGAAGGTACACACTTGACATCTAACATTTTGATATGTGTATACATTGTGAATTGATCACATTCAAGACAGTTGACATAGCTTATTTATTACCTCACATAGTTATTTTATGTATGTATGTATGTGAGAACATTTAAAATCTACCCTCTTAGAAAATTTTAAGTACACAATATAGTATTGTTAAGTATAGTTACATTGCTGTACATTAGATCTCCAAAACTATTTATCTTGCATAAATGAAACTTTTCATCCCTTGACCAATATCTCCCCATTTGTCTCACTCCAGAACCTTTGGTAACCACCATTCTATGCACTGCTTCTATGACTTTGACTATTTTAGATTCTGCATATAAGTGAAATTATGCAGTGTTTCTCTGTGTCTAAAAATGGAGAAATGCAAGAATACTAAGGAAGCTACTATTACTATCTTTCTGTTTATAACAATATACCCAATGCCTAAGCCATGGCGTTCAATAGAAGCCTCAATAAATATCAGTAAAAAAAGCCTTTTTAAATGGTAATTCAGAATGTTCATCTATTCTGGCCCTCATTTCTCACAGGACTCAGTGCACTTTAAGGGGTGAGGAGGTAGTATTAAACACAAATCATTGAGGTTACATATTTACTTGGGATCTTAAATTTTCAGCAAACAAGGTTATGCTACCCAATATTATTCTTTTTTTTTTTTTTTTGCAGAAAAAATACCTATTTTGTCCACATTATATCATTTAAATGGCTTTGGCTTTGAGAATTTGGCTCATCTGCAATATTAGTGTCTAATACTGCATAATAGGTATATCAGCGCAGAAGCCTACCAGGCACTTCTATAAAATTAGTTACACACAAATGTCCTGTTGAAAGTAGCTATAGGCAGCAATGTTCCATGACTCCAGATGCTCTAGACAACTAATTAAATCACAAATGAGCCCTTGATCAAGGACAAACAAGCTATGTTTTCAGTAATTTAATGCAAAGTACTTGGCAATCCTGGACAATGATTTCTAACAAAGCTGGTCAGAATATTTTCAACTGATAGTGTAAAAACAAGCATCCAGTTTATACTGGGGAAAGAAGATAGATACAAAAAGAATAGTTGAGGTATGTTTATGACACAGAATTAAAATGCATATCCACAGTCCTCAGCCTTGAATTCTGAGAAATCTTATGTTTTTGTTCCTGAGGAGTTCCAGACCTGTACCTTTTCTGGCTCCCTACAAACATGATTGACTTTTTATGTTTTATATGAGTCATGACTTTGGCCTATGTGTTGCTGCATAATTTTTCTCATACTTAAAATATCTGTTTTTTGTGACAAAAAACACTTAAAATTCTCTTGTGTGGATCTTATATGACCGCACATAACCACACCTTTCTTACATTACTCACATCTCAAGTATAAATTATGATGAGATTTTCAACTGTATTTCTCTTCACTTCAATTTTTTTCTAATCTATCATTAAATCTTTTGGTATTGAAGGAAAAAAGTACTCCATTTATTTAATGAAAAGCTGCTATTTCCTCCTTTTTTTCCGTCCCCAATGCATCTTCTCTAGAAACTCTCATCACTCTTTTCCAAACTCGTTTTATTTCACTATTGCTTTACCTCAGTTTAGAAATATATATTATATTATTTTGCATCCTCAAGCACATTTTTTTTTGTCTAATGTTTTTTTCTCAAGATGTTATCTATTTACCACCACATTTCATGAAATGATAATTTAGATTCATGTCTTCTAATTTTTATGAGTATTTTTGCCTCTATTCTTTTGAAATGTTTCTTCTACCCATCTTTTCTATTTTAAGTTCTCTTTAATACTACAAGTGACAATTATTCACAAAAAAAGTCCTTCTTTGTTTTTATTGTACATAAATATATTGAAGTATATGATACAATTAATAAAGCCATTTGTCTTTAAATATCCATTACTTGTCCCCAAGGGCTACAAAAAAGCAAGGGGTAAAAGAGGTGCCAGAAAGAAACAGCTGTAACACATCCTATAGAGACAAATAACACGAAAAGTAAAGATATTTTGCTTGTCTTTTAAAAATTGGTGTTCTTGTAAATTGCTCTCTCAGAACTCATATTTTTTCTTTTTTTATCTTATAAATGTACATTTTGAGTGTGTTAGCTTCAGGAAAATTTTTAAGAGGACAGATTACTACTAAACACAAGATTGTTATGTGCAGTTTTACAAACCTGTATGAGTATTCACTATTTTCCACTCTGTTATGTCTTAGGAGGCTGACATCTTTGATCTTCATCAATGAACTCTCCTAACATGCAGTTTATTTTTAGGTTGGGCCCATGAATACCAGTAATAGAAGGTCAAGGAAAGAAAGTTTATGAATTCTATTATCTCTCTTCCAGGGGGGTTCCCAAAGTCGGCAGTATTTGTTGAATAAATGTTATAGTTTTTATGTGTTGGTTCTCTTTACACAGTTCTTCCAGTCTGACTTCTAAAAACAATGTCCTCCTCTTTAGAGTTGGAGGCATTACTAATCTCAGCTATTACTAATCCTGGGGTTAGTATCTTCTGTAGTTTCCACAGCACCTTATTAGACTAGTCTCAAGTTACCTAGTTAAAGTATGCTATTGGTTTCTTCTCAAGACACTGACAGATATAGTACTCTTCTTCTTATATTTATAAATTTCCATTTTCAGTCATGTTTTGGGGTTGTTTCCTTTTTGAGGTCTACCCATAAAAAATAAGAAAATTCTCACTTTTTTTTTTTACCATGTTTCTGTACCATGAAATGGCTCTTAATCACTTACGTACCTTAACATAAGTAGTTGAAATAAGCCAATGGTAAAAATCACCTTCTATTTTCATCTTGATCCCCATTTACATTTATATCACTGCTCTTATACTCACCTGGCCATAATATTTCAGGATCATACCTTTGTATAAAGTTTTTGCTTTTGGCATTTTATAAATATTTTTTTGTTTAAGAAAATTCAACTTCTTTCCTATCAAGCTATTTGAAATATCACTGGTAGTTACCAATTTTTGGCATCTCATCTCTACACAAGAGTAAGGGTTTAGTCAGGCTTAATAACCAGCCCTCTTTTCTTACTGTATATAGTCCCTTAGCAATTATATTTATTTACACAAAATAAACTACAATCTATATGGATCACTTTCAAATATATGAGACATGTTTATTTTTTTCGTTTGTTTTCTTCTCAAAGCTTTAATTTCCTTATTTATCTATTCATTATATAGATAATAAATCAGTTTGTGTAAAGAGTATAGTTCCAGCCCTGGTATAAAAGTAGCATTGGGTTTGTGGTAGCTATTATTAGTACTAGTATTTATAATGAACATTCAATGAGTGCCTAAATTCTATACCACTCAAAATGGAATCCATTGTTTTCTGCAAAGTCTATCTTCCTGAGTGGTGGACATTGAAAAAATCAAACTTCTAAAGAAGCAGAAGTAACAGTTTTTGACTTTAACTTCACTAAAATGAAAACATAGCTGGATAAAACTCAACAGTCTTCTGTTTTTCAAAGATCTCTAGACTCTCTGTAAGACTAAAACAGATTCTGATTCTCTCTTCAATGTGGTGGGGTGGCAGAGAATAATCACATACATTTAGATGGGCCAATTCACAAGCTGAAATAACATATCCTTGGCTGGATCAAGTCACAAAGAGTGGAGATACATTTAAAGTCTATCTCCAAAGGTAGCCTTTGTTACATGGTAGACCATGGTCCTAGGTCTGGGATTATAAAGAGAGATAAAAATCCATAGCAGAACATAATATTTGTTGGATTATTCTGATGTAAAGATCTCTGCTAATGTATTGGGTGCAGTACTTGCTGAATTTCCCTAGAGGTGACCTAGTTACCTAAAGAAGCTAACAAATAATGATCTAGAAATATGTAGCAAGCAGGTTGAATTGCTTTAAAATGTGTCTATATGAAGCAGAGAACAAGTGGACTTTGTACGATCAGAGTATTTTTCTAATAGTTAAAGTTACAGGCTATAAAAGATTTATAAACATGCTCATGGTTTTTCCACAATTTTCACCTTTATAGAAGTCCTTTAACCTAGAATTCTCTTGTTTCCCAGCTAATTTTGTTTTGTCCTTTGAAACTAACTCAAATCATTATCTTTTTCTAAGAAGCAATTAATGATGTCCATTATATGAAACAAATCTTATAAATTCACACAACAGTTTGTACTTACGTTATAGATTGTCTCACAACTTACTTATATTTATGGTTCAATAGCTATTTATTTAGAATCTGTCTCTCCTCTGGATGTCTTCTGAAATCACATGTCAGGTTCCATTCATCCAGAAACTAGTAAAATGTCAAATGTAGAAACTCAAAAAATGCTTGCTGAAATGAAATATACTTTTTTATTTATAGAGTGTTTCTAGCTTATGTAAAAAAGTTTTCATCTGCTTCCCTTTCTTGTATGCTACTTTTTAACATAATCTTTGTAAAAAAAAAATCATAAAACAGATATTGTTGCATAATTGGCCCAGCAATATTCTGTAAATACATGATAATGAGGTAATGTTGTTAACTGATGACAATATAAGTCAATGTAAGAAATCTGGCCATTTCTAATTTATTAAAGATATGTGTCCACCTATATCTAAATATATCATTTCTTCACATTTTAGTCCACAAGAAGAAAAACAAAGTCCTCACAAATTAGAGTAATAATATATTTTTTTAATTATGCAGTTTTTACCATGTTAAGATGATTTTTGAACAGAAACTCTTTACTTTTCATATATATCTTTAATATATAGTCTATTTTATATGATGTATAACTTTCCTCTGTATTTAAAGTATTATATGTGATTTTTCATGCTAGAGTAACATTTTAAATGATTCTGTATTAAGGTTTTGTTCGTTTTTAAATTAAATTTGAGGTGACATTGGTTAATAAAATTATACAGATTTCAAATGTAAACTTCAATAATAAATAATCTGTATTTGCATTGTGCGTTCACCTCCCAAAGTCAAATCTTTGTCACCATATATTCAATACCTTTTTAATTATCATCATATCTATAATATTATTGCAACCTAGTAAACAATCACACCCTACCAATTTTATGTTACTTTTTCACTAATAACTAGCACTTTGATAAAGAATACAGATTTTATTTTTTATGATTTCTCTTCTTATCAAATCATTGATCTCAAAGGATGAGCTATAATTTAGAAAGTCCCTTAATAAAGGGAAAATCAATAATTTTTGAAGAGACCAATAATAAGAATGCCCAACTTTCTTTTATTACATTTCATTAAAAATAATACAATGTCTTTAAATTTAACTTAAAATTATATTACTTAATTTTTAGAAAGAATAGTATGATATTCTCACTCTGAAAGTAATTGATTTAAAGTGTCAAGTCATGAAAGTTGATAATATCTCTTCTCCAAAAACAGGTAAGTTACAGATGAAAAAGTTTTGCTTATGTTTGACAAAAAATAATTGCTAAAAATAATTAAAGTTTTATATTACCTTCCCAGAATCACTAGAGTACATCAATAGCCTTTTCTAGTTAGCAAGAATATTGCAACGTTTTAAAACATGCTTAACATGTATACATAAATGTTATATATTTTTAAGTTTAAGGTGCAGAAAATACTAAATTTTATCAACAGCAGCTTAAAAATATATTGAACTACATTAAATTATTGAATAACTATAAGCTAAAACCCCAATATTTCTATAAAAGTTCTGAATTCTAAAGTAGTTTTTCAAAAGCAGACCCTCTCTATACAATGATAATGTTTAAAAAGTGAATCAAAACATTGCATCATTATATATTTAAATAAATTAAATTTCTGACTAGAAGTAAAGGCATAATCAGATAGGCAGGGATTCAACGAAATTATAGTGATCTTTTACTATGTGCTGAATACTAGGAAAGTGATAGTGTACCAAAAACTTATGAAATTTACATTCTAATATGAGAGACTGCCATTAAATAACAGGTGCACAATAGTATACAGTTTGAGAGTTGAAGAAGTCATCAATATCAGCCCTGCAGCTCTTAGAAGCACATGCATACAAAATACTAGTTTTAGTCTGACTTTTCTACCAAACCCTAGATTTATATCATACTGCCTAATCAAATCTTCATTTGAATATCAAAAAATCATTTTACTGGATACACCTAAAACCAAATTCTACCTTCTCCCAAAATCCACCCTATCCACAACTTTACATATCTCTGCTGTTATATTGGATGCTATACTTGCTGCCAAGATCCCTCATCTGTACAGGCAATCATTCTCTGAGATGCCAGGGGTGTTGGCTGCTTAGAGATCACAGCTGAGTCCCTCTCCTGGAATTTCCTGATCCAAATGGATGGGAGCTGCCAAGATTATGCCCTTATCCAGAAGTAGCTTACATTCAATGAATATTCAGTGTATGTGTAAAAAACCCGAATCCTCTTGCCTGAACTTTGGACAGTTCTGAGGCTCCAGAGTTCTTAGTAGCATCAGCTAAGACCTGCGTGTTGTAACTGAACCATGTTTCAACTTCTACCTCTGCTCTTTCCGCTCCCCTTATTCCTTACAGTAGTCTGTCTCCCACAATAAACCACCTGGGTGAAATATCCATTCAGATTCTGTTTGCTAAAGATTTTGACTAAAGAAAGTTAAATGTTGTCCTAAAAAACAAACTCTAAATTGGGATTTAAGGCTGAATCACCAAATGGTAGACTGGCATGAAAATGTCACTGGTGAAAGTACTGTCAGTCTCTGGCAAATGTATAACAATGGTGCCATTGTTATACATTTCATAGATGTAGAAGAATCTTAGTGAAAGAGAATATAGTCTTGTATACAATGCATCAAACATTTGAGAAGTTAGAAAGAATACTAATTATTCAGGACAGTGAATGCATTGGAGGAAAACAATAAAGGGCTAAGGGTAATTAATGAGTGATTTAAGATGAAGAGTGAAAACTAAAAAGCTTTCTTGGCAGTACAAAAAGAGATCCTCTTCTCCTGGAGCTAAAGGACAGGAAAAGCTGAAGATAAGACATAGGATCTAACTATAAGAATGGCAGAATTCCAGAGAAGGTTTAATTTTCCTAACCCTAACTGGTTAGGAAGGGAAGCTGAGATTTAGGATGTATACATCTGGCTTAATGCATTTGAAATTATGCAGTTGTCACCCATTTCCCAGATCTTGACTTAAGATGATGCAGAGGTCTCTTCCTTGCAAGACAACACATGCACCCCCAAGGATACATCTTATCTTCCTTCTTGGTCACCAGGCCAAGAAATATGGTTGTGCTAGACCATATCCCAGGGAGCACTGAGATTCCCACGATAAGAGGGTTATATACCCAGAAGGAGTATTAAAGTGGAGCACCTAGCCAATGTGCACAGCAAGCAGAAACTAGCTACGTATTTATGGAAATGGATTTTCAAAATGATGGATCTAGGGAAAAGAGGCATAAAGTTAGATAAAGGAGTTTATCGATATTGGAGCATTCTTCCATAATTTAGTATTTCATTCTGTTGCAAGGACCTCAGAAAAATGAAGGTAATATGCTATTGCTAGGTTGAGACTTGGAAGCTGAAAAGCTGCTCTAAGTGGCCTACCTTAAATGAGGTTAAAATGCCAGAATATCTGTGATAGATGGTAGAGAAAAAAATAATCAAGTGCCTTAGAGAAGTATGCATGTTATGGCATAGATACCTTGTAACACCAGGAAGTTTCCCAAAGAATAAGTGTCTCTCCTATAGATAATGGCATCTCTGGGGGAGATACTGTTACTAAATTGGGCTCACCGATAGCCATGGTATGATAGGATCTTGGTCTGATAGAGACCAAGTGGTAATCCCTGGCCTTCAAAGCAAGAGAGGCACAATAATGAAAAAGAGTAAAAAATTTGAAGGCAGCAGGAAGGCCTGACTTCAAAGAACCATGAAGACAGTTCATAAAACATAGAGCAAGGTAAATGGGTAGCCAACAAGTATATCACTACAGTAATATAAAATAAAGAAAAAATGAGTAATTGGCGTTTTGAATGAAGCTGACCCAATAAAAAGTCAATAGAAATATCATATTTCTTTTTTTTTTCTTTTTTTTTTTTTTTTACCAGCCTTCCTCCTCTTTATAGGAATCCCAATTGAAGCTACTATGGCAGATATCAAATCTCTGCAAAAACAAAACAAAACAAAAAAAACAGAGACTCAGATACATAGTATGGGGTCATTGATCTGATAAATACTTTCTTTTTTACCTCTCACAGAGAATCAGAAGCAGTTCACAATCACATAGGATGTAAAATATAGTACACATTTACAATTCACAGTCTTGTCCCAGGCTATGTTAACCTTTCTGCCCTCTGTTACAATGTAGTCCAAAGAGATCTAAACCATTAGGCATTCTGTAGAATATTGCATGGGTCCAGTCTCCATTTTATCAATACTAGAATGTTGATCAGAACTAATGGGCAAGGAATGACAAATAAATTGGAAGCCTTGGTAAAACATATGTACTCCAAAGGAAGAGAGATAAATATTATTCAGATTCAAGAAACTGCTACATCAGTAAGTATTAGGAAATTTAATGATCTTAGGGATGCTTGGACATGACCTCCAACCTAAAGAGTATATCATTGCATCTCACATCTGCTAGCACTTAAGGAGGACACACAACACCAGATAGGCTTCTTTGGGTTCTGAAAGCAGTCTATTCCTCCTTGGCATTACTTCCCCAATCATTCACTGAGCAACAAGAAAAGCTGTCATCTTTGCGAGTGTTTCATAGCATGAAAGAGTTCTGTAGCAGGTCAAAGCAACCCTGACACTTGAGTCATATGATTTGGAAAGATTTATGGCACTAGAGGTACCCCTGGTAGGAAAAAAAAAAAAGAAGAAGAAGAAGAAGAAGCTGTTCAGAGTTTATGGCAAACTAATAGAATAACAAGCAGAGTAAAAACCCAGACGCTGACAATAGCTTATGACGTTTTTCATGATCTGTCCTCTGTCCTCTCTCTCACCTTATTTTCTGTTATTTCCCTCAACACTATTCATTTCAGTCACACTGGTTTCAATGCTGTTCCAGGAATGCTCCCAAAGCAGAGCGTTTGCTAAAGCCTCTGCTGCTTGGAAGGCTCATCTCTCAGATGTCTGTATGACTGATTACTTCACTTCCTTTAAATATTTGCTCCAAGTCACTTTATTAATAAGGTCATTCTTGTATTGCAACCTGCTGTCACCCTTTATACTCCATACTCCCAATTCCCATTATTATGTTATTTTTTCTCTTTTAAAACAACACAATTTCTAATATCCTCAATATTTTGCTCATTTTTAGGTATTTTTACCTGTTCCTCACCCCCATTTACTGCTAGGCAAAAATATTTGTTTTATTCACTGATATATCCCAAGTACCTAGAACAATTCCTTGGCATTGAGTAGGTGCTCAATAAATTTTATAAAGAGAATTAATAGAAAAGAAAATCGCTACTTTGATTAAAACAGCCATTGAAATGATAGTCTTTACTTCTGCAAAGTATTGCAGACAGGATTAATGAATAGTAGTATATGCATCTGAATTATTCTTAATGGCATTTTTAACTAGAGCAGAGATAAACAATTCGAGCTTATCTGAGGCGATACTGTTACACTTGATACAACAATGATATTCTAAAATAATTTGTCCTCTGAAACCTCATTAACATCTCAAGTTTCTTCTTCAACTACAGCACAACATAAACGTTACTGTTTATGATGACGTGATTCATAAAGGAAACATTGCTAAAATATATTCCATGTGTACTCTTTAATACTTTGGAGATATAATGTATTTATTCATTATACTTCATTTTGCATAATTGAAAACATTTTGAATGGTTAATTTCTCAGTAATTTAGAAAATACTAGTGCAGATTAGCACCTTCACCTGTGATTCTAAATAAGAGATGCACAGTGTCACACTGTAAAATCTGAAATATCAATATGTAGATTTTTCAGTCTGTGGATTATGTGCATTGTGTACCATGTGTTTCAAATCACAGAGAAACTGTTCTGCACTATACAGAACATTTCTAACTGTCAGATTCTGTCTCTGTCTCTAACCTCTACCTATCCAGGTGCTCCCACAATGTGGAGGTTACCACCTGCAGATTCTGGAATTGGCAAGAGGCTAAGACTAATTCAGTCCCAACAGATTCCACAAGATATATTTTCATCCTGAGACAACTACTTAGTAAGAGCATAAGTTAGTCCTAGGGAGGCCTTCGATAGAATCTAATTCTTTGGCATATAAGCAGAGCCCCAATTGGTCAGCTCTTCATATCAAAGAGGGGCACAGAATAGTGACTTGAAAGGTGAAACTCTCAGGTCTCCTTTAAACAGAACTTCTCTGCTTACTTCTATTACTTGGGGTTCCATTTGGAACAGTTTTTCTTTTTTCAACAAGTTTCCAAGATTTTTTAAAAATAGAAAACACTACCAAGTTTTACTCTTTACAGATAAAGAACTAAAATTCCAGAGCAGAGAGAGCCCCATGATTTAAGCACAAATGTTCTTTTGTTTAATTCTTACATGAAACCATTTTTTATGCTATAGTTTAAGTATTGGAAAGGGTCTGTAAATTTCCTGAGGTTAATGATACAGTGCCAATGAAAGTGATGGAAAAGTCTTCAGAATTCATAGTTTTAAAATGTAAAATCAAGGAAGTTTCAGGTTGTGAAAGCCAAAACCAAGAGGAGTAGAGCCTCAAGGGTCAGTATAAGCAGACCCGTTAAGGTATAGGAGCTATTTTAAAATATCTGGTTCTGAATTTTCTTTAGAATTCCAGCTGTCTCCCTGACCTTGCCATTGATTATATAAGAGGATTATCAAACTTTAATGTGCCTTTCCCAAGAAAAACCTTATTTTTCTTCTTCAAATTTTCCTGTCTTCTCCAGCTCTGTAATTAAAACTTACAGACCCAGAAGCTTAACCAAAATATCTAGGATTTATCCATGTTTCCTTCTTTTCTCAGGTCTCCATTGAATATATATGAGGGCTGGATACAAATATATATTTGTATTTTCTCCATTTTTACTAACCTACAACTAGTTCAAAACCACTATCCTTCTGCAATTGAACGCTGCAAAGGCTTTTAGTAGCTAACTCTGCTTTTATTCGGTCTCTTATTCTCTCAACTGTTCTTTACATGGTAAGTAAATCTAAGTAACCAGCTATTCTCAAGTATGTCATTTTATTTTAATTTGGGGGGGATTATCTTCATCATTATTTGGAATTTGTTAGTATTTACTTATGTGTTTAATGTTTGCCTGCTTGTATTACTTACTAAAACAAAGTCTATGGGGTCCAGGTCTGTCTCATTCTAACTAGCATCTAGAATATGGCTTAGAACATAATAGGTGCTCAATAAATATTTGCTGAGTAAATGAGTAACAAAAAAATCAAGTAATATGATGCTATAATCATAGCTTGATGTTTTTAAAGTCCTATTTTCTAATGCTTTTATAACCATGTTGATTCTTTCTTAACATGACCAAGTTTACCAATCACAACATAAAAGGTGCGAGGTTTAAAATATTGCCAGATAATGGTGCTCATCAACTCCACTGGGGAGGAGGTGGCCATACGCGAGCTGAGGCGATCCGGTAACTCATGGTCAAGAACAACGAGGATGAGGAAGGAGATGACCTGATCCGTCACCACTACGTGAGTGGCAGCCGCCAAAGAGGCCGCACCCTCACTGGATCCGAGCCAGGCCGGGGCAGCCTCTCCCAACCTACCCATGCCAAATCTTTTCATTATAGAGTGTTTTGGAACTTGAAAAATATATGTATTGTCAAATAGATTATCATTTGTTTTCAGCCAGTGGCAGATTAAACAGATACTGATGATTAATTCTGTTATTAATTTTTTAAATAGTAAGATGTTCTCTCCCAAAGACCACCTTATCCATTTTCGTGTTTCCATTTTGAAGGGTACTTCATGGTAGACGGAACATTAATACCACGTATATTGCTTTAAGATACCCCATCTTTTGGTTGTACTTTGGTTATTTTTTAAATTGTTTTATATGTGTTAGTAGTCATTTTATTTTATTTAAATAGTACATCTAACGATGCCATGAGTTTTCACTGCCAGTAATGGCACTTGGAACCTAGGTATAGTAATTTGGGAGAATATGTACAGAATTAAGAAAAAAAGTTAAAATTAGAAAAAAATATTGTATGACTTGGAAAAATCAAACCTGCTGTGTTTGAAAGATTGTTTTACTCAAAAGATCAGATCATACTGATTTCAGGGGTTAAATCACCTGCTCAAAATCTCATAGCTATCTAGTGACTTACCTAGAACTGGAACTAAGAACCTCAATCAAAGTCCAGGGCTTCATTCCAGCCTATTATCTGCTCTGTGCATTTATTCATACAACTCATTTATTGATCATCCACTATATTTTAAGGAAAGTATTGAATACTATGGAGTATTGCAGAAATACTGAAATTAATAGCTATCTATAGTTATAGAATAGATAAAGGAAAATATATTTAAAAATTTGTTTGTTATTAGTCAAACTGCTTGGCTGAATGCTAACTCCCTGAATCATACATCTCACTTATTTGGAAAAATTTCTTCTTTCCTGACTACTGGCTCAGTTTTTCTCTACTCCCTGATTTAGTGACTGCTTGCCAGACAATTGATCCAATTAATAAGATATTTTGTTAGATGCTTTATATATATTATTACATTTAATATTTGTCAAACCAGTAAATAATACATTATAAATCCCAGTTTTTAGGGGTTGAAACAGAGGTTTATACTCTCTAGCTAGTAAAAAGTTAAGCTTTTTTTTTAACTCCTATCTTTATAGCTTATGCCTATGCTCATTCAGTTATACTATTCTGTCTTCTGATTATTTTCCCTTGACCTCAAGTACTAAGTGTTTTCTGATTTTTAACCTCATCTACTTTTTTTTCACTCTGGAATTTATATAAGGAGTTTTTGTGTCTGGATTTGCACTGTCGTTTTTAATATAGGTTTTTAAATTTAATTCTCTGGACATTTTTTTCTCAGTCTATTTCTGTAACCTTTCCCCCACACTCATAGCCTGTGACCAAGTGCTGCCAGTAACAGTTATCTAAAAGATATTTTTTGGATGTGACTAGATAAAATATTATTTTAATATGAATATATACAAAATAATTATAAAGATGAATGATCTAAAAAAATACATTTAGTTATTTTTACAATACATATAAATAGCTAGGTACTACTGACATTAATTGAGAGGAAGGACCAAGACAGAGAAAGATCACCTTTCTGTTCTAAAAAAACCCAGTTAGTCATTACTATTTATATTATAATTGTAAACAAAACAAAACAAAAAAACATTGAAAGCATCATTGAAATTTTTTTCCTAATAAACTTGTCAGGGTTGTAGTGCCCTGGTTTGGAACTCCACGAGCCAAGAAGGAAACTGACACCGATGCAAGCACAAGAGGGAGTTTATTGACAAACTCAAGTTTGGACCCCACTCATTCACTGACGCAGCAGTGGGTGAGAGGAGCCCCAACTGAGGGGGTGGGACTGAATTTAAAGGGTAAAACCGCAAGCCTGCCTAGGTGTTGCTTGATTGGAGGGTTAGGGTTGACCTTTAAGGAGATTGGGTAACAGGTTATTAGGGTTGCAAGCAAGAGGGCTGTGTGCAATAAGGTCCAGGTGTGGGTGCCTTAAGGGTTTACTGATTAATGGCTTTGATAGGCTTGACCAAAGGGCAGGGTGTTGTCCCTAATTGTTTTTCGAGGAATTTTTCTTCATTTAATCTGGAGTCTACATAGCAAAATGGAGTTACTCTAGTCCTTCAGGGTATACCTGGTGAATCCAGACTCTTGAAGATAAACAAAGCAAAAAACTCTGGCCAACCTGTCTTTAATCTGGTTTCACATTGCAGAGAGTAGAATAGATGAAGTCTCTGTACTTACATCTATTTTATTTTCAATTTATCCATGGCATTGGGGTACATATCTTAAAGTTCAGCTTTCATGACCTATTTATTTTTATTTGGTAGTTCAGGTAATAGTTTTGCTGATTATTTACTTTCCCATATTAAAACTTTTCCCTGGCTAATGGAAACAATTCTAAATCTTGACTTCAGACCTTGACCCTTGGCATGAAACATTATCACACATAGTTCCTGCTCTCCTGAGTAAAAGAAGGAAGAGGTTTCCATGTTAGAATGATGATATTTGCAATGGACTTAGGAATTATTTTCTCTCACACTCTGAGAGCAATGGAAGGAAGCCTCAGTCTTATAAATGACAAAGAGAAGGGGTTTCTTCATTTTCACATGTTATAAACATAGTGAGTGGTCTGAAAAACAATTTACTATTTTTACTTGTTTTATCTTAAGCTACTGCTCTACATCTTTAAACTTTGTGTTCTTAAAATAATAGTAAAAATAAATAACTACAACAAGAAGAAAACCTATACTCACAGGCTCCCTTTATATAGATAATTGCAGATAATTCTTTAAAAGTAAACAGAATATTCTTTTGAATTATCTTTTATAGCCCAATTCATTCATCTGATTAAAACTCCCTTAAAATTCAGTCAAGTTTGAAACCTCACATAGTGAATATTATAAATTAAATAAATAAATAAAAATACATGTCCTCCATTAATTTAAATTAATCTTATTCTTTTCAATTTATTTGCCATTATTTAGACCTATACACTCAGAAATATAAATATATTTACATTAACTAACATGAATAATGTAGAAGACAATTTAAGTTTTCTTTTATAAAAATTGCCAAATAAACACATCAAACTAAAGACCTAGGTTATATTATTTCAATGATACTTATTTGAGATCTATCTTAAATATATCCAGTTTCACACCAAGTAGCTGGATAATTCAACAGCCCACCTGCAGAAGGTTCTTGGCCACATAAAACTCACTCAAGACTCATTTCCTATTCACTTTTCAAAGCAATTAGGCATTGATTTTAATGTTTAAAGTCAGCTTGAATTCCAGGTACCCAGATGCCTAATTTTTATGCTGGATTTTTATAAGAACATGGTTCAATTTATGAGTTCATGTGTACAAGTTCTCAATTTGATTTTTAGAGAAACAGACAAAATTTAGGGGTCCACGTATATGTGTGTATTAGTACTTTGTTGTCTTAATAAAATTCTGATAAAATTCAGGATCCCATTATTTGTTTGACAATATATCACAGAGACCTGCAATTTGTATTTTTATACTTAATATTTAGACTGATATATGTACCTAAAGTAGTAATAGCACAGTATTTAGCAGAAATATTAAGTTTTACTTTATTTTTATCCTCAAATCACATAAGAGGAATTGGTAGAAAAATTACACTAAAATTTTAAGCAAGGACATTTGCAAAATTGGGAAACAACTGAGTACAATTCTAACCATCTTTATACATTAAGCTAATGGTATCTAACTAGAAACCAAAGTTTCTATTCCATTGAATCAACTATCGTAGCATATGACTATTGTTTCAAGCTAGAAATATACCCCTTTATAATTAATGAAGCAAAATTTCTATACTTGTTCCATTCGGAGACTTAAAGACATAAATAGAGACTTGCAAACCTTACTATTTTTGGAATTCCCACAAAGGCAGAATTTGAATATCAAGGGTCAATACAGGAAAACAAGTTTCTAATGTTCTGTACCCACTCCTGAGTAGATAGCAAAATCTAAATTTTACTTCTTGCACTGTAAAACAGTACTTTGTTTTGTTCTTGAAATATGTCTTATTAAAACATCAAAGGAAATGTCATTATGTAAAATGACAATACCTTCCAGCACATGGCAGAAATAGTACTAATTGCTAAGACTAAATTGACTGAGAGTTAATAGACATGCACTGCAGTTATGGGTCCTAATTCCCTCTACTGCCAAATGAGTTTTAGCATTTGTGATTACCAGCTGGTATATTCCTAGGTAGTTGTAGTTGATTTAGATATGGAGGCTCAAATCTGGGCCCAAACAATTAAAAAATGTAGTAAAATCATTTAGTTATATATTAAATTTTATATTTTATAATAGAAGTAAAGAGTATGCTACCTACATGGAAATACTATGAGAATAACATTTAGAAAAAAGATGTTTATTTCTATTACTATTTATTTAATGGGATTAATTCACATAATAACACCTTTTATTCCAATGAACAGAGGTCTATTTCTTCTTCCATTGTTAAGGACCCAGTGATCCCTTTTAATTTTAAACAAAATTCAAAGGAAATTTGATATCTGAAAACTCAACAAGATTATATGTAAACCCCATGATAATAATCTTAATTATCCTGCTGATTCCTCCATTTCCATGCTGATTCATTTCTCAAATTAGTAGATGGTAGAATTACCTTAATATCAGATTGAATGTCTACAATTTATTAAACCTGGTTAGCATTTTTACTAATTTTGGGGTTCCAAATAATGCTTTTTATAATTCTCTATTAACATTGCAAGGGAAAAATTGTACATGGCTCTTCCATTCAAGAAGAAGCACTCCTGAGGTCACAGAGATGAACAAAAGAAAAGTGGTTTGAGAGATCATAAAAAGCCATTTAGATCATGCTATGAGTAAGATTTTAAAAATATAGTTATACAGCAGATATAGTATGGGGGAAAGATTTAATAATGTATTAACTATTGGATTTCTTATAGCATTTCATATTTTTTCTATTTTACATAACTGTTATAGTTTACACATTTCTACATATACTTCTTCAAAGCTCACAACCTCACATTAACCCTTTCCATAAAGAGAGCAGTTACTACTACTACAAGTTTTTTAAATAACCTAAAATCAGAAAATTTAATGACATCACAGTTAAATAGCCAAAATTTTATTATAGACGTTGACTGAGACACATTCTCCTCTTAAAAATAAAAGCTATAAAACAATCTTAAGGTCTTTTAACTATGTTTTTTTCTTTGTCCAGTGTTTCAGAATTAATGAGTGACTAATAGCAGCCATAAGAAAGGGGTCAGCTATACAATGATGTAACTTTGAAGTCAAGGAGTGTATTTTTGCTTTCAATAAAATTAGCTTGCATGCAATTGCTGAGAACAGAGGTCTAAGAATTCTAGGACTCCCCATAACTAGTAACAAGACCACTCAACTAGGAGTTCATGGGAGATATTATATGGGAATAGTTTATCAGAGATACAAGAAAGTCTAATAGGACCTGCCTTCATAACTTTAGACTAAATACCTAGTGATTAACTTTAGACTAAATACCTAAAGCGATTACATCACTTTAGGTATTTTATAATGTACTTGATATCTATCTGGTCAATGTTAGACATTAAAATTCTTTCTAATATTTTACATAACTAATTTTGAGATAAATATTGAACAAACTTTCCTCCTTGTAGTTCCAAATAGTCTCATGACTCAAGTTTCTGAAAGTGTCCATTCTAGTTTAAAAAACAAAAATAATTTTTGCCACTTTGAATAAAAATTTTCTAAATTTCTGTATTGCTTTAGAGAATGTGAAAGAGTGCCCATTGCAGGGACCTGGATGTTAATCCTGCCCATATTCATGGGTGAATATAGTATAAAATGGGCTTAGGCTCTCTCAACTTTGAGAACCAGTAATACATAAGTGATGATGTTGCATTACTCTATTTCCTTAATCTATCAACCACATGGCTTTCCCCACATCTACTTTCTATATACCTAACTATAAAATATTTACATTCTGGATTCACATTGACTTAATCGAATGTAAAGTAATGCTCTCCAATATTAGAAAGTAAGCCAAAGAATAGAAAACTTCTGCAACGTTGTATCAGAACAAAGAGAATGTCACACTGTCAATTATAAGAGCAGACAACAAACTCATAATATAGTAGATAAGTGCAAAAGTATGAAGAAAATTTTTACCGTGTTAAAGTAACAAAGGAGAATAAATGAACCCAATCCAGGAATGATTAACAGAATTACTATGCTTCTTAGAAATTTGAAAATACATTTAACCAGTTCCTTTAAGTGACAAATACCAACCCAACTATGGCCTATCAGTTGACCATGGATTTCTATATCCTTTGAAGAACTTTGGAAGCAGACTTCTTGGAAGACTGTTTCAGTCAGAATTAGCTGTGTTATGCTATGCTAATTAATTAATCATTAAACTCAAGCTAAGGGGTTTAAAACAACAACCAAAAAAAAGGTATTTTATTTTTTCCTACTCATCTATTATAGGTCAGCAGGATGAGGAGAGTGTGCTTTGCTCGTCAGTTTCTCAGGAAGCAATAACCATTTCAAATTTCCACTAATGTGCAAAAGTTCGAAAAGTTCTAGGCAACTGTGTATTTGCAGTTAAATGCTTTGCTAGAAGTGAGGCACTCTAACAAGTTGTTGGTCAAAACTAGTCACATGTGGAGAATGTGGAGTCACATTTTCACAAAAATGGAAAAGATTAGAAGGTTAAGGAAAATGCCTAATAGTCTAAGATTTAAATGTCAATTGGCTAAAGATTCTATTATATCATGTCAGTATATCTATCAAAATAAGAGTTTCAGTAAAATTAAAGGAGAAAGAAAAGAGGTCATATGACTGAAAAGAGTCTGGTGAACTTTACATTTAATAAAGAAGGCAAAGGGAAAATTTTCAATATGCCACCAATTTCTATACTTATGAGTTTAAGAGCAAATGTCAAAAGTCATGCAGGAAAAATACTAAAAGAAAAATATCAATAACATAAAAAACATGTGAAGTAATTAGCGTAAAATGATGTAAGGGTAACACAAATCTACCAAAAAGTGGATATTTCTGAGAGTTATATTTAAAGGGGCAGGAATAGTATCCTCATTCTCCAAGTGCCAGAAAATTTTATTTCCATATTAGTAGTTTAAAAATTATTTATTTGCTATTCTAGGACATGTTTCCTATGTACTGTAATTATCTGGTCAGCACTGAAAAATACAATTAACTATTGTCCTTACTTTCTAATTCACAAAATTATTTTATTGTGTTGAATAACATTTAAATTAAAAATCATTTCTCTATTCCCATTCCACCTGCCCCAATTAGTCAGAGTTGATCATTAATTCCCACCTTCAGTCTTCAACCAGGATCCTGTAATCAATTAGCGGTCTCATGGTTTTCCTTCTACATTTCTTGGGGCTTTGATCTTTTGTTTACTCCCTCAAACCTAAAAGTTGGAGCACCTGAAGTTTATCTCTCTGGATATTTCTTTTAGATTCTAATTTCTATGAAATCTTTGGTGAAGTCAAAAATAGCTTTAAATATTCTGATAACTCCTAGATTGATATCTTAGGCCCACAGATCTTTCTTCATCTAGTTCATTTAACCAACTTACTTGACATTTCCACATGGAGATCTAATAGGTCTACCAAATCGACATACTGAAACCCTATCTCTTAATCATTCTGCCTCCATTATACATGGTTCTTCTCCATCTCTGCAAGAGAGAATTTTATTTTTTAAAGTATTACGGTTGGAAAACTCAGAGACAATAAGCACAGAAAATTATTTGGTAAGCCAAAAAATTTTTCCTATCCAGTAGATTACTCAAAAGACTAAAAAAAAATTTTAAGTAAACAAATAAATAAAATGTTTGCAATCTCTTATCAAGAGAAGACAATACTACAAGAAAACTTTGCTCTTTTAACAGAGAAAACTAAATTTTAATTTTGTATCAGTTTACTTTTCATATGAAATTCATTTTTTTGTTGTTGTTGTTGTTAGGAAAAGACTTATCGAAAGTACATTTTAGGAGGAGATGGGCCACGCTAAGGAAGGGTGCAGCCCTGTGGAATTTGGGAGGCAAAAAGATAAAATAAATAAGACAGAGCATGCCCCAAGAGAGGAGTGGATTTTCAGTGAAGACAGCTATAACCTGAAAACTCATTCTTTTAAAAACTTAAATAAATTTATTTCAATTTTAATCAACTTGAACACATAAAATTCCTTTCCCAAAATTTCTTCTGCACAAACTTTCTACAAAATTTTCATATGCATTAAAAATGTCATTTTTTTTTTCTTTTTTCTTCTCTCTTTTTATTCTGGAGCAACCAGTCATTTTATTTATTTATTTTTCTTACTTTTCATACATAGTTGTTTATTTTTATTATTATTTCTAAGTAGTTTTAATTACATATGCAGATTAGAATTCATAATCTCAATGTTAGTCAGATAGATATGAGCAACAGAAAATGAAGGCCCCACCCAGAGGCCACCCCTTGGACCTCCTTGAAAGACCACTTAAAAGTTAAAAATTGCCTTTATATCCTGAAATATGAGGAAGTAAAAACTATAAAAACAACCACTAGTTTTGTCCAGTCACAAGCATGTGTGAGGTTAGTACATGTACTGACCTTCCTTCACCTAGCCTAATCATACTAGCATTAAAATATCATACAGCTGCCCAGAAGTTTATGAATCTAATTATAACAGTCTGAATTCTAGGTAACCACATGAGCAGTAAAAAAAGTTCTTTAACAGCAGGATGTCAATCAGTATGACCTCACCTGCCAGTTGTCTAACATGGCCTCTGTAACCACCTATCACGGCCATAATATAAGATATACTTCTCGAATTTGGTGGATCTGCATCTGTTTCTGGCATAGTCTGTTTCTCTCTTGAAACATACTTTAATAAATCTTGCTTTCTCTAAACTTCATGGTTGTGTAATTGTTTTCTGAGTTGGTGGAAAGAACTGAGCTCTTCAGTACTCCCTAGCAGCAACACTTAGAATACTTTATTTCTAGTGAAAACTAAGAAATAAGCAATTGTGGTTTATCTATGACACTAGAATTCCATGGCTAAAATAAATTATAAATACATTTTATAGTTTCTAAAAGTATATTCTTTCTCATAGTAATTTCAGTGTGAGACAAAACATATTTACTAACGAACCCAAATACTTTTAGTTTTTCTATAAAAGGAAGCCCATGTAGATAAACTTGTATTTAATAATGAAAGTTTCAGTATTTTACCATATTTGGAAATGATCTATGAATATCCATCATTTAACTTAGCATAATTTTAAGGTTTTAGGTTACCAAAAGATTTTGGATATGATTTTAATTATTTTACATATGTAAAGCATAATTATTGTTTAAAAGTTCATTTATAAATTTTTATCTTAATCACAACTATTTCACTTACTTGTTCTGATGATTATGTTTAAATGACCCATGAAAACTTTATGAGACATTAAATGGTTAACCATCTTCTTAAATTCTCATTCTCACTGACAAATTCTTTAAGAGATAACATGAGCTTACTTGACTTTTAGTAAATCTCAGTAAAATAAAAGTATTATATTTAATATTCATAACTAAAGACATGCCTGTTTTAATTAAACCAGCACACTTAAACTAGCTTTTATTTACCAAATGTTAGTCTAGATTATGTGAATTTGTAAAATGTTTGGGTTAGGTTCTATATTTCTGTGAGTACACCTGATTTATATGAATGCTTGTTTGTCTTTAAGCCAATTAAATAGAGCTCTTTATAAATTAATTTTGGCAATACCATCTGGAAGTAGGAAGAAAAACACTTCTATAACATACAAACAGATGCATAGAGACTTTACAGCTTTCATTTTAAAATTGTAGCCATGAGACAGTTACTGTAGTTCAAAACTTACTAGTTTACAAAATAATAGTTGGATCCAAATCATATTCTAGCAGATGGAATAAGTTAAATTTACCTGTCCAGATGGCTAAAGCTTTTTTATATATTTGTGAAAAAGATTTCATAGGCCTAGTTTTCAAATAGCCTTTTCTTTTCTTTTTTTTTTTCTTTCTTGTAAGAATTACTTTGCTTCCTAGAGAAAATCCAGATAGAACATTTACATTTCAAAAGACCAAGACATCTCAAAAGACCAAGAGAAAGAATGTAAATTCCACCTAAAAGGATTTTTGTTCCCTAAATCCAGATTTTTACAGTATGTGTAAGCCTTTTGTGATAATCTAGGGAACTTTGGAGACTGATAAAAAGAATAGATGGCTTTTAATTGCTCTAGAACTGCACTCCTATTCTTGTAAAGACTCATTTGTGATGATATCAAGGGCCATACTCATCTAGCTACATTATCTTAAATTTGCTTCTTTATATCAGGGAGAATATCTTCAACTAGCTGTTTGCTTTCGCAGTTTTTCTTTCCCTCAGGATATATAGTTTTATTTAGTTTAGGAGAGAAGGCCTAAAAAAAATTTTCCTATTTGGTGTTGAATATCAGTTTTCAATTTGGCCAATTTTTAACCACAGAACTACTTTTAAAAAATTATTTTAAATATCTTATATTTATAGTTTGGTCAATCTGTCTAAAATCTGGGCTGTGATGAGCAGTTACAAGGGTGGTGCCAGCTGACTGATGTGCGAGGTCATTTTGATTGACAATTGGCTGTTATATAACCTATTGCACTGCTCATGTACCTTCCCAACATTCAGTCTGTTATAATCAGATTCATGAACTTCCAGGCATATATTTGACATTATAATGATGGTATAATGAGGCTGAAGTAAAAAGGTCAGAATACTCCTTACTGCACAAATGTTTGTGCCTGTCCTAAACTGGTTGCTATGTTATGTTCATTTATTTTCTTGCACTCCAGGATGTAGAGGTATTGTTATTTGAAAAATGAATTTTTTTCTGAGAGGTCCTAGGTGCAGCATTCTGGGTTGGTCCATCAATCTTGTTTCTATGGTTACAAAGCTAGGCCTTGACTTTGTTGCTCATGAGTACTAACTACCTAATAGTAGTACTGAACAACCACTTGGATGTAAGAGGCGTCCTCAAAAAGAGCACAAAATATACTATCCTCTTAAGATCCAGAGCTACTCTAAAAAATAACCAAATGACACAAATGGTATATGTAAGGTAAACACGTGACACGCCAAGAAAAGTTTTCAAAGCAAGCATTTATTGGGAGAGAGCTCCCAGATGAGGTTCTCTGGTCCTGAGAGGAGAGGCCCCAGAGAAGTCACACCCTGGGGTGGGAGGGCGCAGCTTTTAAGGGACATCCGGATTAGGGTGGTGGCACCTAGGGCTTTAGGGTGAGCCCTATTCAGAAGGTCTGGATTTCCAGTATCAAGCTGGGGAGTCTCCAGGCAAACATCTGGCTGGCCCTTCCCCCATAGACCTAACTGTATGTATACAAACCACATATCTATTCAGCCATCTCTAGTCCCTAATAGGGAATGACCAATATATCTACCCAGCCACATCTTGAGGCTCTATAACCAGATGGTTACTATGCAACAAGACAAACAGAAAAGCAACAGCTGTCCCTGGGGGAAAAAAATCAACAAAGAATGGATATCCCAAAACAAAATTCACAAAAATCTGCATTTGGAAAGGAAAGGCAATGTGAACTTTTATTTTCCTCCCTCAACCTGGCACTTCAGAAACCTGGTAAAGTTGACTCTGGTAAAAATTGTCACTCATATCTGACTTCTGACAGCTTTCCCAAGATCCCATCTGCAGGCCCCAGAGTTAGTGGGGTTGAAATTTGAAAATGTAGCCCAGTAGCTACCAAAATTTAGCTAGGTTTTCCATTAATTTTAGTTTCCTCTTCTCTGTTTAAGGAAATAACTGGTAATTTAAATGCAGACAAATTTTATTATATATATACTTTTTTCATACATTTTTTCTCTGATTCGGCTGATTTTGCCCAGATAATGGCATTGAGACTCACTTGCTTCCCCCGCTCCCACTGCCTTACCCTCGGTATGCCCTTAGAACATAATGTTAAGCTAGCTTTGAGGCATAAGATTACCTGAGCCTCAGGTCTATAATCATAAAGACAATGGGTTTCAGGTGGATCTTGGGCTAAGGATAACATCTTGGCTTTAGATATGTTTCAGCCCCTGGCCCACTGAGGAAGAAGAGCCCCACTGGCCATGGGACAGGGAAATTTTCTCTATATAGTAGTTGTACACTTCTTAGGTCACTTGTATAATATAAAAATGTCATAGTTTAGCCTGACTTTCAAAGTCTTTGGAGTATTTATTGATCTCATGATGCTTGACAATAATCTGGTATAAGTGATGTGAAGTCTCAAGCAAATTCATGGGGCCAGTTTTGAAAAAAAGAATGTCTATAATCTAAGTACTATATCACTACAGAAACACATTATATCTGTTGGCATAGCACTTTTATTCTATACATGATCAATTTTTCCAAAATATCGATGTTATAAATGTTAGGTAGGCACGAGTGACTAGGGAAAGAAGGCTTCTCCCAAAGACCTCTCTTAGGACCTACCTAAAAAAACCACCTTATGGCACAAAAGAGTGAAAAAAGTCATAAAATAGCTGCTGGTTTGGTCTGGCCACAAGCTTCTGTACAGTTAGTACTACCCTAACATTTCCATATCCTTAGCATCATTATATAACATCAATATAATATCACACATATGCCAGGAAGTTCATGAATCTTATTTTAAGAGACTGAATTCTGGGGAACCACATGCACAGCTGGCAAAGGATTAATATGATAGTCAAATGTCAGTCAAAATGACCTCACATGCCAATCAACTAGCACCACCTTTGTAACTTCTTACCATGACCCTAATGTAATACAGACCTCTCCGCTTCTACAAGGCTTCCTTGGCGTAGCAAATTTTTTTTTTTTCTTGAAATGTACTTTCAGTAAATCTTATTTTTCCTAAATCTTACTGACCTCTAATTCTTTACTTTGTCAAATGAAATAACCGAGGACCCCTCAGTACCACCAGGGCAATGATGGAATTTAGATTGCCCCAACGCTGTTACAACTATCACCGTTTTAGTGACAGGTCCATTCTATGAATCTTTGATTCTATTTTTTACACCTCTGCTTCCATTTTCAGTTCAAATTGTACTCACTTTTTTATTCAGAATTTTTTCTTTAAAGTTAAACATCTTTATCTCACTCACTAACAACTTTCTTTTCTCATGCTTCTCTGCCCAGTGCTGAACAATTAGCCTATAAATCTGTCCTCAAAAATAAAAATAGCAGCCGCGCTTTCTGGCTTATTTAAGAATATGCAGTCTAGATAAACAGAGAAAACTCAGTACACCTGCACTTTATACTTATTTTTTATAATAGATGTGCATCAGTGTTTTTATATATTCCATGTAATATACCCATGTCACATATATTAGCACATACATAATCAGATATATGTGTATATATATGAAATCAATATTTTGAATATGTTTGTTTTACATCAAGTGCATTTTTTTTTTCTTTTTACTTTTGACCCTTCTCTCCCACTTACCCTGCTCCCAACCTCACCTTTGGCAATCACCAGTCTCTTTTCTGTATTTATGATCTTGTCTTGTTAGATTCTACTTTTAAGAGAGATCATGAGGTATTTGTCTTTCTCTGACTGATTTACTTAGGATAATTAGCATAATGTCCTTGAAGTTCATTTGTGTTGTCACAAAAGGCAATATTGATACAATATTTCATTCTTTTTAATAGATGCATAACATTTTAAAATATAATACAATTTCTATATCCATTTATCTATTGATGAATAGTTAGGTTGCTTACATATCCTGGCTATTGAAAATAATGCTTAAAAGAATATGGATGTGTGTATCTTTTTTCAAATTTTTTTTGAATAAATACCCAGAAGCATAATTGCTGGATTATATCATAGTTCTATTTTTAATTTTTTGAGAAAACTTCATACTGTTTTCCATAATGGGTGCACCAATTTTCACTTCCACCAACAGTATATAAATTTTCCCTTTTCTCTACATCCTTGCCATTATTTACTTCTTTTCTTTTCTTTTCTTTTCTTTTCTTTTCTTTTCTTTTCTTTTTTTTTGGATAATAGCCATTCTAACAAGTATGAGATGGTACCTCTATGTTGTTTAGATAATGAGCATTTTCCTGATGATTAATAATATTGAGCATCTTTTCATGTACCTGTTGGTCATCCGTATATCTTTTTTGACAAAGTATCCAAATCTTCTGTACATTTTTAGATTTTTAGTCTTGAGGGTTTTTTTTTTCTTTTGCTACTGATTTGTAAGCACTTTTTATATATTTCAGATATTAGCCCTTTATAAGACATATGACTTGCAAATATTTTCTTCCATTCAGCAGTTTTCTGTTTTTGTTTGTTTGTTTTTTTGTTTGTTTGTTTGTTTTTCATTGTGTTGGTTTTCTTTGCTATGCTGGGGACAATCTTTTTTTTAATGTCCCAGTTGGTTGTAAATAAGATACCAATTTCTGGTCTAGTGTTTTGATGCTGGACCCTGAGGAGAATGCAACAGTATAGGACTAGGTATTGTTTTAGGTTTCTGGCCTTGGAGCTATTGCTCCACTAACCTGATGGACTTTTGTAACAGTCTTGTAATCTCTTCAGTGTGGAAAGCAAATTCAGATAAAGGTGTAGTAGACTGAGTATTGAGAACAGGATAGGGGTAAATAGTAAGAGTCTCATCAGCCTTACACTATTTTGTTTTAAGTACTTCTTATGTCTTTAATTTTTTATTAGTCTTTTGCAATGAAGCTTTCAATGAAGCTACTTTGAGATCTTGAAGCTTTTCGAGGAGTCTGCATACCAGTTAAAATACCCATTCTGTTTGCTTTTAAGTGCCCTTCTTAAATGAAAAATTTGTCTAATTGGAACATTTCCCATAATGACCACTGTAATTCTAGGTTACCTTAGTAAGATTTTGCCATTTTTGTACTTATCTACAGTTTCTGAGGCCACAGTTCTTAAAATAAGCAGGTGTGCCAGAAGGCAGCATGTGTAATTCTGTGAAACTTGAGGATTCCATTTAATTAACTAAGCCTTAGTTATCTTGAACTAATTTAACACATGAGAGTATGCTGCTAGGTTGGGGATTTTGTGATGTTCGACAGTGAACCTTGTTGCACAGAAATTTCTTTGAGTTTGGCAGTTGACCTAGTGTTAATCTAACCTACAGCATGATGATCATGTCCCAGCATGGTGGTACGAGTTAGGTGGTAAGTGCTCTAACAGCTTTTAAATGGTTGACCCATGCCCACAAATTATAAGGCTTTGGTTTTTCAAATTCTCATACAATGATCTAGCATTCAGTTACTTCATGTGTAAAATAGCGGAAACCAACAGTAACCAAAGAACGGAACTGTGGACACCAGCAGTAACCAACAAAACGGTATTGCAGATTGACCTAGAGAAGGCCTTAGGTATGGCACTAACAAAACCAGAAGTTCCCAAAATGAAACTATGAATTGAAGCAATAGAACTGTGACTTAATCAAGGGCTAGAGATTTGGGTTCTAGATGTACTGACTGTCAGCTCAAACTGACCTACAAAGTCCTTCACTAGAACCACAGATTAACCAAGGGCTAGGAACTGGTGTGATTGGTGACCTCGGACTTAGCATAAGCAACTCTATTTTGAGCATGTTGTCTGCTTTTTAATACCTAATGCTACTGTCTGTCTGCTCACTTTGACCTCCTAGCTGTTCCATGCCTCACGCTACTTATACTTCTATTTCCTCTACCTAAAATGTTCTTCCCTCATATACCTAACGAGACTTACTTTTTTCCACATTCAGATCTTTAATGTCACATTCTCAATTAATCTTTCCTGACTATGCTATTTAATTTTGCAGATCCTAATACTTCCTTTTATGCAACTCCTCAACCTCCTTCCTAAACTTCACTTATTTTTCTCTTTTGCACATACTAACATTTTCCTTACCATATGTTAACTATTTAACTGGGTTTTTACCTCATTTTCTCACCAAATTGAAGTTTCTATGGGCATTGCTGGTAAAGTACTCTTTTGGGTTCAATGACTGAATTGATTATCCTCAACAGAAATATATTGAACTGTGATGGAAAAATTTTTTTTTAATTTATTCAAATTTTAATATTTTATTTTAGAGTATTTATGAATATTTATTTTAGCTGTTTTTATGGTGTTTGGTTTAATAGACAAAGAATAATTAGTTAACTCTATCAATAAGAAGGTTTAATGTTAAATAAATCAACTTGCTATTAATTTAGAAATACCAAAAAGACCTCTGATATGGCAATCTTGAAACCAAAACTATAAAACAGCAGAAAAAAATCACATAGTTAAAAATATAATAGTTACTTTTTTTGGAGCACTAAAAAGTTTATAAACTTTTTTTTTTGTAATATAGAACACTGAGTAAAATGCTGATAAAAATTATGTTGGTTTACACGAATGTTGAATTCAAATCCAGAGGTGCCTCATTTTACTTGTAAGAGGTTCTAAAGTGAATATATGTGGCCATATATTCAAAATTCTCCTTTATGATTTTGTAAATTACCCTAAAACTATATAAAACCTAAGCTACTGATTGTCTATATAAATAATATGTAAACTAATATAGTATTTTGAAGAATACATATAAAAATTTTAAGGTTTGAAAAAATACATATAAGCAAGTGATCATATATAATTAAATTCAATTAAAAAAGAAAAACATAGGTTGGAATTCTACTGTTTAGATATAGGGCATTTATATTCTACACATTTGGATTATTTCCTAGAAAGTTTAGGAATAATTCAGATGTTTAGATATGATTCAGTAGAATAGAAATCTGAGTAAAGTTAAAATATTAAACTGCAAATTTTTGCTGAATAAGATCTTATAATGATAACAAGTTTAATCACTTTGTATAAATATGATTTAAAATTTTCTCTGTAAAACTATATAATGTTTGACTTTAATCACTAAATTCTTATAATTGATCATCAAAATTGATTTTATTGTGGCTGATCACATCAATGCTTACTTATATACAATGTTTTCAAAAATCTCTCTTGGTAATTAATAAGGCCTTTCCCCCAAGACAAAATATATTAATTTCACATTTATTTGATATTAGAGCATTTTAATATAACTATGTTTATAGTTTCATTGAGGCTAGTTCAGTATACAGTTGTTTAGTATATTTAAAGAGTTTCTTAAATAAGTCTATATTTTAAGATATTTGCTTTAGCTAAAATTAATCGAAAACTCTATACTTCGAAAGGTTGTGAAATTTGCATTATTAGACACTAAAACATAGGTTTTGATTTCATTATGTAATGTTATTAAACTTTTAAAAACAGAATTGCCATGTTAGTAGCCAAGTTCCTTTATAACATATTAATTTGAAAAGCCACATAAATTGTACACTCGCAACTTGGCACCTTAGAATATCTTTTCCAATCCAAACACTGTTACCCAAAGAGTGTTCCATATAGATTTAAAAACTCATAAATATTTTTAAACTCAGTTGGTGGTCCCTGCATCTCCAAATGGTTCCATTTCTCATATATTAAAATTGTAGTAAGGTAGTTCACTCAGAAAAGAGTAAGAAATAAATATATGTTAAGACCTCACAAATTGTCAGATACTGTGCTAGAAACATTATATACATTGTTAATTTTAATCTGTACAAAAATTCTTAGAGATGCTAAATTTATTCTAGTTAAACAGAAGACTAGAGGCAGCATACTAAAACACAGGCTGCAAAAAAAAGATCCTCAATCTCTGATTATTTTACTGTTTTTGGTGTTTCTGCCATTAAGAATAATAACAGTAAAAGTGATTAAATGAGAGGCACTGGGCACTGTGGCTTACCTACTTACATTATTTATTTACCCTCAATAACCTTGACAGATAAGTGCTAGTATTATCCACAATTATAGACAATAAAACTGAAGCTCAATTTTCCAAGTTCACATATTTAGAAAATGAAAGCATGAGAGCTCCTTTCAGCTCTCTCAAGCTAAAAATGCTACTTGGGAATCTATCTCTGTTATCGGCAACAGAGCACCATGGCTAACTTAGAAGATCCAGGTACACAGACCCACAAATTATCTGAGAAAAAGAGTTTAGTATTTCTTACTGCTATATGACTAGAGGAATGACACTCTCTTCCTATTTAACAGGAGGAATTTGTTCCTAAAAAGACTGTTATGGGGTTTCAGTAAGGAATTCACTTAATGTACTAAGCATACCATTATTGAGGAATCTTTACCCTATCCCCCCCACCCCCAACCAGCAGAGGAGTAATAAAAATACTTTCCTCAACAAGATGAAGCCAAAGTTGCCTAAATGGACTGGGCTTAGAGTTAGATAATTATTTAGAAAGCATAAATGCACCAGGGCGAGCATCACAGAGAAAAATAAAATAAATCTGCAAAACCCCAAGAATTTAAATCATCTCATAATGATTGAAATACCAACCATCTGGGTTTAGAATTTCATTAGAAACATTACTAAAGAGTGTATTTCAATATCTCAGTTGCATTTTATAATTAGAAAATCTATTTTTAGTAACGATTATCTAAGTATACTAAAAAGTGAACTATCAGTTTATCAATTCTTCATCATAAATGACAATTCTTCATTATAAATTGAGAATACAAAGCAAATGACAGAATTTCAGACAACAATAATGAGTTGTTTCTGAGATTAAAAAATGTAATTATTGTTTTATTTACCAATGGTCCATATTCCAAAATATTTAACATTTACGCCTTTTTATAAACTGTGTAAAACAGTGAAAAATGACATAAATTTTAAGTGTTTATGAAAACAAAAACAAAATATTTCAAATAACTTTACATATTTTACACTATACTTCTTTTGCTAAGTGATTAATTAAATCTTTCCTAAAAACTAACCACTCTGTATTATGCAACAATTGTCACAGAATATTTATTTATCATACTACCTTGGCTAAGTTGGTCTTTATTCTCAAAATAAATGACAATTAAAACAATACAAAAACTTGTGCTTTTCTATTTGAAATGCACTATTCATTTTATTTTTTTACAGTTAAAACTACACTTTCATGGCAATGAAAATTTTAATAAAAATTCAATAAATATTTATTGAATTCCTACTAGAACAAAATATTTTGCCAGGTCCTGATGGGAATAGAAAGATGAATAAGTTTTGGTTTGTGACTTCTAAGATGTTACCAAAGCATTTCTCTAAAATGCAGGTTATATGACATGACGAAATGGAAAATTAGAATAAAAAAAAAGGCCAGGGCCAGATCATTACAAATTTTCCATACTGTGATTAAGATTTTGGATTTTTTTATGCCATCAGATTTAACATCAGACAAGACAGATTTAAATTTACATACTTCATCTGATTAACAGTGAGATTGATAAAGTCACTGAAAGACACTCTCAGATAACAAGTCATTTTAAGCCTTAGCTCAAAATGAGGATAATATTGACTTTCTTCTAGTATTTGCAGCCATTATCCTTCCATTTTCTCTTGGAAATTTCCACATTCTTAGAATGTAGGTTCCCTTTGTCTATTCACCTCATTAACCCCTACTCTTCTTTTAGGCGTCAACTAAAATTACATATTCAGGACATTTATGAATGACATTACATTTATGATGTACCAGTTCTTCTTTTAAAATTTTACAGCATCCTATATTCTCCCTTACTTGAAATTGCATGTTTCTGTAATATATTATATAAAAAAATTTGTAATCATCAGAGGGACTAAAGCAACTTCCCTTTAACTTATCACTCATTTCTGGTGCTTAGAATAGTGACTGCACATAGTAGATATACAACAAATATTTAGAAAATGAAAAGCAGAATTGTTAGCACTTGAAGCCTTAGTGAGAATGTATTTTGTCTTAACACACTTAATTTATATTTGAAAATCTATGCTGAAGAATAACAAAGTTAATGAATAATACGTTTCTCATTAAAAAAAGTTAAAAAATTATTACTGTATTAATTGTGAGACATATTTATATTTAAGATTTCAAATATAAATTGTATGTGTCCATTTGCATGAAAGCACTCTAAAAATATTAATAAAATGATTGTATATCAAATAAAATAGAACCATTAAGATGTTCATGGCTTGACTTAGTGACCTAGAAAAAGGACAAAATTTTACCTGAAAAGGCAAATTTCTGAGACAATGTTCTTGAACTGCAATAACATGATAACAATAAAGCAATAATAATAGAAAAACATTTTGTTTATAAAAACTAATCTCCATGTCATGACCTACAGACTATGATTTTCAACCACCACCAATTAAATAAGTAAATCTCCTGGTCTCTGGCATATGGGATTTCTTTCCTCAGATTTAAAATAGAGATTTTAGATTGTCCCTATAGAGTAGTAAAAATGAGTACACATTTTTTTAAAATTGAACAAACCATCAAAAATATTTTTTTTCTCCTGTGAATTGTTAGAGAACATTTTTGTTCCATTTGGACAACATGTGTAAAGAAGATAACATGCCAAAAGAAACAACTAGTAGTCTAATCCTAAATCCACATTTTGGAATTAAAAGCAATATAGAAATAAAATAATTTATTACATTTTGGATTTAAGTATATTAAATAAAACGTGGAAAACATTCAAATGTTTTGAGGAGGAAATAAAGTGAGAAAATGAGAAAATTCATGTTTCCTATGATTAGTAATCATAAAGTCCCATATAAAATGTTCATCATTCAAACAAGTTCTCCCTTAGTTTTAAGTGGACTGAACTAGATATTAGTCAAGAGAAGAAAAAAAAAATAATGATTATTGTTTCTATATCAAGTCACCCAATCAGCATTGAGTATCTTTTAAAAACACTTTAGAAAGTCCCTGATATGAATCTCTTAAATCAAAAACTCTAATTTGCCAGATTAAAGGTGAATCATTTCTCTGTATTTTCATTATTCATCTTCTGCAATATTAAAATGTATAAGTAAATTTTAATCATAAAATTAACTCCACAGATATTCAATCAGTATATACTATGAAAAAAAAAAAAAAAAAACAATCAAGTTATCTGCAGGACTTGTTTTATTCATGTGTCCTTCACTCAGAAAAATATAATCGAGGATTGAATGTTCTTGAATTCACTACACAATATTTTATATGAAAGCTATTTTTTACAGCTTGTTTTGACAGGCGACAGATAAGTCAACTATTAAAATGATGTGACTCTTTAATTGCTTTTAAATCACTTCAAAATTATTCTGGTTTGGCTAATTTATAATCAACTACATTTTGTCTAGTTATTGCCAAATTCTTCTCAGTGGGGTCTGTATTATTTTGCATTCCTATCAGCAGTGCATGAGAACACCTGTTTCCCCACAACATTCCCAACAGAACATGCTTTCTCTGTGGATTTGCTTATTCCGGCTGTTTTCTACATATGGATTTATGTAATACCTGACCTCTTGCATCTGATTTTTTTCACATAGGTTCCAGAGTTCACCCACAGGTGCAGCATGTGTCAGTACTCTATTTCTTTTAACGACTGAATCATATTCTATTGGAGGAATACACCACATTTTATTTATCCACTCATCTATTGATGACCATTTGGGTTGTTTCCATCTTTTGACTGTTATGAGTAGTACTGCTATAAACATTTTCGACAAGTACGTGTTTTTGTATCTTTACAATTCTTTTGGATCTGCACCTTAGAATAAGATTACTCGGTCAAATAACAGCTCAACTTTAACAGCATCGACTTACAACAGCATCAAACACAAAAATTTATTAGAAAAGTCATGAAAGTCCTCTAAAAGGGTGAATGTGGGGCTTTATAGAAAGCTGAATAGAGAATACATGTGCTCATTTTATCATTATTTTTAAAACTGTGCATAGATGTGACAAACATGTTTCATAGAAAGAATAAAATATTGAGAGAAACTTCCTAGAATATAGTAAGTTATTATTCCCACTAGGTAAGGTGTATTTAACTATTATTCTGAATTACTATTTCATCAGGGTATCATTAGGACCTCAGGAGGCTCAAAGCATGTGTCTATATTCCAGCAAAATTACTTAAATCTGCCACCTACCATATTCAGATAGAATTTTTTTTTTTTGTAAATAAGTCAGATCTTATCACTTTCCTGCTCAAAAACTTCTAATGCATTATACTTAATTCAAATTAAAATCTAGACTTTATGTATACTTGATCTGATCTACACCTCTATGATGTGGCTCAGGCCATTTGTTTCTTCCACAAATTCCTCTACTCATTCTGGCTTTTTGTCACTCCTTGAAAACAACAAGTGTTTTCACTCATGCCAAATCATTTTTTTAGACTGGAAATCTTTTTCTGTAGGTTGTCACCCACTTTCAGGTCTCTGCTCAAATAGCACTTTCTCAGAGACAGCTGCTTTGATTATTCTCTTAAAATGTCATCTTCGCAATCTTTATTATCTAAACTTCTCATTTTTTAAATAAAATTATGACCCTGACAATAAATAATGCATATAGGATAAAATATATACTGTATTATATGTATTATGTATTAAGTTACATATTATATGTAATATATATTATACATTTTTAAGATATATGTCTCCCTTAATAGAGCATAAGCTAAGCTCCTGTAAGTTCTATAGGAGCATATATGTCATTTCATCTGTTGCTTAGTTCTAGTGGTTGAAACTGTACCACCTACATGTTTTGCCATTAATAGTCATTGAAAGAACGAAGTAAGGACAGTTTGCATCTCTTTGCACGGACTTTTCTGTTAAGTGTTTATTTTAGATATGAGTAAATCCATTACTATCAGATCAATTTTTAATCACAGAAGGTTAGCTAACATCAGCCCTGTAAAGAGCAAACAATCCATGCCTCACGTGGTCAAGTTAGTCCACTTTCATAGAATCTCTTTCATGACTCTCACTACTTTCACCCTTGTGCACACATGCACGCATGCGCACACACACACACACACACACACACACATAATCTATCATAATCTATCATTAGAGTTTTACAATAAACCTTAACAATAATAAACACCACCTTTTCCAAGGGAAATGTAATTTTCTGTATAAACATTAGGAGTTATTTCTGGCCAGATACATTCTAAAAATTACACAATGTGTGACTTAAAAACATTCACCTTGCTGTTGGTATAGTGTGATTACATGAGATTGCCCATGGCCATCATAATAACATATCTAACCAGGTCTATTTCCCTGAGTAGTTTTATAATTTGGTTAGTTTTTATTGCACTTTATCACAGTTTTTCATTACTACATAAATTCCTTAAGGCATTTCACACATTAATAGTTATTTCATCCCAAATTTTAATCTTGAATATCACTTTATTTGGGTTCCTGTGAAAATGGAATCCATCTGTATACTGACATAACTTTGACAGAAAACAAGTGGTTGCCAAACAGTCTGTAGAATTACGCTCAGTGCCAATTTGGTTTTGGCCAATATTAATGGAAAATAAAGCACTAATGAACCCTTTGCCTAGAATAATATTTGATGTTTGTATAGTTTCTTGCATCAAAAGACATCAAACATGCAACAAGTGAAAATCTTATTAACCTTCACAAAATCCCTGTGGGAAAAGTAGAGGTCATGTATTTCTACTTTAATTTCATGCACTTTCCATTCTACTTTTCGGGTGATAGAGGTAAAGCTTTTAAGTAATGACACATACAAAGGTGGAAAAGTAGCTCTCCCTTATCCACAGAAAATTATTTAAACCAGATTTGCACAAACATTGGATTCAAATTAAATTTTGATAGAAATTTTAGAGCATTTCACATATTAAGACAGATGTTAATGATTATACAAGTCTTTGAAATGTATTATAAATTGATTAAATCTAATATTGGTCAGGAAGTATTTTGTTATATATTTTACAATCAAGTATACTATGATTCCTTGACTGTATCTCACATAATTGATTTTCACAAATGGTAATTCATTTATTTTTTGAATTTATTTAAATAAAAATGTTAGTAAAAAATTAATCTTAGAACTTGCATTTCTCTGATTCTAATGCCTCCTAGGTCACCAATTAATGGCTTCCTCTCCCATTTACCTGAAGTCAGCATGCAGTATTTCCATCCTCGCCTTCTCCCAGTATTTCCTCTATATTGCAGCAATATTCGATGTGTGGTCCATAGAGAAGCAACATCAGTATTAAATGGGTACTTGTTACAAAGGTAAATTTTTAGGCCCCACACCAAACATTCTGAGTTAGAATCTCTTGGAGTTAAGCTCACTAATCAGTGTTTTGGATTGGGATTCTGATGCATGCTAATGTTTGAGAATAATTGCTTTATATGATTTTCTTTACCAAACTCATTAAAGTCTAATACTAGAGGCTTAGATTTATATATATATATATTTTAAAATAAATAATATATTTAGCATTCTATAATTTCAGAGCTTAATGAAAGTATTTTTTATATCTGAAATTCATCTAGGTATTCCTTAATTGTGTAATTGATATTTTTCAAGGGAGACAGCATTCAAAAGAAGAATTAAATCATCCCTTATGTCAGAAGAAAATAATCTTAATAGACAATATTGATTTTAGAATGCATGTGACCATATTAAATCTATAGTTCTATTTTTAATCTTTACTACTAAAGTATGGTAGAAGGGAACTAATAGCTGTAGATAGATTATAATAGAGGGTAATGAGATGCAAGACCTGGGCTGGTGATGTCAGAGAAAACTTCTCTATGGATATAATAGAAAACCAAGATTGGAAAAGTGAGGAGAAACCAGGCTTTCAAAGAACAATTGATAGGATTGTTGAAGATGCGGAAACTGTGCTAAAGTCCAGTGCATGAATGGTCATGTTATGTATAAGCAACTTAAAAGAGGCCAATGGTATTTGCCACAGCAGACCGATGGGAAGAATGTGAGAGATGAGAGAACAGGTATATGTGAGCCAGATCTGGCTCTTTTCATTTAGAATAAAACATAAAATTCAGACATGTTACGTGAACTGACACTTTGTCCTCCTTATACTTAATTGTAGTATATTGTATCAATGTAGCGCAGTTTATGCAAAGCCTAAGACTCCAAAGTAAGGAGTTTAGATTTTATTGTAATAAATAAGAAAAGTCTTTATCTGTGGCAAATAATGGAGTGACACAGTCCATTGGTGTTTATAATAGGTAGAAAATTTGCTTGCACCACTATTAATATAGTTTTGAATGGTCTAATAATGTAACATGGCAGGAAAGGAAAAATGTTTGTTTAATAAAATAAAAATTACTTAACACCTCCACCAAATCACATAATTACCTTTTGTGTGTGTGTGTGGTGAGAATGTTTAAAATTTACTCTCAGCAGTTTTCAAGTATATAACATAGTATTGTTCATTATAATCACAACACTGTGTATTAGATCCCCAGAATTTATTCATCTTCTAACTGGAGCTTCGTACCCTTCATGTTGCAATATATACCTGAATCAAATGAATATGTTGTACATCTTAAATTAACACAATGTTATATGTCAATTATATTTCAAGAAAGCTAAAAAATACAAAATTAATTTAACACGCTTATAATTCAGCAAATATATAAACTCAAATAAAAAGCACCTGAAATGAGTAATAGGTAATAGAAATAATAACATTACCATCAGGAAAAAAAAAATGCTTTGAAGCAGTTAGTCCTGGCTTCTGTCTGAACAACATCATTTATAGAATAGGTATTTTTTTAAGTTATTTAATTTCAGTGAGAACCCGTTTTCTCACCTTTGAACAAGAGGAAATAAGATATATTTTGCAGATTTGCACTAAATATGACAGTACTGTAGTCCCCCTCAACCATGGGGGATATGTTTCAAGACCCCCATGGATAGTACCTGACAGTATGGATAGTATCAAGCCCGATACTGTATATACTATTATATATATATATATATATATATATATATATATATATATATATATATTTACTTTAGACTTAGGCACACTAAATAATTAACAACAATAATAAACTAGAACAATTATAAAAATATACTCTAATAAAATTTATGTGAATGTGGTCTCTCTCTTAAAATATCTTATTATACTGTAATCACCTTTTCACTTAAAGTTATAACTTTACAGCTTCTCTTTCACATATCCAAATTGTCAGCATAACTACTCTTGTCCTTTCAGGAACATTAAGTAAAATAGGGTTACTTGAACACAAGCAGTGCGATACCAAATATAAGCTCAGTCAATCTGACCAGAAAGCTAATAAATAACTTGTGGGGCTGTGCACAGCAGCGATGCTGGAAAAAGGGATGATTCACCTCCCAGGAGGAACAGAGTGAATAATACAAGATTTCATCATGCTATTTAGAGGGCGCAAAATTTAATATTTGTTAATTATTCATTTATGGAATTTTCCATTAATATTTTTAATACGCTATTGACCGTAGGTAACTGTAACCACAGAAAGTGAAAACATGATGGAGCCGAGGTGGGTGGGGTGCTGTACAAGTAAAGAGTTTAATAGATAAAAAGCACCTCAAAATTAGCTATTAAAATTCTTAATAGAGTATCGCAACACTGCCAATATATGAGTCAATGTGTGTGGGCATGTAGTTGTATTTTCTTATACAACAGCAATAACCATTCAAAAAATATAATGAAAAATGATATAAATAACACAAGAAGGAAAACTATCATTTAATAAGAATGTTAAAGGACAAGCTGTGAAGTAATTAAAGCATTTAAAGAAGTAGAAGAAAATATTCTACCACATATTCTAAGTATGTATTATATCTTCGAATGGGTTATATTTTCTATATTAAAAAAAATAACCTATCAATTAAAGAGTTAAACATGGAAAGTAAAACTTAATTTTCTAAAATTTATTTAAAACTTTAGAAAAGATACATTTTTAATACAGATAAAATGCAAAATTAAAAAATGATAAATTCTATCACATTCTATTAAAACATGCTGAGTAAATGACAGATTTTTAAGTGTATTTTTAAATTTACAATGGGAAAATTCGCTTTCTTTTATACACAGTTCTATGAGTGTTGACAAATGATAAATGTAACCACCACCACAATTAAGCTGAAGTTATTTCAGCTCCAGATATATTCACTCATGATACTCAGTATCAGACCCTCAACCCTCTTCTAGTCTCTATAAATGGTCTTTTTGTTTATATAACTTCATCTTTTAAAGAATGTCATATAAATGGAATCATCCAATATGTAGTCTTTAGAGCCTGCCTTATTTCATTTTACCTAACACATTTGCAATTAAGACACATCATTTTGTAAATCAAGTTTGTTTTCTGTTGCTTAATAGTAGTATATTGTGTGGGTATAGCAGTTTCTTTATCTAAACAGTGTATAAAGAACATCTGTGTTAGGTTAGAAGCAATTATAATAAAACCATTATAAAGATTTGCATACAGATTTATGTGTAAACATCAATTTATATCAAGTTTGTTGAGTTAATATCTAGGTATGCAATTGTATTATACAGTAAATACATCTTTCATTTCATAAGAAACTATAATGCTTCACAGTGATTGCACCATTTTTCATTTCTACAAGCAATATATGAGTTCCAATTGTTCCACTTGGTATTCTAAGTTTGTTTTTATATATATATATATATATATATATATATATATATATAGTCATTTTATATATAACCATTTTAATATGTGTATAGTGATATCTCATTGTGGATTTAATCTGTAATTCTATAATAACTAAGAATAAATATATTTTATGTGTGTAACAGTTATACATATATCATTTGGTAAAGTGTCTGCTTAATAATTTTGTCTATTTAAAAAATTTTTTGTTTGTTTTCTTATTATTAAGTTTTAGAATTTATTACATAATCTACATACAAATCCTTGATATTTTTAAGTCTTTTGTCTGGCTTATGACTTTCATTCTTTGTTTTTCAAAGAGCATCATTTTAAAATTTCAATTCAATTATCACTTTTTTAATGATTCATGCTTTTGGTGTTGTATCTAACAAATCTTTGCCTAACCTAAGGAAGGTCACATCAATTTTCTCAAATATTTCTGGTGGAGACAGCAAATGATAGAACCACTTTGGAAAACAGACAGACAATTTTTAAGAAATTAAACATACAGCTCTTATGTGATTCAGTGATTCAACTCAAGAGAAATGAAAGCACATATATAACGGCTCATCCAAGAATGTTCATAGCAGCAGCATTATTTGTGGTAACCAAAAGTTAGAAACAACCTAAGTAGCCATCGAATGCAAATCTATATACAAATCTATCCATATATGGAACAATATTCAGCAATACAAAGAATTTACACATGCAACATACTTTTCTCAAAATAACTATGCTGAGTAAAAAGTCAGACAAAAGGATATATAAAATATTATTCTATTAATGTAAAATTCTAGAAAATACAAACTAATATACAATGATAAGAAACAAAACAGCATTTGTCTGGGAGAAAACTTTGATTAAAAAATGAAGCAAATACATTTAAGAGGTTTTATATATGTTCATTACCTAAATTGTGGTGATGAGTTCATTACTGTATACATATGTCAAAACTTATCAGCTTATATACTTTAAATATGCTTAATTTATTACAGTTGAACCTCACTGAAGTTTTTAAAAGGGTCAAATATATAAAAGGAAAACACTACAATGAAGACAATAGCAAAGTTAAAGAAATCTCAATAGATTATGAAGGCTAAAATTTCTGGACTTTTCACATAAAGGTAAGAAAATAATTAGGGCATTACAATGACATTTGGCCAATTAAGATATATAACTAAATCTTCAGTATTTATCCTTACCTTTATCTCATTCTCATTACTGAAATAAATATTTAAGTTCTATATCTGATTGATAACAAATATAAGTTGCTTGCCACTACTTAACATATCTTTTGTGTTAACATAACTTTTACAAAAGCTAAAACATAAGCATTTACTTATAACTATTCACATAAATTTTAATCCATGTAGAAAAATTTTAACATTTTGCAACTTTCTGTATATTCATTCACCTATGTAAGTTAAGATTTTTTTCTTATTTCCTCATCTTAGTCTAAAATATAAAGTTGAGGAAGAGCTAAAGAATGTCTGAGGTGTGAATTTTTATTTGAAAGAAAGTCTAAATCTTGAAGCAGATTTAGTGGTTTGTGGTAAAAAAAAAAGCAACATTGGAATGAAATTTATTCTTTTAGTATAATTCCTTTTGAGAAGATATTATCTAATAAATAAGAATCTATGTGTTGTCTCCTGGCAAAAACAAAGATTTAGACAAGTTACCTGGGGATATTTATGATGCATCATGTCAAAGTTAATAAAAATGTAAGCAATCACCTTTTCCTATAAGTATCTCAGGGATGTTCTGTTTTCTTCCTTGGCTTTCAGTGGTGTAACATCTGAATAAAGTACTACATGTTGGTGCTTATTATTGATTGCTGCTGCCTCCCTTGTCATCAAGGAAATGGGTATCTTGCTCATGAAAAACATGATGCTAATCCTGTCCCAGTAGTCAGAATGTCTTTTCTAGCAAACCATTCTGAGAGAAATAATATGACAGAAACAAGCAGGCCAAGAACTAGATGCCTTGCTTCTCTGGGTATTTATTATATAATATTAAAAATACCTCCAATTACTTTCCTTCTGACTGCATCCTAAGTATTAAAAAATAAACATTTTATTAGTTACTAAGGATATTCACCTCTGATAATGGTGAAGCATTCTTAAGCTTACTCATCAGGCTGTAGAACTTTCACAGGGTCACCTGAGATAACACTCAGTTATAATGTTTCCCTTGCTTTCCCAGCACTATTACTATTTTTTCCTATGTAGTTTTAGAATATTTCCCTAATTATCTTTGTTCTTGACACCTAATTTGACTCATGTTACCAACATTTTCTTTTATCCCTTGACTGTTAAATTGCTTTTTAACATTTTTTATTGTTTTCAGAGTCTCTCTTTATTTTATCAATATTATGTTCTTAATGTTGTTTTTATTGATCTTATTATCATTGGTCAGTGTTTTTAAATGTCCATCATTAATTTTCTACCATTATTCATCTTCCCTTAGATCATTTGAGGTAGAACCAGTTATAACAAAGGTGAATGAAAGGTATTTTCCAAAAAGGCATTCTTGCCTCAGGTAAAATACTAACTAGTCTGACATTAGTGCTCCAGTGAGAAATACTTATTGATTTATTTTCCCATAAAATATGTACTTACATATGGAAATTAGAATCAATTTTTAAATTACATTTTGAGTTAAGTGAATTTGAAGACAGGGCTGAAACCAAACCACCATAAATAGCAATATGTATGTGTTTCAAGACAAAAATTCAACCCATCAATACTTTTGTTGGAGTAATGGTAATTTGGAGGTGAACTGCATATGATGCTATACTTTTTAATACTTCCCACAGAAGACCTAGATTTTTATTTTTGATTGAGATGATAGAAATTTAAAATTAGATATGAGTTTATTCTGATGTGCATTTCCAGGAGGTCTGCATAGAAACATAGCCCAAAGCACACACCACATTCTGATACAGTAATAAAAAGTTGGCTTATAGTATCCTGTGACTTGTTAGGTTTTCATATTTAACATTATCTATATGGTTATATTTTAAAACTACCACTTGTCTGTTTATGTTATATGATAGAATTGAACAAAATGAACATTTGTTAAATGTGGCCTTTAAAGAATAAACAAAAGTTCAAGTAGGATATGTAACTTTATGCTTTTACTATAGCCAGTAGGTTTATACTTGTGTCACTATTCTCTCTCTGAGGCATCTAGTTGACCCAATAGCATACTTTCATAGAGCAAGTGGTGCTATGAGAAAAATACATGTCTTAATGAACGCAAGAATACACACACACACACACACACACACACACACACACACATGCAAAAGATAACCTCATATCCATTTGAGCTTCATAAACTTTCTTAATATTTAATCAGGCTCTAGTCTGTACATGAATCAATTTCTTAGACATTTCATTAATTTATGTTTATTATTAATTGATATAGACAACAAAAATGTTTTTAAATATTCAAAAATCTTAGAAAATCCAATTAAAAATCATTTTTTTATATTTTAAGGTATAACTGACATACATACATATGTATGTACAATATAATGATGCTCTATTTGTAAATGTAACTTTTAGGGTACATACATAAAATATCTATTTTTATGTATAACTAGTTCTTTCAGAGTCTCTAACCGAAGTAGAGTTTTTACCCACTATAATAAAAAGCAAACATTGTGCTTATTATTTATTACTTATCTGTCTTCAATTAGATTAAGCTAATATTAATATTGACATTTCTGACCCAGAAAAATATGTCTAAAATTTAATGCCATCTTTTATCACCAAATTTATTCTAAGTTAACTATCCAATAATGAACTAATTATAAACTAATATTTTATAAACAGCCCATCACACATATAGAGGCTAAATTCCATGGACTTAGTTTTGGTATTCAATATAGGATAAGTCGATTTAAGATACTTTGGCACAAGCTAAGTGTTATTAAAACGTTCTGCATTACTTGGTCTATAACATATTTTTTATTATCAAAGCACCTTGACAATTATGGGATATAATAATTGTAACATAAAAATATATAAATAATTCTGTGTCTTCTTATCGTGGCTACCTGTGAACTATAAGTTCACTCTGAGTTTCCTAGTGTCAGCATCTGGGGATCTCTGAAGCCCAAGCAATTTTTTTTTTATGTGGCTATCAGTCATATTGCGATTTGCAGAACTAAAAGCTATTACCTTACAAATGGACACAAGAATCTATTGGCCTGATCAAGTTTTATAAATCTAGGTTTAGAAAAATCCTGTACTTTTTATTCTGAGCCACTTTTCAAGTCACATGTCAACATATTTTCTTCTAAATCAGCAGTTATGCATTTAATATATTCTCTAAACAGAAGTAGTATATCCTGGCATGCTTTATATCCTTCCTCACCTCAAAATGCAGTTATTCTACAGTCTTATGATAGGGATAGTTTATTGTCAAATACTACCTTAATTAATAATAAGAATGTGCATGTCAGACAAAAACATATAAGCACATTATCAGACTATCCCTTGATTACTTCTAACTAACATATTTATACTTTTGATTCATATGTATTAAGAATGGAGACAAAATATTTATCTATTAATAGAAATGATAAACATGCTAATTCTTAAAACAAATATCACAAAAAGGGAATATGGTATATTATTTTAACTCTTTTTGAAATTTTCTTTCAACTTTTATGTGTCTGTTATACCTAGGTAGCATTGATCATGAGCACTTACTAAGATGCAGAACTGGAGAAGGGATGGTACATTTGTAAGAATGTGATTCAGCAGGTTTATCTGAAAGTCTCAGAAAATTAAATTTTGAAAAATGTCTCAAACAAGAGAGTTTCTCTGACACAGAAATGAAGTATAGAGGTCACTGGTCTTGGGCTGTTAATCTCAACTACTTAAGAAAGTATTTATAAGGCTACTGCAGATTCACTTACAATTTATTGGTGAAATTTAGCCACATGTCATGTATAATTGAAAGTGAGCCCTGAAAATGTTGTATTTATTCTGGGTATCAAAACAAATACTTCTGAAAGAAGTACTTTAGATACTTTAAAGAATAAAAAAAAGATGAAGTCAAATCTACTGGAGCTCAGTTGTGAGAGGACAACAGAAAAAAAAATAAGAGGCAATTAATTAAATAAGCAAACTAAAAAAATAACACTTCATTCATTAAATAAATATATTTCAGTTCTTACTAGGCACCAGTATATTCTAGGCATTGGGATTTATAGGTGAAAAAACACATACACCGCATGCCACAATCTGCCATCACATGGCTTACATTATAGTGGATAAAGAAGTTTTTTTGTTTATTTGTTTGTTTTTTTGTTTGTTTGTTTGTTTGTTTCATTGTACTACCATGGGTAGAATGATTTTGCTAAAATCATCCTGACTTTCTCTTGGGAAGCCTCTTTATACCTATGATTCCAGGTAGTTTTGTAGTGATAAATTGGCATGTATTTACTATGCTGTACCTCTAGAAGTATAGCTTTTAACTCCACATTTTCATTTTGTTAATGGTATCATCCTATTTCTGTTCCTCACACTTACACATCTATGTTTCTAATTTGTAGAGAAACAAAACACCAGTTATTTTCTCTACAAGTTAATCTATATCCACATTTATTAAAAAAAAAAAGTAGCAAACAACAAAAAACCTCCAAGAAATCTAGGATTTTCATTTCCCGATTCTCTCCTTTTATGAACAGATGGAATATTTGTAACATATTTTTCCCTCCCTAACAATCTAATCCTACACCAGATCCTGTGTTTTATTGAGATTATTTATTTGCTCAATTTCAGCCTATGACAATATTTTCTCTTTTATATGTTTATTCAATTTTAATACTTATTAAGCTCCAGTATTACATGATTTTTTTCCACCAATTTTGAACCTTTTGAAAGTCCATTGATATCTTGCACTTTAACTGCACTTAAAAATAGATGTGGCTCAGAAAAAACAGCTTTATGGCATCATGAAGACTTAATATGAGAGTGCTTTGAAGAGTCAAATAGCCTACCGCATAGAGGCTGAAGTGTTTAAAAAGATGCTGTGCCTCTTTTATCTTATCACTTGTTTAAGGCTTGTGAAGTAAAACATGTTCTATCTGATATCCTCTGATAGAAAATTCTTGTGTCAAAATAATTGATGGAGATGCCTTTAGCAAAAAAAAATAAAAATAAAAAATAAAAGTATGTATTGCCTAGAAAGCAATATTGCTTTTCACAAGCTAAGAGGATAATTATGTACACGTATGTACATATTTTGTGTTTATAAATAAACTTTGTGAATATAGGTGGAAAATGAATAGAAAAAGATTTATATCAATTAACTTGTAAGCGTATCCATTGCATATTAAGTTGTTGATACCTTGTTAAACTACGGATTCATTTATAAAGCGTGCTTATATTTATATAAAATAACTACTCAAAGTCCACATGTATATTCGTGCATATACATGTATATATGTGCAAACAAGAAGAATTTGGTAAAAGTATGAAAGAATGGTCACCAAGTTCCTTAACATTTATTAACAAGAGCACCCTTTAAAAAATTGTAAAGTGCCGTTACTTATTAATTCTTTCCTTCCTGATATCTTCTGAGAGAAACAAATAAAATTATAACATTTTCAATTATTATTTGACTGGTTTTTATTTTATTTGCAGAAAATTATAGAACATCATTCAGAGCTGGTATATATTAGAATTAAATGTTTGAAACATATTTTTCAGATTTTTAATGTGACAAAATATTTTGTATTCTCGGGTAGTTTCTTATCTTTTTATTATCTGAACTTGGCAATATTTTTGAGAAATATAAATTTGTATAAAATTTAAATTTTATAAAATAAGTCATGCATTAACCACAAATAACATTATGCCATGCATTTTAAATTTAATTTCAGAATTTCAACTGGCTGTGACTGCCAAGGCCATGCTACAATCAGGCTTGTTTCTCAATTTGTGATGTGTCCTAATTAGTTATAACATGCAACATGAAGACCCTGATAAATACTTAGAGATATATTGGTCCTCATCAAGTTTTAAATTGCTACTTTAATTAGAGCAGAAAGAACTTACTTTCTACCAATTATAATATGTGCCTATGAGAAACTCTATTAGTTGGCTTTACATTTGAAATATATTCCAGTGATGGTTTTTCCTCATAGCCTAGTGCCAGGCATCTGCTTAGCTGGCCCATGTCTTAGAGAAAGACTACTGTCAAAAGCAGCTTGCAATGAGCAGACAGTTCAGGGCTGTGCACACGCGTGCGCACGCGCGCGCGCACACACACACACACACACACACACCCCTCCAAGATGTGCCCCTCTCTGTAATTCAGCATCTGTGAGACATCTCAGTATCTAGCTTTGCTTTTGTTTTCTCTATCTCATACTTGAGTCTTTGTGCATAATCTCCTTTCCACCAAATTCTTCATTAAATTCTGCATATCTTTAGAATAAGTAGGATATATATGAAAACAGCCTGAAAGCATTTTGTTTTACTTAACATCATTTCATTAATAGCTTTATTTACCCACAATCTACTCTCATTTCAACAAGCTTTTCCCCACTTTTGTTATTGAGATATCACTGACAAAAAACATTGTCATTTAAAGTGTACAACTTGATGCTTTGATATATGTATATATGACCAATACTACTATTATGTGTGTATATTGTGAGGACTTATAAGATTTACTCTTTCAGCAAGTTTCAAGTATACGATACAGTATTGTTAACAATAGTTGCCATGCTGTACATCAGATCCCCAGAACTTATAGCTGGAATTTTGTATTTTTTGACTGCCTTTACACACCCACCACCAAAACTTCTCCCAGTTCCTATGAGCTCTCAGCTTCTTTTAGATTCCACAAGTGAGATCATACAGTATCTGTCTTTTCTCTTTGATATTTCAAGTGTTTAATTAGTTTTAGCTTTTTATTTTGAAATCATGTGCTTATCTCAGCTTATTAATAATGGTACAATCAACTAGGAATGCCTAGGAATGCACTCTCTTGGTCCTGAGGTTATTCCTCACATACCTTTTCCCTTTCAAAATCAATGTTGTGATGTTGTGGCTAGATTGGCCCTTGTGTGCTTCCTATTGTAACTGCAAAACACATCAATAGAGATTTTTTTGGCGGGGGGAACCCAAAAAACAAAGTCCTGGAGCAGTAATTTCCAACCTTTAAGACGCAGACCTATACCAATCCGTGGCCTGTTAGGAAAAGGGGTGCACAGTAGGAGGTAAGTGGACACTAGCAAAGCTTCATCTCTATTGACAGCTTTTCCCCAGCACTAGCATCACCATTTCAACTCCACTTCAGATCATCAGGTGCTAGATTCTCATAGGAGCACTGGTCCCTGGTGCCAAAAATTTTGTGGACTGCTGTCCTGAAGAATTCGTAGCAGGCCAGAAAACACACAGCCTCCTTGTAGGTAGAGAGCACACATGGAGGCCTGAGTTTCTAAATTCACTGGAGTGGAGGGTGGAAGCCTGGGGTTTTGCAGGCTTACTAGCTATTGGTGGGTGTAAACATGAGAAAGAGAATTAAGGCAGGAAGTGAAAAGAAAGTAGTTTTATGGTCAGTATTCTGTCAACCAGAGATCCCTAAAACAAAGGAAACTTTAGGGGTGGGGCATATATATTCTTTATATAGTCCTGTAGCTGGCAATATTTATTCTTAATAATAGTCTTTGAAAAGCTTGATGTTGAGCACTCAAATTACAATTAAAAAAAAAAAAAACAGTTAAGTGTCTGGTGCTTACATGACTCCTATATTCACAGGAAGTTACAAGACATTCTCACTTACAGTGCTAGATAGGTTCTGTGACTTTAAGAGAAATAGCATAGAACAAAACCAATTTCACTACAGACTCATGGTTACAAACTTAAATTAAATTTCTATGGTGTCTCATCAACATTAAAACAAAACCAAGTTGAAAGAAACGACGTTATTCAAGAATCTGCTGCACAAAAGTAATACAGAGAAACCCAAGTATCTTTCACCCAGTTTTCCCTGCTGGTTACCTCTTTCATAATTATAGTTCAGTATCAAACCCCAAAATCTGGCACTGATACTAAGCATGTTTAAACTTATATTGGCCCATGTGTAAATTTGTGTAATTACCAGTTCAGTCAGGACACAGAACTATTTCAACACCACAAAGCTTTCTCCATGTTTTGCTTTATAGTCACACCTGTTGCCTTCCCCTGAGCATCCCAAACCCATGGCAATCACTAAATTGTTTTCCACCTCTATGATTTGTTGCTCCAAAAATCTTATGTAAATTGAATCAGGTGGTAACATTTTAGGGTTTTTGGTTTTTTTTTAACTTATCACAATGTCCTGGAGACACATCCAAGTAGTTGTGTTTATCAGTAGTTCAGTCCTTTTAATTACTGAGTAGGATTTCATGGTACTATAGTTTATTTAACCATTCACCTATAAAGGAATATTTAGTTGTTTCTAGACTTCGGGTATTTGTTGTGACAAATATTTATTTATATTTAGAGTTTATTTGTGTGAATAGAGGTGGTAGCTTCTCTGAGATAATGTTTAGAAGTACAAATTCTAGGTCATTTAGTAAATATATACTTAGTTTTTAGTTTTTTAAAAGAAAATGACAAATTATTATCAGGAGTGATGTTAACATATTACAATCATACCAGCAATATACAAGTGATCCAATTTCTCTGTATCTTCATTTGGTACTGTCGCTCAAGAGAAAAACAGCAAAACAAAACAAAACAAAACAAACAAATGTTGCTCTAATAAGTATACAGTGATGTTTCATCACAGTTATAATTTGTATTTCTCTAGACTAATTATGCTGGATACCTTTTCAAGTGTGTATTCTTATTTTTATGTCTTCTACAGTGAAATTATCTTTTCATATCTTTTGTCTCCTTTCTAATTGGATTGTCTGTATTTACCTGGTGAGTTGTAAAAATTCTTTATGTATTCTAGATTTGATTCCTTTATCATATATGTACTTTGCAAATATTTTCCTCTAGTATGTAGCCTGTATTTTCATCTTCTTAATATGGTCTTTTCCAGAAAAAAATTTAATTTTTGTAATTATGTAAGAGGTAACCAGTGGAGCAAAGGGGATATATATATATATATATATATATATATATATATATATATATAAATGTCTTTCTTTTTTTTATGGATCATGCCCTTTGTGTCAAGGCTAGGAACTCTATGTCTAATCCTTTGTCTTGAAGAATTTCTCCTGTTTTCTTCTAAAACTCTTAAAGTTTTACTTTTTACTTTTAGTCTGTGATCTATTTTGAGTTGATCTGTGTAAAAGGTTTAGGAAGAGGTTCAATTTTTTGCTTAGGGATTTCCAATGGTTCTAACACCATTTGTTTAAAAGGATATACGTTTCCTTCATTGAATTACATTTGCATCATTGTAAAACTCACCTGGCCATACTTCTGTGGGGCAGTTTCTCGGTTCTCTATTGTGCGCCATTGATCTCTGCATATATCCCTATACCAATAACACACAGCCTTGGTTACGATAGCTATAGTCTAAGCTCTAAAATCAGGTATAGTGATTCATCCCATATTATTTTTCTTTTTAAAGTTGTTTTTTAAAATTGTTTCTTTGCCTTTACACACAAAATTTAGAAAAATTCTGTCTATAACTACAAATATCTTGCTGAGATTTTATTGAGAATTAATTTGAGTGAAAGTTCATGCTCCTCATGATTTCTGTAGAGAGGATGGGGGCATTTTACTGTAGAATGGGGTGAAAATCCCTGTTCTCCAGTGGTCCTTCTCTGACACTATGGTTCAGAGAGTGGTGGATTGGGCCACCTCATTACAACCTGGAAAATGTAGATAACCAGCTTCTCAATTTGGTCTTTTCTGGCAAAGTTGGGGTGAGAAAACTTTTTCAGGTTGTTTGGTTGGTTGGAATAGAGTAGTTATTGTCTAAAAGTTTTCTGTCTTGCTAAGCTCATTTCCTGGTTCTTTGGCTAGAGAAAACCAGTTTACAAGTTTACATTGTGGTGCTTTTAATATTTTGTCTGTAATCATTGGTGTTTTGGTGTTGCCAACTTATTCAGCCTCAAGACTGAGCTACATGAGGCAAACAGATAACCCAGGGTAGTCACTACTGTGTTATTCCTTGGGTCATTATTTCATTGTCATTCCCCTCCTCACTCTTTTAGAATTTTCTTATGGTTATTTAATAGATGATGTTTCAAGCTGTTAGTTGTACATAGTAGGATGCTTAGGGAAAAGTGTATCTATTCCATCATTCTGGAAGTCTATGTCGCAAGTTTACAATTTAATCTCTTACATGCCCTGTACTGTGCTATGCAAAGAAAGTTAGACCTCAAGGAAATTCTTTTCTACTAGAAAATTATCAAGCCTAAACAGATTATTTCTAAAAGTCAGAAGTAGGAAGAAATAGATATGCACATTTATCCAGGAGAACTCAGGGGAAGGCTACTCAACTAAAACTAGAAATTTAAATTCAAGAACTAATTCTAATAAGACATGATGCCTGAATTCAGTCTTAAAATATAAGCAAAGTTCATCAGACTGGGTGGGGGAGAACGGAAAAATCAATCTAACCAAAAGAATGCTTATCTGAAAAACCATTATTTGCCATAGTTTATTAAAAAACAAAAACAAACAAACAAAAAATCTGTTGTTTTAGGATATGGAAATGAAGAAATAGGTAGAGACTAGTTCTTAAAAGCTCTTGAATTCTGTCATAAAGATAATGTTTTTCTGGAAGCAAAGTTGAATAATTTAAATGTTTTATGAAAATTTAGAATAGGCTAAATTGCTTTTATATGGAATCATCTAGAAGTTGGGTCAAGAATAACTGAAAGAGGACCATATTAAAGACAAGGTCAACAAATATAAAATTATTGCAATATCTCAAAATATAGATACTAGTGGTCTTAAATGTAGAAATAAAAGTAGAAATTGATTATTAAGATAGAATTAAAATATTTTATAGGTAAAATTATCAGTATTAATTATCAATTATTCCCCTTTCACTGCTATAAGAATGTGTGGTATAAAATGTAAAGCTCAGAGGAGAGGTCAAGATTTTGAAGGCCTGAATAATTTCAAAAAAGTAATTATAGTGAAACACGTATTGTTAAGTAAAATAAAACCCAGAAATCTTACAGTGAAAGAGAGTAAGCTAGGACAAAGAACTGTGAGAGAATACCATCTCTCTACTTGAGAGTATAGAGATAATTCACAAGGCACTATCTGCTATAGTTATGAAAATATTTACAAGTACAGTAGAAAACCTTTAAAAATATATTTTACTTATTTTGGCACCAAATAGTTAATTGGTATTTCTAATAAGAGCAGTTTATCTGGAGGAAGAGAGAGAGAGAGAGAGAGAGAGAGAGAGAGTTGTAGTAGGAATTATTTTACTTTGAGAAGTGTTAGTAATTAAGTAGATGATTTTAAATTTATGAAAATTGACTGATAATAGACAAAAAGAATCTAATAGTTTAGAGTTGAAATTATTACATTTTTTTGTTATTTTAAATAAAGGACAATAAATGGGTTATGTACAAGCTGATGGGGATAAATAGCCATAAAATGAAAGGAATAATTAATTCTTAAGAAGGCTATGAGAATTGGCCAACAAGACTGTGTAGTGGTAGCATGGCTTTAAATAATGCTCCTCATAATGCTTGGCACAGAGCAAGCACTCATTTACTTATTGACTAATAGAAAGAGGTTCCAGCACATTAAACTATAGAATAGATACTATTTAAATCAAGTTCCGGATAACATGTAAGGGTAAGTGGTATGGTGAGGATGTCAAGAATATCCGTATCTAGCAGCCTCAATTTCTAAGATTTTAGTTAAAATTTGTTAAAAGTAAGAGGATGGTCTTGAATGGTAGTCTTGAGAAAAGGGGTTGTATTATATAAAAAGGGAAAAGAGACTAAAAAAAAATGATTATGAACTGCAAAAAGAAAAAAAAAGACTAACTTCAAAACACAGTGTCATTTAGCCATTTAAAGAATTAATTAAAATTGAGAGTATCAATTTGTAAGTAAAGCATTTCACAGTATAGATTTGTCTTTCCTTTGTTTATATTTTAACTCACCAAGACAAAATTTTTGAATAAATTGTAATCATAAAGAAATTGTGATTTTTTTAAGCCAGAAACCCTAATTGTATTTTTTAATTCCAAATATTCTCCCTCATAAGAAAAAGAATTTTATTAAAAATGTACTGGCATCTATCAGCAGTCAATGTATATTAATTATAGCTACTTAATATTTATTGAGCAAATAAATCATTAGATGAATGGGCTTCTGACACTGTAAAATGGACACCAATATCTGTCATACCAAAAGGCAGGCTTTTCATCATGTTAATAGCTTCAAGTACAGTGCAAGCTTTCATTTCATCTATGTCATCCCTTCCTCCTATTCATCATTTTCCAGTGTTCAATTATTTTCCTTAGGATGGCAAGTTGCTACTGCAATATTAAATTTATCAGAAGAGGCAAATCTAAGAAGTCATCTTATCCATCAATCTATCTTCTGATTAGATTATATCTAAAAGAATTATATTTATAAATAGACATCTGAAAAAGAGGAGATACAACAACTTCTCAACAAAAATTTGAATATTTAATTTTCTTCAGTTAGAAAATGGCCATAATTGTTATATAAGAATATTGATTTTATTCTCAAATATTCCTGTTAACTGAATCATGAGCAATCAATAATTCAGGATCACCCTGACTAACACATAACCAAATGAGCACATTTTAAGGACATATATTTTATTATTGATTTTTAATTTTCTTTTTACTAACAGACTTTATATTTTTAAACAGTTTTAGATTTACAGAAAAATTAAGCAGCTACTACAGAGTGCTTTCCATATACCATTTTTATCTTTTTGGGACATCTAACATTAATATGGTACATTTGTTACATTAATGAACCAATTTTGATCCATTTTTATTAAATTAAAGTCCATTTTTCATTCAAATTTTCTTAGTTTTTACCAAATGCCCTTTTATCTTCTAGGAACCATATTAAAATGCCACATTATATTTTATAGTTCTGTCTTCTTAGGTTCCTCTTGACTGTGACAGGTTATCAACACTTTTTTTTATAATCTTGATAATTTGGGGCAATACTGGTCATATATATTGTAGAGCCCCTCTAGTTACATTTGTTTGATGTTTATTTCATGATTAGACTGAGGTTATGTGTTTTGGAAGGAAAACCATAGAATTACTATGACATTTCATCACATTATACCAAGGATATACACTATTAACATGATTTATGACTGTTGAGGTTGATATAGGCAGAGACAAACTATAAGAGAATGGCCCCCTTTAGCCCTAATAATTTTTGTTCCAAAAGCTTTTATAGCTATTCTCTCTTCCTTCTCATAAGTGCTAGCATGGTATACATTTCTCCTTCTCTTGTAATCTATCTATGTCTGTATGTTTGAAGTCAGTTTCATTCATATAAACAATGTATATTTGTATTTTGTTGTTTTATCCACTCTGCTAATTTCTGTCTTTCAATTGGTATTTTAATACTATTCAGATTTAAAGTAATCATCTGCACAGTTACTGCCTCTGAGATTCCTAAATTTCACTCCTCCCTAGTAGTACTAAACCAGAGCAGATTCAGAGGTTCACTGTGGCCTTTTACAATCCTAGAGATCACCTCCAGGCTTTCAGTTATTTTGCTTTTTAACTCCTCAAACCCAAGGAAAGGGCAGAAGTTTTAAAACGATTATCTCCTTGCAGAAAAAACTTTGTACTCCTCCCCTGAGAGTAAAAGTCACCTATTTCTTGAAAATGCAAAAGCCTGTTTATTATCCTTTATATTGCATTTGGTTGGGACTTGCAGAAATCAAGGAGATGAACATGCCTTTTCCAAGTCAAGCAGGAGAGCCGTCTAGAGACTTTTAAATAAAACAGTGAGAAAAAAATATTCAAATTATCTCCTGCTAATTTAAGGTTTCTGCCATCATGTCATTAAATGTGGTTAAATAGCCCACTATGCTTGGGCTTACTGAGAATAACTTAAGTGATGCAACTACCTACCTCACATCATCGTATACTTGTTTCTCAAGCTACTTGGCAAAATATGAAATTTAGAATTTCTCCCACCTGGGTATAAGCATAGCATCCTTGCAACTGTGCATGGCCTAACTTTCTTTTCTTATGTAGTTAAATTTTTTTTCTTTCTGTGTCTCTGAGTTGAACCTATCATACTTCAATTTCTCAGCCAATCTTACCACAGAACAGGTACACAATATAACTTGTCAATAATATGAATTTTTAATTACTTTGTATATAGTTTACATATTATTAAACAAGCTAGACAGCATATTTCTAGATCTGTATTAGGATAATTCTTCAATGCCCTTTATGGAAAAATTATGTGCCTGACTGCTAGAGCAGGAAAAAAAACATAAACATGTTCTCCTTGACCAATGTAGTATGCTATTATAAAAAGAAAGAAAAAACTAGCAAGAAGACAGCATATTTTGAAAAGCAAAGAGGTGCTTATTTCTAGGAAAAGAGAAAGCTAAATGAAAGTCAAGTATGTAAATACCGAAGAACGTTCTTGGATTTAGCAACAAGGAGGCCTAGAAAGGATAAATGCAATGTAGTAGAGCGAGGGCATGTTATAGTAAATAGAGAAATGAACATGTAGTAAAGCAGTGTAGAAATTAAATTTAGGATTTTTTTCCATCTAAAAGTTTGAGTTAACAAAGATCTTTTAAGTAGGGTACAAATATTTTGGAATAACTTATCTCTTGTTAACTTATCTCTTGTTTCTTGTTTTCATTTACCATAGTCCCCCTCATCTGTGGCTTTGTTTTCTGAGGTTTCAGTTACCCATGGTTAACCATAGTCCAAAATATTAAATTGAAAATTCCAGAAATGAATATCATTATTTTTTTTTCTGCATGCCACTCTGAGTAGCATAATCAAATCTCACACTTTACTGCTCTATCCCACCTGGGATGTGAATGACTTTTGTCCAGGGTTTCCAGTCTGCAATATGCTACCCACCTATTAATTAGTAGACATCTTGGTTTTCAGACTGACTGTATTTGTATCCCATTGCTTGTGATCAAATAACTCTTATAGTAACACTATGTCACAATGCCTACATCAGTCACTTTACTTCATGTCATCAGATCAGCACGGTATCATCTTACATCGCAAGAAGGGTGAGTACAGTACAATGAAATATTTTGAGAGAGACAGACAGATCACATTCACATAACTTTCATTGTAGTATATTGTTATAATTGTTCTATTTTATTAGCTATCGTGCCTAATTATTAATTAAACTTTACCATATGTATCTATAGGAAAATATATAGTATATACAGGGTTTAATACTATCCACAGTTTTAATGATCTTGGAACATAATCAGCACAGAAATGAGGAGGTTATTATATTGGGTATTTCTCTTTTAATCTGTACCATTTATTTTTAAATGCAACCTGCCTCGAATTCTTTTTCACAATTAGCGTAACACAACATATAAAAAAAATAAATAAGTTGAAATTTGCCCTTTAGTGTGACTTTTAGTCACTGTACTACTTCAAGTATTTTGTCCTTAAAATTTCTTGTCCATTCTCTTTATCTTTGAAACTCAACTCTTTTATCTATCTCCTTTGAGAGTATCAGACACTCTAAAAACATCACCTATGATGATTTTGTGGTTATATTTACATATAGAATTTCTCCTAGGATGTTTAAATGACTTTTTTCTCTGAATCTGACTGATAAGGTTGAAAATATGAAACAGATCTCATTACATTAATACTAGAAAACAAACACATTCTCATCAACTAGCTGAATGTAGAAGCATAAATAAAGAATTTCATTAAAATATTTAAAACTCTATTCATTACTAAACTACCCTTGAGTGGTAACACATTACTCATGTATTCATGATATAATCAATATCTAAAAGTTTGAATCATCACCAGTACGGCATCTAGGATTATTTCCTCTAAATAGTCTGTTGATATGGGTTAAATTTCACATTTCAATTATTATTTAATTTGATTATAGCATTATTATTCAAATTGCTCTCACTAGCATTAGAGAAAAGAAGTTGAACAATAAATTTTGAATTCCTGCAGTTACATGTTTAAATGTATTTTATATACATAACAGTTAAATGTGTTATTTATTAAACCAAAATTACTTAGTGCCAGTTACAAGTGTATTTAGCAGAACTAAAAATAAGAATTGGATAAATAGGAAAACCAAATATCACCAGAATAAAGTTTGTTAATTAAATAAATAAGAGATTTTAGGTCTCCCTACAGATTGAGGAACATAAGTTAACTCTGTTCCATGAAATTTGCGTGACTTTGAATTAAAATTCAATCTTTAGAGCAATTAAATTCTAATTAATTTAGAGGCTGGTTTAAAGGCTATACAACAGAAGTTGTCAAGTACAATTTTGCATTTTTAAGTGCATAGTTTTTCTGAGGTATGTTTTATGGGTTTTATATATTATCAGAGATTCATTTATGATAATTACCCATTTGCAGGAAGATTAAAATACGTAATTTCTTTAAATGCTTGAGTAAATAAGATTCTTTGGTTATCTTATTATGTTTTCATTCTTTGCCCAGAGTTTTCTTTAGGTATGTATTCTTTGACAAATGAGGTGCTTGTTTGGTAAACATAGCACTCTCATTGTTGTTTTATTTACTGTTTTACACTAATTCTACAAAAGCCACAGGAGGGAATGTTTTGATAACTAAAATATAAAACTAAAGTTATGTACTTCAAATATCAAACTTAATAGTATGCAAATAATATATGTATTTATTCTGTTGTTACTCTTTACTCAGTAACAACATCAGCATCTTATCAAGCAAAGCAAAGGGCATAAGAATAAAAATTTGCAATTTATGGAATTATAATGAATACACATTGCTTGAAATTAACAACAAAAAATACAATAGACTAAATGTTGATCAATTTTTTTATTAGTAGAGCAAAATAAAATATATGTCTTTTGATTATGAAATTTAGGTTTGTTTAGTTAGTTTTTCCTTTATTTTTGCTTCAGTGATCTTTAACTATATAAGTGTGATTTTTCCACAGTGCTCAAAATTTAAATTAACAATTATTTAGAGAGCTTTCTGGCAGTATTTTTTTTTTCCATTAAAAACCTGCAGTTCTCTCAGGAGTGGACCAAAGGAAAAAGTAATTTTTTTCATTTTTCTGAAGTCATCAAAGGATCTACAGTGCTCATCTTTCTACTTTTGGAGAAGTTTATGAAGAGAATAGAAGAATCATGGGAATAATTAGTGAAACATGTATGCAAAAAACATGCATGATCACATACAAAAATATCCATATGGACACAAGCCTTCTCATAGGTGACCAAAGAATTCTGAGACAAATAATAAGTAAATATTGCTATTAAGCTAAAACAAAACAAAACAGCTTAATAGATTAAAGTCATTTTTGCACGTATATTTTTGGTTTTAGTAGCACCGTAGGTTGAGAAGCCTCAAGTAGTGTCTATCCCTACTGCTTGTTGAGAATTTTTCCAATAGACTATTAACTAGCTGGTATGGTCAGCTTTGGCATTCTCTCTAACCTTGTTCCATATAGCATTTTTTCTAACAGCATCCTGGGTCTGTCAAGATATTTATTCCTACCCATATATAAAGTGCTACTAGATTTCAGAAAGGAGAGATTATTTCTAATAGGAGGAATTTAAGAAGATATTACAGAGAATATGATATTTAATCTGAATGCTAAAAAAAATATTAAATTTTAATGAGAGAGGTTAGAGAAAAACTTTTCTCTTAAAGAAGAGAATATTGCCCAAGAAATAGTGCAGCGAATCTATGGACCTTCACCATGAAATAGCAGATAGTCCAATTTGTCTAGATTAATTGATATGTCCAAAGAAAATGCCTAGAGGTAAGACAGTTATTAATTGGCCTTGAGTAATTTGTGAAAAAAATTGAATTTTGTTTTATAAGTAATCAAAAGGCATATTTTAGAAATAAAAAATATACCCAAGGCAGTAATATAAGATATTTTAACACTAAATTATATTCTAAGTTTGGATACTATTTCCATGAAATCATTTCATCACTTTTCCTTACTGCTAAGGTGGTACATTCTTTGTATTATATTTTTATCTTTCTATTAAATTAAATTTTAAAACTTAAGGTCATTCATTTAAATATATGCATTTCTTTTTTTAGCTCAAATTTTTTCTAACACACTCCCATATGTTAAAATAATGACTTTCTTAATAATTGAGCGGAATTGCCCTCGATTTATGCTAAGATTCAAATATTCAGCACTCTAAGAATACAATTACTAAAAAACACTTTAAATGCAGTATACAATCAATAAATGCCTGTTAACAAGTTAAACAAAGAAAGGCTTGAGGGTTGTATTTGCTGTCATTTACTTCTTTTCCAGAGAGGATAGAATTGATTGAGGTAAAGGAGATAGCTTGACAAGCTGATTATATAGGACATCCTAGATATATAACTTTACGAAAAATTAAAACAACGTTTTCTGGTGAGGAATCTGGGAAAGGAGAATGTTAGCTCCCTTACTTATAAACAAGTGAGTTCAACAACAACAAAAAAAGATAATAATAATATTAGCTGTCTAGAAATCATGACCTGGCTTATATTAACATGCGTTAAATTACATAGTTCCTCATCTATAAAAAGAATGATTTTTCAAATTAAATCAAACATCAATAGTTTAGCCTTCAATATAGCTACATGAATTATTCTCATTTATCATGAAAGAACATCTTTAATTGTCTTTGGCAGTCTACTGTATACTAGGCTCAATGACATGCTCTGAACTTTACATGCATATGTTCACAGTGTTTGAAATCTTCAAGCAATCAATCAGATATCTACTGTGAAGAATTTAGCCTTTTCAAAATTCTATCCATCAAAACTATGTCAGAAACAAGAAAATAGTATGTCATTAAAAAAACTAAATAGGATACTCTGCCATGGAATTATATACTTCACTCAGGCACTGGAGGACATCAAATGATATTTCGTAAAGACTGATTTCACCCATCTCTCATTTCACAGATTAGAATATCACAGTTTTCTAGTATTTCATTGTGAACATTATAATGTGGTAATGTTTGCTAGACCATCATTTAAAAAGGAAGAAAAAACACTACCAACAATGACATTTCATTGACATGAAATTTCTTTTCATTTTGGCATTGGAAAGAAATTTATATTTAAACCACAATTTGTTGGCCTTATGCCAAAAATTGATGCCATGAAACAGGAGAGACTCTACTTCAAAAGAGTACTGATGTTTTCATTATAAACATTAAATTCTTGGTGGCAATTATAAACAAAAATCTTTAGGATATTCATTTAACCCCTAATATATAAGCTTAGGAAACATTTATGAACAGTTATCTTCTACTTCTTTCCATAGGCCAACCTAAAGCTATCAAACTAATCATATTTCTCAAATTAAAAAAAATAATATAGCTTACCTTTAATAAACTCAGAAGTACCATATTTGCATCCATTCCTTCTCTCAAATCAAATGTTTTGGCTGGATAAGTAGTAGACTGTGCTAATAAGAACCTAAAAAATTACCTAGTGCAGTGATCATTCTCACCACACTTTACAGCTTAGTCACCAACTAGAGTCTCTGTTTATGAAAAGGAAATGCAAGAGCAAAACTATATAATTCCATGTAAATTTCTATTTTTGTCACACCCAAAACATAATGTCGTTTATGTTTATTTGTTGAACCTAAGGTATAATTTAGTTTATGCCTATTTCCTCTAGATAATATTTAAATGTAAGGTAATATCTTTTAGAGTTTGTACATTATGTATTTCAATAGTACAGTGATAAAATCTACAGTACATACATTCAGGTAATAAAAAGTGTGCTCTTTAATCTGATCATATAATAATTAGTAATGTTTAGATGCTTACATAGCACTGTGATGTATAAACGATTATTTTAACATTATTATCAAACCTGTAAAGTAATAATTTTGAAGTGAGGAATGTTGTCACATCTAGAAAGCAATGTGATTATTTTTAAGAAGTATATTAATATTATTAGTTCTAGTCAATATTATATCTTAATATAAAATAATTATTTCTTGAACTGGCTGCCTTCAGACCAAGTGCATACCATTTATTGTTCTAATATAGAACATTGAAATCATGTTGAAAATATGCAATTATAATAAACAATTCACAGCATAATTTTATAAAAAGCTATTAGTCATTAAGTAATCTCTATAGAGCTGCTGACAAATATTAGGCAATATTCATTTGTGTGTATGTGTGTCTGTGTGTCTGTGTGCCACTCACACATGCATACACTTAAGTACAGAGGAATAGTAGAAATAGGAAATACACTGCTTTCCAGCAGGGTGGGGAGACATTATAATGTACCATGTTCTAAAATGAAATCTCTTTGCTTTTTACCATATTGAAGCTAGGTAGTTTGGTATGGAATAGTACACTATGGTAAGTTTAGTACAGTATAATAGGGTTGAATATGACATAGGATAAGACAGGCTAGGCTAGTCTAGGCTAAGATGTTACAATATAGTTTAATATAATATAGTATAGCAGAGCAGAGTAAAGCATAGTTGAAGCATTTTATACCAGAATTTATGTGCAAACTCAAAATCCAATATATAATTGTTGTGCAATTCTAGGCAGATCTCTTAACCAACTAAGCCTCAGTTTCCTCATCTATAGAGTGAGGATTCAAAATAGTTTCTATGGCATTGATTTTTGTGAGGAATAAATTAAATATGGTAAATGACATTTAATATAACACCAAGTACAATAGATACACAATTATTATTTGTCCTATTTTTCTACCATTTTGATATTCATGTAATTGATTAGATTCAGCTCATATGTTAGGAAAAGAGATTCTTTGTTGTCCACATATGAAATTTTTTTTTCTAGTTTGTAATTTTTCTACAACTTTAATTAGTGTTTGTTGCTATGCAAATGTTTTCAGTATGTCCACGGTCATTTTGTCCAAGTTTTCCTATTTGGCTTTCGAGTTTATGTCGCAATCATAAAGGGTTTTCCTCCAACGGTATAAAATATTCTTCTGTATATTCCTGTAGCTTTTAGACCTTCAATATTGAATCAGTCTGAGATTTATGAAAGATGTCAGGCAGGTATATAATTTATTTTTCAAATGGTGACTCAATTGTTTCAAGCCACTGGGAGGTTAATTTATACATCACCATGGATCTAAATTATCAACTTTATAATTAAACTAAAAAAATTTTCTAAATAACATAATATCTTTCTAAACTTTCTATTATGTTTTGTTGATACCTTCTTCTCCTCCACAATCAAGTCATCAAAAATACATACTAACTCTACTTCTAAAATGCAGTTGGAATCCATCTTTATATCCACTGCTACCACTCTAGTCCAAATTACTATCTTTTTTTTAATTGGCTAAAAAATAGTTTCCTAAATAGTGCCCCCATCCATTCCAGATCTGCCCTCATCACCTCATGTCTATTTTTCACAATGCATACCATGTGGTTTAAAAAAAAGTTAGAACCTTTGCTTAAATCCCTTTAGTAGTATACCACTACTTCTATAAGAAGATTCAAACTCTTTTACGTAAACTCCAAGACTCTAAAGTCTAACCCTAGAATTACTTTGTGAATTCATTTGATATCATTGCTCTCACTTAAAAAACTGACCTTTTGTATGTTTTTCTTCAGGCAGGGCTACACCTTTTCATGTTCAGCACATATTTTCCTCAAACATGCGGCATTCTTTCCTTCATCCTCCATTGTGCTATTTCCTAGTTATATTTTTGATTTCATTTCAGAGACCCATTTTTAACTCATCCCTTCAAATCCAAATTAACATATGTCCTGCATACAAATCGTATTGGCAAATTTCCCCGTAGGTGTCCAAGACTTTTTGGTTAATTTTAAAGATGTACTTGTTCTTCCTTTGTAGCTGAATATTCTTTTTTTATGAATACATTGCCTTCCTATATCTCACTGAGGGTACTACTTACAATATTTTCAAAGTTCTAGCTTATTTCCTGAGTTGTTTATGCTTCAGTGAGAACTATTTTCACTGATTATTCATTCTCTTTATGAAAATTAATTTCCTCAGTTGTTATTTTCTCATAGTCAAAAATTCAGGTTTAGATTAAGGAACAGTATTAACAAGATCAGGCCTTCTCAATATTGATACAGATCACTTTTTAAATTTCACCAACAGAATTTCACAAAGCAGCTCAGTTGACCAAAAAGGTCATCAGAATGAATCTGCGTGTGTGTTTATGCTTTGGTATGCTCTGATTCTCTGTATTAGCCTCCATTTTGGGGGACAGTGGTTTGTTCATGACCTCATTTCTCTTATGGATCTAAAAAGGGTTGATTTTCCAGTTTGTTCAGAATTTTACTTCTTAGGATAGAATGGGGACTTCCAAGCTTTTCACTTGTCTAACCCTGGCCTCACTTTTTCTTTTTTCAGTCTGTTTGGAGTCTCTTCTTTATCAATTTATAAACCTCTTTCTCCATTTTATGCAAATCCAGGCTTGGTTTACAGTTTTCTAATTGTGATACAATCTAAGGATAGTCATTAAACTTATATTCAAAAAGGTGAAAAATGTAAAAAATGTGTTATGTTTATGGTGTTATTTGACTGAACCCATAAGCATCAACCACTGTGGGAATCAGTGCTGGATAGAAAAACCTGAACTATAATTGTCAAATTGCTGAGTTCAACAATGACGTATAGAATGTGTAAAATCCAGGAATACTGACACACCAAATGCTGGCAAGGTTCTGGGGCTATATGAAATCTCCTATTGCTGGTAGGAATGCAAAATTAGTGCAGCCACTTTGGAGAACAGTTTGAAAAGGATTTGCTTATATGAAATTTTGCTCCTTATAATCTGTGTGTTTTGATTTACAGAGCTAGAGTCCCAAGTTATAGGTTTATTAAACAATTAATTCATAAGAAAAAAGACATGAAGAAATATAATATCTCATGGAAGTATTATTTTGATTAGCTATGACTTTGGCCTTTTCCCATTTTTATATATATCTAAATGGTAACTTCTTTTTTTTAGTAATTAAAACTTCATACAATTATTTTTTAAAAACTGTGACTTGAAAGAATAAACTTGAGAAAAGTTCAAACAATTAAAATAGAAAAAAGTTATTATGGTAAATATGTAAATAAGTAGGTCAAATATGATTCTATTAATGTGCATATTTATGGGTATAGCTATAATCTACGTGAAAGAAAAAAGTAACAATGGTTCTCTCTATAAAGCAGAGTTTTAGAAATTGATAATGTATCCTCTGTATTTTTCCATATGTCCTCAATTTTCTTCAATTAATATACCTTTAGTCTGTAAAAAATCTAAAATAAATGCTATTTTTGTTTATTTAAAAGCTAATCTCTAAACTTTTATTTTTATAACAATGGTTTTTTTAAACATTTTTACTCTAATCATGTAATTTTGATGCAATGTGTTTCACAGTGTTTAGAGAAATCAACTGTGGAATTTTCAAAATGTCAATAATCTATTATTGCCAGGTGGTAAAATTTTAATTTTTGGTTAGTGGGAGGCTTAAACGAGGTATGAAATTTTTTTGAGACAGTCTTGTGGTGTATTCTACTTAGTCATGTATGCACATACATATATAAATATATAAATACATATATATGTATACATATATACATGATTTATATATAATGATTCATATTGTATCTATATATTTGATATAAACATAAATGTTATATACAACAAAATGATGCTTTCTGTGAAGATATAAATACTACAAAAGCACATGTCCTACAAAAGATGTACAATTAATTATTTTGGTCCTAGTAAAATATTTATTCTACAATTTCCACCAGTATGAATGGGTGGACCATCAAGATTCTTCATGGCCCATGTATACTGATAAGCTTTCTGTAAGAAGAAAAAAATACATAGAAAGATATAGGGTTAGAATTTGAGTCAAAATCTTTTAAATAAATAATAGGACTGGGTGAAAAACCACCCCCACCATATTAGATGATGCCTGTAAATAAAAGAAGAGGAAACTTAAATGAGATGGGAACAGAGATCTATGTTGTTCCAATGATTAATGGAACACAGAGAAGAGTATTTTCTAGAGCATGTTATGTGCTGCAATTCACATATCCCATGACTGGGAGATAAAATGAGTTTTTTGACATACAAAGTTGTAAGAAAATAAGAAAGCAGCAGTCATGTAAGTGGAAGGACTTTTGTCACTTCTGGAAAGCAGTCTCAGCAATGACATGAGGACTGAAGTGGAAGGTCAGCAGTGACATGAAAGGAGACCTACATGTCAACTACAATGTCAAGAATGAACCAAGAGGCAGAACTTGTAACAGCTGGTGAAGACCTAGGGACAATGTATGCAGATGAACACCACAGACTACAGTTAATTTTAATTTCTGTCAAGGCAAAATGTATGTATGTATGTATGTATGTATGTATGTATGTATGTATGCATGCATTTAGTTTCGCATTTCTTACAGAGGCAGAAAAATAAATTTGGAATTTGAAATCTTACCAATTCTAAATGGCGCGGATTCAAAATGAAAGAATTATCACTACTACTACCAAAATAAACATTTCCAACCTCTAAGGACTCCAATCAAAGATTCTAAGGTTATGCTGTTATTAAATTTGATTATTTCAATAATTCATGTTAGAGTATATCTCCGTGAAATTTTTAGCATGATCTAATTTTCCTCAGCATCACAAGACATGATAGAAGAAAGGAGAAATCAATTTCTCTTTTTTCTCATATGGAGGAAAACTGAGCTTTGAATGAAAAAGAATTAAGTTTTCTTTGTACCAAGTGGAAAGGTAAAAGGATTTTATCTTTCCAAAGCTGTGCTTAGAATAGAAAATTGTTGGACTGTCCCAATAGGACTGTCTCATACTAGCCAATGATTCTGGATCATGAGAAATAGAGGAAAGATCTCAGTCCTTAGGAAGGGAGAGGGAAGTTCTGGTGCTTTTATCTTTAGTGGCAGAGACAACGACTCAGTAAATCATAAACTAATTGTTTTGAGTTACTGGTACAGAAAGCATCAGAGACTTAAGAATGTCATTAAGGAAAAGGACAGATGGAGATTTTGTAATTAAAGTTTATACAAATTAGGAAGAGAAACTCTTTCAAAAATTAGAAAATTACAAATACAGTACTAAATTGTATGTTATTTAAATAAGATAAAACAAATACAACAAATTATAAATTTTAAATAGCTGTCAAATACCACGATAAATATTCAAAATAATAAAATAGCATTTTATTAACTCTCTTGCCATATCTGTGTAATATATTTTTGGTCTTCATTTTAAAATATATATTCTATGACATGTACATATTCTTTTCATTTAAAAATTATTTTGTAATGGATTTTCTATATAAAGAATAGAAAGTCTTTCTCCAGGATTATCAAAATTTATTATTTGTCATTGGTAGTAAAATGTTCTTTAAAACTTGTTATTGGTAATATGTATATTTTTAGGATTATTATCAATTTGGGAAACCTCTCTCAGGATGTAATATATTCATATATTTTAAGTTCATTTTGATAATGACTAATTCTAAGTACTCATTAATTTGATAGCAGTCATTAACTTGTTTATCATAGATGTCTGGGTCACAGTAGCATTTTATAAATTTTAAAAATCTATGTCAGTATTTCATGTTAAATCAGTAAGAATTTACATTTTAAATGTGTTCATGTGGTTCACTCCTTAACAGTAATTGGGTTACCATACAACCTATGACTTTACATTTTGCTTCAATTTGAAATAAATTTCTCTTAGTTTATTATTATTACCATGAGTTCGTACTCACTTTATGAGGCTTGAGCAGCTTTATAATGAGCATCTTGCTGCACTTAAATGAAAGACCCAAGTTGCTCTGTGTTCAAAATATGTCACATGAGAGCAACATTCCAAAAGAAAATATAAAGTTTTGCAAAATACAAAAATAGTCGATATCATGATGTACTGTGGTAGAAATCTTTTCTTTAATGATAAAAAGGATACGAGCTGCACTTGACTTAAAGTTTATGATAATTTCAAGTCCCAATGATACAAGATGAGTCAGCACAGTAAATAATAATATAATTCCTACAGCAGTTCTAAGTAACTTAATACAGATGTGACTACAGACCACAAAAATAAATGCTTTCAACCAAATTTAATCATATCCTGAAGTCAACTTGTTTTACTCTAAAGCCATCAAACAAAAGAGAACATGTGATATATTGGAAAGTCAGGAAGCTAGAGACAGGTGTCTACCAATTGCATTTTAAAGCTATTTGCAAATTAAAAGAAAGAAAGAAAGAAAGAAAGAAAGAAAGAAAGAAAGAAAGAAAGAAAGAAAGAAAGAAAGAAAGAAAAAACTATGAACAAAAAACAAATTCCTAGAGCTCACCCCAAGGCCTTTAAGATGTATATGCAGGGGGTGGGGGAGCGTCCCTGAAGCTGGAGTTCCATTAGTTTCATGAAAAAATTCTTACAATGATGGTTTATATGGGTTAATCTAGCTTGAGAAGAACTAGTTACTAAAGGAAATATTTCAAATCTGGTTAAAGTGGAGCACAATCTCTGGACCTCACTGTCACATAGCTGCAGCTCATAGAAGAATCAAGAATAAAGATGATGATCTCTATAGATAAAGACCTCCCCCCAGTTTTTCAGATAACCTAAAGTCCTTACAAGATCATTTGAGGAGAAAAGAATAAAATTCCAATAATAACTGAGGTTAAATGTTTTATTAGAATAGTATAAGAGGTTTCAAAAAAAGATTTTGATTTAGAGCAATAAATACATGCAGCATGTCTTAAACATGAGGTTTTTAAAAAAACATTTTTATTTTCTTTATTCTTCTTACTATTAATAATCAGCAAAATTTATTATAAATCATAGAAATACTGTATACTATATCTCTTCTTTGGGGATCTGCAATACATAATAACGTAGTTACTATGTGTTTTTAACTTTATTTGATCTATTCTTATTAAACTTAATGGTCGCTAAACCACTAATATCTCATCAAATTGTTATTCCAAAGAACATTAAAATCAGAGTTCTAGAGAGGGTCTTCAAAGTCTGAATGTATTTGTTCTCTGACTCTTTGGCCAAAAATAATTTATCTTAAACCACACTCAATGTTATTACCATACTAGCAAAATAAATGTTTGTGTATTTGGTAGATTTAAAATATACATCACAATCTTTAATGAATTAATTATCCTTTTTAAGCACTGTGTTTCAAAATGAGCAAATGTGATCGAATCCCCAAATTTTATAATTGTAATTTTATAGCTAGCAAAGAATTCATACCATAATTTTAATTATTTTTCTAATATCTTAATTCTTTATATTATTGTGGTAAAGTAAACCTAGCTAATTAAACATTTTTCAGCTTTAGAAAGGATACAAAATAAAGATCCTCTGAATAAGCTATATTTTCTTTTACTATGAGGAATAGATATTATCTCTTTTTGCATAATTGGATAGTTTCCTGTTGTTCTTTACTAAACATATTCCCAATATTACCATGTTTTTAATTACTAAAGAAAAAATTGAAGGTTCTTTTACTACTCCTGTTGTTTAATAATGTGGTCCTATTTTTTAATTCAAATATTGATTATTTTTAATATAATCTTCATTTTTATAAAACTTTGTTGAGATATAATGTATATACCATAACATTTGTCAATTGCAAGTATATAATTCAAAGATTTTTTAATTTATAAAGATGTATGACCACAACCCAGTTTTAGAACTTTTTCATCACTCCCCAAATTTTCCTTACTCTCATTTGCAGGCAATCCCTACCCAGGCCCAAACAGTAAGTAAACTTCTTTCTGTTTCTATAAATTTGCTTTTATCTGGACATTCCGTGTGAATTGAACAATAAAAGATTATTATAGATAACCTTTTTTTCTCTTAGCATAATGTTTCTGGGATATTTCCATGTTGTAGTATATGTTAGTATCTCATTAATTTTCATTTGTGAATAGTACTTTATTATATAGATTTATCACATTTGTTTACATATTTATTTGTTTAGGAATAATTGAATTTTCCTCGTTTTAACTATTATTAATAATATTGTCATGAACTTTCACATGGAAGTCTTTGTCTAAATATGTTTTTACTTATCTCGTTGTATTCTTAGAAGTAGAATTGTTGGTAAGTTAAGTGAAACCATTTCAGCAGTTTCAGGTAGGCTTCTGGTTTTCACAGCCTGCCCTGCCTAGCTTAAATTGGCATAATAACAGAGCTGGGGAAACAGAAGCAGATTCAGGCAAGAATACATACACTTCAAACTATTCTTAATTCAAGGTCCGTAGTTTTCAGGAATAGACACTTCTTTACTTACTCAATGTCATCGGTCAATTCCAGAGTGTCAAATGGTTGATTTGACTGTGTTTGTTAATAATTTAACATCTTCACTCCGTCATGCCAAAAGCAAATCTCCAAAATTTATTTTTCAATTTTTGATTTATTTTGCACGATTTCTAAAACATTTTCTGGTGCTCAAAATAACAGAGTTGTTATTTTGTTTCATTTTTCAATTACCTGTATGTAGTATTCCAAAAACTAGTGCTAATTACATTTTTGTTTTGTTCAAACAGAAAATTTAAGTTTAAAATCTATTCAAATGATGCATCATATTTATAAAATGTTTTCTAACCATTTCAAGACCAATTGGTTTCAATTCCTTTTCCATACCTGTGTTAAGCTTTTATAAAACCCAAAGCTCATTAGTTTATTCTTTCTTTTTATTTTTAGCCTATAAATTTTTTTTCTATTTTTAATGTTCACTTATTTTTATTTTTTTTTTACTTTTTATTTTATTTTTTTATTTTCTATTAAATGTATCAAGGTGATATTTGTTAATAAAATTCTACATGTTTCAAGTGTGTAATTTGACAATACAGCATGCATATTATGTATTCAGCTCCCAAATCTCTTTCTATCACCATATAGTTGACCCTTTTAACTCTTATTTACCTCTCCCCTTACGCTATTTCCATCTGGTAACCACTAAACTGTTGTTTTTATTCATGATGTCCAAGACATCAAAACAACTGAAGTGTCCTTCAATAAATGATTAGATAAAAAAGATGTAGTGCATATATACAATAGAATATTATCCAGCAATAAGAAAAGATGAAATACTACCATTTATGAAAACATGGATGAATTTTGGATTATCATGCTAAGCAAAATAATTCAGACAGAAAAGTTAAGAACCATATGATTTTACTTATATGTGAGATATAAAACTGAAGGCGAAAAGACAGACATAAACAAAAACTCATAGACAAAACCCTTTACTTTTAATCAGCTTTTAATTGTGTACTAAATAAAGCCTTCCTTCTTTCCTTTTTTCTTTCCTCTTTCCTTCCCTCTTTTTTCTTTCTTCCATCCTTCCTTCCTTCCTTCCTTCCTTCCTTCCTTCCTTCCTTCCTTCCTTCCTTCCTTCCTTCCTTTTTCCTTTCTTTCTCTTTTTTCTTTCTTTCTTTCTTTCTTTCTTTCTTTCTTTCTTTCTTTCTTTCTTTCTTTCTTTCTTTCTTTTTTTTCCTTTTCTTTTTTTTCTTTCTTATCTTTCAAGTTACAGCCTTTTCTTAATGTTATATGTAATAAAGTGAAACTACTGTGCTGATTGAATTTTTTAAAAATAAATCATTTTTGACGCGGTCTAGGTGGAAAATAATGTTAAGATGCCAATGCCTTCTAACACATACTGGCTATTAACTATAAAGTACTTGTGTGAAGACCAAGATATGATAGGTATTTGAGTCAAGATTAGAAAAGTATCTTTCAGAAAATATATAAGCAAAGATTAAATCTCAATAAGGATCAGGTTGCCCTAGTGGGACTCTTAGAATGATTTCCCAGTTGAAGTTTAAAAAAAAAGAAAAATTCCTAAGAGAGAAAAATCTCTCAAGCAGAAAAATGTTCATGAAAAATTTGATTTAAAATAATTAGCATGTGAAAAGAGAAAAAAATTATACTAGGATCTACAGCATAAACTTTAAAAACAAACAATGATATAAAGCAAATAAAAATGTTTTTCTAGAAACTTTATTCTAGAGTAAAAATATAAAGGACATAATTCTATAATCATGGGCAAAGGACTATGGTGAGATTAGAGCAGAGAATGGTGGAGGCTGTATGTGTGGGAGGAGGTTGAAGAAGCTTTTGTCTAACTATAGGATGTAAAGATTAATTTTAGGCACCATCAGAAGTAAAATAATAAATAGGAGAAGTGTATGTCAACATAGATATCATGGTTCTAAAGAGGAAAACCTTTTCAAAAATTAAACAAACAAAATAAATTGTTCTGTAAAATAAAAATCTAATTAAGAAATACAAAATAAGTACCAAAGGAGATGAATAGAAAAATTAATATATTCAAAGGAATTTTTAAAAAAGGTTTCACAGTGGAGGTGGGTAAGAATGGGTATAGCCATTATACTGTGCTTGAAAGGTAAGTACCTTTGATGTTAGAGCTCAGCTGAGTTAATGGCAATGCATATATTCTTCTACTTCAATTTCAGGCTCACAAGCTTCTTTTACCTAAAATATATTTTTCTTAGTTCTATTCAACTTTTTTACTCCTATAAAATTTTAATATGCTATCTTAAAAGAATTTAACCCACCTTATTTTCTCTCACCTTTTCTGTCTTATCTTTCATTGCTCTACTATATAGAACTTCTGACCTTGCCTAAGTCAACTACTTGCTGTTGTTCACTTTACTGTGGAAAATTTTCTTCCTCAGAATCTCACTGGGAGTTTAAATAGTGAAGGAAATGGGACTGAGATTCTGCACTGGGGGAAAAAAAAAAAAGATAAAAGTCTCAGAAATATTTAAATAAAAGAAATACTAAATTAATATATTTAATTTTAAAATGTTGAAAGTATCAAATAAAGCTTTCTTCTGTTAAGTGACCTCCCTAACCATATCAAATTAAAATTTGTTAATGCTGTTGAACATATATTACATTCTAAGCAATGTTTTAAGCATTGAGGTCAAAACAGAAGATAGACATGATGGTGTCATCATGGAGTTTATTACATTCTAATTGATGAAGAAGATACAGTAAACAAAAAGTGAATGAATAAATTTGATAAAGTATACTATAATTTTAGTTAGTAAAAGGTGATATGAAGTCATAAAAGGGTAATGGATAATAAAAATTTAAGAAAAGGTAATATAGGAGAGTAATGCAAACTCAGGCACAGGGTAGACATTAAGAATAATTGAGACACGGTGATCAGCTCATCTTGGTTAAAGAAATATTATTTGAATGAAGGCATTAATGATGAAAAGGATCCAGCCAAGCTAAAACTGGTGATGGAGGAAAACTTTCCAGGCAGAGGTTACAGCAGTTGTAAAGGCCCTGACATGAGAATTAAATTGGTCTGTTTGAGTATCATAAAGAAGATATATTTTGCTGAAACATAATATGGGGGAAAGTAGTAGAAAATGAATTCAGAGAGACAGGCAGGTATTATATCTTATATAATGTGATATATAAGGTCAAAAAGTATAGATAGATGCTACATTACTTAAATCATTCCCCAATATCATTAAAATAAAATTTTATAATTATTTGTTGATACAGTATCTCCCTATCTCTTGAGCCCTTCAATCAATGGTTTCAGTTCAATTGTTGATTTTATTGTTCTCTGCATCATGTTATTCATACAGAGTTGTAAATTATTTAGTAGGTAATCTTGAGGCTGAGGACCATATTATTTATCTTTGTATCCCTGAAACACCTAACTTGGTATCTTTATCAGTTGCTAGTAATTATTTTTTGACATGTTAAGTATCCTGAGGGTGTATATAGTACTGCATATAAAATTAATCTAAAGAGATATTTTGTTTGACTAATTGGCATGGTTTATTATTTTTTGCTAAGTAGTAATTCAGTGTAGAGTTTTCTTAATTTTGATTCTTTGTTTACCTTAAAGTATAGTTGAGGGACTTATAAATAACACTGGTCAAACATCATCTAAGGACAAGTTAGGGTTACTGGAGTATGGGACGATCTCATCAAACTTCATTAGCATACTTACTTTAAACATTAAAGCAATTCTAACAAAGTTGGTAAATCAGATGAAAACTTTCTGGCTGTTGCAGTTTCTATAAAGTTAATTAAACACAGGGTAGTCAGTCAATATCGCAGATGCAATAGATCAGATCTGAAGAAGTACAAGGAGACTGGATTATTGAATTCCAAGGACTTGCTTGCATTTCAGGGATGAGTTAATCAGTGATGTGGAAAATAAACTTTACAGCCCTTCTTACCATTACTGTTCAGTTTTCTTGTCCCAGAACCTAGGATCTGATGATATAAAATACAGTATTCTTGAAAGAACACTAAATTAGGATTTGAAAATTTATACCATAAGTCAAGCTGATAGAGTTATATGAGATATAAGTTAAATACATTTAATAAACATGAACATATTTAAGAGAAGAGTAATAGTGTTTTCTTTCCATCTCATAAACACGATTGACATATACAAAAGTCTTAAAGTGTGGATTTCAACTACCTGGGCTTCACTGAATAGAGTTTTGCTTCCTGAAGGCTCATAAAACTGCTGTTTTTAGGTCAATGTGAATAATGTGAAATAAATCACATTTAATAAAATGAATTATTTAAATGATCCTTTTCCTTTCTTTGTCAAACAGAAAATGGTTTCTGCATGATAACACATAGTTTCTCAAGAAATACAAAAGGAAAACAAAAAAGCTCTGTCTTTAGTTCTATTAGTGTCCTCTTTTTGTCAGAGCATCTTAACGTTAGACCACCATCAATTACAAAGGAAAATTAATAGCTTTTTGTAAAGATTTAAAATATATGCCAAGCGAATTGTTAATGACAAGTATACACTTCTATATGTTTCTTTTGAAGCAAATCAAGTAAATAACATTCCTCTCTAAATTATAAAAATCTGCCATGATGTCAAGTGCTATAAGGAAACATGTCTTTATTTCTAAATATTTACCTTTTGACAATTCCCATTTTCTTCCTATTTACCGATTTACTTATGTTTGGTTAACCTGAATATATAAGCATAGTTATATGATGACAAGATTGGAAAGATTTTGTGTTCATTGAGGGTCTGTTGCCTTTTGTGAGGTTTTCTTCTTCTTTTGAGAATCTGATGAGTTATATGCTGTACCTTCTCCTCAGAATAATAGACTAAGTCTCTTGCCCACAAATTTCTATGTAGACTTTCAAAGAGTATAGGACTTTAGGTTTTATTCATTCCCCTGTCTGATCTACAAAGAAAAATAGTTTTCTACCATGTTCTTAAATTTCTTAGAAAGATATATTTCATAACATCACTTTGTTTGTATTCCAAACCTTTCTTAATCAGTACCATATCTCAGAAGAGATCAGACTTTATGTAAATGGAGACAAAAACAAATTGTCCTCTTTTTCACTGTCCTGGAGTTAATTCAAATAGGTACAATGATAGAAACATAACTAAAAGTAAAAATACCCAAGCGAAATTATCTTTGTGCCATTTTTATTGAATGAAACTTTCCATCTGAGCTATTGACAAATTGATAACTATAAAAATTACATGGTGAACTGTCTTATAAAACAAGCATCTATATTTAAAATTTCTTTTAGTACACTCAGGAAATCTGGAAGCATTTCCTAAAACTCCAGATCATAAAGAACTGAGGATGGAAACAATGACTTTCTCAACAGATTTGAGCATCTGCTCACTGTCAGTATTCTCATCTTATTCATCCTGGATTCCTCTGTTTTCCTTGGTTTTAGCTGATATGTGAATGGAAAGCAATTCTACATTCATGCATTCTACATTTTGTCTTTACACTTAGAGCATTATCAGAAGCAGAAATTAAACAAATAATAATTATGGGTTTATATGTAAGGTTATTAATTATCAGCCCCATTACTTGCAGTAGTTTCTCTTAACCTTTTAATTATTGTTTTCAAAATTCACAAATTATCCTATAGGTTTCTAACTTTGTCTTAGAGAAGACAGTAAGAAAAGATTAAACTGTCATGACTATGATAGGCAGATATACATATGAGGATAAACATTATAATATAAAAATGTATTCATTACTATATGCTATCAAAATAGTATGTACTACCCACTAACTTTATTTAAGACAAAGTATCCCAGGATGTTTTTCATTTATTTCTACCATTTCATCTACATCTGTATAATTCTATCACATTTTTTAAAACACAATGTTCCATATATTTGTGTAATTATAATAAAAGTTAATTCTAATGCTAAAGTATTTTTCTGACAGTAAACTAGAATAATACGTAAGCAATGTGCATCATTCTAGTTCACTGGGGCTGGTAGTTCACTTAGATATATCCAACACCACTTAGAGAAATTTGCCTCTCAAAAATCCATGAAAATGATGTGTAAAAGAATAAAATAAGATTTAAATATATAAAGAAAAAGGGTGCAAAAAGGATATTTTTCCTTTTTTGAAGTCTAAAAACTGATTGAGAGTTCTGGTTTCTAGACATCATAATCCACCAACAAATTAGATGAAATGTTTAAAAAATAAAAATAATTAAGTATTATTTCTTGAAATATTATTTCTTGAAAGAAAGCACAGGAAATCCTCTGGAGCCCACCGGGATCTAAAAAATAGAACCAGATGAAAAAGATCAGAAACTGAGGATCCTGGTGAAGGATGTGAGAGAAATTTAGACACTTGTAAAACTCTTTTCTGTCATCATTAACTTGACATTTTCTCAATACTTACAGACATCTCTAATATTAATAGCGATATTAATATAATTTTGAAACTATAATACAATCTAAAATTATTTAGATATTCATAGCTCAGCAAACTAACATTTTCCAAAATTATTACATGGATAAAAATCTATTCAAAGTGTAATATAGATCAATGATTTTTAATATAACAGAGTAAGAAATGTTCCTTGATATGATTTTAGTTTCCACAATTCAACTAACTATTCAGAAACTGGACATAATTAAGGTTTAGTATCAAAAAAGAATATCCACAATGATTTGATCACTATATGTCTGAGTGAAATGTTGTCATTTAAAATGAATTAACATATAAATGTTAAATGTTTATCAGTTTTAATTCCAGTATGAAAACTATCAACATATGTATTCCACATGAAAGAAAACTTTTTGTGGCTCTCAATAATTTTTAATATTGTAAAAGAGTCTTGAGACCAAAAAGTTTGAGAACTGTTGAATTAGAATTCCTAAGTAACTTGTCCAATGGCACACACAGGAATTAAAATGAGTCTGCCACTCCCAAACTTGCATTTTTCTATCTCAACCAAGCTATTCTCCCTTAACTCCTATTGTCACCCAGATATTTTTGAATTCAGACATTCATCAAACAGAAAAATATAGTGTATGTATATATGTGGGTAACAATATACTTTTTAAGTATCTCTCTGTGTATGTTGTATGTATGTATATAGTTTGTGTGTGAGAGAATTCATAGATGTACGTTAACAAAAGCTACTGACTGTGTACAACAGATCATATACAAGCAACTTGTTCTGAGAAATCAAAAAATATACACATTTCTTTGAAATGCCAATAATAAGTAAAGAAAGTGAACCATTTGAAGATACATCTTAAAAGCTGTATATTTTCTTTATTTATCCAGTCTATTACAATATAAGCTCCCTGAAGGTAACAATTTTTACCAATTTTGTTGACTACCTTACTACAAGTACCTAGAAAAATTCCTGATGTTCATTAAATGTTTTATAAATTAACAAGTGCTAAAAATATATAACAGAGAAATTGTAAAAAGAATCACAGATAAGGTGACATTGGCTAGCCCCACCACTGGATATTTCTCCCTATTGTTTTCTTTCTACAAATGTTTACCTCTTTAATTAGGCCCTTGTCCCTGGCAACTCATCTCTATCCTCTCTTGATTATTTTCTTTCTCTAGTTCCAGGATCCCAAACTTTATTAACACAGCTTCTGAGGAGATTATCAAAATTTAAATACCCAAATGAGACTAGGGAAATATTTTTGTTTGTTTGTGTAATCCCATCTGGGTTGCCTTTCATGACCAAATTCACCTTATAAAAGTGCTTTTTTCCTCAGAAAAAATAAGAAATAATTATTCTTTCTCACATTATAAAATATAGAATTTTATCTATAAAAATTGGAGACCCTCATCATTTTTAAGAAAATATATGACATCACATGATGTATCCTTTAGAAAGATAATTGGCAGCATTTGGGAGAGACAGACTGGAGACAAACACTTGTTAGGAGGCTCTAAATAGAGTAAGAGTATGAACTAAGCCAAAGCAATTAGTTTTGAGGAAAGGAGATCTAGTTTAAAAATATGCAGAAGAAATGACACATTTATTTTAGATAATTTCATGTGAGATAAGGGAAAACTCAGGAATAACTAAAAATATTATGCTCACTTTCTTGGTAAATAAAAAATGTTATACTTGAGACAATGTCTATAAGTAAAAAAAAACACTGCAGAAAATAAATATTAGTTTGATAAATATTGTGAAACAATGAGATGAAAATATCTAGGTAGCATTTTAAAATATCTGATTCTGGTTTTTAGGACAAAGATCAGAGGTAGGAAAAGAGATTTTCTTAAAAATATGAACTTTTGAAACTTAAATTTAACATAAAAATATGTTAAATGAAAAGTAGATTGACACGGACTATCTTAACCTTTACGACAGCCCATTTATTTTTTCCAATTTCATTAATCAACTTAAAAAAGTATGTAATCATTATCTGACATTGTACTATGATATTTAAGCTTATTTTCTCGATGTTTTAAAATATATATGAATACCTGATCTTGAACTTGGGAGATCACAGACCATTTATTTTCATAGCTTTGACATTTTGTGCATCATATTCTGACTTCAATGTTTATGAGTTCTATGACAGAAAATAAACACACATCATCTTAAAAACAAGAATAGTAAAAAAAAATACAACCTAGGAGTTATATAATCTTAAGGTCAAATAACATAAGTTCCTCATAATTTTCACACAAATGAAAAAAGTGAAACAAGAAATGTCAAGGGTAACTTTAAATTTATTCACAATAGACTAGATTCTTCATAAACTGGAAGAGGAAAACAATGCAAATTACAAATATATGTGCAAATGCACAAAGTCATTCTAAAAAAATTATTGTTCTACTATTTTTTATTAGTTTTTAAACAAAATAAGTTACTCTACTGATGTACTTTGTATCTCCCATGCTTGTGCTATCTTCCACAGTAACAGGATCTAATCATTTCCTGAATTGTGTAAAGAAATGTTATCATGTCACAGGACAATTTCCCATTTATGCCTTTAGGAATTCCAGGTCAAAATCAGATATACTCATTGATATTCTATTATAATTGCTAAAATATTATTATACTGTGAGAAAATTATCTATTCTATAATAAGAGAAATGACTTTTCACTTTGATAGGCAGCAAGAAATCAAGATATAAGTATTATATGGTGCTTAAGATGATGGACCCTAAAGCCAAATGTCTTCAGACTGAATTCTGTCACTTTCTAGTTGTGCGATCTTAGACAAATATAATCTCTCTGAAACTTGGTTTTCTCATTTGTAAAATAAAAATAATTATAATGACCTATAATAGTAATGTAACTCTTGGTATTATGAGTGTTAAATGAATCAGTATATATGTAGCACTTAGAATAGTGGCTAGCAAACAGTAAGCACTCAATAACTATTATCTTGTTAATATATGCAAATATATGTGTTCACAGTCGTTAAAGCCTGCACATTGTTGCAGGTAATTTTTTCAACGATAAATCAATAATTCTTTCTTGATAAAATTTCCTCATCACATTTTTATTCATAAAATTTCTAGATTGCCACTGTTAAAGCATCTTTGGCAGGGATGTCTGTAGCTGATTGTGTGGAACAGGTCAATAAATTAATATTTGCCTTTGATCGATTATATCAGTAAATCTGTAATAATATTCTTCATAAATAAAAAATTATGTCACTTGTTTTTAAACAATGCAGTAGAAAATAAGATATCAAAACCATTATGTATAATTAATAGATTATAGCAAAATGTTACATTCTTTTTTACCATTTGTAAACAACTTTTTTTCTTGGAGAACTTTCTTCTCCATTACTTATTAGCTGTGTGACCTTGTACTAATTTTTTTTAAATCTATATCTTAGTTTCTTATCCCCCCCAAAAAAAGTTGATAACATTGAATGTTTTTCATAGTGTCATTGTAAAAATATGTGATGACACATGTAAACACTTCCAGAACTATAATATAGTAACATTCAATTATAGAACTTGTTATTCAGATTTAAAATCAAATTGCTGTCATTTACTCTTCTCTTTTCCCCAGAACTAATCTTTTTTGGATCTATTCTCAAAACATATCTTAAACTCCACTTATTTTTCATCATTTCTACTTCAACACTTTAATTCAAGCTTCCAACAGCTTTAAACTGAGCTAACTGCAAAGTTGTGCTGAAAGGTCTATTGATTTCACGCCTGCATTCACCTCCTTCTCAGAATCCTCCACTCACTAGTCAGAGAATACTTTTAAAATGCGAATTAAATCATATTACTCCACATCTATTACCAAAACTATTTATACACACGAATGCTTCCTCACTGCGTTTAGAATATCTGACTCCTCTTTCATATGTTCATGACAAACAGTTTATCTTCATCTTCTTGATGTGTCTTGAATAAGTCAAACAAATTTCCATCTCACCTCATAACTGCCACTTTGGTTTGGCTGGCCAGTTATTGCCTAGATATAATACATTATGTAATATTTCAGTTCATTAAGGCCTTCGCTCAAAATTTATCCACTCTACACCTTTACTGTTCTTTGTCATTCTACTTCTATGTCACTGCTTGACATCTAGTTGTGAGCTTAATAAGGCTAAGTACTCTGATTTACTTGGTTGTATGCAGTAACTACAAATATTAGTTAACTAATTTAATTGCTATTATTATTATGTAAATAAGGCCCTAGTGTATATATGTGTATATATACATATACATATATATATCTTTTTTCTGTTTATTGAATCATAACTTCTTATAAATTTATAAATTTCAGAAAATAAAATATTTGGCAAAAACAACATCATCAAGAATCACCATTCACCATCCCTATTCCATGAGATAACATTGTTGAAACTTTGACATATTTTTTTAGAATACTTAGAGTGCACTTCTGCTTTAAAGAACTGAGGTAAAGAATAAGTCAAGGTTGTGTCAGTGAAACAGAAGCCATTGCAGAAATAAGTTTCAAATAGGTAATTAGATGCGTATAAAATCATTGAGTAGTGAATCTACAAAGGTCCGAAAAGTCGCTGTTAGCTCCCCAGTTGGCTGCTTCCTCCCAAGGTATTAGACCACTGCAGGAGTCACAGGAAACTTCACAGGTGAACACCAGAAGCACTGCAAAAATCTCCTAACTGCCAAAGTTCATGCTTGTACACTAATACTGGAGGAAAAATAATGTCTCAAACTGTTTCTCCCTCACTTTTCTCCATCTCAATAGATGCTATCTGTTTCTCCCAGTTGCCCACACCAATAATCTAGATGATATTAAGCTTTAACCTCTTTCCTCTGCAAATTTCAGTTCTACTAGAAGTATTATTTCTTCTAATTCCAAAAGGATCTTAAATGCCCCCCTTCTTTCCATCTTTGCTTGTAGCAACTTACCTCATTCCTCAGTTGCTACATTTTACATTTTGTTCCCTTCCAATCTATTCTCCTCATGAAAGTCAAAACCGTTTTTGTCATCTTAAATGAGAAGCACTTCCATTACACTTACAGTAATATTAAAGTTCTATTTGTGAAGCACAATTGACAATATAAAGAAAGTGAAAGTTTTAAAGGAAGATAAGTGTGTTTTTGTGAACTTTAGTGGTAGACTGGATAGAGATGTCAAGCAAGCATTTGAATTGTATTCATTGGTCAGAAATTGAAAATAATAATTAAAAATGGGACAGCAGATTTGTTTCTTTCAAGGAGTCTAACCTAATGATAATAATAAACTTTTCAATACATTTCTTGAGTATTGGAGTGAAAATAAGATTCAATGATTAATTCCTGAAATGGAGTGCAGAAAGGTAGTCTAAAGGTAAAAAAGAGAAAAAGCAACAGCATAAAGTTGTAAAAAAAAAAAAGTAAGATTCAGGTGGTAAGCCTCTTTTTTAAATTAATTTAGTTATTAGAGAAAAATCTAAAACTTCATGTAATAATTCTATACCTGAGCACTTGTCCATGCTAATAAATTCTCACCAATTTTCTTAGCTTCTTAGTCTTTCCTCATTGGATATTGGAAATCTGCTATCACAACACAAATACACACAAACCCCCTCTGTTATTCATCAAGTTCTAAAATTCTATTACAAATTAATTTTCAAAAAATTACTAGGAGCTATTTATTATAGTTCTATTTATACTGTATATATATTTTTCTCTTCTTCCTTAGATGTTTGATCTGGAGTTTTAGCACTCCAATTAGGTAACATGTAGTTTTTAAGAATATTTCCATATATAATAACACATAAAAAGCCAAAGTGATTAGAAAATATATATTTGTTACCAAAAATATACTGACCTAAATATAATTGTATTAAAATTTTTTATTTTGTTTTGTCAAACCAGCCTTTATGCATTTTTTAAAATTTTATTATATAGAAGTAGTCTTTTAAATTAATCTGCTAATGCCTCTAAGGTCAAAAACTGTTATTTTCTTCTCAAACCTTTGACTTTAATATGTTATTTAAAGAAACCAAACATCAGCTTTAACATATCAATTGAAGCCAACTGTGACCCAGGTATAGGCTCACTCTTTCACAGTCCCTAGTTTTCCTATTTTATTTAACTAGGAACATTTGTTCACAGATAATGGTAGAAAACTGACAAATGTTAACTGACAAGCACCTGGTACTTATTAAACAGGATATACAACTAATCATAGATCATATCATATACTTTTTTGAACAATAAAATTCAACATATGAAACTCACTTAAGATGCTTTTTAAATATGTGAAAAATATTTCTTTTGATGGAAAGATATTTAAATAAATTAATGATTTTTCCAAGTTACTACAATTTAATGATTCTGTTTTCCTCCTTTACCATAGAAACAATGTCTTCACTTCACCAGGAACAATCATTGCTTTAGTTCACAAGCTAGTATAACAATCTCTTCAGCAATCCCATTGCAACCAAACATTATCCACCCAGTCTAGTAATAAATCAATTACATGCTAATATAGAGATGACTATACATCACTGAATGCTAAAACTGTTTTCTCTCTCATAAAAAAACAACTAAATTAAGATAAACTGATTTTAAAGTCAATTAACCAGAGACCCCTTTCAGTAAGTTACAAGCAGTTAAACAGTAACTTGATATAATAAAGACTAATGAGTACTAGAAATAAGAAAGGAGCTAGGAGCAGAAGTAGAATATTAATTTGCCGATGGGATTTAATTAACATACTTATGGGACATCTGCTCCTTGGGATTTCTGCTTTTCTACATGAACCTATGACTTCTGCTAAATTTTTTCAGATTGATTTCTGTGATCAATGGTACAACAGAAGCACAGTCAGAGGCTTTCAAAATTTCTGCAGCAATCTGAATTGAGACAGACCTAAGCAATTGTTATTCAAAAAAAGGTGGGGGAGAAGAGAGGGGCAGAAGGATAAAATTTCTCTACCCTAATTACATACAAAAATATTCCTATATACAACAGTCTTAAGATATTTTTATTTGCCGTCTTCTACAAGATATCATTTTATTCCATCATATATAGTGTTTAGAAACGGACCATCTAAGAGTTAAGACATTTTTATAATTACTCGTCAACTCTAAGATCTACAATATAGAGATAAACTTTCAAAACATCCTAATCGGCTTTCTTTGAAAATGCTCCTTTCTCTTTCAATACTATTCAATATTAGTGAGCATCATACACTCCAACTCATGCCCTAGCCTCAATGAAAATAGTTTTTTGGAAGGGTAACCTGCACATATTACCTTCTGAAAATTCCTAAATGAAATATTGCATTAGTCAGTTCAGAGTGCCAGAACAAAATACCACAGACTGAGTGGCTTAAAGAATAATTTTTTTTTTTCTAAAATTCTGAAAGCCGGAAGTCAAATATCAAGGCACCATTATGGTCAGATATTTGATGAGGCCTTTTTTGATTGTAGGTAGTTGCCATCTTCTTGCGTGCACACATGAACTCTTCTTGCATACGGAGAGAGCAAGATCTCTGGTTTCTCCTCTTATAAAGACATAATCCTATCAATTCAGAGCTTCTCCCTTATGACCTTATTGAACCTTAATTACTTCCTTAGAGATCCCATCTCCAAATATAGCCACACTGGGGATTTGGAGGCAAACAGATATTCTGTCCATAACAAGTATGCTACAAAACATAAAAGAAATAGTGAGACAAAAAAAAAAAAAAAAAAGGAAATGCAGGAGCTGTTTTAAATATTGTTTAAAGTAATGCATACTTTGAAATGTAAATATAATACATTCAATTATCAACACAAGAAGTGGAAAATAACATATAAGCTTTGAATATGGAAACATTTTACTTTAATAAATCTTGTCTGCCAAATGTTATTATAACATGCAAGATGGAATAAATTTCAGCAAAAATAGGTACTTTTCAATTTAAACACAAGAATGTAGCATTTGGAATTTTTAAATTCTACACTAGCTGTTTCAGTAACGTAGTCATCAAATAAAATCACAACAGATCAAAAAAATGGGTTTTTAATTTATTTATACAACAATATCAGCAGCAGTCCACAGTTCATGCCAAGGTCAGATACAGGTTATTATGAATCATGCTGCTGCAGTTTTATGAGTAAAATGACCTTTGACCTTCACATTTCCAGATGTTACTGTTTGCTGTTTAATAGTCAAAACAGAGTTATAACCCACACTGAGAACTGGCAGGAATTCATAGTACAGTAGATTGGGCTATTTATTTTGTATATCAACAGAGTTTAGGTGTGTCCCTAGTCAGTATATTCTCATTAATCACTATTATACACATATTTTCTAAAGATTCTTTGAATTAATGGCTGTGTTTTACTCCCTTTTTTCTTTCTTCCCATCCTACTTGAGTAAATTATTTTAACTGCATTGACAGAGAACACAACTCTATTCACTTCATTCAGGAAAGACTGAGAAAACAGTTAATATTAATTCTTCTGCTTTTCTATGTTATCAGAAGAAAAGTTTTGAGCACTCCACAAATGTAGATGTAAAAGAATTAAGAAGAGGTGTTAAGGATATGTGACAATACATATCACTTTATTTAAGAAAGTGGGTTTGACGTAAAATTATCACTCTCCTTTTTAATGCAAGAAATACATGCTTAAAAACATCATGGATATTGTCATTAACAATCTTTCATTTGTAAAGACAGTTATAATGAAAATGAATTTGTTTAATTATCTGTAATTGGGGATTTTTTTTCTTTCTTTTTTACTTTTTAATAGCTAGCAAAATCTTCCATTCTCAATATGAAATCTTAGATTGAAATCTCAAAATCGGGAAAAAGCAAGTAATAAATTATTATTACATATCATATATATTTAATACATACACCAAAGAAAAGATTATCATATTTATTCTCATACCTACAATTTATATTATATTTTTATCTTAGTATATAAAGATATATTTACCCATGATTTATTTAGTTTTAAACAACATATATAATGTATTTGTAAGTGATTAAAAAATGTAATCACTGAATTTTACAGAAAAAAACTTTTTAATTTTTAATACTATCATTTACTTTTAGAATGAAGAAATTGGATAAGAAATATAACAGTGCTGCTTAGTGTGTTTTGAAGTTAGTATGTTTCACTTTGCAATTTTATGTGTGGCACATTAAATGTTTTTGCTCCTAATGCTCTCCTTCTCTTCCTTTTTGTTTTCTTTTGCTCTTTATCCTCTTAGGAATGATGAGTGTGTACTCTGTGCCATTATATAAAAAACACTTTATGTGGAATCTCTTATTAAATTTCACTACATGTACAAACACTAACAATTAAAATGTGTTTCCTTTCTTCCCTTATTGAGAAAAAAATAAAAATTTAGGGAGATTGAGTAACTTGCAGCCATTCTAATAGATAACAGTTATAAATGAACTCATCTTTTGTGCAACCCTGTCTGTTTGGAATTAACAACATTCCCGATACGATATTCAGATTTTATAGATTCTATGGGTAAAATATTCCAGTAAAGGCAGAAAGAAATAATGGATCATTGTGGTTCATGGTGAAACAAATAATTATTTCTCAGTGTAGAGTAGTCATTCTCAGTTGTGGTTCCTGGTACAACAATGTCACCATAGCCTGAGTACTTGTTAGAAATGTAGATTCCTGGGGCCCTGCTCAGACCTATTGAATCAGAAACTAGTTGCCCCCCAGCAACTAGTTTTAAAAGACTTCCAGGTGATTTTAATAGTTTTTGTGTACTCATTTTTCCCTAATTGACTAAAATTTGCATCTCATGATAAAAATATTTCTTTATTAGAAAAGGCTAATTCAGAAGGACAGTTAATACCTGATCTGGAAAAATCAGCTTATAATTAAAGAAAATAAGTGAAGAAAAATTAAATGGACATCTTATACATTCCTTAGGAGAAAAAGACTCTCACTCCATTATTTCTTAGCTATCATTTGTGTCTTAAATTTAAGAGTCTTTTTTTATAAGTAGATGAAAAGGTAGATGAAAAAAATAGCTATATGGGAAAAAAGGCAGAAAGGATCCACACAAATGACAATTGAAGAGGTGAGTGGTATGTAGAAACAATGACATAAAGAAGAACAAGCCAAAACCCAAGGGAAGCTACTTGCAAAGGTTGCTGAGTCATTCAAGGACCTTCTTATAAACTCTTAAGCCTATATTCCTTTGATTCACTTATTTTGTTTTCTTTTTGTTTTGTTTTTTTTGCTAGTCACCTTAGATTATAATTTAACTAATAGGATTCACTTCTTTTGGCCTTAATTCTATTAATACTTAATTCTATTAATCTCTTAGCTCTCTATTTTTATCTTATTTAAAATTGCATTTCAGTTTAGCTAGATCATTTTATTTACCTTCTTAATTTTACTTTTACTTTTTAGTTTAACTTATTCTAAGTATTTCTTAGTTGTAAACAAATTATTCTTTCTTCACATATCTCTTATTTTAAACTTCATTTATGTTAAGACTATATAAAACAGGATCAACATTTATATATATACACATACTTGATCACCTAGAATTAGATTTACATATAATAAGATATAATATTTGGGCTAAGCTCATTTTTCCAGGAAGAAAAGGACATAGATTAAAAGTGATTGCTAAAATTTTGTTCACATGTACGTATGGTGGCTCTTTATCCAACCTAGGGCAGTCTTTATTTTCATCTGTATTACCTACATAATCACTAATAGCGCCCAGTTAAATGATTAAATATACCCCATTTTGACTATAAATTAAATAAACATCTATTGAGAGGAAGTTGAGCTAAACTTTGGGTCTTTTTTTAAACATGTATTGGCCAGTGTAATATTGTGACATGATATAATAAATATATATTTAATTTTCATCTCTGGTTCCTGATGCAGAGATACTAGAGCCTTTGGAAGTTTCTTAATGATAGGCTTGTTATTCGGTTATTAATAATAAGCATCTTTCAACCAGAAGCTCATACTAGTTAAGTGATTCTTAGAGCATTGGAGCTGGTTGGCAACCAGAAGAACCAACCACATGATTAATTCATTCATTTACACAATGAAATAAAGCCTCCATAAAAATCCTTACCAACAGGATAGAGAGAGTCTGGTTTGGCGAACATATCTATTGCAGGGAGGGTAGAGTGCCTGAAGAGAGCATGGAAGCTCCATGCCCCTTCTCTATACCTTGTCCTATTTATCTCTTTAGCTGTTTATCTGTATCCTCTGTCATATACTCAATAATAATCTAGTCAGTGTAAATAAATGTGTCCCTGAGTTTTATGAGCTATTCTAACAAATTATGTCACGAAAGCCTCCGGTGTATAACTGGTCCATCAGAAGCATGGGTGACAACCTGTACTTGCTATTGACTTCTGAAAGTGGGAATGTCTTAGGAGAATGAGCTTATAATCTGTGTGGTTTGCATTCACACTGGGCAGTTAGTGTCAGAATTAATTAAATTGAAGGACAACCAATTAGTGTCCACAGACAATTGGAGAATTGGTTGATGTGGAAAATCTCCATACATTAGATGTTATAATGTTGTGTGCGTAAAGGAAAACCATTGTCCGTAGCCAGCAAAAAAGGAGGAAAAATGTACTTAACATTTTTTACTACACTTTTTAAAAATTTAAGCTCCTTTTGAACATTCTGTTCCTATCCTCTGCTTTAATTTTTACCATAGCATCTAGCACTACATATTTATTTAAATGTTTTTGTTAATTTCCTCTAGAGGCTATGATCTCTGAGGCTAGAGGTTCGTCTCTATCCACTTCCGTTTCCTCATGTACTATTTCAGTGCTTTACACATAATAGGTGTTCAGCATATGTATTTGTATTACAAATTAATATTTTTTTCTTGCTTAACGGATTCTTTCAAGTCAATTTTTTCTAAAGAAAGAACTAAAGTATGTTATTTTCTTCTTCCTGGAATTTCTTTTAATGAAAACCTATTTATGGTAAACATCCTTGGTCTGTAATAATAATTAATAATAATAATAATAATAATAATAATAATAAAATTACTCTCAGTTTGAATATTAAGTTAGCCATTTTGACATATCATATTTCTCAGTACTGTGAGGGTATTTTCACACACTTATTGATATTGTTACAACTGAGAATCTGGTATTAATATAACTTCCAGGTAATATGTCTCTTCCTGGATTGCTTTTAATTTAAAATCATCTTTTAGCTTTCTGATCTTCAGTTTCATAGGTGTTTAAGTGTAGATTTCTTATTACCTGTTTCAGATATATTGCTCATCAGATGGAAAACATTCCCATTCTTATGTCATCAAATTTTGCCTTTCTTTTTTTCTCTCTCTTTTTTTTTTCAAGAACTGTATGTATTTTGGCCTTTTTCATGTCTCTTAATTTATCATTTTCCAACCACTTTATCTTTTATGCTGTACTCCGCATAATATGTATTCTGGAGAATTCTTGTCATTTACTACTTTTTCCTTAAATTTTAATTAATCTGAACTTAAGTTTTAAATGTCATATTTAATTTTAAAGCTTAAATGTTAACTATATACGTATTCACTTAGTTACTTTTCAAAGCCAACTGGTCCTTACTGAGGGAATTTAATTTTTCCTATTTTTAATTTCTTCTATTATTTATTTAATTACTTATGCACATTTTATAGTTTATTAATTTGTATACTGCTAGCTCTTGCTGCAAACACATGACCAATCTCTGTGCCACATATTTCTTAAAAATGTGAATAAAACACATCAGTCAGGTGTTTTGGGCTGAGTAGTCTTCCTTATGCCTATTTGAGTATACAATCTCCTTTTACATCTTGAGTTCCTCTCTTCCAAACTCATACTGTTATCTCTATTCTACAAGGTTGCAAAAAAAAAAAAATGGAAAATTGTGCATTGGAAGTTCATATCAACTAGGTCTAGAAGTGACATGCATAAGTTTTAAATGCATTATACAGGCCAGAACTTGGTATATGACCATAGCTTATCACCGTGTAAATACTCCATCTCTGAATCCAAGAGGAAGATAAAAAAGTTGGGAGAGCAACTAACCAGTATACCATATAGTTTGCACCAAAAATTTCTATTCTACAGTTCTTGACAGATTAATCATGCTGTTTGTTTCTCTCTGCTACTAACATCATGATAGCTTGCTTCTCTTGTATTTTGTTATTTTAGATTAAAAGTTCATATTTGGTGGGACTTTATCTCAGAAATTATGTATTGTCTGAGTTTTTAGACCTCACATATAAAGTAGTACAAATATTAATGCAAAATTCATGTGAATGGAAATATGTGGTCACAAATGTCAGGGGAAATATGTTTTTTTTCTGCACTATCCACAGTCAAAACAAACAAACAGGCAATATTTCTTTTCATTTCTTATTGAAGGTGGGCATTTTTTATTGATGTTCTTTCTGGTCCACATTTACATAGAGAGCAGACACCCTTTGAAAATCTAAGCTTGATGCCAGAATGTGTTTCCCAAATTTCCACATACTACCTTGACCCTATATCTCTATGACCATTATCACCAAGTTCTTTGATTACCAATATCAACAAATGTAATTAAGCACAGCTGAAGCATCAGTAATCACTTTATGCCTGAGTTTTCAGCTTAGACTTTGCTTTTTGGACCATTACCAGCCAAATCTTTAGTTACTAATGTAAAGACATGCCCCCTAGCACAGCTGCTGCATCTGTTCACACTTTCTACTCACTTTCTGGTATTTGATTTACTCTTTATTTTTTGACCCAAGGTGTTGCACTTACAATCCTGAGAATCTAGTATACATTTTCAGTGATGTTCACTGTATTCTGTACAACATTCTAAGTTTTTTAATTAAGAAATTTCAAATTCTTGCCTTCTACATTTCTGAAACAGAGTTTTTTACCCTTTTATCTTATTTCTCTTACCTTCATGACATTCTAGCAATGATAATAAGCATAATTTATTCAACATGGTTTAAAGTTAGTTATTACAATTTTTCATGTGTATATATTCACACACGCAATTATCCAGTGCTTCCTGTCTTACACAATTTTTTGGTCCATATTTTTTATATCTCTAAAATTTAGTAAGCCTTAATTAATCTATATGTTTAATAGATTCTTTGATCATGATTACATCCAGTATTCTACTTCTTCCTAGTTTGTAGAGATTCTTTCTTTTTAATTCTCATCCTTAAATGAGATTTTGTCCTTTAAAGTCTATAAATGGTGAACTCTCATTTTTCTTTTCATTGTTTCTCTAGAAAATGCCTATTTCATGCCTACTTTTTCACTGTAGTTTATTTGGGGTTGGAATTCTAGGGTAATTTTCTCTGAGAACTATAAGTATACCATATTATCTTCTGATGTGTTGCTGTTGTCAAATTTAATGCCAAACTTATTGTCTTTTGTAGGTTTTTACCCCCAAGCTACTTATAAGATCTGACTCTGAAGTTTCCTTTAGAATATTTTTAAGTATAGATTTATTGTTATTTATTCTCACCTGATACTGATTATATTTCTAGAATCTAAAGATTAAGATAGCTTCAGAATATTTTTATATTTTCATATTATGTATTGCTTCTTTCTTTTTCTCAAGGGGACTCCTTCAGAATATGTTACACAATATAATTTTATCTAAGTTTCTTAAACCTCACATGTTTTAAAATTTTTTTTACACTGATCTGCATTCTCATTTTTTTATTTCATCTAACTAATTCTGTATTGATTTTTATCTAAATTGTTATTTTACTTATGCCATGCATTTTAAATTTTAATAATATTTTTATTTCTAAAATTCTATTTTTTAAAACTATATCTACTGTCTCTTTTTATCTTATTTTTTAATATTTTAATTTATACTGTATTAATCATTTAAAATATTACTTTGGCTGTCTATCATAACATAAATTCTTGGTATTCTAAACCTACTTTTGGTTGATATTCATTACATTCAATCATGTTAGATTGTTCCTAATGGGCTTTGTAATTTCTATTTTAGCTCATAATTAGTTATATTTTAAGTGGTTATATCAATAACAGTTATTCAATGCCTTTCTCATAACAAATGTTGCATATATTGGTGAGAGGGGTTTGGGCAAAGGAAAAAAAAAACTGTTTTTTTTGTTTCACAGGTCTTTATATCAAGAATAACTGTATCTTAAGTTCATCTGACCTGGATCTGATTTAGATTATAAGATCCTCAGCTTTGAGACTGAGCCTAATGCTATAATGAAATAAAATTTTTGAGGGGTTTTGGAAGAAGACCACTTATTTTGCAAATGGGAGGAATATAAATAATTCACAGCCCAAATGCATACTGTGGTGGTTTTAAAACATATCTAAAAATCCTTTAACACTCATCTCCTTGAAGATACTCACTCTGTCTTCCTCTTTTGAATCTCTGCTGATATAAATAACTCACATTTAACAAGTAGAACATAGTAAAAACATGTCATAAAGCTATCTCATGAAAGCCAAGGTTGATTCTTACTTGTGAGCTGGGATATTTTCTTTTGAATACTTGGGACCTCCATTCATTGGAGAAGCTCACATCACATGGAAAAGCTACACGTCAGTGCTCCTGTGAACCCTCACTGAGTTCCTACCCAATAGCCAATGTCAACTCACAGACATGTGAAAATCTTCTGGTTGATTTCAGCCACCAGCCATGTAGTCAACCCTCCATCAAGTCTTCACAAGCATATGCCCCAGACATAATTCAACAAATTAAACTCTTCTACTATGCTCTTTGTGAATTCTAAACCCACAGAACTCATGAATATATAAAAAAGGTTATTTTAAACTGGCAGCTTTGTGAGAATTTGTTATACAGCAATGTAATCCTAGCAGGCTTTGTAAATTTATATTTATATTATGAGCTAAATATTTGTAATGCTAATTTACCCTGAAACTTGTATATCCTGGGTTTATAGTTTGTCTTGCCATCCAAATGCAATTAGTTTAGAATGTAATTTTATATTTATTTGCCAATTAAATTTTTCTCCAGGTCAAGTACAGTGTATACTGAAACCACTTATTGGGCAATACACATGTAGTTGCACATTCTTAGAAGACATCTTAAGTGGAGCTTAAGGGGGAGGGAACATAAATATGTGTTTGTGGGTAGATATTTTAGACGACTTTTTTCACTGAGTATTAATTTTAGAGTAGCGGTGTTGTTTTCAAATATTGACTCTTCAGAATCCTAATGCAGAGTTCCAATTCCTATATAGATAGTAAAACCTAATTCTTTAGGTTATGAAAAAGCTCCACATCCATCTCCACATACCCAACAACTTAGAGAAGCTACAATACCAAGTTCAGCATCAGATGTTTACTACACTTGTCTTGAACGCTTTCTTCTTTGTAAAAAAATGAAGAATTGTGCTTTCCTTTAAATGACCTCAATTACATGTATGTACAAGAAAGTTTAATAAAATTTATCTTGCATATCCAGGTGTTTATAGTAAAAAGCTTTTCAAATTATCTATTCATTATCGCTATCCTCTATTGTATTTTTTTGTTATGGAGAAAAAATAGTACCTTTAGAAAATATAAATAAACATATAGAAAAAGATAAAAATTTTTTTTATAAATCAGACATCTTTACATGTTAAACAATTTTAATTTTAGCCTTTCAGTCCTTTTTTACTATGCATATATGTTCAAATGATGACAAATAGTTTTGTTTTATCAAAATTAAGTCATATTAAGCATAATGTCTTATGACTCATTTCACTTAGAAATATTTCATTGATATATTATCCATGTTATTAAACATAATCTAAATTATATACTTTTTTATTGATTCTATAAAGTTCTACTATGTATCAAAATTTTTCTGTTAGTTTTCTAATGTTCAATTGTTATGTTTTATATATTTCAAAATTTAAAGCAGATTTGTGATGATTATCTAAATATATCCTTACATGTCATCTATGTTTTGGCGTAAGGTACATGCTTAATTTATCTCCAAGTACAGGTGGTTTAGTATTTTATTTAGACATGTATCTTTGTTATGAACTTCAATAATATAAAAATATATGTGTGTGTGTGTGTGTGGCCCAGTACCTACCTTGGTATATATGCTGCTTTAGTTAACCTGAAACAGAAAAGCAACATCCCAGATACTCTGGAGGTGGACTGCTTAATACAGTAGCAACTAACAGAATTTGACTATTGAGCCCTTTAAATGCAGCTAATGTGAACTGAGATATGCTATAAAAGCTGTATTTTAAAAACTTAGTAAAAAAACTAAAATAAAATACCTCATTAATACCTGTATACTAAGTCATATTGAAAAGACTACACATACCGGGTTAAATAAAATATATCATTAAAATTAATTTTACTTCTTTATTTTTACTTTTATTTTTAATGTTTATTATTCATCATTATATAATAGTCTTTAATGTAGGAATGTACTTATTCTTGGAAGAATAATAGACCACTGAAGGTGTAAATGGTGAATGAAAAGTTACGTTTGACAGTGAAAGTGCACAATTTTATTTCAAGAGACAAATGTAGGGGTTACAAATTATAGAGGTTAAATAAAACTCAGTCATATATGTTTCTCCACCTGAAATCAGGGATGGTTCAGCAGAAAAGAGATGATAGTTTGACCCAAGTATTTTAGCAATTAGGAGTTCCTTTTTGAAATAAATATATATCTAGCCAAGAAAACAGTCTGTTTTTATTTCTCTCCCTTAGACGTGTCTGGAAGATAAAATTAACAATAAAATGGTACATTTATTATACATTGTTGTGGCATTCAAAATGCATATTTTAAAAACTTACTAAAACACATTTACAGCCCTTTTTTCATTTTTGAAATTTCCAAAAGTTGCTTTTTTCAGATTAAAAAAAATACATTTGCCTCAAACACTTCATATTATTTTTGATGAGATCAGAGCTGCAAAATTAATATTCTAAATTTAATTACAATTTTTTTAATTTACTAAATAAATCACTTTGCTTTTATAATATGATAATATTTAAATAATCTATATCTTTTAGGATAAGTAACTTTACAATTAAATTATGCCTTTTGGTTTTCTCTTTTCCACTGCCCAATATATTTTTATAAGACAAAATATATTATTATCTACCCTAAGTATATTATATTGCTTTACTAAGAAAAATGAATTTAATAGAAGTAGCAAAGAATGACCAAAAAAGTTATAAAAGTTATAATGCTTGGTGGTACATTATTAAGCCCTCTGTCATATGCATTATGGGTACATTTGTCTCTTTATGTTCTCACAAAAACATTTTTAGATTTACAAGTTTTCTATAAACATTTGTTTCTGTTTCCTTGTACAGTACTATTCAAACTTTAATATCTGTTTTTGTAACATTTTCCAGAATTCCCAGGTGCAGTTTATAAAAGCACATTAAAAAAAAAAATGTTCATAGTAAACTTCTGTTACAATCTTTTTTTTAAGTATTTTTAATCATTTTGTATTTATAATAATATATTTTGTAAGTATCAAGTAATCTATTTAATGTATGTGTATATGTTATTGAACTACAACCTAGAACAACATTTGATATTCAACAAACATATATTAAATAATGGATATATTTTTTTATGACTTTGGTGGACCCTAATGATTGGCTAATTAATTTTCACACCCAAAGATGTTCTATCTCTCCCTACCATTCACAGAAAATAGAACTGTTGTCTCACTGTCTTAGCCTCATTGCCCTTAGAGAGAGTTCCCTGACACAGTTCTGGATAAGATGTGCATGAAATTTAGATACATGTCTAAATAAAATACTAAATTTATTAGAATGCTTGGAGAAAAAAGCTAGGTTAATATAATTTAAGCATAGATTTTAATCCACTAAACTCAGAGGGTGTCATTTTTATTTTTAGAAGAGAACTAATAGTGAGAGGAATTTAATTCAATGATTCCATGTCTTTATCACTTATTTTTGTCTCTATTAAAAATTCAATAAGATATAGAATGTAAGTACTGTTCTAGTAATTAGTAATGTTTATAATTTCAGTAATAATTATACTTTAACTTTTATCAAGGTCTTTCTCATTAGTTTCTGTGCAAGGTATGATAGCTAAGGTGTTGTTTGACATATATTTTGCATATGTAAATATAACTGTGGAAACTGACACTTTTCTTTCTATGTGCAGCTGCCAGATGAGGGGATTACCAAAAAATGGATTTTCCAGACCTCCTGTCTGCCTATGTATTGTAAAATGGTTCTCTCCAGGTATTTTAGCAAATTCAGGAAACAATTTTGCTGCCGTTAGCTTCGTCATGCTGGATCAGAGGCATTTCATAAACCCTTGCATGGTCATTTTAATTTTACGTTTTTTATTAGGAGAAAGTCATAAAGCAGTCTAAACTATAAAAAAGAATCAAAGACTAAAATGTCTGTGTTTTACATAGGCATATTTTTCATTATTTGAATATTTTAAGATATGAACAAATTTATTGAATATGTTATAACCCCTTTTAAATTTTGGAATCATTAAGATAAGGCAAGAATAATGTAAAATGTCCACTAAAATCACAGAGAAAATTGCTTGAGGAAACAGAGTAAAAAAATTTTATATAATATTAATATTAAATACAAAAATAAGATTATTATTTTATATTAAAATTCTAGTTGTGGAATATTTTTATATGAACTATCCCAATAAAATTGAGATTTATTTTTTATCTAGAATTTTATGATGCAATTAACTAAATCTTCCCTTTTGTGGTAATGATAAGTTGTATCATAGGATAGTCATAGATGAAATATTCAAGATACGAGTTGTTTTCTGTAATTTAAGTAACCATAACTATATTAATAGTTACACTTTTTCTACCTTCAAGCTAGACATCTAATTAGAAAGTTATACTATATTATGTATTCTGAATTGAGGGTGAAATGTATTCACATAGTTAGACAGAGTCACTTAGTGAATTCGTTATTATCCTCTAAGAAAATTATTTCTTAAACTTTCCATTATGAAACACAAAACCGAATAACATATAATAAAAAATACTATAAATACTTGTAAATTCATCAAGCAGCAAAATAATAGAACATTGTGTAACATTTGAATGTCTTGATCTTCATTACTTTCCTTCTTCATTTAAATTTAGTTTATCATTTATTTCTTATATTGATCATTTAAATAAATAATACATTATAAATTTCACCTATTATGATTTATATCTATCTGAATCATATAACCCAAATTTTTGTAGTGCTTGTTTGTTTTTCATATTATGTTGCCTACTGTATTTGTAGTTCCCTCCTAAAGTCAATTAGTCAAACTGATGATCTTTTGTAAACAATACTTATTTTTTCTCAAATGTGAGTAATAATTTTTGTATTTCAATGCGATGAAGTTTCTATACAATTGGTTTTGCTAGGATGTGTTGGCTTGATGAATCTGAGGAGCCATGACAATACCATAATATCTCGTGTGATGTTGTATTCAGGCAGAAGGTCATGTATTACTTTGGCCAGCTGTCTGGGAAGTTCAATAGCGGGACTAATCTAAAGGCTCATTTACTCACTCACTTGTATGGTGCTTGTGTGAAAAGACTCGAACAAGTAGGGGCTGGAAGAGTTGAGGCTCCTCAGTTAGCTCTCTCTCTCTATATTTGTGTGTTTGCCTCAGCCTAAACATTTCAAGATATCCCTGTGTTTTATATTGCAGCATAGAGTTCCAAAGGCATTTATCCTGAGAGACAGAGAGTTAGGTGGAATCCGTAATTACTTTTACAACCTCTCTTCAGGCATCACATCTTCATTTCTGTCATCCTCTCTGACATATACCCAGATTAAAGAGGAGGGGACTTTGTTAGATGAGGAAATGAGACAAGTTATATATACATTGGTAAAACCATGTTTGAAAATTACTATTTGCTGTAGGATATACTATTTGCTACCTGATAACTTTTCAGAAAACTTTCTTGGCTATATATAGTTTATTTTGGAAATTCAGGTAGCAGAGATACCTGCTCTGAACCCTCATAAGGGATACTTATGATTTCAAATTTTCAAGGAAATCTCATTTCCAATACAAAAATAAGACACAAGTTTTCTTTGTGGATTGGATTTTGTTGTTATGAAGGTGGTGAAGTTTATCATTTCATTAAGCAGCAGTCTTTAAGTAAGGTTACTGTTTCACCCTGCACTAATCAAATTGTAGACTCAAGACCTTCTTTTTCATCTTTCCATGCTTTTTGAAAACTAAATCCAATAGATTTAACCTTGGAGAGGAATAGATTAGGAACAATAAGGGAGATTCTGGGTTTTATAAATGTTCTATTTCTTTTTATGGAAACTGATTAAACAGCTGAGTTCACTTTATGAAGATCGATATGTACATTTGTAATTTGTATACTTGCATCTTATATTTCAATAGAATGTAAATACAACAAAAAACCAATAGAAAGCTGTGGATAACAAGAAAGTTACAAATGATCTTTTAGAGCTGTCTCTTATTTCAGCATTATATAATCTTTTGTGGTTTTAACATTTTTATTTTCTAATCTACACTATGCTAAAAAATGCAAAAATGAAAGCATAAAATTTCTCATATTAAATTGTTTTTAATTTTTCAAATTCTACGCTGCTTAAACTAGTGTATCATTTCTGTGAGAAGGAATACAAAATTCATGGAAAGTTTGTAGACCATCAAAGAATAAGCCAAACAATATTGTGGTTTAAACTATCAACATTTGCAAAGAACATGTGTCAATTAGAGAAGTAGGGTTGCAATCACATTAAAATCAATGAATGGATCTCTTATTTAAAAAAAAAAGAGAGAGAAAATTAGGTACCCTAGAAATATGAGATAAAAAAAAGCGCAGTATTTTTATATACATAATTTACAAAATTATTTCAAACAAATGATTTGTTTTTTGGATTTTCATACAAAAATGTGTGATATAAATTTTGTGACTACAGTAATGCTGTTGTTAAAAGAGTTTTCTCTGGGTCTAGGTAAATTCCCTGTTCTAGCTTTTGGTTTGGTCCCTGGAACCTTATTACTACTCATTAATTTTATACCAAACACATGAATAAAACTTATATGTGAATCTCTGAACCCACTGGCATTCCAACAGCAAATTTAGAATTGTTATACTTAGCCGCATTGCACTGAAGAAGAAAGCTTCTGACCATTTTGGCTTTCCTCAGGGTGAGGCCACTAGCCCTGTACTGAACTGACCTTCAAGCTACCACAATTCAAACATTAGCATTTTGATTGCTCCCCCTCCCCCGCAAATAAACAGGGAATGTTGATTAGGTTTCAGAATTTTTAACACTCCTTCAGACATTAAGACTATAGGGAGATGCTGAGAGAAACAAAAAAAACTTGGATTTGCTCAACTACTCAAAATTTTCTGAATTCTTCTCATGTGCCAGGTTCTACTCTAGGTATTGAATATACTAAATATGCTAAATTGTAACTCATTGTCTTTAAAGAACTCACTGGACCATTTTTAAATGCAGTTACATTCAGAAAAAGAAATCTGAAAATATAGTTAGTTAAAAATGCTTCTTTTTCTATTCATAATTCTACATTATCAGAAACAAGTAAATATATATATATTTTAGATTGCATACTTCAATATTTCCAGAATTTTAAATCACTATTCTTTCCTCTGTATAGTATAACACAATATTTGTGGGCTTCTCTCAGTGAAGGCCTATGCTTCAAGACAAGTGATGATGCGGAAAGCCCAAGCCCTATTCAGATCAGCCTATAATTCTAACTAAAAACAAAATACAGCAGACATTGAGATCCCTGGAGAAAACTTGACATATACCCTGTGTAAAGACCAACATCAATTATAACTGATGTCTTACCCATAATCTGAAGCCCTGGCTCCCCTGCTTTTGTGCATGAGACAAGACACTTAGATCTCACTGGAAACTATTTTCTTCTGAAATGCTTCTAGCAAGGAGATCCACTGTCAGACAAATGGATTACAGTTGATAATAATTGATTTTAAGTGGGAATTTTAAACAATTTCAAATATATTTTGTAAATTCTACTAAATGATTTTATGCAATTGACAAGTTAAACCTTAGGTATATTGCTGATAAAGTCACTATGAAAAATAGCTGAAATTTAAGGGGAAGAGAACCATTAATTTAGCAAGGTGTTCATAGTCATATAATTTGGAAATGTTTTTATCATAGATACAGACTGCTCTTTGGATTCTCTACACTAGACTGTACAATATGTTTGTAAAGTATATGTGAAAGGAGTGCATTTTTAGAGTCAGCTTTTTCTGGAAGTTAGAGAGTATAAGATGCTATTCAGAATTTGTCAAAACAAGTTGCAGCCTACACTTCAGCCACACTAAACTATATGTTTCCTGAATGTGGCTCCAGCTCCTGCTGCGCCATCTACCTAGAATCACTTTTCCTTCACTCTCTGCCATTACACATATGTAACATAATTTTCTGCCTTGTAAACATTAATTTTTCTGTAATCATTTTGAGTTTCTTATAGTATGTTGCTTTGTTAATTTTTAAACTCCTTGTCTAGCAAAGAAACATCCAAATAGATATTCAATAAATAAATAGTAATAAAGAAAAGGACAGAAGCAACTGACATATGGAATATATTTAGTAAAACATTGCGATAAGAAATCACAATATTTAGTTTCTTCAAATGACTACTTTGGGGATTTCAGAGAATGTAAAGTCAAATAATAAGTGAGGAAGAATGTTTCCTTTATCACCAATTCATGAAGAATTGGAATATTAAGAACAACCCTGCATATGAAATAAAAGCAGTGTATAAAACCATCGTAATAGAGCAAAAATTGAATGTGATATTATCTGTTGGAGAAACCTATAGATGCTAAGTATGTTTGTGTATGTTATGTATAAGAGAAAGAAATATAAGAATCCAAAAATATTAAAGCATAAGGCATGCAAACTTTCCACAAAGAATGAATTTACACCAATGATGAGATATATAAAATGTTTCTTGCCATGAAAGGACACTTACAATTTCAGAAGTCACAGCAGGAAAAACTATTAGCAGTTTAAATGAACACATGAAGTCCAGTTAAGCATTTTAAGGCACATGCACATGGCAGCGCATTCTCTCTCTCTCTTTCTCTTTCTGTGTGTATACACACACACACACATATATGTGTGTATATATATACATGTATATACATACATATACATATATATATGAATCAGAAATTAAAGAAACATTGCACCTTAACTTCATAGCCAAAGAGTTAATACAAAATACCACTGGTGGAGTTTAAAGATTTTTATTTCTTTTCATACCTATTCTTAATGATTGTGAAAAAATACATATTTACTCTTTTTGATTAAAATTATATTACTTTGGAAAAGTTGCAGTGCCTTGACATATGTGAGTACTTATAATTTTTATATACATAAATTTTTACAATTGTTTAAAAAACATAATTTTTCTTCTTTTATTTGTAACATATATTCATCATCAGCATAGAAAAATCTCTTGAAAATTGTGAATAAATTTTGAAGAATGTGACATGCTTTAAGTTACCATAGTTTTTTTTTTTCTCCTTTACTTTTCTTTCTGAATTAGGGTGCTTTTGAGATTCACATATAATAGAACCTTAGTACTCTGATATCCTTTATTTGTTGCCATGTGCAGAGGTCTCCTGGGCAATGTAAATTGTTTCAAAAACGCACTTAGAAATGTTTCTGTTGTTAATAAATGCCCAGTGCTTTCAGATACTACTAAAATCCATGTAATTTATATCTATTATCACCTATGTAATAAAATCATATTTTTCTTTTCCTAAAATAAGATTACAATTGGCCTTAAATGTGGCCTCTGTTGAATGGCTCTAGAGATTTAAGAGACCCATGAATAAAACCTAGGAAAATAAAAGCTTATTCTTCCCTAATGGATATCATACACACATTTTAAGTTCAAATGTTACCTGGAATGAAACATTTATGAAAGACTCTGAAGTATTTTGCTGTTGAAAAAGTATTCAAATAATTATTCAACTGGTGATTTGTTTCTATGTAGCTTTCTATTGTACATGTTCCTGTTTTTTTTAAAATGGGCTGGGCTATACACTAGTCCAAGGTCCCTTCAACCCTGCCCAGAAGTAATGCTAGAGCTTCCAACCTTGCTGCTTCACTAAGATTTAATGAAAAGTTAAATATTTTTTATTGAATCAACATATTTCTTTTTGTACTTTAAAAACAAAACAACAAAAAACAGCATCTAAAAAAATAGATAAATAAAAAAAAAGAAAAACACTAACATTTATTGATACACTGAAAGCTGGAAATCAGCATATGAATCTGTGTTACATTAAGTTACATCCAAGGTGAAAAACCATTAGGTAAAAATAGAGTAGCAAAAGGGTTTAAAAATAGGAATTCCAGAGTCAACCTGCTGTACTGAAAACACCCAAAGTTTATGGGACTTGGTGTCCTTGTATATTGGCTTGGACACCACGGTATCCAAAATACCACACTGACAAAACAGATAAAGTACCCTGAAAATTTGAAAACATTTATCTGTAAATATATAGACAACCCAATGTTCATTGCAGTATTACTCAGAGTGGCTAAGACACGGAAACAACTGAAAAGCCCTTCAATAGATGATTAAATAGGTGATTGGTACACATATACAATAGAATATTACTCAGCTATAGAAAACATGAAAAACTGTCCTTTGTGATGATGTGGATGGATCTTGAGATTATCATGCTAGGCAAAATAAGTCAGACAGAAAAAGTGGAGAACAATATGATTTTACTCATGTAGGATATAAAACTGAAAGCAACAAAAGAACAAGAAAAACGAACTCATAGACACAGACAAAGTTTAGTGGTTACAAAGGAAAATTGCAGCGAGAGGTAGATAGGGGTATAGGGGGTCAAATATAAGGTGACAGAAAGAAATTTAACTTCAGATGGTGAACACAAGATGCAATATACATATGCTGTATTGAATCGTACACATGAAACCTATATAATTTTATTAACCAATGTCACCCCAGTAAATTTAATTTAAAAAATTAGCTATTTATCTTACATCCACTTATATATTGATATCTCTAGTTTGTTTACAATGAGGTTTAACTTATATAAAAAGCTTTACCTCAGCAATGTGCCTACTTCAGAAAGTGAGTTCATCTACTCGTCACCAGCAAGACTCTCCATTTTTCCTTGATAGTTGGCAGATACTTGGAAAAAATTTTAATATAACAGAAAAGTTCATCTGTAAACATTATAAGAATAGTTACTACCTCTATTACTCCAACTTATTGTTTAGCAAACTTTTTCTTGACTGTTAGTTATTTGCTGGTGGAAGCTTTTGAAATTTTCTCTTTATCTTTTTTCTCTTCTGGAGAATAAAAAAAGAAAATTGAACAGAAGAGATTGATTTGTTGTATCCAGACTCTGGGAATATAATTAATATTTTAATGTACTTTCTCAAGTATTTTTTTGGTACAAATATTATATTATGGAATTTTAATAATGGGGGTAAAAAGCTTTGTATTGTCTTTGGTGGCAGTGGGGTAGTGGGGAAGAAGATTGATAGAACATATAGGACTTAGGGCTTCCACTGCATTGTGTTGAGATACAGCTGCATTGAAGGGGCTGTTAGGCCTCGTTGTACAAAGTACTTAACCTTGCAAAGACTGTTTTCTTGCTTGTGAAATTTTGAGAATAAAATATATCATAGATGTTCCTTGACTTATGAAGGTGTTATGTCCTGATACACCCATTGTAAGTTGGAAATTTTGTAAGTCGAAAATGCATTTAATACACTTAACGTACTCAGTATTATAGCTTAGTCTACCTTAAACATGCTTAAGAAACTTAAATTACCCTGCATTTGGTCAAAATCATCACACTGTTGCTACCAAGCATCACAAGAGAGTATTGTACTATATATCGCTAGCCCAGGGAAAGCACAAAATTTAAACTTAAAAGTGTGGTTTCTACTGAATGCGTATTGCTTTTACACCATTGTCAGTCAAAAAAAATTTAAAAAGAAAGACAAACTATCATACCTCAGAAACTGTCTGACATATATATGTGTGTATAAATTTGTTAGCACAATAAGTACTCTAAATGTAAAAATATACTATTTTTCTCTATTGTGTCTTAATATTTCTGTCATTAAGTACACTTTAAAGCATACATAAAACCTGCAGATTAATGTATTAAGTGCTTCAAGATATTTCATTAAACTCTGACATGCCCTTGAGTGGATTTTGCATTATATTTATTTTATCATTGTTTAAAATAATTTTAACATTAATAAACATATTCATTTTTTAATTATTACCTCAGGATAAATTGCTGAGTTGTATTTGCTCAGTTATTACCTATTTGATTCTACTTTTTTATTGGTCAGATTTGATTTTAGAGTTACATTCTTTTAATTATGATAGCTTTTTAAATGTTTTAAAAACATATTCATCAGATCAGATTCCATTTTCTTATTTTCCAAGTGTTTCTGGAAAATATCTGTGAGATTTTCTTAGCATGTTCTTATAATTATTTTATGTCTTCTGTATATAATCATTTTGATTTCTAGTTCTCTATATTTTCTCACTTTATTCTTTTTTATTATTTTTATGACTCAAATTGTTGAAAACATTAATTGTTGATCATGAAGCAGTATACTATGCATCTTATGTTATTTTGATAGTTTTTATGTTATACAGATATTTTATTAAACTACAATTATGGCTAGGAAATTTATTGATAGTTTTGATATTATTGCAACCCATTATAACTTTTTAAATTTCAAATAGTGAGAAATGAGAACCTATAATCTTCCTGCAAAATGCTGTATTTTCAGGAATAGATTGGACAGGCGATGCCTTACATATCTCATCCACTAACAGATCACTGTATCCACAGTTACACCCTAGTCCAAGGTCCTCTCAACCTTGCCTGGAGGTAATGCTATAGGTTCCAACCTTGCTGGTTTAGCTGATTTTCAATCAAGCAGCCACAGTGATTGTTTTAAAATATAAGCTAAGTTAACTTACTCAAATACTAGTGTTGTTTCCTATTTCACTCTAAGTAAAATCCAGAATTATTGCTTGAATACTCTCATGGCCTCACTTATCTCATAACTTATTATTCTCAATTTCTTCCTCTGATGAAGCCTTACTATTTGTCAAACAAGAAAAGAAATCACTTTTCCTGGAGACTCTGTACTAGTTTTTCCCAGTGTAATTTCCTCATGTATCCACATACTTCCTCACATCCATCAATTTTATTTTCAAATAATAATCCAAGGCTAAAGCTTTCCCTGACTACCCATTGTAAAGTACACCCTTTATATCTCTCATCTGCCTTTATTTTAATCCTAAAATTGACATCTGAGTATAATTGTTTCTATTTTAACACAAATTAAATATTTATTTAATAAGTTTTGATATCTATAAGATTGTAATTCTTATAGAAAAAAATAATGTTAGTAGATACTAAAAATCTATACAACATTCTAACTAAAGCACTGCTAAAATTATAATTATTAATAGAAAAATCCCAGAAGTATTTTAAAAGATATTTAAAATTATAACAAATAAAATAACTATGAATAAAGTGTTTTTCCATAAAAAAATCAAGGCAGTTTGATGGTGGTGGGTACAAAGGTGACTTAGAGCTCCAACTTATGGACACAAAAAATGCAGAAACATTCAGAAGAAAAAAAATACTCTGTACGAGTATACATGGTCACACTAAGCCTCTCAAAAAGAGAATGGGAATTGACACACTGAATTTAGCTATATTAGTATATTTTTCATTTCACCACTATAACTTCATTGAGCAGTTTATAAAGTTACTGTTTCTCGATGTTATTTCCATCCTTCCATAATCTGCTCGGTAATACAGATACTGGGTCTCTGACGATTGCGATTCTTCTTTGCCACCTGGCTTCCCCAGATGTTCACAAATAGGAGCACTAAAAAGAGGCTTGAAGGTAAGAGAGAAGAGAATACCTGTTTCCTGTTTTCTTGCTGATTCTTCCAACATCAAACTAGCTAAGGCAGTTTACTGTTGCAGACAGTTGGTTCCAGCTTCCAGCTTTTTGTGGCACAGAACCAATTGTTTGAGTCCCTTATGAAACATCAACAATTTAGGGCTGTATCACTTCCTCAGTGGGCTGCATGGTGCTTTTCCATGAGCTCCTGAGAAACTAGCAGAAACAAAACATACTGTAGTAAATGTTTGCTTAATTACTTATTACTTACCTCCTCCCACTGGAATAAAGCACCACGGAGAGAAAATTTATTTCCATTTTGTTTTCCTAGAGCCTAGAAAGAAGACTACAGTCAAGGACAAAGAATGCTCAATAACAATGTGTGAAAAAGGAAAAGCTGCCTGATTGTGATTTAAAAAGCGCCCCCTCCACTTCCCCTGCCCACACACATATACATATAAGAACTCATACCTACTCAATGAGCACTTATACACCATGATGGTTTCACTACCTACTATCTTCTGAAGGAATACAATAAAGATAAAATAAACTGATATATGATCAATTGAGGAAAGTAAATCTACCGAGAAGAAGATACAAGGTGATATTTTCAAAACCAAGTCAAGTAATTTGTTTCATTGTCTGTGTTTGGGATTATTATTTTCTTTCTTTATTGCACAGATCATTAAATATGTGAATTTAATTGATTTACTTGAAACAGGACCAAAGAAAATAAGCTGCTTTTCTAAAATTAAAATTGACATCTATGTAATGTTAAAATATTACATAATTTAAAAGATTTTATTAAATCTGCTGATATTTTATTGCTATTAGAACAATTTTGAATTGTATTATTCTCCATAAATATTATTGAAACATATTACTTTAATGAAAAAGCATATGTATGTAGAAGTATATTCACTATAAATACCTTTGACAAAGTAGGAAATGTCGGGGGGAAAATAAGTGAATTTCTAGTTTAAAATTTTTAATGCTCTATTCCTTATCACTTTAGAGTACCCACAGATACTAAATAGATAAAACTGAAGAAAAAAATCTTAGTTTAAACCGATAGTATTATATAAAAGTAAGCCATTGGTTTATATTTTTAACTTGAGGAGAGACAATTAACATATTAATTTAGCAGATGACATATTTAAAGATTAAATTTACTCCCCTCAAAAGCATACTAAAAATAGTCTGGATACTTGATAAAACCTAATATCTGATTTGTCTCTCAGTTGTTTTGAATTTTTTAGTCAAAAATATATGTAGTAATTTTAATTTGGAGAAAAAGTTATTGTTAAACATTCTGATAAATTCATGAGTCCACTGTAAAAGCATTAGGCAAACTGCAAACATTAAAAAATTATATAAAGGGAAATCTTTAAAAACAGAAAAAAAGTCACATTACATAGAAGCAAAATATAGGTTAAGAATTACTTCACGTCAAAAACAATAGGATCTGGAAGACTGAAATGTGATTTTTAAATGTCTGGAATAAAAGTAAAGTGTCCACTTAGAATATTATATTGAGGAAAATCATCAACCAACAATATAGACAAAGTGAAGACCTTCTTAGGTATACAAGAACTGAGAGAATTGATGCCATCAGAACTATAATTAAATGCTAAACGAAATTCTTCAGAATGAAGGCTGAAATAACAATAAAAGTTAATTTTTATCTAGAGGAAAAAAACAAACAATAGAGTGATAATTTAGTTACCATTTTAATTAATATAAAAGACATATGACTAGTTAAAGCAAAACTGCGTAGCATATATTGATTTTTGTTTAATGTATATAGAATTTTGAAGGCAGTAGAAAAACAGGACACAAAATAAATGAAACTATATTACAGAAAGTTTTCAATATGTTATTCTCAATAGTACAATACTAACTATGAAGAGACTATGAAGGAAAAATACATGCACACTACAATTCATAGAAGAAGCTCTGTAAACATAATTTATAGAGTCATGGCTAAAATTTCAACATACATGTTAAAAAGTTATTATTATAAAAATATTATTTATTCTCAACAAAGTTAGGCAAAAAAAATAAACAAATACAAAAATGTTGTAAGGAGTAAATTTTTAAAACAATCTAATAGACTAAATCCAACACTATTAATTTTTACAATAAATTCATATAGAGTAAATAATTAAAAGTTTGAAATATGAAATGAATAAAAATGTAAGACTCAACTAAATGTTGTTATAATGGTTACTTTTATGGGTCAACTTGACTGGGCCATGATACCAGATATCAGGTTAAATCTTATTTTTTGGTGTGTCTGTAAGGGTGTTTCTGGAAGAGGAGATGCTTAAAAGAATGGACAGAGTAACCCTCATTACTTTCCTCAATGTGTGTGGGCATCCTCCACTTCATTGAGGGCTTGAATAGGATGAAAAGGAAGAAGGAAAAATTCTCTCTCTGCCTGACTGTTGAGCTAGATCAGTCAATTTCCTCCTGCCCTTGGACTAGAATTTGTACCATCAGTGCCCTTGTTTTTCAGGCCTTTGGACTGGGACAAGAACTATATCACCAGCTTTCCTCAGTCTCTAGCTTGTAGATGATAGTGCATTCTTGCCGGAGCCTGCCGGCCAAGATCTAAAGGTCCCTGAGTGGGGGAGCAGGGACTGAAGAAAAGAGACAGATAAGAGAGAAAGAATCGGGAGGGCTCACAGATCCAGCTGTGGCCCCGAATTTATTTAGCACAGCATATTTATACATCGTGACTGGGCTGGAAACCAAAATCCCAAATAAGTACAAACAATTGCTGACATTTGCATAAGAAGCCTGTTGCTAATCCTATCTTCCTCCTTAAAACATTCAGCTCACTCCCTGGAGCCACATAGGTGCTTTTCAGCCATTACAAGGTTAGCAAAGTATTTGCCAGCTATGCAGACGTCCTGCTGAGTAAACAATCCCTTATCTGCCCCAAAGGGCAGCCATCAGGCAAGCAGCTCCCAACACATTCTTCGCTTCCATAGTTGTTTGAGCTAATTCTTCATTGGCAATTTACTGACCTCTTGATAGATGATGACAGATAGATAGATAGATAGATGATAGATAGATAGATGATAGATAGATAGATAGATAGATAGATAGATAGATAGATAGATGATAGATAGATAATAGATGATGTTGGCTCAATGTTTTTGAAGAACCCTGATTAACACAATTATCTATGAGACCCAATTTAAATACAAAGGAGTATATAGTTTTAAAGTAAAATCATGGGGGAAATTTAATGTTACAAACAGGGTGCCATATCAATACCAAATTAAAGAGTTTGAGGTGAGAATTATTACCAGAGATAAAGAGTGGCATTTCATGATGATAAAAGAATTAATTCATCAAAAAAATGTGAAAGAAAAGTACATATATCTAGTAACAGAGCTTCAAAACTCTTGAAGCAAAAACTTGCAAACTAAAGAAAGGAATAGATAAAGCTATCTTCATTAGAGATTTTAACATCCCTTTCTTGGTAATTTAAGAATAACCAAAACAGAAGAAAAAATACAGTAAGTTTATAGAACTATTAACTGTCTTAACCTAAATGGCATTTATAGAGGCTAACAAAACAGAATAAAAAATCTTTCTAAGGACTATATATAGTGTGATGATGTGCCCCTAGAAAGATGCAAGAAGGGGTTAAAACTAGAAGCCTCTATGCCAACCGCCACAGCAGCCATATTTCCTGATTGAATACCTGGCAATTACACCGGTAGGCTATTGTTTAACTCTGTTCCCACAAGAAAGAGGAGGAGGAATTTATGGGAAACATAGTATGGGAACCTGAACTTTTAATGTTCCGCTTTCTGCTTCTGTACCCTCGCTTACGCATTATATCAGACCACCATTTGGTGACGGGTAATGAATAGATGATATATAGATCCATTGTGATTGGGATATAGTGATTAATGGATTTTTGGGTATAAAACTGTGGACCTGAAATGGGTTGAGGCTGCTCCTTTGGAAGGACAGCCGCCGGCTAATAAACTGCCTCTAATATCAGAGCACTCAGTTTGAGTCTGGTTATTCCGGTCACAACAATAGAATGTTCACAAAGATATAATATATGCTAGGTCATAAGAGAAGTCTAAAATCTTGTAGTATATGTTCTATAAACACAGTGAAATTAAATTAGACATCAATAACAGTACTGCACCTAAAAAAGAAATATTTGGGTGTCACATAAATGCATTTCTAAATAACCCAAGGTTTTATTTCTAAAAATTCAAGGAAAGTCAACAAACACTCTAAGATGTGAAAATGAAAACAATGTATGGACATTTGTAGAGTAGTGCTAAAGTATGCAGATAAAAAATTATGGCTTTAAATACTTATATTAGGGAGAAAAAAAAAAAAGATTGTCTATGCCCATACATGACTGATCTCATCTGATCTCAGAAGCAAAGCAGGGTCTGACTTGGTTAGTACTTGGATAAAAAAAAAAAAAAAAAATGGATTAGAAGCAATTATCTAAGCTTCTACCTTAGAAGCTAGTAATATGAGAATTTAAATCCAAAGTGTATATAACTCAATAATATAAAAAGAGAACAATCAACAAAGATTAGAAAAGCACTTGTATTTTAAAATGCATTCATCTCCAATACTTTCTAATGTTTCTTTTGATTTCTTTTTGACTCATGGACTATTTAAATATGTGTTACTAAATTTTTAGCATTTTGAATAGTATACATTTATCTTTCACCATTGATTAGAATAGCATCATGGTTATCTATGGGAACATTTGGGAGTCTGGTACTGACTTTTGGTCAAGACAAGGCTGAAATGGACTCCAAGTAATAAATAATATGCTGTTTAAATTTGAAATTACCCTGGTGATACCCATGCAAATTTGTTTACATTGTTTAAAGATGTGTCAATTGATGGTTTACAACTTGTTTTAGCTGGTTTGCTGTTTGGCTTGGCTACATGACCAGTGGGTAGAGTTACCAGATAAAATACAGTATACTCTTGAATTATTTGGTACTAACATATTTTTAAAAAGCTAATTTTCTGAAATTTAAATTTAACTGGGATCTGTATTTTATTAGATAATTCAGGCAACCCTATCAATAGGGCATCAAAAATAACCTAACTTGAAATATCTAAGTTCTCCTGAAACAAAGATTTCTCACCCAAATCTTGATTATTTATCATCTAGACACAAAGCTCTCCCTTGTAACCAAGTAATGACTCTAGGGAGGTACTAATAAAAGTTTCTTCAGAACCCCATACTTGCCTGTACTTCCTCATATTACATATATTTTACATTTATTAAAGGCTTATATAAATATACTATGTAGAGTCTTGAGAGTCCTTTCAATTATTTTAACTTGTGAAGTGTTTTGAGTAGTCTGGGTAAAATTACCTCTACTTCCATCTCTATGTCTATCTCTATCTCTATGTCTATATCTATAAAGGGAGAAAGAGAGAGAAAGGATATTAATGGAGTCAACTTGAAGGGGCTCTCACTAGCCAAAGATACATAAATGCATGGAAGAAATTGGAAGGCACTTTCTTAGAATAGAATTGTCAGCTACTAAATATAGAAGGACTAGTGTGGTTAGGGAATCACCCTTAGAAACTAAAAGTAATTGATCAAAGTTTGGTGAGAAACAAGATTTTTACATAGTCTTAAAATATAGTTACCTATTAACTCCTAAGAAACACATAGTATCTCCTCAGTGGAGAAATTTGATAGACCTCATCTTAAAGAGATGGTCAAAGAGAAGCCAAATTTAAATAACAGGTGAATTTAGATAATTGTTATGTAGAAGTTTATCATTTTTGCACCTGTGGAATTATATTAAACAAATTTAAAAATTAACACTAGCAATTATCTACAATTTTTATTTTTGTGCAAGAAAAACACTCATGCAAATGTCAGGAAGGATTCAAGTTATATCAATTATTTCTTATTTCTTTATTAAAATTAGAAATAATTTAATTTCACTTAAGGCAGATTTCATTTTAATATGAATTTAGTTACTTAGAAGTTGGTATTTGTTCTAATTCTATTATATACTACAAATTTTACAAAAGTTAGTATAATTAAAATATCTATTTCCTAAAATATAGCTATTATGCTACTTTTAAAGGAAACAAAAGAAAAAATCCAGTAAATGCTAATTTAGGCAAGTTAGGAATGTCAATTTAGCACAAGAATAACTCCTCAGCTTCTAAATTATTAACATTCATGAACTTTTCTTCCTGGGATTTCATATTCGATGATCTGCCAATATATTGTGCAGAAGACACATGAATCTGAGAAAATCATTTTCATAATTAATCATAAATTATACTTGCTACTCTAAATACAGTGATCTGTAAAAATCTAATTAAAAAATGAATAGTTGCAATTCTCAATTCTGATTCAATGGCTTTTTGATTCATTTGTTCTATTGTTTTTATTTAAATAAATGTCTTGATAAATGGAAAAATGTAATATTGGCTTCTTCAATAGTTTAACTCTTTTATTCAGCTCAGAATCACCTACTTAGAATTCAGTACTGTCATGTAATTATCAAGACTTCACATAACAAATCAGGCTTTACAGACTTCTCAATATGCAAAAGAGGTCAACATACTACGTTAGAAAAGTCTTATTATTTCCATTTGACTTTAGTTTTTTGAAGTTCAGGACTGTCTCATACATAGTTTATACTTATAAAGTTAGCACAGAGCCCCAACCGTAATAAGTTTTGATAAATTCTTAATGAATTAATAAACTATGAGTAAAAGGTCAACATAGTGATCTTTATACAGTGATAATTATTTGAACATTTATTTACTACATAATACACATAAATACCTGTGTTCAGAATACAATAATGAATAATATCTTTGATTAAATCAGATATTAATTCAGACTCTCTTCTCCCCTTGACTGAAAAACTGACATGTATCCGGAGATATAAAGAGACTGACTCTTGCTAGAAATATATAAAAAAAGATGAGGAGAGATCAAGACAGAGAAAATAGACCTAAAAAAGATAGTGAATGGTATATTTTGAGAACTGAAAAGTATTCGAATGATAAAAAAAAATAAATAAAACAGAGGAAAACAGTAATAAGAGATGCAACAGAATAATTAAATTGTTTTAAACAATTTAACAGAATTAAACATTTTTAAAATGTAATAAGTCTTTTGCATTTTAACTTAAGAGCAAGGAGGAGTCATTAATAATTATCAATCAGATAATGACACAAACAAATTTAGATTTGCATTTTCAAAGGAATGATTAGTATGGATCAATTGAGGTCTTTGAGACTAGAGGTTAAAAAATCAGCCAGAAGACAATTATATTAATCCAAGCAGAAAGTAATGGCCTCCTGGAGTAGGATGGTATTAGTGGGGAAGAAAGAAAGAAGAAATGCCGTAAGAGGTGTTGAGAAGAAAGATTTGATAGTCCATTGTTTGATTCAAAAAACAAATTAAATGATTTAGAAAAAATTAGCACTCACTTCCATTTTATCTGACAAAGTATTTGAGGTAGTTTACAAAAATATGTGCAAATGCTAACATAAATACAGCAGTTAAGAGAAGTAATTTTACAATCTAGGCCAAGTTATATCTTTATTAAGTAACTGAAGTATATATTTTCAATAAACATGTCAATTAATAAATTTGTATATTAGTCAGCTATTGTTAACTGAATATTGTGGTAATATACAATGATTGTTGCTAACAAGTCAAGTAAGTGATATATGTTATTGCTCAAGCTTAAATAATTGATTTCATCAAACCCATTCTCAGTCCTTTGTTATTAGACTGATTTTAAACGCAAATAGTACAAACATTTTCTTTTTAATCATGATTGATGACTTTTCATAATATCTGACAAATTATATATTTGCTAATTAAAATATCTGAAAAAACATTAATCAAAAATATAATTTAAAAAAATCTATCTTAGTCTGGGCTCCTCTAAAATTAGACTCCAAGACAAAATTTGCATGGAAGTAATTTATTTGGAAATTAGAGGAAACCCCTTTTGAGTAGTTAGAAGTAAGTCAGGGAGAGAAAGGCAACAGATAACTATCAAAAGAACAGTGCTTCATCTCACCAGTCACCACTACATTAAATGGTTAGATGCTAAAAAAAAAAAAAAACCACATAAAATACATTAAAAAATTAAGAACATATATGTAGTATCTAGGATTTGGGAAAGTAATTTTAATTAAGACCAAAATTATAGATGCTATAAAAAAAATAAAATATTCTAATTTAGATACCTAGACAATTTAAAAATTATGTAGTAAAAGATAGTAAATCTACAGAAAATAAATAAGGAAAGTGTCCACTACAAGTGGCAGATAATGTATTAATGTCTATATAATTCAAAGGCAACTGTGCATTGAAAACTATAAAATTAATATTCCAATAGAAAAATATACAAATAATTTAAAAAGAGCAATTTTCAATAATCTATAAGCATACCAGTTGATATTCAATCTCATTATAAGTTGAGAACAACTGATTTAAGATGAAATTAAATAATGAAAGTTCACTTATTACCTATACACAAAATATGTCAATACATATTATCTCTTATGGCTGGCAGTAATAAGTGGAGCGATTAGCTTTCACATATTATTCATAAACATTTCAATCATTATCTAAAATGAAATATCCTAGCAATATTAATTTTAGTCAATTATATTAAAAGAAATATCTTCTTCATCCCAACACTTCTATTCATGAGCATCTATCTCAAAAAAAATGTACATATCTCAATATGCACAAAAACGAAAAATGTATTTTCTTATAGAATTGCTCAGTGAAAACAAAAATTAGGGGACAGGTTGAAAAATTACTGGTATATTATTGAGCAACATGAAATATTTCCCTATAAATATAATTACTTATATCTATGGCACTAACTTGAAAATATTTCCATTAAGTATTTTTAAAGTTAGGGTGTATACAAATTGAACAAATACATATTACTGTTGTAAAACAATCACACTTTAGATTCTTTGATTGAGAATAAATTAGGCTAAGAAAGCAAATAGAAATAAATGACTTTAAAAAGTTGTCTATTATAAAAATAACACAAATGATCTACGAAGATATGTGTGTGAATATAAAACTAGATCATCAGAACAATACAATTAACTAAACCACAGACTTTATTTGTATTCAAATAGTTTTTTTTCTTTTATATTTTATTTATTTATTTTTTACTAATGTCCTTTCTCTTTTCCAGGAACAATCAGTTATACATTGCATTCAGTATTCATGTCTCCTTAGTCTCCTACATTTGTGACAGTTCTCAGTCTTTTTTTATCTTTCAAGACATTCACATTTTTTAAGTACTGGCCAGTCATTTATGGAGAACTTCTCTCAATTTGGATTGTTTGATGTTTTCTCATGAATCGATCGATGGAATTTATACATATTTGACAAGAATGCCACAGGAGTGATATGTCCTTCTTAATACATTATATCAACAGATGCACAATATCAATGATGTATGAGAAGTTGAATTTTAATATGTACTTTTATTTCCATAAATGATTCTTATGTATTTTTATAATAAACATGTACAAATTATGTAATCATAATTTTAACATGTACAAGTTATGAAAATAAAGGGCAATAAATAGAAGTTTGGAGATGGTGCAGTACTTAAGTTTTTACTAACATCGTTTATAGCTCTAGGTATTAAATAGGTTTTTAGTTTTGTGGACTTTTTTCCTTTTCTATTTTCTTTTTTAAATACCCATCCAAATAGTTTTTATTCAAAATAAAATAGTGTTTAGTATTAATAAATTGAGATATGGCAAAAAGAAAGAATTCCCATTATTTTTAAGCTTTTTAAATCAGTGTAATAACTATCCTTCCATATTCATAGAAAGAAAAACAGTCATCTCAAAAACACAATGAAATTATCTTTCCGTTCATAAGACCAAGGCCATCAATCTACTGCTCCAGTTAATGGGGTCTGTAAGAGAGCACCATTTTCACTTGTGTTTAAGAGCATAATGATGAAGGATTTTTGGAAACAATTTCTAAAAACTAAAAAATCCTAAACATTCTTTTAAAAAGAAATGACTAGTGTTTAGTGACCAACCTGGCACTCCTTCTTGATTTCAGAAGAAAAAAAATAGGCTGTCTTCCAATATATTAAAAATATCTGATGCTAGCCAACTTTTTCCACTATTAAATGTGTTACAGTTCTCAATTGTACGTCAAAGCTACATTATATAAATATTACAGTAATCAACTGTGAAGGTCCCAGATGCATTGTGGAAGAGAAAGGGAAGCCTTTTATCAAAAGCCAGTTCCTGCTTCCTGAACAATGATACAGTTTCTGCAGTTTCTCCCTAAGGAATTGAATTTAGTTTGTATTCATGCAATGGGAAAATGAAATTTTACAATACACATGCATGCAGACACACACAGAGAATGCACTCAAACTTTTCAATGACTTTAATAAGTCTTTCTTTTTTTAGATGTTTGCTTCAATTATTTATTGAGATGTGTTTCCATGTATGTTTTTGGGGTGACAATTTTTAATGCTCTTCAAGAAAAGAGTGTTATTACTTTTAATTTCCCCTTGAAAAACAATTTTACCTTCTGCTCCTCATCTAGAGTATAGCACAAAGTTAGTATAATGACCAGATGTTATGTTAATTTAACCAGACCAGCTTTAGTCTGCCATTCAAATTACTACAAATTATTTCTCAAACAAGAAACTTTACAGCATTCATGTTGTAACATTAGCTTTAGATATTGAACGTGGAAGCTTAGAGCAATAGTTTGAAGAAATTAATTTGCTATTATACTAGCAAAAAAAAAATTATACCATCACTTACCCATTAAAATTCTTTGGACCAATTGGACATGCACTTTGCTACCTTGAATATATTTGTTTGGTTTCAGGCCTTGATACACAATATATTTGTTTTCTAAGTGTTCATGTGGAAAATAATGAATGCTCTCCTACAGTGTGTTAAGAATATAAGTATATCAAAAACATGGTCCCTACCTGAAAAAGCTCATTTTATTTGTTTAGGTTTACCATATCATAGGGATAGCTATTCCCTCCAACCCTGGCTTTTTTTTTAGCATTAATGCAGCATCTTGTATTACTGTGTGTGCATGTGTGTATGTTCCAGGGTCTGGGAAGAGAATTTTTATTTTGTTTTCAGGCTTGCTTTGTATATGTAGCTCATTAGGTGAAGCTTAAGAGGAAGAAATTTTTCTATTGGTCTTCTCATCTTGGAATCATCCTGAGCCAAAAGTTCACATTGGGCTAAGTATATCAGTGACCAAATATTTAATCAGGTTCCCCTGGAAAGAGACTTAGATATATATTTTTTTATTTGGAGTATGTAGAGAGGAGTGCTCTTGGAAATACCACATGTAAGAAATTAGAAAGTAAGAGTTTACCTGACGCCTCTGGAATCTCTGAAGCTGCAATGGCAAAATGTTGACAGAGCAATAGTGCTTGTGATCTGCCCCCATGATCACTCATTAGGTAAGAATCATACCTAAGGAAAGTATAATATCAGGCAAAGAAGCTTCTGGCAGCTGGGTGAATGAGTGCTCTGATCTGTGAGTAGTTATTTGGGCTGACTAACCACTAGCGCTTTATTGCTTTTAACTATTTTCACCACTGTAGGCAATAGATGATAGATAATTGGTAGATAGATAGAAGATAGACAGATAATAGACAGACAATTATAGATAGGTAGATGATGTTGATAGATAGATAGATGGATAGATAGATAGATAGATAGATATAGATAGATATTACTTCCTACTGGAAACAAAGTAGGCTATGATATATATATATATACATATATTTATATATTTATGTATATGTATATTTTGAATGAGCTGTGCTTTTTTCCGTATCATAAGTAATCTGAGTTTTTATATGATGAAAGCTTGATTAAAATAACCACACACAAAAAAAATATCAATAATAATAAACATAAGAAAACATAGAAACATATGTTGGACCTTTTTGAAATCTTCCTAATAAAACATTTTATGATAAATATTATAAACATACAAGCTCATTATAAATCTCTGTATAAATGTAAATATAATTCTTACTAAAATTATAAAGTAGCCCTAAAGGCCAATAAAAGAGTAGTTAAGAAATTAATCTTAAAATAGCATGGAATCTAAATATAGGGTTTTTAAAAAATTCAAAGACTAATTCTTGTATTGTACTACATGGAGAAATATCCATAAAATAGAAATAAAATGATTTCTTGTAAAATAAGCTAATAAAGAATTGTCTGGAGAAACATTTCTATAATATATTTAAATAGATTATATAATCTCACTAAATATATTGTTGTCATGTTCAAAGAGAAAAATACAAAGAAATCAATAAAAAAGTATATTGTATTAAATATAAAGATTTAATGTATTATAAAAGTGACAGCACAAATCACTGGTAAAGAATGATTTTGTTGAAGGCTTATTTAATAAATAAATTTAATTATAAATAATTAGTTACAACTTTAACATGTGCTATAGTAACTCATAACTAATTTAAGCAAAACATAAATTCATTGAACAAATATAGGTTAACAATAAAGAACAAAAGAAAAAACTAAACGAGTCTAAGGAAAAACAAGTCTAGGAAAGCTCTCTGCAAGTAAGGTAGGAGAAAAAAGTGGCAGTCACTTCAGGATGCCCCTGCCAATTTGAATGACTCCTAATCATTACAATATATCTGGAAGAGTAAAAATGTTTATAACTAGTCAAAGATAATTAATCTGTCAAAGATAATTAATCTGAATGTTCAGCAACTTTTTTTTCATAAAAAGTAGAAATAGACTGTTAATATTTTATTTTAGATTTTAATCTTAGATCTATCAAGTACAAAATTGTAGGATTTTGGCAAGCATCAGTTTTATCTACACAATGGAAATATGCGCATTAGCATCAAGGAGTAACTGTAAGAAGAGTGAGCTGTCAGTATGTGAAAGTCATTTATATTAAATATATTCAATATATCCGAATTTATATTAGCAAAAAAATGTAAAAAAAATTTAGTTAAACAAATTATTATATCCATTAGATAGGATATACTAACTATACGCCATACATAAAAAAAAAAGCAAACAAAAAAGATTTTAAGTAGATAGTATTTTCATGGGAAATATTTATAATATATGAGTGAAAAGAAAAAAATGAGAAAGCAACAAAAAAGTAAAACATAAATTTATTTATGTAGTCTACAGTCATGCCACCCTGAACAAGCCCAATCCTGTCTGATATTAGAAGCTGAGCAGGGTCGGGCCTGGTTAGTACTTGGACAGGAGACCACCTAGGAAGACCAGGTGCTGTAGGTGTAAAAACTAAAAACTGATATATAAGGGATTGTAAACTGACAAGGTCTTTGCAATTTATGAGGTCAACTAAGGGTTGCCTTGCCTAAAAAAAAATTATATATATCTATATATATACACATATGTATGTGTGTGTATATATATATATATATATATATACACATATATATAGATATAGATATATAGATATATATAGTATATTCTCAATTATCTAAAATAAGTTCAGAAAAAATTGGGAGAAAATATGCTAAATGTTTATAATAATTTGCTCTGAATTTTAAATTATGACAATTGAGGGATTTTCTTTCTCTTTACTTTTTTGTACTATTTTAATTGAAGGACTACATTTCATTTTTTTATCAAAATAAAAATAATAAAATAAAAAATAAAAAAATAAACTGAAAGATGTCACTACTATACAATTAAAAATGATAGTAGAATGACAAATGAAAGAAATATACTGATTTGCCTTTATTACAATATAAAATATATCTTTTTCAATGATATTTTTATTAAATAAAAAGCTATGAAAATCATCTTGTTCAATTTTTATGTAACACCTACTTAAATACTGCATTTAAAAACTAAAGTAAATAAATTGGATTTACCAATCTTGAACATTTTTTCTTCATAAACTATGATATAATTAAGTAGTATTATCTAAAAGTTATAATAGACTTATTTTTTTTAATCAAAGCCTTATTCTGTGAAAAAGCTTTACAAATATTTTATTGGTTTTGTTTCACTCTCAAGATTTATTATATATTCTCAAGAGAATGTCATTTACCCTATAACTAAATCTGTTGGTTGAGTTTTATTATAGTGATAAAATAAAATCACTAAGTTATGTGAATAAATAAAGAATATATTCTGTGTTCTATATATGGGAAGAAGCTTTATAAAAAATTTAATCAGATACTTAACTAATTGAAAAATAATAAATCTTAAGATAAATAAAAATATGGAGGAATAAATAAATAAATATGAAGAGAAATAAAAAATGAAGAATTACAACCAGTGAGTTATCTAGAAACCTTGAAAATAGCAATCCCAATGTTTATCTCAATTTGATAATGAGCAGTTTTGGATGTAGGTACTACATTAAAAAATGCTTCACACTGTTATGAGAAAAGATAAATATTTTTAATGACAAATTATATAAATTAAGCTCTTGATACAAATAATAATTTCAATTGTTTTTTTTTTACAATGGGCAATAATTATATTATTGTCAATATGGCCTATGATCTATGAAATATTTATCCAAAAATGGATTACAGTAGATAGCAGTTGAGAACACAGCATCTCAACAGCCATTTATTCTAGCGAAACCCACGAAAATTTAAACACATGCTATTCAGGTTGTTATTAAAACTTGTAATTTTCTTAAGCAATAATTGGTCATGAATAGATCCAAGGTTTAGTAGATAAAAGAGAAAGAACTTGAAAACTTTAATCCTAGTACTACTTATACAATATATCAACTTTTTTGTTGTTGCTAATAGTGAATTCCTTGAGAATCTAATAAAAGGTCATATTCCTAAAAAATTAACCAGCACTTAAAGTATTTAAGATATACAGCACATTTTGTAAATTTTCAAGAGGTCTTGAACCCACTTGAAACTAGTTATTATTCTTATAAAATAAAATATATTTATGAAAAAAACATGCAGTATAAGTATATAAATACATTTTTAAAAACATTTAATCAAAGTGCTTAAGTAGCACTTAGAATGTCAACGTCTTTTAAAAATTATTATTATGTGCAAAAGATGTTGGTTGGTACAAAGAGGTTTATTATTGCATTATTTATTACATACTTTAAAGTTAGTTATCTAGCAGAGAAAGGCATCAGTTAAACCTAGAAGATTAAATAAGCACTTAATTCTAATCCCTCTCATAACTCCATTATAACAGCACTAAAGGAATTCTAAAAATAATAATCCACATTTAAGAAAACAGGTAATAACAAAGAAGAGCTGACAACAAAATTAAAAAAATAAAATAGAAATGAAATACTGACAGGTTACTTAGCATAGGAAGCCGGAACTTAAGTGATTATAGTAGCACAAAATTAGCAAGAAGCAAGAAGATTTAAAACCATAGCTCCAGGAAAGATGAATAACTAATGGCAGCAAATATCTCTGGAAGTTAGAGAAAAAAATGGTACTAAAATTAAATCAGACTGAAAACATATAAAGAGCAGTTCTAAACCTCAGATCTCTTCCATTATCCCTATAGCAAAAACAAAACAAAACAAAAACTGTCTTGTCCACCTGCACCCTGCAGGTGAAAAAAAGATTCATCTCGGAAGAAATGTATTAAGTAGATATATATAGCCATTTGACAAAATGACACTAACAGAATGCCAGTTCACCTACTCAATTCATTGCACAGTCAATTCTACTACAGTCAATTCATGGAAAACTAATTTATTGCTCCAGATGGCCAGTATACTAGTCAATTTGTGAAATGGTTAATTGGCTAAATTAATTTCTTTCTTTTAACTATGTACTTTAAAAACATTTCATATAAATAGACACATAGTATATATTATATCTGTAATGTAAATTAAAGTGTATATTTGAGTTGCATTCATCAACAAATTGTTTATAATTTATTTCAAAGAATAATATATGGACAAAAATATGGACTTCAGAAAATATGTATTTAATATATTCTGGAAGGATATATATTTAGACTTGCATTTCCAGTATTATAGTGAGCCAGATGTTTAGAGGAAAAACTTAAATGCCACTATATAAGCATTGGATAAAATGTGGTTTTAAATATAGCTAGGTTTTTAAAATATCATTTTAAAACATCGGAGTTTTTTAAAAGTCTTCTTTAATTTTAAAGTATAGTTTTAAGTGTAGTTTCTACTCTTCATTTTTGTTGAGGTAAATGAGAGATATTTGCCAAGATCGAAATGAAAACAAAATTAAAATCTGTAGGAGTAAGAAACTTTTGAAACAGCAATCAGCCTGGGTGTATCTGCCCAGTTCTGAAGCATTAAAATGTGCCTTTGATTAACCCAATAAACCTAGGAGAGGGCCAAAGCCTGGCACCTGAGGGAGTGGTAAGCAGAAGAGGAGAGATTCAGGCAGACTCACTCACAAAAGCCAGGATGCGTAAAGAAAAACGTTAGTGGCTATATCAGAAAGGTGCCTTCCCAGAGAGAGAGCACACCTATGTACTAGACCTGTACTCTGGACAATTCCTAAGAAAGACTGAGATGCAAAAATGAATGGCTAACAAATAAAAAGCTTACTAATCTATAGGTAAACAAAATAAACATTGACCAATACAAAACAATAATAATAATATCTAACAGTGCATTTAAAAAGTCACATTAGAATTGAAATATTCCTGGATGATCCTGCTATGTTCACATATTCATGAGTAAAAGAAGAGATAATCGGCTTGATGATTAGAAAATAAATTGAAAAGTTCATAACAAAATTTTTAAAAATTTGAAGGCAAAAAAAACTATATTCTCTTTTAAAGACGAGTATTTGAGTTAATATAGGACACATTTTGAGATCAAATGACCAAAGTAAATTGTTCGTTTGGTTCTCTGAAATTACTGGATTTGCATGTCTTTTTGTAAAAAAAGTTTGTATTTATATTCTTATGTGACCTATTTTTCATATGTCAATAGTAATATATAGAATCTGTGTTGTATATTTTCATGTGAGTTTATCTGTTCTCTCTGATTGTTCAGTTTTTCTTCTATTATTAATAAATGCCTAAATTCCTAAGGTTCTAGAAATAATTTCTGAAAATCATTTTGAGAGCAAACCCAAATTTCTAAGTAAAACTCATGAATGGCAAAATGAACTCACAGAAAAAATAAAAATAAAAGTTCAACTCAAACTCTGTGAACCAAAGCCTGTAAGTTTTGCTTAAGTTAGTTCAGACAGGGTTCAGACAAAATCTGAGCTCATGGTCTCTGACCAAACCAAATAAAAGGCAAACATTTGACATTGTCAGAATATTCTTAATAATTTCAACATCTGTTGTTTCATACTCATCTGTAAAATACAGAAGAATAATAGATTTCTTAAAAAAGTACATTGCCTTTGTAATTACACCCATGTTTGTAATTTATAAACTATATTATAATGACTACTTTATAATTTTTAAGATTAGGCTGGAGGAACCAACCTCAACAATATCTGCTAGGTCCAAAACATGACAGAAAAGCATATAGATTCTAATTTACATCTTAGCTGAGTTTAGTTGCTTTGCTTTTGTCAGTCTTTAAGAAAACCAATTGAAAACAGATGACATTCTTACATTTAGATAGAAGAGGGTTCATGAATAAGGGATTAATTAAGTTGGTGTAAATACAGTATCGAGAAAGTAAAAGGGAGAGTGCAGAGACACAGTTACCAGCAATGGACTGTCATCACTTCTAAACCCAAAAGACAATGGAAAAGAGACATTACTGGAAACTAGAAAGAAATCCATGTAGAGATGATCTCACTTAAAGCAGCAGTGTTCTCCCTTTTTAGGAAAGCCAGTCCTGGTGACCTCAAGGAATCAATAAACAGATATCTGACCTCTCTCCTCCTTCCCAGGTATCAAGATAAGTGTTCCTATTGATACAACTTAATTTTTTGTAATTAAAATTATTAGGGTGACATTGGCTAATAAAATCAAATATGTTTTAATATATTTCAACTGTATAATTCAATAATATGTTATATGTATATTGCATTCTGTGTTCACTACCTAAAGCTAAATTTCCTTCTGCCACCAAATATTTGACTCCATTTACCCCTATTAACCTCTCCCTCCCAGCCTTCCCTCTGGTAACCACTAATTCACTGTCTGTGTCCATGAGTCTCTGTTGTGACACAACTCAAATTAAAGGCAGAGGATGCAAATAACAGTGATGTAATTTATAAATATCAACATTCCAGTTGGAGATCAGAGTGGAAAAAGGTGAAAGGTAGATCTGGAGGGGCAGAGGAAAAAACTTTAATATTTTGACCTCAGCAAGATACATTACAGGAGCAAAATGAAAATTAAATGTTAATTACATTATTAAAATTCTCTGATTTAAAAAATTACAATAATAAAAAATATTCCATATTTTCAAAATACAATATCAAATGACAATGAAAAACTAGAGTACAACAAATTAGTTGTACTGCTTTCTTTTACACATGTGTGTGTATACACATGCATATTTCATTCTTCTTTTGAAGTACAGTTAATGAAAAGTTTTAAAAATGCTTTAAATATTCAAGATTTCCATAAACATTAGTGTATTTTAACTCTAATCGTATAAGCATTCCTCAGTGAAAATAAAAAAAATTTTATTGTAATGAAAATTTCTATAACAAAATGAAATACACCATTTTGTCTAAATAGGAGAGAGAAAGAGGAAGAGAGAGATTTATTATGAGAACTGGCCAAGTAATCTAAGAATCTGTCAGTTCTAACTTCTGAAGGTTGGAAGACCAGGGACTGGTGGTGTAATTCATTCTAGATCCCAAAGTCTGAGAACTAGGAGCACAGATGTCCAAAGACAGGAGAAGATGAGTGCCCCTGCTCAAGCAAAGAGAGTAAATTTTCCCTTCCTCCATCTTTTTACTCTATATAGTCTCTCAGCAGATTGGATGATAGTGGTGAAGTAGATCTTTACTCAGTTTTTTAATTTTAATGTCGATCTCTTCCAGAAACATCTCACGAACACAGCCAGAAATAATGATTTACCAGTTTTTGGCATCTCTCAGCCCCTTCCAAATTACACAAAATTAACCATAAAATCAAATTCTCACCTCCATCAATTTTACCCTATTCCAAAGTAAAATCATTATTCAATGTATTATTTTCACGGTGTCTTACCAAATTATTATCTCCACAGCGTGTATAGTGTTTCTGTTAAATCACATGTCAATCAGGTGAATTTTCTGCTCAAAACCCTCAAATTGTTTTCTATCTTACTCAAAATAAAATTCAAAGTCTTTATAGCAACCCTAAAATACCCAGGCCTCAAAATTTAGGGACAGAAAATAGATTAAGGATTGTCTAATTCTGGGATGTTGAAAAGACTGGGAGGTGAGAGCTAAAAGTATATAGATTCTTTGGGGGGAGAAGCATTGATAAAAATGCTCTAACATTTATTTTAATGATGTTTGCACAGCTCTCTAAATATACTAAAACAATTATTGTCCACTTTAAGTAGGTGATTTGTATGATTGTGTCTCAAAAAATCTGTTACCAAAAATAAGAAGACTTTGTCCTCATCTCTCATGACTCGCTTCTCATCACTTTGCTACAGCCATATCGACTCCTTGCTGTCCTTCAAACAAGCCAAACAAAGCTAGTGCTTTAAGATATTGGCATTGCCTGTGCCATCTTTCTGTAACAGTCTTTATAATTCTAGTGTTAATGCTCAAGACGTCTTTAAAGTAAACATGCACTGCAATGAATTTTTGAAAATTATTAAGCCACCATTTGCCAAATTATTTTCTGTTAAATACTAATCCAGTGAGATGTTATTTGAGAATAGTTATGATGATAAATATTTAGAATTGCTGCATATAACTCAAACTCTTTTAAAAGTCACATAAAACATTAACATATCGAAACCTCTGAGAAGGAAGCATTGTGCAAAGAAACCAATTTACCTTTGATTGCTTCTGTGATTCCAAAATGTACAGAGACAAAGGACACTCACTTCTTTATTATTTCTCATATGTCATAAAATACCTTTTATGAAAATGCTTTATTAAGCAAATCTATTCCCATAGCCTTGAATAATAGTTTTTAAGTACAAAATTTGTTGGAATGTCAACCTTAATACATTCCTGTCAATCTAAATTTTTCAAAGAAAACCTTGGGCATTTATTTAATGAATAAACTTTCTCCTATGAAATCATAATTTATGTCTGCTGAAACAACATTTATTATGGAAGATCAAGAAAAATTGGACAATTCTATAAATGAAACAAGTTAGCTAACAGAATGTTATGGATTTAATCTTGTGGCAACATGAATCTTTTACAAAACCTAATAATTTGCTAAAAAAAAGAAATTTTATCTTACTTGAATTTATAAATTTCTTGAGAGTTATTTTAAATATTTACAGTTTAACTCAAGAAATACATATTATATTTTGCCTAGACACTATGTATAAGCTTATTAGGTAAGAAAAAAAACTATTTTAATTGTCAAAAATTGAGTTTATGTCACAGATCAGTTGGAAATTTTACTGTAAGATAGCCATTCTGTTTATTTTATAGCTCAAAACAAAGATATGAATATGAGTTATACATTACATAGAAATAAACCAAAAAAGTGTTTTTCTTACCTAAGAGCCTCTACCTTTTATTTTCCTGAATTCAAACACTGGCAAATAGTCCTTAACCACACATTTGTATATATGATATTTGGGTTGGAATATATTTTCATAGATTGCAAAATATCTGGGGATAGTTGGTAAAGATTTAGAAATATTAGTGTATCCACACTGTTCTCAACATTCTTTTCTTTACATTCCACAATCTTTCTTTTTTTCTGTATTCCTTCTTGGTTAGATTATCCTTGTTTTGTGAATTTGAAATTGGATCTATTTTGCCATATTTAGAGTATATTCCCTTTAATTAAAAACATTGTCTTTAAAACCTACTAGAGTTAAATCTGGGTATTGCATGGGTTGCCTCTAATTCTTACTAAAATATAAAAAGGTAAGGCAGAAAAATAGAGATTTTTGTAAGTAACAAGTGATATATGTATCAGGTTTTACTATTCTTTATATTACATGATGTAGATTTGTGAATATTCTAAGTTAAAAAGCATCACAATTTTCCTTTAATATTATTTCCTCTAGGTATTTTACAGAACCTGAAAACCAGAAGAAACTGCTCATTTCACACTAAACTTGGAAAATAGTAAAATTCTAGGCAATTGAGATCTTTCTTCTACAATAAATATCACAGAGGTTCTAGATGTTTCTACAATCTGGTTACTTCTATTTATGGGCATTGAATCAGTTCATGCTAACAATCTACCCACAAATTAATGGTTCAAATAAACAATCATTTGTTTTCTTTTGGTTTCTAACTCTTTAAGTTAGCAATTGGATGGGATTCAGCTGAGAAGTTTTCATAATCTGGGTTGCTCTTGCTAAGATGCCTGACTAACTAATAGACATTCTGGGCCTGGATGGTCTAGAACAGCTTCGCGAGTATGTTGCGGTTTGCAAGTTCTCCTCCATGTGGCCTCCTCATTTACTTTAGATCGATTTCTAGTCACGGAAATAATCAAAAGGGAGAGAGCAGAAGCTGCAAGCCTTTTGAGTCCTAGTGCACACAAATCACTTAAGTCATATTCTTTTGGTTAAAACAAGTCATTTGGGCAGGACCAGATTCAAGGTGTGAGGGAAAAGAACATCCACCCCCTTGCTTGACTGGTGAATCTGTAGAAACTTATGGGTGGTTTTAGGTTTAATGTAGATGCATAATCTAGCTTCTTCGCCTTTCAATCCAGTTGGATGTGGCCATGTCACCGACTTCCAGCCTGTGAAATATTGAGGTGAAGTGATGGCCACCTTCAGGCTTTTCTAACAAAAACTTCAACTGTTACTTTCCCCTTCCAGCTCACCAAGACTGCAAGGCCTAAGGTGGCATGAAAGGTAACAAAGATGAAAAGTTCTTCAGCTTCAGTTTCTGAATAAGTGAGTAAACATAGTACCTCATTTACACCCCTCAGCCTCTTTTGCTTCCTGAAGCAATCCTAAACAGCATGTGAGTAAATTATAAACTTACTTTTTAAGCTAAACCTATTGTAGAATAATATTTAGTATAGACTAACATTGTAATTAATATGAGTTTACTTGTATTTTGTATAATCGTCATTATATAATGAAATTTTAATACTAAAATTGCTTTTTCCCCGCAGATATTTTTCACAAAAGTTCATTCTTAAATAGAAATATCTACATTTTTACTGAAGGTATAATTTCTATGTGTAAACATGAAGTTTGTTGGTAAAACTATTATAGATATGTAAAACATCTGCAAATTTCCTCCCATAAGCTATACAGTATTCTAATGTCTTGTAGAGAGACTCCTTAAATCTACTGTTCAGTATGATTCTTTAGAGGGTCTCAGTGTGCTGAAATATGCTATGTGATACATATAATATTCTTTCAACTTGGAGATTCAGAAATAACTGTTTTAGGAAAGAATTAAAGAATCTTTGAATAAAATAGAATCCTCTGGATAATCAAAATTGACTTCTTTCAGAGATTTTAAATAATATTGAGAAAAAAATTAGATCACCAAAAAGACCACCCCCCCAAAAAAAACTCCAAGTAATATTATTAGTAGCACTGTTTTTGTAAGAAAATCTACAAAATACTCTAGTATTCTTATGTATAATACCGTCATAACATAATAATGTAGATTACTTTTAAAAATTATATCCACAGTTTTTTTAAAGTAATACATGAATATGTTAAAATCTACTTAGTACCAGAGATAAAATAATAATTACACACCTCTCCCTCCCTCTATGTTGTTAAATCATAGCTACTGTTCATAAGTGCTTTGAACCTTCAAGAAATTTTTATTAATCTTTTTCACACTATTCTGTAGTTGGCATTTTCACTGAATAACATAACAGATATATTTCTATTTAAAAATATACATAAATATCTTTTTTATGACTTTCTAATTTTAGACAGTTTTTGTTGATTCCTCAGTGAAACATAAGAAAATTGACACACTTTTCCACCATCTTTTTCTAGATAGTCTCACTATTTTTATATTGTCAAGATTTAAGACATTTATATTCTGCCCTATATAAAAAATTTCCAGAAATGTATATAGTTTTATATTTAAATGTCTTTTATGCTCATTGTCCTTCTAAAACTGAGGTATTTATTATTATTAATTATTATTATTATTATTTTTTATTTGGTACATCTGAAGTTGACTGAATTTCAAATAATGTTTTATTAATCTATATTTGAAATTGGTAATAACTTGGCAGGAATACAATTTTTCAATCATATCTTCAGTATCAAACTTTTATAGATGTGACAAAAGATCTTCTAGTATTGACTAATGAATCCTATGCAAAAAATTTTTACTTCAATATGATTTTTGTTTTGTTTTCACTAATGAGTGTTTGGGTTTTTTGTATGTGAAGACCATAAACTTTTCTTTGTATTTGAAGTGGAAAAAAATAATAAGAGAATATATCATGTTGACCACCCATATCAAGACTTCTTAGAACTTGGTTTATCATTTCAATCCAGAAATGCAGGTTGTAGCAAATGCTGTGTTCCATCTATATCATTTCCATTATATTTAGCCTTTTCAGGCAAACAAATCCCAAGTGTGCTCTCAACAATGAGAGCACCTGAGTCTCTCTGCTAGAGAGCTATTCTCAGATTACCAGACTCGTTTTGGCTGTTCCTGAAAAACTAGAAGTCTTGAGAATTTATATCCCCATCTGGCCTGGGAGTAGCTATTAAACAATGACTGCAGCATGCAAGGTATAAATACTGTAATTCCCTTGCCTCCACCTGGGAGAACTCTCAGATATGAGATAAACCTCCGGAGCTTCCCTGGGATTGTGTCCATGTTTCTCTGTTCTGGTATTTTACTAGATAGATAGCATACCACTGTTTAGCTTCCTTCCATTCCTGTTGCCATTTCTTTACTCCCCTGCTGGTTTTATCTTGGAAAAATTCATAATCCTTTTCGTACATTCTTTACCTCAAAATCTGTTTCTGGTATATTTCTTTGTTTCAGGGAAGTTTTCTCCTTTTATATCAGAATATTTTTTTAGTTCATTTACTATTTTATAGTAAGAATATTAATTATGTTTATAGATATTTTCCTTAATTATCTATCATCATTTCTTTAATCACATTTATTGCTATTTTCTTTTTCATATTTTTTCATGCAATTTCTTTAAGCCTGTAATACATACATTTGACTAATTTTGTGTGTGTCTATTTTATATTTTATTGTATCTATTATAGTTTTCATTTCTAAACACCTTTATTGTTGTTCATTTATTTTCAAATCTCTGTCAGTTTACTTTTTCATATTCATTTTTGGTCTTGTTATTTCTCTTTCTTCCTCCCTTTTTTGAAATTTTCTCTCTCAACCATGTTCTTTCTTTGTCAACACTTTTAGAATCTGTATTTTCTTTATTTCTTTAAAAGTGAGGAAAATTTTTTGAATTGTTGACTCTTTTCTGAACTAATTCTTTATCTTCTATACTTTATACATGAGCTTTCTGTTTATATATTATATTTATTATTATATATTATATATTATTTCACTTAACATATAAGGTTTAAAGGTTAATAGAAGAATATTCTTTGATTCCAAAGCAATAGTTTGATAAGTGCTCTTTATACATTATCTCAGTTCATTTCCACAATAAATATAAGTTTACTATTATCCTCAATTTATAGAGGAAGGAACTAAGTGTTAATGAGGTTATGTATACTGATGATGAAAAATGAATATGGAAAACTTTTTTATAAAATTAGTTTTGTAGTTAAAATTCATGAATCACAGTTGTGACCAAAGACAATTTTTTGCTAAAAACAATAATATTATTTTATAAATAAATAATCAGTTCTGGGAGATGTTTGGGGCTTTTTCCCTACTGAAAATGTTTTAAAATCACCTCATGATGACAGTGTTTCAGAATGGTTTATTTGGACCACACCCAAATGGAAATGAAAGAAAAGAGAAAGCTTAGCATAATGGATTAATGATTTAGTTTCACCATCTAACATATTGAGGCATATATAATAAGTACTGAATACCTCTTAAATGTATATAGCATAACAGGGTCATATTAGAAAATATCTTGTCAAGTCAGCATGATAGAGAATCTGATAGCCATAAGATAGATTTTTACTTTATTTTACAATACAAGAAAAGTATTTTTGTTTATAGCATATCTGATAGCACAATTGCAAAATCAGTAAACAGTGTTTAAAAGACTGAGAGGGAAGACATTGAGAGAGAGGGAGCAAGGGAAAGAAAGGAAGAGGAAGAGGAGGAGATTCTTCTTGCTTCCCTTTTGAAAGTTGTATGCTTCCCTTTTGTAGCTATATGATTTACTTTGGTCATGAAATGTGAGTTAAAGTGACTAGCATCACTTCTTAGACTGCTATTACATTTTAGAATGCAGATGGCAGTTGGCTACACTCCTAATTCTTGGTTCTTTGCTTTTTTCACTACAAACAATAAAGATATTGTTTTATTTTCTTTTGTCAGTAAAGTCAGTCTAAACTCATCTTTCCTTTTTTGTCCTTTTGACATGAGCTTATATTTCTAGTTGGATAGATTCATGACATTTTTTTTATAGTAAAATTCAGTAATGCCAGTATCATCAACAGTGTCAAAAGAGAGATAAGAATTTTGTGAGATATCCGTGCTTGTGTGTGTGTGTGTGTGTGTGTGTGTGTGTGAGTGAGAGAGAGAGAGAGAGAGAGAGAGAGAGAGAGAGAGAGAGAGAGAGTTAGTTTAATTTTTGTTGAGTCCTAAGCCTACTCCTCCAGATAGAAAGTTTAAGCTGTTCTCTGAAAGATGGGAAAATGTCACTGGGGTTTGGTTGGATCTCTTGCTTGTGAGATGTCTGGTTATGGCGACAGCCTTATGTGTAGTTCACAGGCTACACTCTGTATTTCAGTACATGATTTTCACTATATAGATACCTCTTTTCTGTAAGTACAAAGCAGAATTATGTGCACAACTCAATCCTCCCTGTCAAAAAACTAATTCAAGTGAAGGAAAAAAAAATACTACTTGAGAAATTCTCCAGGCTGCTTTTTCCAGCAACTACAATAGAATAATAATTAGCTCTAAAAGAGGTTATTCGCAATGCTCTATAGTCTACATATTTCTTCAGCTTGGTCCTGCCAATCTCATTATTGTTGAAGAAATCTTAAAAATGTATTTTACGTACTAATTTGCAATGATGCAATATACTTCTAAACTGGGGAGTCAGGTTTAATACGAAAATACTCTTTTGGTATCTCCACATTAAATGTCTGGCAGTTATTCTTTGATGTCAGTGGAGGATATAAATACATACAAAATTTTATTTTATTTTAGTTAATTATATTTTATTTGCTGAATATTTGTAGGGTTTTTATTTTGCTTTTGTTTATTGTAAAATGAATGTTAATTTTTTTTTCACTATAGCAAAAATGACATGACAAAAGTTGCACACTATCAGGTAGACTGTGTGCATTCAAATCCTGACTCTGTGGTTTAGAAAAAATTATAAAACTTTGTATCTCAATTTTTTTATCCGTAAATTGAAGATATCTATAGTAGCCAATTTATGGTATTGTTTTGAAGATTAAATATGTTCATTCATATACTGTTTATAACTGGTACATAGTAAGTACTTAATAATTAATAATTATTGACTATTATTTGCTTTTATCATTCTGGAATTCAATGTTTTACTTACCTTACAAAACAGCAGAAATTTGAATTTCAAGTTTTTGAAAATGGTGTTACAAATAATTTAATTTAAAATCCAATGCTATCACATTGACTCTATTTCTACTTTAGGTACTACTACAATTACAAACAAGTGCTTATTTAGATATTTTTTTCTGTAGCCTTGGTAAACTAGTATTTAACTCCAGGAAGTACTCATAAAATAGTTTTTAGTGATGTCTTCTGTGTGTATGTATGAGAGAGAAAAATACACAGAGAAATGGAGAAGGAAGGGTGGGTGGGGAGACAGAGTGGGCAACTACTTACGGAAAAGTAAGTAGTCTATCTCTCAATTTACCATATTGTTCACACTCAGGCCTTTTCACATTATATCATGACATTTTGTCAAGTAGTGGTATAACAAATCAGGAAGATGTACAATAACTCACTTTGTTATGTTATCCCTTATTTTCACAGATTGCTTTCTCCAATCTCAATATTCTTTTAGATGTTATTTTAATTTTAAAGTTTTTTTTTTTGAGAATTCAGACATCTCTATCATATGCTTTGCAATTTTATAAAACAGGATTAAGAAATTCTCCATGGAGTTCTGAAATCCATGCCCATGGTAAAGATGAGAACTGAGTTTCTTTAGGAACTACTTTGAATTTCAAACTTACTTTTGGGCAGTCTGATTTTTACTTCTTTATAATTAAATTTTCTTTTATCACTCTAACTTGGATTTACTCCAAAAGTTGAATCATAAATTATTAACTGTAATTTATTTCAGAGATGCCTGATGCTTCATATTTTAATTCACTGCATTCTCCCAAAATATATTTGTAGTTAGACAAATATTGGTTTGAGCTCTATTTCTTTCATAATCTCTCAGATCCTGGACAAGGGAAGTAATCTTTAGAGCTTATTTTCTAACTATAAAATTAAAAAAAAATCTAACTTAGAAGGTTTGAGTGAAGATTAAAATATGCTAATGCATGTAAGAACACATACTCTTGGCATATAGTGAACAGTTGATCATTGGTAGCTGCTATTATTCTTGTTTTTTATATTTGTCTTACTTTTGAATCACTATATTTTTCCTTGAACTGTATATGAGTTATCACCTACATAAATCACAGTCAGAGAGTTGTCTACACTTTGTGATTTCAGTAATATAACAGGACCCACCCTTAATGATAGATAGTAAAAATAATAGTAAACCTCAGCATATATTCCATTTGTTTTATTCAGAATATTGTAACAACTAACTCTGGGTGACAGAAATAAGGGAAAAAGTAATAATGAAAGACAGGAGGGGCAGGTTCAAAGTGTCACAGTAGCTGATATGATATAAGATTACTGAAAGTAAATGCAAAAAAAACACCTACATAGAATAAAGTCTTTGAAATATTGTTAAATTTGAAAAAAATAGAGCAATTTGTATAGTGTGAATATTTTTGTATAAAAATACACATAAGTATACATAATATTAAACATTTCTCATTAGATTCTAAATGTCAGAAGTCTGATATGAACTTCATTAAATCAAAAAAGGGAATTTAAAGACAACATATTTGATTTCCTTGTATAATAACAAAGCCAAAGGAAGGCATGAAGATATTTAGGAGTTACGAATGGGTATAACCAGATATTCAGTATTCTCTCTTTATCATTCTCTTTTCTCTCCTTTTTATTTCCTTTTACCTGCCTGTCAATTTTATTCTTTCCTATTGCAGATCACCTGTCAATATTAGTTTATATCATGGCTGCGAACAATTCCCTCTTATGTGGCATGTACACGAGAGAGTAGCCAGACTTTTTTTCCTAATTCTATTTAAAAAGCATTAGTGAAGAATCCTAATTAAGTTTTTACCCACTGATTATAATGTACAAAAAAAGAAAATGTGGTCAAGCAGTATAGATATAGGCACTGAAACCCCATTCTTTAGTTTTAGAGTGATTCCAGAAGAGCATAAAACATGATTCTGGAATATACTCCAAAGACTATTAACAACATTTCTATCTATATATAAATTTATATCATTTCTATCTCTATAGAAGTCTATGAAATGAAACAGAGGGAAGAGGGTAATAAAAGAAAAGTTAAGGAAGATGGGAACATTTACTTTTATTTAACATTCTTACAACTATTAAAATTTAAGAATATTATTTGGTGTGCCAATGTAGCTTCTTATAAATTATTTGGTGGCTGCCTAAAAGTTAATGTACGCTTAAATTGTTTAGGCTGTATTAATGGACATAGAGTCTCCAACATAATGGGGAAACAATCCATTTTAATTTAGTTAGCCCACTTTTGAAATATGTGTGCTGGTTGTGGTCAAACTCTAATAGATCCAATAAAGGGTAATCAGTAAGGTGAAGGAAGACTATGAGGAGAAAAAAGAGTTCCTATCAGAGTAGTCAAAGCAATAGCCAATTTTCAAGAATATTATAGAAAATATGACAGAGCAAGAGATGTTCTCAGATCTCTCCCCTTGAAACAACAATAAGCTATACATTTTAAACTGAACAGAAATCACCCAAATTTCACACCAGCATGTCCGAGCTTGGGATCTGTGCATAAGTGCTACCATAGGTTAGAACCCCTGGATGTCAAGTGGTGGATGGGGAAAAATGAAGAAGCTGCCCATCACCACCACTGGAGATCTTTTTAGGAGGAGGGGGAGGGGAGAAAGTGCAGTGACTTCCTTGATCAGCATGCCTGCAGTGCAGGACTATTCTACACAGACAGCAGCAGGGCCAGTCATCAGGGCAGAAAGCAGAGAAGCAGGATGGGACAGCAGAAAAACAACAGTTGATTTTTACTGACCCCAGTTCCAAAACCAAAGCTGAGCTGCAGCCCCCAACCCCCAACCCAGAGGGCCCCTTCTCCCCAAACTCTCCAAGACCCTATAACTGCAGAGCCACAGGAAATTTGAGCAAGCACTACCAAAACAGTTGTTAACACTGACAGGGAATGAAACTGAGAGTAGCAAGTGTGATTAAAATTTACAAAAAAAAAATAAATAAATAAAAGACATTAAGCTATATATAAAGCAGGGATCCAAGATCCTTAGACACCACGTAATGGAAACCAAAAAAAAAGTGCCTTCTTTACAGCTGGCTAAAGAGAAACCTTTATTTAATAAATCTTCTTTCTGTAAAAACAACAGAGTACTCTTCCATTAATGCCCAGGTGGAGATACAGTCTATTTAACACCATGAACAAACAAAGTGACAAGGCATTTCAGAAAGAAAGAAAAAAATCTCCAGAAAATGAGCTTATAGACATAGAAATATGCAACTTAAGTGACAGAGAATTCAGGAAGGTACTTCTGAAAAAACTCAGTGAGTACTGAAACAAGTCATATTAACAATTTCAGGAATTGAAAAAACAGCTAGATGAGCAGAGCAAGGAGATTGAGACCCTCAAAAAGAACAAAATAGAATTTCTGGAGATAAAAAAAACACTTCAAGAGTTGAAAAATGAAATAGCAAGCTTGGGAAATAGAGTCAACAAAATGGAGGAAAGGATCAATGATAATAAAGACAGAAATCAAAAAGAAAATCAGAAGGAAGAAGAGAGAAATCAAAGAATGAAAAATATTGAAAGAGAAATACAACTAGCAGATACCATGAGGAAAGGAAACATAAGATTAATGACCATAACTGAAGGTGAGGAAAAAGAGCAGAGACTAGAAAGCATTTTCAGACAAATAGTGGATGAGAATTTCCTAAATCTAAGGAATGAGCTGGAACTTGGAATTCAAGAAGTGAACAGAACACTCAATTATCTCACCTCAAAAAGGCCTTCACCAAGACACATTGTATTAAAATTATCAAAAATCAATGACAAAGATAGAATTCTCAGGGCAACCAGGGAGAAGAAAACAGTAATGTATAAAGGAAACCATTAGAATATCATTGTACTTCTCAGTGCAAATCTTATAAGCCAGAAATGAATGGAATCAAATATTTAAACTATTAAGTGAGAGGAACTACCAGACTAGAATAATGTATCCAGCTAAGCTCTCTTTTAGATATTAAGGAGAAAATTGAGATAATTCTTCACTACAAATCCTGCACTATAGAAAAATCTGAAAGGGGTCACCTAAAAGAAAACAAGAATGAAAAATTACATAATTAGGAGAAAAGTAACTATAAGGAAAATAAAAGCATAGGAGTGCAACCCTTACAAAGAACAGGACATCATTATAAGCTTAAATAATAAAGAGAATTGCTATAGCAAGATAGTAATGAATATTCACCATACATAGATACAAATCGTGATAACAATGACTGAAAAGGAAAGGATTCAAAGATCAGAATTCGCAAAGGAGAAAGGAGATAAGGCAATCAGAGAAGAAAATCGGATGACTATATATATATATATATATATATATATATATATATATATAACTATATTTTTCATATTTGTATGATAACCATATATTATTGAATCAGAATTGAAGTATATAACATAAAACAAACAAACAAACAAAAAATCGGAGGTAAAACTCACAAAAGCCAACCAAAATAAAGAAAACAGAAACACAAGGACAGGGAAGCAATGAAAACACTGAGCTACCAGAAAGCAAAAGGTAAAATGGCTATAAGAAGACCTCACATTTCAATAATCACCCTAAATATAAATGAACTCACCAATAAAAAGGCACAGAGTTGAAGAATGGATCAAAAAACAAAACCCAACCATATGCTGCCTTCAGGAGACACATCTCAGCTCCAAAGACAAAATTGGATGCAAAATGAAAGGGTGGAAAATGATATATCAAGCAAATGGTATTCAGAGAAAAGTGAGAGTAGCTGTACTAATATCAAATGAAATAGACTTCGAAATAAAAAATGTAAAGAAAGATACCGAGGGACACTTTATAATGATAAAGAGAATCATGCACCAAGAAGACATAACACTTATTAGTATCTATGCTCCCAATCAGGGAGCCCTGAAATATGTAAAACAATTACTAACAGAACTAAAGGGAGAAACAGACCAAAATATTATTGTAATAAGAGACTTAAATACCCCACTGTTGGATATGGACAGATCATCCAAATAGAAAATCAATAAGGAAATAACATCCTTAAATGACACATTAGACCAACTGGACATAATTGACAGTTACAGAGCCTTCCATCCCAATACAGCTGCTTATACATTCTTCTGTAATGCACATGGCACTACAGAATCAATCACATACTGGGACATAGAGATAGCCTTAAGAAATATAAAAGAGTTGAAATCATACCAGCCATATTCTCTGACTGTAATGCTTTGAAACTAGAGATCAATGGCAAAAAGAAATCAGGAAGAACCACAAATACATGCTACTGAACAATAAATTAAACAACATGCTACTGAAGAATAACTGGTTCAGAGAAGAAATTAAAAGAGAGATAAAGAGATACATAAAAACTAATGATAATGATGGTATAACATATCAAAACTTTTGGGCAAAAGTGGTCATAAGAGGAAAATTCATATTATAATAGGCCTACCTACAAAAACAAGAACAAGCCCAAATAAGCAACCTAATGCTTCATGTTAAAAAACTAGAAAAGGAAGAACAAATAAGGCTTAAAGTCATTAGAAGGAAAGAAATAATCAAAATTAGAGCAGAGATAAAAAAAATTGAAAACAAACAAACAAAAAAGATAGAGAATATACATGCAAGAAAGAGCTGGTTCTTGGAGGTTAATAAAATTGACAAACCCCTGGTTAGACTCATTAAAGAAAAAAGAGAAAGGACACAAATACACAAAATCAGGGATGAAAGAGGGAAAATTATGACAGACTATGCAGAAATATAAAGTCATGCAAGAATAATATGAAAAAGTATATAGCACCAAATTTAATAACCTAGAAGAAATGGACCAGTATTTAGAAAAATAGGATCTTCCTTACTGAATCAAGAAGAAATGGAAAATCTAAATAGACTGAGCAATAGTATGGAAATTGAAACAATCATCGAAAACCTACCAAAAAAGTTAAAATCCAGGACCAGATGGCTTCACCAGTGAATTCTACCAAACATTCAAAGATTTAATACCTATTCTCCTTAAACTCTTCCAAATAATCAAAGAGGCAATACTTCCCAACTCATTTTATGAGGCCAATATTACTCTGTTACTAAAACCTGGTAAAGATAACACGCTAAAGAAAACTACAGAACAATATCTCTATGAACACAGACACAAAAATCCTAAATAAGATATTAGTGAACTGTATACAGCAGCACAAGGATGGTTCATTAAACACAAATAGATTAATGTGATACACTGCATAAGTTAAAAATTAAGAATTATATGATCATATCAATAGATGTAGAAAAAGCCTTCAACAATATACAGCATCCATATGATAAAAAATAAAAACACTTAACAAAGTTGGCATAGAAGGAAAGTACCTTAACATAATAAAGGCCATATATGACAAAACCTCGGCCAACATTCTACTTAATGGTGAAATACTAAAAATCTTCCCTCTAATATCAGGAACAAAGCAAGGCTGTCCACTATCACTAGTGTTATTCAATATAACATTGGAGGTCCTAGTAAGTACAATAAAACAAGAGAAAGATATAAAATGCATCCAAATAGGAAACAAAGAAGTCAAACTGTCACTATTTTCAGATGAAATGATTCTCTCTATATATATAAAAAAATCCTTAAAGACTCCACAAGAACACTACTAGAAACAATAAGCAAATACAATAAAGTCCCTGGATACAAAATCAACATTCAAATATCCATAGTGTTTCTATACTCTAATAATGAAGTATTAGAAAAAGAAGTGGAAAAAAAAAATTCCTTTTGCAATTGCAACAAAAAAAATAAAATACCTAGAAATAAATTTAACAAAAAAATGTGAGGGACCTATACAATGAAAACTACAAGATCCTGTTAAAAGAAATCAAAGAAGATACAAAAAAATGGAAAGATATTTCATGTTTTTGGATAGGAAGAATCAACATAGTTGAAATAAACCATATTACCTAAAGCATTATACAGATTTAATGCAATCCCCATCAAAATCTCGTTGGCATTTTTTAAAGAAATAAAAAAAAATCATCAGATTTGTATAGAAGCACAAAAGATCCAGAATTGCCAAAGCCATCCTGAGAAAAAAAGAACAAATCTGGAGGTATCACTCTACCTGACTTCAAATTATACTACAAAGTGACAGTAATCAAAATAGTGTGGTATTACAGCAAAACAGACACACAGGCCAGGGCAACAGAATCGAGAATCTAGAAGTAAACTCATATTTATACAAGCAAAAAATTTTTTACAAAAAAACTAAAAACATACAGTGGAGAAAATAAAACCTCTTTAATAAATGGTGCTGAGAAACCTGGAAGGCCACCCACAAAAGAATGAAACTAGACTGTTGTCTATCACCACACACCAAATTAACTCAAAATGGATTAAGGACCTGAATATAAGACCTGGAATAATAAAATGCATAGAAGAAAATATAGGAACAAAACTCAAGGAACTTGGACTTAAAAAGGATTTTATGAATTTGACTCAAAGGCAAGGGAAATAAAAGCTAAAATAAATAAATAGGACTACATCAAACTAAAAGTCTCTGCTCAGCAAAAGAAACTGTCAACAAAGTAAAGAGACAACTATCCAAATGGGAAAATATATTTGCAAGCAACGCCTCCAATAAGGGCCTAATATCCAAAATATACAAAGAACTCATACAACTCAATGACAAAATAAACAACCATCTGAGCAAAAAATGGGCAGAGGACCTGAACAGACACTTCTCCTTGGAGCAGATACAAACATATGAAACGATGCTCAACATCACTAATTATTAGGTAAATGCAAATCAAAACCACAATGAGATACCATCTCACACTTTTTAGAATAGCTATAATCAACAGGACAAGTAATAACAAATAATTAAGAGGATGTAGAAAAAAAGGAACCCTTATACGTTGCTGGCTGAGCTGCAAATTGGAACAGCCACTATGGAAAACAGTATGGAAGTTTCTCAAAAAACTAAGAATTGATCTACCATATGATCATCCATCCCACTACTGGATATTTACCCCAAAGGCTTCAAAACCCATATCCAAAAAGATATATGCACACTGATATTCATAGCAGCATTATTCACAGTGGCCAGGACATGGTAGCTACCAAAGTGTCCTACAATAGATGATTGGCTAAAGAAGCTGTGGCACATATACACAATGGAATATTACTCAACCATAAAAAGAAATGAAATACTGCCATTTGTGACAACATGGATGGATCTTGAGATGGATCATGTTAAGTGAAATATGCCAGACAGAAAAAGTTCAAAATCATTTGATATCACTGATACGTGGAATATTAATCTAAAAGCAACAAATGAACAGGACAAACAGAGACTCAGGGTCATGAACAATGGACAAATATTTAGCAGAGGGTAGGGGTTGGGGAAGGAGGAGAGAGTAGACGGTGTAAAAGAGGTTGAATATAAGGGATTTGGGGGGAGGGTGAAGTGGGTAAAGGGGATCAAACATATGGTAACTGAAGAAAACTGGGCTTTGGGTGGTAAACACACAACAGAATATACAGATTTCAAATTATTATGTACACTTAAAATTATATAATTGTATTAACCAATGTTACCCAAATAAACTTAAAAAACAGAATATTGCAGATGGTGTTTCTACATCAGAAAGATGGATGTTAAATTAATATTCTTTGAACTCAGAGCTGAACTGAAAATCTTTAACAAATTCAACTATGCTTTTTTCTGTTCACATTTGATATAAGATAGCATTTCATCAAATTTTCATTAAAAGTTTGAAAATTACATTAGGTGATGCTGAGTTCTTTTCTACTTTAAGATTTAGTTTCCCCTCTCGTATGGTAATCATGCCTATAATCAATACATTTCAGTGCTAAGTAAAAATGACAAATAATAGTTTAGTTTTACTCTCACTTTCCTATCAGTTCCATAGAGCTTTATATATTGTATTTGTTTTAGTTTCTTCTTAAAGTTGTTACATTTACTTTAAAATATATTACAAGATCTTGAAGTTAGTATAACTTATACAAAGTATTTTTGCATGGTATGCATAAAAAAATTTGATTATATAATTTACTTTCTTTTATTAGAGTGGTCTCTTGAACTTAAAAAATTTCCAGTATCTGATAAATATGACTTTCAACAAATGAAATAGTATAATGTAAAAAGTATTGTTTTTATCAATTTGCATTTAGAAAAAAACATAAATACAAATAAGACATACAATATATGAAATACAGCAATTCTTGTAAAACAAACTTCATCTATAAATGGAAGATTATCGAGTCCTCAAACTTGGTGGAACATTATAGTATTTTAAGCAGAAAGTTAAAATTTTTCCTATATCTAAATAATATGCATTATTTTACTGGGAATATTTTGTAATTTACATGTAGAAGTGTTTTAACCTGAAGAAAACTAGGAAAGTAAAATGAGAACTATTGGTTGGCGAAGCCCTCTCTTTGTTTCATATTATAGATCCTTTGGGCTGTGGGTCATAAGCAGTATTTAAAGAAGTGATCTAAAAGCATAGAGATAAATACAGTAAGATAGTAGAAGACATAGCAATTCAAAATAAGTTATAACTCCCTACCTTTTATCAGAATTGTTCTCTTACTTGTCTCAGAATAGAAATAATAAAATAAATTGTCTCAAAAACTTAGCACCCACTTCCAAGATACCATGTTTGTCCTTATTCAGTAGGTGAGTCAGATGACAATTTAACAGTTTTTCTTTTCTGGAATTTATTTTAAATTTTATTTCCATAAATAGTTGCTTTACTGAATAACCTGTTCTCAAACAACATTATCTTGTAAAGATAAAGATAAATAAATATTGATTTTTTCAGCCTAGCTGTGTGTTAATATTCCTATGATATTTGATGAGTATTACATGCCTATAAATGCTAGCTGAAATAAAGGATTGGCTTTCAATTAAGACACTAAAAAAATTATACAAATAACATCCTATTTTATTTTCACTATAAGACAATGTTAGAAGCATTGAAAATAATGACTTAACTCTTGACTGAATAACAAACATAATGACTTAACAAAACAAATAAAGGAAAGATTAACCAGACAATTTAATCTTAAGAATGTAATGTGTAAATTTAAATAAAAGAAGGAAGAAACACTTAAAGGACACTAAAAAGAAAAGAATACATCTTATTTTTTTGTGTGTGTGTTTTTTCATGTGAAAGATAACTCAAAAATCCAAACATAAAATTGTCACAATATAGATTCAGTCATCAACAAATATTTTTAATGTGTGCTAGTTATTTCTAGGGCAAGAGTCCTTCCAGAGTAGGGTATTGTAGTATAGCATAAAAAATAGAGGTAAGATAGTACCATCTAAAAGTATGGAGCATACAAACAGGAAGAGACTGCTGGTATAAGTGAATAAGAAAGTCAGTATTTTTAAGTAGTAGTCTCCAGCTACCTCTAGCTGGTCCAGAACAAGCAGGTACAAAACAGTTATTGAAACTAAACCCTGTTTACAAGTAAGAGGTTCATTGGAGTTAAAGGTGACTATGAGAAGTTTTTTTGCATACAACAAATGCATATAATTTATTTTGGAAGGAAGAAAATGTTCCTTAAAAATAGTGAAAAAGTGTTAGGATTAATAGATTTTAGTTCTCAATAGAGCTGAAGGATTGTTTAAATCTGGGTACCAGAGAGAGTGAGCTGGAATGATGGAGGGGTAGAGAGGAGCTTATGAGATTTTGATATTTAAATGAAAATAAAATCCACAACCAGATTAAATTCTTTTTATATAATGTGGTTTTTTAAAAGACATCAATGTGGATAACAGCACAACTCGTCATATTTATAGAAACACTTGTCAAGGCATATGTTCTACTCACAGACCGCCAAGAACATGAAGAACAGCATGCACTTGTCATTGCCAACATGCTTTCTCAGCCAGTGGAATCAGAGATGTTACTAATAGTAACAAACATTTTAATATGCTTTGCTTGTTAAGGAACACTTAGCAGCCAAGAAAATGATAATTTTTTGCATATAATGAAAAAGAAATTCAGATCAAGGTTGTGTTTTCTATTCAAGAAGCCTTTTACTTTAGGGGGGGACACATTACACAATAAATATATATTCTTAAATTTAAAATTCAGATAGGGTGGGAAAGAGTAAAAGCACTCCTCTGTCCTCTCTTATACAAACTGATATAACTTTTCTTGTGTCCTATATATCTTTATGAAAATATTCAGGAAATCATTTAATTTAGCAGAAATTAAATTTCTAAAAAAAATTTAGAACAAAAAACAATTACAGTTAAAACAATAAAAATGAGCTAGTCCATTTTAGAAATGTTAGATTCTGTCATTCAGTGATTATAAAAAATAACTTATGATAGCTAATAAACAAATATACTTTGAAAAATGTTTTGTGCCAGGGTCCAGAAATTATTTCATTGTTTTGCCATACTGCTCTAGAGCCTGGAAGGGTGGGTGGTGCAAGCAGTTTGACTCCTGGAGCATTTCCTTCTTTATTAAATATTTTCATACACTCATAATCTTATTTTAAGAAATTCTATCCAAAGGTGATAGATGTTTTTCACAAATGGGAGTTTTATTTAGACAAAAATGAGATATGTCTTTATTAAGATGTTAGCCTATATATCTTGAATATACCATGAATCTTTTGAGTGCACCAATTTCAACCTGAAAATTACAAGGGAAGTTTTCTTACATATACACTCTAATCTAGGGAAAGGAACACATCATAGGGAGATCATATTCTCCACAAACACATCCAAATTATTGATTTTTCCCCCATGCAGAAAGCTTTGAACATATATTTTCAGTTTGCTTGCTAAGCCAAACTTCTGAGGTATATAAATTTTGAAGTATCATTATACTAAATAAGTTACCAGAAAGAACACCAGGGTGAAAAACAAACAAACAAACAAAAAAACAGATAGCTCACCTCAGCATATGCAATGTATAGAATTAAATAACTACATAGTCAGAGACACAAGCTATACAATTACAAAAGAAGGCATCTATTTTTCACCATTAGCAATTTCCAAAAAGAAAGAGAGGCAGGCAGGCAAGCAGGAAGGAAGGAAGGAAGGAAGGAAGGAAGGAAGGAAGGAAGGAAGGAAGGAAGGAAGGAAGGAAGGAAGGAAGGAGGGAAGGAAGAAAAGAGGGAGGAAAAAAGATGGGGATAGAGGGAGGAAGGAAGAAAAGAAGCAAGGGAGAGAGGGAGGAAGAAAAAGATAAAAAGAAAAAAGACAATGAAATTCTGAGAGAGAAAGAACCATTTACCACTTTCTCCCCAACTACCAAGCTGGTTCTATTACTGCTCAAGTAGTATCCCACTGCCACTGCCACGTTATGGAAAGAAGGTTCAAGACAGTAAGTCCTACAAATTTTACCTCTACACTTCTGCTAGAACACCTATCTGCTTCAGTATAATATTATTGGATGTGGATCTAAATTATTTACTTGAGTTTTAGAGATTCTGAGATTCAAAGATATATACTCACCTAGATGAAAAGTACTAGTAGTTAAAAACTTGGTCTCAGGTTTTATGGCTCAGAAAACATTCTTCTTTCACATACTAGATTTCTGAACTTCAGTAATTCATTTACTGTCTTGGTGTCCTTTTACTTATCTGCCAAATGAACATGACATTTGCCTAGGTCAAGACTGTTTTAAGTTGTTGTTGTTGTTGTTGTTTTTAAATAATTCACAGAACTTTGTACATGTTGCATTCAACAAATGTCATCTTTTATTAGTCAGGCTGGTATAATCCTATAGGTTCTATTCACGGGTATTATGTCTCTTTCAAATCTTCAGAAAAAAATCTAGGGATCCCTTATGACTGGAATAGCAACCATGTTTGACCTTGGCTGAAAGATCTTCCCAAGTTTCATGAACTTTGTGATGAGAACTTACTTCAGAGTGATCCGCAAAAGATATCATGTTGTAAAAATTGTGATTACTTTGTTACCGTAGTATTTATTCTGCCCTTCACCCTTACTAATTCTTTATTTTTCTGATTTATATTTTTTATTTCTAATGCACTAATTAATTTTATTTTTATCTTTATTGATTATCTTCTCAAACATTCTAGAATAGGAATTTCATGAGTTCAGGAATATTTTCCTGTGAATAGAAAATTTCTCAAAGTATACATAAGATATGGTTAACAATTGCTACCCATGAGAAGTGAAAATCGTTGGGTAGATGAGTAAGGTGAGTCAAGAAATTGACTATTGCTTTTCTCTTAATAAATTTCTATACTCTTTTTATTTCCTGAGTATGGATTGCCATTAAATATATTTATTTATCAATTTTAAACAAGTGAAATATTACAATTATGTATCAACCTTTTTTTTTCAGTTACAGTCTTAAAATATCTGCTTTTTTTGTGCATCAATGACATATGAGTTGATTTCAATTTTGCTTTGGAAAAACAACTATATACATATGACATTTGTTAACTATAAAACTGAAATAGAAATGCTTGAATACATAATGAATATGATTTTAAATTGACAGCACAGTGAAGCCAATGGAATGCACCATATCATTTTCAATAGAATTTTAAAAATTTTATAGTTACTTTTTATAGAATATCTATTTGCCTAAATGCCTCATTGATTACTATGATATTACCTGTGATTTTCTTTAAAAAATTGAATTTTCATTTTTTATTTTTTAATTAAGTTTATTGGGGTAACATTGGTTAATAAAATTATATAATTTTTCAGGTGTATATTATAATTCGACATCTATATATTCTATTGTATGATTACCACCCAAAGTCCAGTTTCTTTCAGCTACCATATATTTAATCCCCTTTACCTAATTCACCCTTCCCCAACCTCTCTATATTTGACTCCCTTTACCCTGTACCTGTGATTTTAATTAGGGATGTTTTGTACTGCTTTATCATAATTTATCAAGACAATTAATTTTAAAAAGACAACTGTGTTTAAGACAATAAAACTTGCACTACATATTTGAAACAACATACCCAATATTATCAACATAGATCTATACCATTCTTAAACCATTTTTAGTTATTATACCATGTCATAGCAATATATTGATTTAATTTAAACTGAACACTCATAATGTTTATTTGCTGTTATTTGCTAATACAGATTCCATATTCTCAAATTTAAGTCATAATGATATGGGTTTTTATTGTTTCAGGATAAAGTGTTTTCAGATCATTATTTTGTTCTACTAATCCATGTCTACTTTCATTTTCTTTATGATAGCATGTTTTTCTGCATTTTCTACATCAATTTTGCTCATTTTATTGTTTAACTTCTTTCTCATGAATTGTCTTTTTTTAAAAACCCTAATTTATGTGTGTATAGTAAATATCAGACCATCTTTAGTAAGTTTGTTTGAGTCATCTGCACAATAAATTACATTTTATCATATGGTATTATATTGTGATCATATTTTATCTGAAATTTTTTTTGGCTATTGAACATTTGTTAACATTTTCATGTAGATTATATAGAGCAGACTTTGTTTCTTTGTTTTATAACTTTATCATCCTAATAGGAAATAGTATAATTGAATGTTTGAGAGTTTTTTAGAGATTGGAACACATGCCCCCTTATTCTGTTTTTCTTCCTAAGATACTGTGTTACTTGAATTCTTGGTATTCTTTATAGTAATTTTGGTGTAGATTAGAAAGTTGTTGAACCATCTTTTTGTTTTGGTACTCAAACTTTGAAGTGTATTAAAAATCATAAGTATTCCCTATGCTTGTTCTCAACAATTTATAAATCTATTTTAAAATTCTTTTAGTAAATGTGAGTCTTATCTTTTTCATTTTTACATTTTATATCTGTACTGTCCAAATAGGACAATTTTTAAAATATTGGCGGGCAACTTTCATGGGGTGGATTGTGATAAAACTAAGAATTGAAAACTTTTCTAAGTATACATCGACAAATCAACAAAAATCTCAGCTCAGCTATCTGGATATTTATAAGTAATTCAATTCATGGACCTCTTTTTTTTTCTCCATAGCATAATAGATAATAGTCAGTGATCATTCTTTTGCAAATTCAGTGATTTTGACCTCTTAGCATAGTATTTAGGAAAAAGAGAATAATAACACTCAGACCTATGATAACTAAAACCCAAAGGATACATCTGTTCATCAGAAGGAAACGTGGTGTGCCAATAGCACATAGTTACACTTACATGGTACCATCTGCTACAGCAGAACTAATGAAGGAAAGAAAAGAACTATCTTGAAGTAAATAACATATAAATATGTTGCTGATCCAAATGGAATGGGGTGAGAGATATCACTCTTCTACATCTGGTTGAGTGTAAAATGTGGACAGTGACATTGACTATATGGTTGATGTGTGTCACAAGTGATAAACATCTCAGGAGAAGACCAAACCTTTGAACAAAGCAACTATGCCAGTTAATATGAGCCAAGAAACAGAGTTTTAGAACAGCAAACTTATCTAGACTTTGGAAACGTCAATCATCTAGTCAAGTAATGCTTAGAAAGCAATTAGTAATTTTTTCCATGATGATAATATTCATCCTCATCAAAAATTCTGTTCATTCCCTCTGAAAAGTATATGAAAGTTCTACAGAATTTTTCTGATGTATACAAAGTTTCTGGCAGCAGGAAATTTTTTTCCTGAATATTGTCTAAACTTTGGCCCTGCCCCATTTTGAATCAGTCTGTTTCAATTTCTTTAAAAGTGAGATAAAAATTGAGGTAGTTTAACAGAAGTTTCTATGTAACTTAAAAGAGAAACAAATCACTGAGTACCTTTGAAAGAAAATAAAGTTTGAAGCATTGCCTTTTTGAACATTCTATTGACAGCTCCTTCAGTGAACAAATTTATTTTGAGCTTAAAAACTGAAAAATCAGCTAAAGCTACCTACTTCTGCAATAGTATGAGTCAAGCCGCAATATTTTTAGAGCTATTAGAGTCAATAAGGGTGTTAAAGGCTTGAACAGATTTTTGAGTTCAGCAAAAGAAATTGCAAGAGTCCTCTGGCAATGTAACAGTAGTGTTTGACATTGAGTTAGCATTGGCTGTAGTTTCCTATGTGTGCATAATCATATGTTAACAACTCACAAAAATTTGCTAGAGCCGTAGTATTAGAGTTCTGTCAATAAGTTTAAAATTATCTTGATAAATCTTTTCTCTATTAGCAATTGATTATTCATTTCTTCTCTTCTTACTTTATATCATGAAGTTGTCTCTGGATATTATTTCATTAATCTCAGTGAAATATGATAATCCTTGAGATTAGAGAGCCATGCTAAGTGCATGCTTTATGCCATTATTCACTAGCATGCTAGCAAAAGCCAAGCCCCTAACCATTTAATCTATAGGATATTTTAGCTTTATCTTATTTTTAGAGAAGATACTGATTCATAAGCAGCACTTGGACACTGTCTAAAATTACACATGATTTTTTCTTTTTCTTTTCTTTTCTTTTTTTTTTTACATTTCTCTGTAGAACTAAGTTTATTGCTTAGCCAGAATGAAAGCATTTTAACTATCTTTAGACTAGTCTTCATTTGCTTTTTATTTAATATAATTTCATTTAAAAGTGTTATTTATTTTTTTTTTGCTTAGGCTGGTGTGTTGGGGATTAATGTCTCAACCTCATTTTAACAAAGTTTATATGTCTTTAGGCAATGTTTTCCTCAATGGATCTGAAATATTGTGAAGGCAGTTATGTCTCTCTGATATATTAAAGTTTAGATTTGGTGAAAATATGTAAAAACACATGAACCCACTATAATAACATACAGGCAGATGGTAGAAAAATGCTCACACTTACATTAGAAGCCAGGAAGAATTGATTTGTAACATTTTTGAATGAAGAATATTTTTAGAGGTAAGTACCAAATTTGAATTTGTATGTATGTGACTTTCAATGACAATTTTTCAAAGTAGTAATGTCTTTTTTTTTTCCTTCTATTGTCTGGCAACAATTTTTTCTAGTTTTATATAGTTTCTAAAAATATATCTTGAGATTCTCAAAAGACATAAAAGCAAATTTCCAGTTCCTCACTTGAGCATATTTGCAATGACGGTAAGATTCTAAAAATAATATTTATGTTTAATGTATCCTGCTTTGAGTTTTGTATAAGAGGTTTTATAGTTTTGTGAGTTGTTAACATAAACGATTATATAAATTCAAAAGACTGAAGCCAATGCTAATGTCAGTGTGGTTGTTAGGGGAAATGCAATCATTTACATCAGCTACCAAGTCTAAACATTGTATAAGAATGAAAAAACCTTTAAGAATTGCTCCTGATTAAAAAAAAAAAAAAAGATTTTATTTTGCAGTTATAGATTCTGCAGAAGATGAAATAAAAAACCAAACTAATTTTACCAAATTTGTGAGACTTTGGCAATCTCAAAATATCAACTTGTAAATGTAGAGAAAATAAAACCCAAATGAAATTTGAAAAATTTTTTAATAGTTTCATACATTTATCAGAGAATGAAGTATCACAGATTCTTTTGATGCCACCCATTTCCACGTGTAACACTGTCCTGGCCATTTTTCATTTCCTCATTTCTATTTATTCCTTTTGATGGTGAAGTTCATTTTAAAACTTTGATAAAAAAAAGAAGTAGTAAACTCATTGCCATCCATATGAAATAGGGCAACATAATTATTGTTTAACATAAATGTTAATGTATTCATTCTATTCTCCATGCCAATATATATATTTATATATATATTCATCTTATTATAAATAGGATGTGTGTGTGTGTGTCTTTTGTTGTTTCACTTTCTGTTCACTTGTTTATTCTGCAGCAGGTTTCTCAAGCTTGATACTATTGCTATTTTAAGCCAAATAATTATTTATAGTGGCAGGCAGTCTTGCATCTTAGCATAGTCAGCAGCATTCCTGGTTTTTATATAGGAAATGCCAATCCCACAGAGTTGTAACAATCAAATAATGTCTCCAGACATTGCCAATGTCACCCTATAGGCACTGAGAAACAGTGATCTACAGGATATTTTGGAAATTTAGGAACTGAAAATATTAGAGAGAAATATAAAAGGAATAAAACATAGTATTTTATTTTACATTAAAAGACATAATCCTAAAAGTAAACAAAAAAAAATAATCAGTATGGCAATTGTCATATACATGCAATGTCCATGCGTTCCAAATAAATAATTGGCTTACTTCACTTACTAAACACAAAACTGCTTACCAGGCCAATGAGATATTTGATGTTCAAATTATCCTAGCATAATAGATATGATAGACATTTTTTCTTTCATTTTATCTCAGACAGCAGTGGTGAATACTTTACCTTAGCTTAAAATTCTTTTTTGGTCCATTCATGGTTTGCTAATGCTTCAGCTTAGCTATTTAATATTATTCTGTATTCATAATATAAATGTAGTGTAGCATGGTCTTTTAGTAGGCTATTATTGATACATGAACATTAGAAAATTGACTCACCTTTACATCTCAAAATTATTAGTTTTGAAGTATTATATAAAATAGTTTACACTGTGCTAATATAATGTTAAATACATTAAACAATGAAAAAAAATCTACATTCCTATGTTGACAATTTCAGTTAGTTGATTTTATCTGTTGAAAGACATGAATTAATGAAACCATGCTTCCATGACAGCAATGAGTCCCCTTTGCTCTAACAGCCACAGTTTTAATTATAGTTTACATTCTCCTAGTAATAACTATTGACTATTACTCATTACTTGCTATACTGAATGTCTTTTCTTGGTGCCTGAGTTATTAAAACTCCAGTCTACAAAGGCTGACAGTCAGGTTAATACATGTTAAAGCTGAATTTATCACTTAGATCCCACACCTTGACAATTAGCACTAGAAAGAGTGACATTAAATCAAACTACATGGATGGTTTCTAATGTAGAGAGTTCTCTATGTATATATCATTATTACTGAGATTTCAGTATTTCTTTGTTGCTTCCACTGAACAGTAAAAATTTAATGTATTCTAATATGATTTTAATATATATTTCAGACTTTCAAGAAAAGCTTTAAAATTATATTTACAGAAACTTTTGTTTGAGGTTAAACAAATTTATACTAGAATAAAAAGTGTCTTTTGGGTGACCACCACTGACCTTTCTCTCCATTATTTCATAACTCATTCTCATTTGCTTTCTCACATGTCATAATCACTCAGGATTCCTCTGCTTTGTTCAAGTATTATGTTGCTCTCCCAATGTCAAGAGTTTGTACTTGAGAGGGATAACAATTTGTATTCATTTCTCCTGCCTCTGAAACCTCATTATTTGTGTGCCCATACTATATTCAAGATTTAACAATAATATATCCCAAGCCCTGTTGGGCGCTTTTACGTATCATCTCACCCCATCACACCAGCTTATAAGCTAGTTAATGCCACCTACAATTTGAAAATAAGAAGACTGAGGCTTGGAGTATTTTGAGTCACCTGCTAATGGTCACAAAGCCATTTTCTCTGTGTTGTAAAGTTTGATTCACCCACCTGAGAAATTCATCTCTGCTAATTATGGCACTAAAGGACTACCTTTAGTAGGACCATCTTTTTGGTAGGAATATTTTTAAGAGAATCTTTTAAAATATTGTGACCTAGATTTTGTTTAGCCAAAAAAAAAAAAATGGTGCTAATCTCAAATCAGGTGAATAGGGCTCTGTCTATGAGACGCAAAGGAAAAATATTTTAAATTACTAATCTCTGTATTTTGATAAAAAGATATATTAAAAAGGCATTATTCTAATGGCAGTTTTACTCATAAAGTTCATTGTGATGTTTTAAAACAAGTTCACAAGGTGACTTGTCTAGGTTTATCAGTCAGATAGTAAAAAAACAGCTCTTTATTAAGGAATCCAAGAAAACTGAGTTTTTAAGTCTTTCTCTTAGAGATGAATAAAATAAAATTAAAAAGTGTTGTAGCAAAAATGTTTATCTTATACATTGTTAATTTCATAACATCAAAGTATTTAACATGTGGAGGTTTAATAGAATATTTCTTACTATATTTTGAAAATTTATGAAGCTACCATATGAGGTATGAAAATGAAGCTTTTGTTCAAAATTAAATTCTGTTTCTCTTCAGGAAGTGAAAGCACAAAGTATACAAATAAAGAGCAAAAAAATCTATTATTCAAGTGCATACCATCATGTCAGTTATGATTATTTGATGATAAATAAAGATATATGAGTGAACTTTTGAATTTTTCATTGCCTACATATGTTAGTGATCTTGAGCAGATTCTTGAAATGGGCACGGAAACATTATTTGTAGATATTATAAACTAATATAGGAAGAAAAAATTTCTTAATAAGTATATTTGAAAAAAACACAAGTTCTCTAATTTCTAAAATGTCCAGTTATACTACCCCAAATCACAATATCTCAGAAAGTCTTATAGAGAAATACAAAATGGAAATTTCAAATTTCACTTTACAGAGTCAGTGTATGGATAATTCCATAATGACAATAAAAATGTCTTAAGACAATTGAACACAAATCCTATGAATTTCATTTGAAAGTGTTTGAACATCAGGTACAAAAATTTATCAAAAAACTCCAACTTCTGCACAATGACATTACTTTTTAAGAACTAGCCAAACTATTGGCTGATTTTCTCAACCTGCAAATAATTTTGTCCTGTCAAAACAAGATCAGGAACTATAAAACTCTATTTCCCCAAAAGTACATTCAAAGAAATGGAAAACAGGGCATGGAGTAGATAATGGTATGAGACAGAGAGCCTTAACTCAAAGTTAGAAAACTCTGTGTGTGTGTGTGTGTGTGTGTGTGTGTGTGTGTGTGTGTGTGTGTGTGTGTGTGTGTTAATAAGCAGATGCACTAGACATTTTCAGAGCTATTGAAAATGAAGATCTTATCTTTTAATTATAATAATTAAATAACACATGAATAAATTATAAGTAAACAGTTAAACAAGGCTGTATTTGAAAGCCAGAACTAAACGGCTAATATGACATTGAAACAGAATATTTAGCAATTGATGTTAGAAGTCATGCCATAAATTTTCCTTCTACCCCTCCCTGCTCTCCTAGACACAGCCAATCATTATTCTGTTTTCTGTTACTAATAGATTAATTTGCATTTTCAGGAATTTGATATAAATGCATTCGTATTGTATGTATTCTTTTTAAAGAATCATTTTGATGTATGATAAAGTGGGATGTAAACAGTATGGACATGTATGTGTCTATGCATGATGTCAATATAGATTGCAAAAAAGAAAATCTGAGTGAAAACAAGGCAAGATGTGGACGTGTTACACAGATAAAAATTTTCTCCACTCTTTGGAAAGAAGGAATTAGAATTTTACATCAGAACAACATTGTGCCTTATATTTACCTCATTTATAAATAATCACACATACTTTAGTTATATATTCATTTATAGTAGTCTCCCTGCAACTGCGATTTCACTTTCCAAGCTTTCAATTACCTGTGGTTTCCATTATCTCTCATGGTAGGAAAATAATAAATAGAAAATTCCAGATATAAACTATTGATAATTTTTAAATTGCCATCCCGAGTAGCATAATGAAGTCTCGTGCCATCCTGCTTCATCTCACTTGGGACATTGTCCCTCCCTTTGTCCGGGTTATCCACGCTATATCTACTCCCTGCACATTAGTCACTTAGTAGTCCTCTTGGTTAGCAGACCCACTGTTACATATCACCGTGCTTGTGTTCAAGTTACTCTCATTTTACTTAATAATGGTCCCAAAGTGCAAGAGTAGTGATGCTACTAACAATCGAGTATAGTGCTTTCTTTAAGTGAAAAGATGAGTATAGTAAGACATTTTGAGAGAGACCACATTCACAATAACTTTTATTATAGTATATTTAATAATTTTTCTATTTTATTATTAGTTATTGTTGTTAATCTCTTACCATGTCTAATTTATAAACTAAACTTTATCTTAGGTTTGTATGTATAGTTAAAAAACATACTATATATAAGCTTCTGTGCCATCCACAGTTTCAGGCATCCAGTGAGGATCTTGGAACATGTACCCCATTTATTTAAGGGAGATCTACTGTATGTATTTTTATTTTTGTGGTATAGGTTCATAGGTCTTTGTTTGAACACAGTGGCCTAAACAACACAAATTTATTTTCTCACAGTTCTGGAGGCTAGAAGTCTGGGATCAAAATGTTGTCATATTTGGTGCCTTCTGAGGCCTCTCTTCTCAGCTTGTGGATGGCTTCTCCCTGTGTCCTCCTGTGTCTGTATCTATTCTCTTCTTTAAGAATACTAGTCATACTGGATTACAGCTTACCCATATGTTCAAATACTGTCATATTCTAAAGTACTGGAGATTAGAACTTCAACATAAGAATTTCAGATGAAACAATTTAGCACATAAAAGTTCTCAATTAACTTTATTTTTAATCTTTGAAAAATCCTAATTTAAAGAAACCTAAACCTAGACCACACTAACAAATTCAATTAAAAATCTTTAGGGCTTTTGGAAGGATACTCCTGAAATTTGAATGAGTGATGTGTATTACAATGAATGCTTTCTGGTACAGAAAGTACTTGTAAACTGTAAAATGATATGTGTATCATTTCCATTTACTCCACAATTAAATTTTGTGTTTTAGTGAGTAATATGTAAAACATATTGTGTTGTTTTATCTTTATTCTGAGAACTATAATTACAAATGCTTCGTATAGAGAACATGGTTTTATTACTAATTTTGTAAGATGCCACTAGTCATTTTTCTAAATATTTCTGTTAATAACCATAAATGTTTACTCTTATCTCATTTCAAGAGTAGATTTTAAAAAATGTTTACCAAAATTAAAATAAAAAAATCATGTTGTCTTTAATTTTAAATTTTAGGACACTTAGACATAGAAATTATAATCTGTAAAAATAAATTGTCTTGTTGAGATAGTTCAATTTGTTTTATAAAAGAAGATATTTTAAGTTGTTTAAAATGTCTATAATTATATAAAATAAAAAATTATCCATAATTGTGAACATAGTCTATCATAATATATGCCCCAAATTTTTATTTTCTATAGAAAACAATTTAACTTGTTTATTTGGGTGAAAAAAGCACTTTTCTCTTATGCATTGCTTCAAATATTTTACACATTTAACCAGGTACACAACATATTTACTTATGAAGTATTTTTATTAATCTAGCCATTGCACTTAATTATTTCATGTTTGTACATCCCATATATACACATGCATATATGATATAAATCTCAAATTAATAAACAAAAACTTACAGTTAATTTAAACATATAGTCTTAGAAGTTCATTTTTAAACTTTACCTCATTTGCTTTAAGCTTAATTCGTATGTAGTGTTCATATCTTGGAACCTATGAAAATAATGGCTATAATTTATTATGAAACATAAAAGCAATCACTTAGTATGGTGTATATTACTAAGTTTAATCTACAAAACTTTTTGAATGCCTACATATATAGTAAAATGATGTGTACTTAACAGTCACATGAATAATAGCTGCATACTGCAAAAAATAGTGCAATCACTTTGCAATAGATTTTGCTATTGTATGAATTATGTCCTCCCAAATTCATATGTCAAAGCCTCAATCAGCAGTACTTCAGAATTTGGCTATTTTGAAATAAATCCTTGAAAGAGGTGGTTAAATTAAAGTTAGGTCTTTAGGGTAGGACCTTATCTAATATGGCTTGTATTGTTTATATATATATATATAAATGTGTGTGTGTGTGTATGTATATGTATATATATGTATATATGTGTGTATATATGTATATATGCATATATGTATATGTGTGTGTGTGTGTGTGTGTGTATATATATATATATATATATATATATATATATATATATAGAGAGAGAGAGAGAGAGAGAGAGATTGAGAGAGAGAGATTAGGACACAGACAAACATACAAAGGGAAGACCATATGAAAACACAGGAAGAAGACAGCCATTTGCAAGCCAGTGGGAGAGGTTTCAGAAACAATCAGCCTTGCTGACATCTTGATCTAGGACTTCTAGTTTCCAGAACTGTGAGAAAATGAATTCTGTTGTTAAAGCCACCGCATCTCTGGCGCTTTGTTATTGAAACCCTAGCAGACTAATACAGATTTTACATAATCCAGGTACATATGCTCTGGTACAAAAATTGCACATATTTCACCTTTCAATTTAATCTATTTAACATACATTTATATATGGCTGGTTCTTGTGTACTCTCATAAATCCAAGGCATACCATTTAGAACAAGATTAACAAACTCTTACATTTTTTTCCACACATTTTAAATTTATTTTTTAGTTTTTCCTTTTTTATAGGATTAATACAAGTTCATGTTTTTTGTGTTATGTAAGATAGTATTAAAGAATCCAATTTAGATTGGTGGAAGCATAAATATGATAATTCCTGAATGTGATAAAACTTATATGACATGAGTTTGAATCCAATCAAGGTGCCATTGGGGGTAGAGTTAAGAGAGATAGATAACAAATAAAATATTACATGATAAAAGAATGCCATGAAGTTATCATTTCTCTAATAAAAAATAATTAGATTGCAGTGTTGGTAATAGCTTTCAGTAGATATGTACAAATTGATTTGGTTTAAGCCAGTAGGAGAATCACTTGTGTTCATTGAACGTATATAATTTTTACGTTGCCATTATCTTAAATAACCTTTTTAATTTTATTTTATTTATTTAACTAAATTTTATTTAATTTATTTCTATCTCTGATGGCTTATTTTGGGAGTTTGAAAAGGAAACTTGTAATTAGAGAGTGTGTACAGGCAAATGTACAAATGAGTCTTTCCTTGCTAAAAGCAAAGGTATTGTATTTTGTTAGTGAACAATGCTAGGCAGGGAGTCTGCTCATGCCAGCCCTTCTCCTCACTGACTCTGGTGGTCTTGTGCCTTTCTTTGAGGACTGAGCCAATCTGACAGTGCCTGTAAGACTGCATATTTGTTCTTGGCATTTGTGGAGTCTGCAGATTTGGTTGTATATAAGCAACTACACCTTTCAAAGTAAGCACAGATGTCCTATACCAATAGAACTTCTATTTGTCTTTGGTGAAACTTTTCATCCATTTCCTACATAAATTGGTCATCTATTCTCAGTCATAAATGATAGGAGAAAAAAATCCACAATTGTTTATGGACTACTTCATAGGCTTGAAATGTGTGTGATATTTCCATGATAGCTTATAGTAGATGATTGCTTTTAAAATATAATTTTGTCTATGGCCAAGCCACCCTGAACATGACTGATCCTGTCTGATCTCAGAAACTAAACAGGGTTGGGCCTGGTTAATACTTGGATTGTAGACCACCTAGGAAGACCAGGTGCTGTAGGCTAAAAAGTAAAAAATAAGGGATTGTAAAATAACAAGGTCCTTGCAATCTGTGAGGTCAATCAATGGTTGCCTAGTTAAAAAAAAAATTTTTTTTTAATTTTTTTAATAATAAAATACAATTTCAATTTCATTTTCAAGTCATCTGTATGGCAAATTAAAATTAATATACACCTCCCAGAGATCTCATCTGTGAGTTTAAACTATATTACAGCATGCTAGAGAGACTCAGAATGATATTTTAGAAAAGTGTTACAAAATGCATGAGTATCTTCCATAGTTTTAGACACATAGTAGATACCCAATAGATATTTGTCAAATCAAATTGTGAATTCAGTTTCACAGAATTCTATTTACCTTTGTAATTTATTTTGTTGATATTAATGCACTTTGAACCTTGAGGGTAAATTAGTCCATGGAAAATAATAGAAAGGATTTGAGTGTTATTTTTATGTAAGGGCATAATGACATATTAAGTATTGCTTATAAAATACATAGTGGCATAATAAAGTATTGCTTTTGTTCCTTTAAATATCTAAGATTGGGTTTCTTAACAGTAATATGATTGACATTTTGGGCTGAATAATATTTTTTTGTGAGGCTGTCCTGTGTGTTGTAGGATGTTTGGCAGCATCCTTGTACTCTATTCACTAGATGCCAGTAGATGCCACACACACACACACACACACACACACACACACACACACACGTGGAAAAACAAAAAGAGTCTTTAGATATTGCCAAATGGTCTCTGGAGAGAAAAATCCCGCCCAATTTAAATCCACTGTTCAAAGGAGTTTATTGAAAATATTAGAACATAAAGAGTTTTTAGTCTGTATACCAGAATTTAAGCCTCAACTTTTCTAGTTACTAGCTCTGACTTTTAGTGTATCATTTTGTTCTCTGGTATTCTGTCTACTCATTTACAAATTGAAGACCATCTTCATCTGCTGCTTAAAAAACTTAGAAGCAAAGGCCAAATTCCTAACATGGTATTTGAAGGAGAAGTACAGTCTATGATCAAAGGAAACAAGCCAGGAAAACTAATTTAATTTGGTTGGTCAGAAAAACCTCTAAAAGGTGACATGTAAAATGAAGTGTATAGGTATAAAAATGCAAGTTTTGGAAAAAGGAGGATAAAGAACAGTTCTGTGAAGAAAAAAAAAAGCAAGTACACAGATCCTAAGGTAATTGTCCCAAATTGTATGTGCTTTTTCTCCTATTCTAGAGTGACAGTATTAATATTGATTTCTAGAACTGATGTCAAAGGAGTCACTGAATGTGAAAGAACTACAATAATCATATAGTATTACATATAGCTTATGGTTATTCTCATTTTTATTTTCATAGTTACTATATTAATATTACACAAGCCAGTATAGTACATATAATGAAGAAAATCATATTTCATAAAGTTTGGATTGGCATAAATTTGAATTTAGGATTACAGATACTATCTTATCTTTGCATGTAACTTGGTTCCAGTCACATGCCCATTATATTTCATTCATGGTCTCCGTATGAAAAACTCATCAAAGTTTATGCTTATGATGTGATTCCCATATTCTAGAACAGGAATGCTATAGTTGCTTTAATTTTAAAAACTGTAAACTCATCATAACCATAAAGAACATGAACTGAGTCAAGACTCAACTTTGGTTCTTAAATAGTGTATTTTGTTAAAAAAATTCCAGACTCTTCACAAACATTACTTTCATTTTACATAGTTAGAGAATTAAATCTTGTGGACAATGAGTCATTTCACCTCATTGATTCTCTTGAGCCATAGATATAAATCTGTAAAACTTTCATCTTTTGTATTAAGTTTACTTTGCTCACCTCTTTTGATAATGCTTACTTGATTTTTTTTCTGTATCTTTTCTCTTTGAGTTTATTACTCCTTATTAGCCTTTTCAAATGTTGATAATTTTCTGCAAGCATTGGAATTAAAAAATATAATGGTTTGTAAATCTTAATAATAATAATTAATTAATTAATTTAAGGTCATTTCTCTTTATGTTGTGATATAATCATTATATAAAATTTCTAAGCACAATCTTATAAAAGGTAAAATATGCTATCCAACCCAAAACATTTAATTTCAGTTATAATGGTTATCTGACAGTTTTGCTATATGACACTGGTAAACTGAGGATAACCTATTCCTGATTCTCGATACTGATATTCTATTTTATCCGTATCTAGAAGTCATTAAGAGAATGAACCATAACTGCTGTGTTGAGACTCCAAAGACAGTCAAGGTAAATTAAAGGTCAAGTTTCCAAACAAATATGTTTGTTAAATAATATACCTATATTTCCTGAGCCAAGAGTAAATCTCAGTAAGAGACATATATTAGTTACTAATTAAACAAAGAAGTTCAAAATTATTTATCTCTATGGCCACAAAAAAAAAAGAGAGTCAGAAGATAAAATGGTTTCAGATTTCTAATGCATTATTTTTTTGATCATTGCTATACAAAGTAATTGATTTTTATCATTTTTATCACCTTATAAACTTCACTATTAGTCTCCCTAAAAGAAAATGAGATTGTTAAAATACTAAGTTTTACTGTGTCTTTTTAAATTCTGTATTCATATGAGAAGAAAAAATTCTAGAGGACTAATTTGTTTTCATAATCACAAAAGAGTTCCTTTTTTTTCTAAAATTGTTTTCAATTAATGTCTTTTTCTCTTCTATATTGTCGAAGTTTTATCATATTATATATATATATATATATGTATATATATATATATATATATATATATATATATATATATATATATACATATATATATATATATCGGTTTCTGTGGTAGGCAGAATTTTAAGATGATCCAAGTTTTCTGACCCCTTGTGTAATCACTTTTTCTTGACTTTATACAGGGCTTATTCATGTGATGAGACATTACTCTAGTGATTATGTTAAATTATATGGCAGAATGAATTTTACAGTCATAACTAAGGTCACTAATCAAAAGGGAGATTCTCCTGAGTAGCACAACTTATGCAGCTCAGCCCTTAGAATTATCAGAGAGATCCAAAGTAAAATTCTGCTGATGGCCATCAAGAAGCAAACTGCCATATTGTAAAGAGGGATATGTGGCAGGGGCCTCTAGACCTTGGAATGGCCCCTAGTTGATGTCCAGCAAGAAAGGAGAGACCCCACTCCTACAATCCCAAGGAACTAAATTCTTCCAACAACCAATGTACTTGAAAATGGACCCTGAGTTTCAGATGAGGATGAAGGTAGACTGACTCACACCTTAATTTTAGCCTTGTGTGGCCCTGAAAAGAGAACTAAGTTACAACATGCTTGAACTACTAACCTACAGAAAATATAAGATAATAATGGAATGTTGTTTTAATTCACTATGTTTAGGGTAACTTTTTTTAAATCATTAGGTTCATGGTAGCTTGTTTCACAGCAATAGAAAACTAATGTGGTTCCATTTCTCTGAAAATGCCCATTTCTAAAGTGTAACAGAAACAAAATTTTTCATTTCAAGGAATCTTTATCTCTGTCAGTTCACAGTTTTATGTTCACTCCTAAACATATATTTATATATAGTAAACTAGAGAATCCACGACCTGGGTCAATTCAGCTTGGAAGTATGTCATATCCTAGAATTTTTAAATGGGGTCTTCTATTGGATCAAACATTCACTTTACAAGGGAAAAACTGAAGGACTTGAATTTATTTCATTATTTAACACCTCAAAAACTTGGATTAAAATAGAATAAGATAAAACCTAGTGCAAATAAATGTACTAAGTAATTTATATTTTTTCAAACACATTTGGCTTCTATTATGGTTTGCCTATATGTAGATAACTCAGACCCGTTTGTTTCATATCCTTGTACTATTTCTTTCTTCCTAATTTTTGATTATATCATTGCCTATGAGCAGAGAGTGAAAAGTGCCAGAGAACATTCTGAATAAGTATCTTTTAAAATTTATTAGCATCTGTAATCAAAAATTTAGTGAAGAATGAGGATAAAGTTATGTTTAAAAACTAAGTTGTAGTACTTTTGGTAACACTGCAAGTTAAAAAAATTAAATAAATAAAATAAATTATAAAAGTCTTAACTTTGAAACATGGTACTGCAAATCCTTTTTATAAAAGCTGCAAAATAAGAATTTTTAGCTAATGAGTAAGACTTGGCAGGACATAAATGGAAATATGCTTTATTGGCCAACATGTTCTGGAGGCATATGAGTGTCTAAATAGAGGACGTTCCAAAGAGTATTTTTGGCATAAAAGTGCCTCTAAACATTTTGATCAGGAATTTGATTGCCATATGTCCAAATTCTACATCTTAAACGATGAACATAGTTTAGGTCTCTTGGGATTTCTTACTTCTTGGCAATACTGACTCTTTTACAATTAAATATGGTGCTTGTAAAATTCAGTTTTTCTCTCTTTCACAATTATCCTTGTATATTGATCATTTCAGTAAAAGTTATCTGGAATTTGAGCTAACACAATGATTTCCTGAGGCTCAGTATTGAGAGAAGCAGCCATGTTAAGTGCTTGTGCTTGAACAGTGCTTATGAATTCCACTGTCATGACACTTCACCACTTAAGCTGCCACATACAGATTCATGTTTAGTCATAGATTTTCATTTCTCACCTAAACTTCTAGGTTATATTCTCATGGATAACATGTCATTTTCATCTTTTTTCCCCACAGAACTTTTCAAATGGAAGGTATAAAAATATTTTAAAATATATTTTTAAAAAGCATTTTAAAGAAAACAAAGGTGAAGATCTGAATTTCAGGGGAAGATAATTGAACCTAACACTTTTCTAGTGCATTAAAAATCTTCAAATTACTTAAAATATGTAATGAGAAAGGAAACATTTTGTTAATGTTTTTTCAGTTCACCTCACTATGCCCTTCATTTTTTTTTTCTGATAAAGTTTAACATTTGTAAATGTGTATGCATAGTAATTCTGCAATATGGAAATCATAGTAGCCATTTTTTTACTTGAATTAACTTTCTAGATCTGACACTCCTGGTATGCATTATAGGCTATTGCTAATTGCATGATTTTTAAGTCAGTAAATTTTATTTTTAGAGTATTTTTAGGTTTAGAGAAAAATTAAAAGCGAGAAAATGCGTATTTTAGTTAGAAAGGCTTATTTCAATTAGGTCTTGTGTACCACATTTTTTGCAATTTCTATCCTCCATGTCATTTCATCTTTTAAATAAAAATTTTCAGTGTCTTATTGCTTTACTGTTCACTCTTTGAATATCCTAGATTGTAACATGAAGGCCTTACTAATAACCCCCCAAAATCAAGAAATAAAAAGCATCAAAATAAAATATAATTGATTGGTTTATACTATAGGCAAGGTTAGCATGAAGGTTGGCATGCCTCCCAGGCTGCAGTAGAAAGGGTTCAAGCAGGAACTCAAGTGCCAAAATTAAAAATAAAAGTTTTGTATTTAATACCTCATGTACTAAATAGAGGAGATCTCTTTTCTTGCATTAGAGAGCTTGAGGCCTCAATCTCATGTCCAATGGTGTCTGAACCCATTGAACTTATACATCAAGTTAAACAGCTCCCTAGCGGGCAGACACTCATAAGTAGAATTTTGAATGATCTCAATCTTTCAATTTAATAAAAAAGTTAGTAAATTTTAATAGTTCTGTGTATTTAAAGGACTTCGCAGAATTCAGCAATGACTAAATACAAAGCACTTAGAAGACAAGAATGACTAGATAAATCAGGAAAGCATTAAGCTGTCTGCTTACAATCTATGCACCACGATCCTGAAAATGGTGCATGGAATGACCTTGTTTTTCCCAGTGGCAAATCACCATGCCTGACATTTGTAGAAACTGTCATATGTCTGGATCCCTAAGGCATTGTTCTGCAACTTCCATTCCTCTGTATGACTTTTTTCTCCAAACTCAAATGATAGGAGTGCAGAAGAAAGGAATTGTAATTTGAGGAATGTGGTCTGACCTCAGAAAATACAACTCTATGCAACTTAAATTTAGAAAACAGAATTATTCTATTACCCAAGCAAGGACAATGTGCTTAAAAACAGTTACCTACTCATACTCAAACTAAGTTGCATACAGGAATACAGAGTCTTTCTTGATTCTATGAATGAGTTTCGCCTTAATTCTAGGCAAATTGTGAGTATAATTCTTTCCATGGCACTCTGGTAATTAAGCTAACTATTCTCTTAAATAAGAGAGTCTGTAGGCTCAACTCATATCCACCTACCTATATCTGTATCTGTCTCTTATCAATCATCTATTTACCTACATTTATTTTCCTAAGGAGCATCTCCCATAAAACCTGTATCTGAGTGTTTCTCCACTTGTCTCTACTAGGTACGTATTCATCTTAAGTGTTTGTTTGTTTGTTTGTTTGTTTGTTACATAGTACTAATAGAAATGCCACATTTCCCCCCAAAAGACACCATTTTCTCAAGTCTAATTTCATCTCCTCCATAGCTCTTCCATTCTATCATCTCCAGACTGTTTAATAATTTTTTTGCCTAATTTTCTGACTCTGTAAACAGATTTTAAGATTCTTCATATCAGAAACAATATTTTATCCATTTCTATATTTTTTCATTTTTTCTAATTAGCACTTTGTGAATAGTGAGAGCTAAAGAAATGCATGCAGCATAACTATTTAGAATATCTTATATTTTTTATTCTAGCTTACTTTAGAATATGAATATGTGGGTACATTTATTATAACTCATAGTTATGAATAAGACTAATAATCTTGAGTTAATAGTATATGCCAAATACTGTGCAACAAACTTTATATACATTTTTTGCAATGATTTCTGACAGTAGATCTGGGGGATTCAACAGGGTAAGGAAGCTGAGGGTTATGGAAGTTAAATGACTTGTCCTAATTTGGAGCACTAGTAAGGATTTAATCCCAAGCTTTAAAATACTCCATATGGAATGGAATTTATATTCACCATACTGTTTTGTGACTGCTTGAGTGTGGTAAGTGAGGTAAAGTTATTAAAATGTTCATCATTCCAGCCATCTTCCTTGTGTACACGAGATCCAATTGAATTTTCTCCCCCATTTGATTTTAGCATTGCCATGTGATTTTCTCTGACATAAAATGTAAGTGGAAGTGATAATATCTTTCCTGACAGAAATGTTGAGTGACAGTTTCTGATTTGTCATGTTCTCTTGCCACTGCTTAGGTGCTTATGAAAACTTCCATCAGTCTGAGTCTTTGAATAACTACAACAAGCATAGCCTTAGTGCTGGTCTATGTTGTGCCTGTACCTTAAATGAGAAAAAATTATCATGCTAAATTAATGACATGTTGGGTTGTTCATTACTGAAAATTAACCAAGATTATTCTGATATAACCAGAATCTGTTCTTGAAAACTATCTTTTCCATGCCTCTTTCTTCAGATACCTCTGTTTTCTGTTTGAACAAAGATCTATTGATGCTTAGATATGTAATGACAGCATTATATTCACTCGCATACCACACCACTTGAAGGGGCAATTCTTATAGAACAAAGATTCAGTAAGAGAGCCTTTTACAAAACACACCAGGGAGATTTTTTAAAATGTTGAGACTGGAATTTACCTTAAATCTACCAAATCAAAATCTCAGAGATATTATAAGATATTACAGAAGTCATATACAGTAAAGTTTGAGAAGTAATTGCACAGATAGTAGAAAGCAACATTTATTTCCATAGCTAAGTCTTGGGTTGTTTCCTCTTTGTGGCATGGCAAGAACTAAACCTAAACATCACCAGAATCTCTTTTTGGTGTCACAATCATAAGTAGAAAAAAAAAAATTCAGCTTGTAATTAAAATTAGAAGTTTATTAAAAAAAGAGAACATTTTAGTTTTCAGGGTAGTATTATCAGGATGAAATGAAAAATATTTAGAAAAATGAAATTGAGACTCAGAATGTAATTTCTTTAGGTCATGTTCCTTAAGTAAGAATCTAAGTAATATATTTTCATTATAGAAAATATATGGATAAAATACAGATAAGAAAATAGATAAAAGAAAGAAAAATCAACCATAATTTGGTATGTCTTTCCAGGCTTCTTTTCTTCTTTTTCTATGAGATCTCCACTAGATATATAACAGCATGCGTACAGTATAAGACAGATCATGCATTAAATACTATTATTAAATATTCTTGGGGATATTGTTTCCTTTTATGATTTTATTATTTTTAAATAATATTGTCATGCTTATGGTAGTAAACAATGTCTAATGTTTATAGTGTATTTGAGTTTATAATCTACTGCTACCTTCCATGATTTCTGAATCTTCACCTCTTTTCAGAGAGGTCATACAGCCAGTAATTAAAACCAATGTTATGTGCTCCTAAAGCCTTCATAATTTCTCCTGCATCTGCAGTATGAGGGTAGTTTTATTGATTGTTTAAGGGAAAATGAACTCTGCCTTTAAATATGAGAAACTTGTTTTCTACTCTCTTTATTATTTTTATAGATTGTTCCAGTCAGATTGAACAAGAGCCTGGTGACTTTACCCAACACTTATGAGTATGTCTCCCATGCTTGCTGCAACCATCATAATTCGAACTACGCTGAAGAACCAATAAATATCTGTTTTATTATGAATCACTAAAGATAAATGTACACATGCAAAATAATTACAGATAAGTGGTCATTATGTCTAATAGATTTACTTTATTGACAAAGTATACTATATCTGTAAAGTAACAAAGTTTTCTTCTATGAACAGTAAAGGTCACACAAATCTCTTGTTAGAATGTAGTTAGGTTGAAATATGGAAGACTGGCTTGATTAAATAAGGAGCATGCTCTTTGCATTAAATGGTGTATAGCCAAGCAAGCTGCATTCATTTGACTTCCCAGACAGCCAGAGTTGAATTCTGAAGTAGCTAATTGCCTTGGGGACCTTCCTTTGGCATCTTGCCTAATGGTACATTTCGTGGTAGGAGCAGCTTTACATGCAGCGTTTAAAAGCATCTGGGTTGTTGTTGTTCCGAATGCTACTGATGACAGATTTACCATCTGCCTTTGAGAAAGACAACAGTCTGGGGAACTTTGATATTAAACATTCACATGATAGCCTTTGACAGTCAAAAGCCCTCATTAAATAAGAATTAAACTAAACAAAATATAAAGGACCAGCTTTATTCTGACTTTAATTCTCTACAAATAAAACATGGAAATTTATGATGGTAGAACATTTATTAAGTGAAAATTATGTAAGTGCTTTACATTTCTATGTATAATCTGCATAGCCACACACTTAGGTAGGAATGATTTTTATCTTCATTAAAAAAAAAACTAATATTTAAAGAATAAAAAGTTCTCTCAAGCTTATCTAAAATGTCAGAGTAATAATTTGAATTCAGGTAGTCGAAATCAGTTTACTATAAGCTTCACTTCTACTCATTCTACATTTTTATCCTTCCATTTTCTCCTGGAAGTTGATGTTCTGGAATGCCTTAGCACAGATTGATTATTTTATTAATGACAAGTGCACAGTATATTTCTATTACAATAGATCATTATGGTAAGATAGATTACTCAGAGCATGGTTATATTGATATCAAGGTCACAGATTTGATCTTTTCCTACCTCATTGGCTGATCCAGAAGAAAATGTTATTCAAGGAGAGCTTGCATCCCTAATCTTTAAAAATGGTGACCAGGTATGGATGACAAAAGTACACTTCACCTTTAAAACAATCAGAGTACTTGTCACAGTGATGTGAAAGTACTTTAAAGAATTGAAGTCTGTGCAACTTTAAGGTATATTATAGCTGAAGAATGGCACATTTGGTTAGCATAATATTTTTAACAATTCATAATTTATAGAATAGGTTTTTATCATCATATCTTGCTTTCATAAAGGATTAGTAATATATATACACTCTTAGTATGCGAGATGTGTCAGGTTTGCATAATCATTTTTGCATACTACTACAATTATATCCACTGCTTCTTTGCTTAGACATTCTTGACCTGACCTTTAAACACTCAAATGCTGATGATCTCAATGCCATTAATAAGGTATCTATGTTTACTTTAAATGATAATTTAATTTAAATTCCCTAAATAGAAATGCATGAATACGTTTAAAATTGAATTGCATCTTTTAAAATAGGTCTCTGTGGACGTTTCTTTCTGTTCCTTAAAAGGTAAGCACATTCCAGCTGTAAGCACTTTCAGTTGGAATGCTTATCATGACCGATAGTTGCCCTGCTTTCTTTTCCCTTGGGGAAATCTACCAACCTAGTTGCAGACTGTCAGTGGGAAGATAGGTAGAATGATTTATAACCAGCCTATGGCTGTTTACACTAAAGTGCATGTAGCCAAATCACACTAGAAGGGAAAATGGAGTGGAAGACATTGATTCATATTTTTTAGAACCAACACTAAAACCCACAAGTACAATCAATATTAAATCTATTGCTCAAAATATGCAGTACATAAATAAATACAGAAAAATTGAAAGCAAAAAAGTAACCTTAAATGAAGAGGGAATGCAACATGCAAAGATGATGTGCATGAGTCTTTTTTTTTAATTCTAGAGAATCTTTTAAACTGAATCTGTAAAATAATTTTAAGAACATAATACGATTTTCTTCTGCCAACACCCCACTCTTATGTCCTGACTAAATAGAAGTATAATTATGCAGCTATATATTCAGGTTCTATGTGAGAATTTCTTTACTAAAGAAAATTAAAGCAAAAACAAAACAAAACAAAAAATTCTAGCTTAAAGAAATTGCATATAGTGGTCCAGAAATTCAAGTCAGCAAACTAGTTTGACCCTCAAAACTCAGAAATGTTTGGCCTAGTATCAAACGGTTTAGATCAGTGGTCCCAAACAAATGTTTTCAATGATAAGAAAAGTAACAAAATGGAATGCAGTAAACCAGTGTAATATAATAGGGAGTTTTGGCAACAAAGGCATATTGGAGATCAGGCTCCATCTAAGTTAATACCTCTGTGTTTTGGTATCTATGCATCTCTGTGTCTCTGCATTTCTTTATATCTATCTATCTATCTATCTATCTATCTATCTATCTATCTATCTATCTATCATCTGTCGATCGATCGATCCATCAATCTATCGATCTATCATCTATATATCTATCTGTCATCTATCTATCATTTATCATCTAATCTATCTATGTAAATTGTTCATGCCAATCCAAACTTATCTACAAGCCACATTCTTTCAGAATCCAGCCAGTTTATGGCCTTTACACTAGAGTAGATAAAGAACACTATGGCAACACAAACTTCTTTGCAATTATTGAATATTAAAGGAATGAGGAACAGCCTTACTAAAGCAGAGGGATCACCAGGATGTCCAAACAATATGTCCTACCTAAACAATAGTTAGGGGAGATTTTCCCCCTCCCGGGGTGGTTAATAGAAAGAATCTTCTATGAGACCAGAAAGTGGGGATGCTCTCTGACTAATGCTTTTGATGCTTTAGCAGGGCAAAATCATTTCAAATATTGTTGAGACAGAATTATTTTCTTGAAATAATATAGTAAATACTAAATTCTATGTATGTGTGTGTGTGTGTGTGTATACACACACACATGTACGTTAGGATTCTAGCATCAGCTCATTTTTATAATATAGAAGTCTATGATTCACTTTTATACATTTGGCTTTCAGACATACTTTCAGAAACAGGGTGTGTATAAAAAGACGATTTCCTGAACTCTTTGTTAGAAAAAAATGTCCTATATTTTGCTTATCTACACTCCTTTCCATCTCGGCCAATCAAATCCCGTCTATGTCTCCCAGCCCAGCTCATTTATCATTTGACTCCACAGATTCATTCCATCTAATCTCAGCACAAAATTGATGGCCCTTCTAAACCTATGAAATACTATTTTTTTTTACCTTTTTGTGCCACTTATTTTATAGTTTATATCATAATGGCCTGTGACTATGTCTCATCTCTATTCTAATGCCACCTTTTCCAACGTCTTAGACACCTGTCTTCCCTCCACCTCAATGCTTTATACTATGTGCTGGAGCAAATATATAAAAAGAGCAACTGGTTGTTATAATACTTTTAGAAATTGGTAAGATTAGTCAAGCTAGATTACCAAGAGATCCTTTTCATAATAGTATGTATGGTTATTGATTAGTCCTCATCAATGTTGAGTCAATTCATGTATATGACACAAATAAGGAGTTAAAAAAAAAGTAAATAAAGGTAAGTAAACTCCTGCCTTTATGGTCCTTTTAACTTTAGGCACCTGGGTACTAAAGCATTGGAAAAATTGCTTCAGTCATTCATAACTATCTTCTTCAGGGACCGTTAACATTCCATTCAAATATCTAAGCATGCTTTTATCTGAAATTCACTCCTTAGCACATTCTGAGACAGAAATCACAGGAAGATAGTTTCTCTATTTTTACCCCAATTCAAAACATAACCTATATACTACATTCTGTTTGTGTATGTGTAAGTGGAACACATTCAAGATTTGATGTCATCTTTATTGCTTTAAAATTTATTGCTGCACATTGGCTTAACTGCTGTAACTACTAGGTGAAGTGCACGCATTCATGAAGAGAAAATGTGGCTGTTAATCTTAAAAGGAGATATTTGTCATTCCCTTTATAGACTTCAAAATTTAGGCCACAATTGATACTATACCAGTTCCAGAAAAGTAATATCTTAAGGAAAGGGCTAAAATTATAATTTCTTAAGAAAACCAGAGCAAATTCAACCAAACATTTTCAACATCTTGGGATCTGCATGAAAAATAATGCTTCTTTGTGACAAAGGGTGCTAATAATGAAGAAATAAAGTGAACCAATTTCACCTGCCCTGTAGGAAACAAATTAAAGCCTTATCTCATTTCTTCCTCTGAAAACTAATAGTTTTAAAAAGCAGGCCTGTGAAAAGCCTCAATTGCATTGTTAAAATGAGCAACTAATAATGAAAATAAAAAGTATTTAAGAAGATATTGAGGTGGTAATGACTTTGCAATTTTGAAGTACAATAGAAAAAAAAATCTATTCTTAAAGCTACTATTCAATTTTGCATTTTATGCCACATTTTTTTAAAGTGCCATAGTGCCTTTCAAAGATACACAAAGCAAAATAATATTAAGAGAAGGAAGTAAATTAGGGGAATGCAAAGGAGCATTATACAATGTTTTTCTTCTATTATTTTATCCAACCCCCATGATAAATTGCTAAATTGAGTACTGCCTTGTTTTAAAGAGAAAAAATGGTGACCAGGAGATATTATGGTATCATTTGTACAAGTTCACACATGTTATAAGTTACAGACCACAAATTAAACCTATTTTCTTTTCTCACATTCTAAAATAAATTTTTCTGAATACCAATGCATGTAAAGATATTGCTGAATTGTTAAGGGGCAGTGAATACCAACAGAATTATCTAACCCACTAATGTGATACTACAAGAAAAGTTTTGTAAGATTCAAAAATATAATAAGATGAAAAGGATAAGTATCTATTTTTCAAATATATGTTTCTACTTTATATTTCTATGGCTGAAGTAGGTATAATATGAAGGTAAAAATACAAGGTTTTTAAAAATATTTTTTTGGAAAGTAAGAATCATTACTGTCTTCACCTGTTTCCTGAAGTTGCTTAAGGAATTTCCTTGAAAGATTATTGTTATTTCTATTTATCAATAGTATTCAAAATATGGCTGCACCTAAATGGAGAGGATTAGTGATTCTTCAGATTTTTTCGGCAACACGATTCTATGGTATATTGTTATGTATCACAAAATCAATTAATTTTTAAAACTCTAAAATTTAGACTATTGAGTAAATTATAACTATATAAAATATTCTGTTAACAATCTTGATTTTATGCCTTTATCTTTAATAGTTTAAATATTTTAAATCAAATCTGTGAAGCTTCTTTAAAAAAATTTATCTCACTACTCTAGAGTCTGGAGACAGTTGAAAATCAAAAGATCAACAAATTATATGTTCATGCTGTACACATTATCATGAGATAGACAAGTAATAAAAAAACAAACTACTGTACAGGTAATTAAAAGATACAATTCATTTAGTGAAGAATGCTATGATTCAAAATTAAATTGGGTAAGAGGATAAAGAGCAATAGGGATGAGAAGTAGTATTAGTTTAGTTCAGAAAATCTGTAGAACCTCACCAAGAAGGTACAATAATGGTTTTGGAGACCTGAATGGTCTGGAGCAAGCTATGTATCCGAGGAAATACAAACAAACTGATGGCAGATGACATATGAAAGTGACGAGAGTAAATTATTCCTTAGAATTCAAAGTATATAAGTAAGGACAGGTACTTTTCAAAATCTCAAGAAAACTAATGTAACACAAGCAGAAACAATAGTGAGATAAATCATTTGTATATTGTGTAAAAATTGTCTGGGTGCCCATCTGTACACAGTGTAAATTTGTCTTCCTTCTTTGCATACACGTAAGCATGGCCTTATGACTAGGTCCTGCACAATGAAAATTAGGCAGATATCCCACTTCCAAAGCCTTTCCAATAAACTATTATTTGAAATCTTCCTTACTTTCTTTAGGTTTGTTGGAACCCCAGAAAAAACTTGGGAATTATGTGTGGAAGATGACAGACTCAGAAAATAGAATAATTTAGGATCCTTGAATATCTATTTGAAAAATTTCTGACCCAGCTGGTCTACCCACTTTGGACTGTTATGAGTGAGAAAGGACCATTTGTTTTGTTATGCCACTGAGATTTGGAGGGTTATCTGTTGCAGTATTTAATACTACACTAAATAGAAGTAGCCAAAGTGCTAGCATTGTTAAAGTTAAAAAAAGAAATGACTGCCAAAAAGAGGAATTTATCAATGTGGAAATGAGGAAAGGCAATTAATTATGCTTCAAAAGCTGCTAAAGTATGAGCTGAAGGACCCTTGATATAGCTCAGATTTTTTCAGGTAAATTTCCAAGATCAGAAGTAGAGTCTAATGTCAATATCAAGTTCTTTGTGATTTATTCCAATTATAATAGTAGAAATTAATTTAAGAATTGTTTTTGTAGCTATGATTTTGAATATAAATAGAGTAAAAATAACAATATTATTTCTATTGAGCTTTATTATCTCAGAAGCATTAATTTTACATATCATCTTTTTAATATTAGAAGTGAGACTTCTTAAATATGCTAAGTCATTTCATATTCACAGCTCTCTTACAAGGTATTATTAATTCCATTTTATAGTTAAGGATCAGATAGTAAAGTAACTTGCTAGTTATCAAAGAGGTAAATTAACTTGCCCCAAATTACACAAGTATTGAAATTACAATTCAAACCCACATCTGTTAGACCCTCTTATTTGTTTTATATCTATGCCCTGTTTATTATCTTAGTTCAAACAGAAAGAGCCAGGAGGTGAATCATAAAGCATTCTTTCATGCAAGTTTAAGAAATTTGGCCTTTATCTGAAAAGCAATTGAGAAATCTGAAGCAAAATTCTCACTTCCTCCGCAACCTCATTGCACATCACTCTCTCTTTTGCCGTGTGTGCTTCACTGACCTTCTTTCAGTTACTCAATTATTTCAAGTCTCTTTCATCTCTGGGTCTTTTCTAATTTTATTATTCTTGTACTTATTTCCTATTCATTCTTCAAATCTCAACTTCAATATTATTTCTTTTGTAAAGGCTTCCCTAGCCACCAGGTCTCATATAAACTATCATATTTTATTTTTGTTTATAACTATCAAATAAGTTTGTTGAATGAATAAACTAATGAATGAATGAGGCACATGTTATGAGTGTAAAGTAGAATATTAAAAAGAGGTGGGAATATATATCAACAGCTAGAGAGGCAAGGAAATAGTTTTTATCAAAACTATGGTTGTAAAGCTTGATTGAAATGTTAGAGAGACAATTGAAAGGAAAGGATGAATATGAAGGATATTATAAAGGATGCTATATCAAGATTTAAAAGCTTATAGAAAGAAACATGAAGAGACTTGAAACTGAAAGATATAACTTGTTAAAGAGTTACTACTTTGAGAGTGAAAAGAATGATCTTGTTTTAAGACACATTGAATTTGAAGTAGTAGACACATTGAATTTAATGAATTTGAATGCACAAAATGTGCTATTTAATAAAAATTTGAAATTAATGAAGCAATATACTTATAAACGTCTTTTGATGTCTCAGAATTTAAATAATTCAAATCAAATAATTTCACACCACACTGTTATTGAGTGTTGTCAGGTATAGGATTTCATACCATGTATACAGTTTTATATAGGTTGTTTTTCAAATTGTAGTACTTTATTCAAAGAGAAAAGGTAGAGGTGAAAATAAGTACATTGCACTTCATCAGGACCATTGCTTTAATAAGTTGACGTGTATGTTATTACTTTTAATTACTCTCTATTTTTTCTGCTTATTAGCTTCTATTATCATAAGCTAAATTTATAATCAGAAGATCCTATTATAGCTACATATTAGAAAGAACATATAGGAGAATTTTAAGCATTAATCTTGAAAGATCAACCTCCTTCTGATTTTATTATCTAGATACATTGCTATGATAATGAAAAGGCATTGATATTATGTTTGATATTATGGTTGGTATTATAGTGACATAATGACTGCCATCATACACAAATATACACATACATTCCATGAAATATAAAATGAAATGTATTTTTATTTGATAATTTCCCAACCCCCAACATAACAGAGACTGAGGTAAATTTTTCTAAATGGTAAATATTTAGGAAAATTGACTTCAAAACTAACAATTAAAATGGCCTAATAAACACATTTGCATTGCAGCAAACAATATTAAAATCAATATTATGTACTTTCTCAACATTTACCTTCAACAGCGTCCTTCAAAGATTCTACAAGCTTTTTCTTACAATATAGAAATGTTAGAATTGCCTAAAAAAAAGAAAATTCTTGAAATTATATTTATTCAAATAAAAAATGAGAACTTTTTACATAAACTTTGTATTAGTTTTTTAGCATTTTATTTTATTAGTTTCAAATGTACAGTACAGTACATTGGTTAGACATTTGTATTGTTTATAAAATAATCCCCCTGATTACTCTATCTTCCCAGTAGCTCTGCACATAGCCATTACATGACTGCTGACTGCTAACATTGTTGATGTGAGATATAGAAGAATGAGGATGGTGTATCACACACCTGGGACATTTCCCAGAATTATGATCAATAGAAAACTTAACTTTATTGTGTGTCAAATTTAACATCTGTAAAATGAATAAAATCATGTGTACATCAAATATTATTTCATATAGGATGACTGGAGAATAGGATAATAGAATTACTATCATTATTCTCTGTTACTTTTAAAATTGATTCCTACTCTAAACATATGCTACCCATTACAAGGAGTTTTCTCCATCACTTTTCATAATTTTTTCCTTTTTTTTATATGTTGCCTTTAAACTTATTCTTCAAAGCCATTATGTGGAAGGGGAGGAATGGAAAATTCCCATGTAAAAGTTGGTCAGAGTTTGAAAGAGTAACCACTTTCCTTATCCCCCAGGAAACCAATAACAATAGTGCAACTAAAGTATTATGTTCTTCACTGATTAAAAAATACTTTAAAAATTCACTCACTCTTCAAAATCTGAAGGATATATTCATAATGCTTCACAGTGTTGTTAGTCACAGATACATTAATGAAAAAATAGAGTGCTAATTACATAAACCATATAGAAGGCACCTTGCTTGGCTCACCAACCAAGTGCCCATGTGCCTTTCCTCCATCCTAACAGAACCTTGATTTTATCTGAATTTCTACTATTCTCATGCACAATTCATCTGACTCAGGAGAAGTCAACCCTAGAGGTGAGCCTCAAATGGCTTCAGCTAATCAGTCATTGCATTGCTTTAGCCAAAGTCACAGGTTTAGTAATGGCATGTGGCCAGAGTAATCTAACACAGTTAAAAATACTTGATTGGAATGCTGAGATTGGAACATTCTCTCTTTCTTTTCTTCTGGAACATTTTTTTATACATTAAAGTGAGACTCAAAACAGCTACAGTTATTTTATCACCCATTTGAGTACAAAGTCAATACACAGAGGAAAGCAGAGTCAATAGAATCATAGGAAGTAGAGTCAGAGTCTGAAATCTTCTATCCCTCTGGACTTCACATTATGTAAAACAATAAAATTTCTCATTTTAAAGCCAATTAGGGCTGAAAATTTTATTACTTACTTACACACAAAGCCAACCAAAATTGTAAAGCTTAGGATTTGAAAAATTGAGGCTTATGGTAAGCAATGAGACATGTCAGGTCCGATGTATAGATTGATTGTGGAAGAATTAGAACTTATCCTCAGATATCCCCACTTCTCATTGTTATCCTCTTTCTTGCAATAAGTGCTTTGCAGTGAAGCTGATAACATAAAAAGTATAAACATTAGAGTTCCAATGTTATCATATTGTTAGCCCATACTAAGAAACATGATAATCCTAAATCTTTAATAAAAAATAGTGTCTAATCCTCATGGACTTAATTATATGCTTAGGAATTTAAAATTTGTAAAGTCCAAATATTTCAACAAAACTTACCACCAACGTTTCTGTACATGTTGCTTAATCAGACATTGTATTACTGGAACTAACAAGATGAACTGAATCTTCATTAAATAGAACAGGTGAGAACTGGTGGTGTATGAGACTGTTTATACCGTAGATTCTTTGGAGATGTATCCTATCATGATACATTGGCAATTGTTCTTCAATTCTTTTTAAATACCTTAAAGTTAAAACATGCCCCTGGCTATTTTCTTTGATATATAATTTATAAAATTGTTAATTGATCTTCTAGATACAGTGATGTTTTTGATACCCTTTCTGACTATATCAGTGAGTTATTGCTATAATATGCTACTCAACACAGTGGCTTTAAAAAATTCAAAATAAATAAGATAAATAATATTAAAATATAAGCTAAATAAATAGTAAATCAAAACAAATTTAAAAACACAAATGAGAAAAAATAAAAAGGAAAACAAAGTAAATAAAAAAGAAAAAAACAGAAGAAAAAATTTTAAAAAGAAAAAGATGATTCTCAATAATATCTATGAGTCTATATGTTGGTTGTGTGATTCTGCTGGTCTGGGCTGGATTATCAAGCAATGTTTGGCCTTCTTCATGCATCTGCAGACAGTGAGAGCATAGGTTTAGATGATCATCTTGAGGAAGATAGTTTGGGTTTGTGCTCATAGTAGAGGCAAGAATCCAAGATAACATTGAAAGGCACTAGACCACTTGACCTCTAGTCTCAAAACTGACATAATGATTGATTAACCACGTATTTAAAATTTTCTCAATGTCATAGCATTTTTTCCTTGCCATTTTTTACAGGGTTAAGACTCATTAGACCTACATCTATCTTCCTTTCTTAAGATGAATAGGCAGAGAACAATAGCATAAGGACACCCTCCACACACACACAAAATAGTAACAAGAATAAATCATTACTGTGAAGATAGCAATAGTATATAATGTTCTAAAATATTTGAACTTTTCTCTAAAATACATTTAGGAAAGGATCAAATATTTTAGCAAATACTGGTTCTTATTCTTGGAAAGATTTAAGATGATGCAATGAAGAAAGAACAAGATAAATTAAATAAAAATTGTTAGAGAGTGTGAATTATGACAGAGGCCCTGTGACCAGCCACAGGTTTAGTGCTTTGTTTGAAAGACTCATAGGACTCACTATATAATAATATGTAATGGCTAAAATTTATTGCAGTGACACAGCATGGACACATAGTCGAATCAGTAAAGGAAAAAAGACACATCAGGCGAAGTTTAGATAAATTTATACGCGGACTTCCCCAGAACTTCTTAAAGGGGCCTCACAGAGCACATTCTCCCTTATAACCAGTGAAATGCAGTAACACATACGCAATGTTTCTACCCAGGCAATCTTGTTCAATATTATCATTTTTATTAGGGGATGGTTACATAGGCATAAAACCTATCATAACTGTTGTAATTTTAGACTCCCAGAAAGGAAAGCAAGTGGTTAGTGATACATGTGTGCAAAATAATCTTACCTATTAAGGAATGTTCAAAAGCTAATTTCCCAAAGAACCAAGAACCAACTCTATAAACATGTCTTTCTAAGAAAACAGCCTCACATATTATCTAAATTAAAAAGATATTAACTTACTTTGCTTAGCATGATTATCTCGAGGTCCATCAGGTTGTGGCAAATAGCATTTCATCTCTTCTTATGGCTGAGTAATATCCATTGTATATATATGTACCACAGCTTCTTTAGCCAATTATCTATCGTTGGACACTTTGGTTGCTTCCATGTCCTGACCACTGTGAATAATGCTGCTATGCACATCAGTGAGGACATATCTTTCTGGATATAAGTTTTCATGTCTTTGGGGTAAATACTCAGTAGAGGGATTGTTGGATCATATGGTAGATCAATTTAGTTTTTTGAGGAATGTCCATACTGTTTTCCACAGTGGCCATACCAATTCAAGTTCCACCAGCAGTGTATGAGGGTTCCTTTTTCTCTGCATCTTTTCTAACACTTGTTATTATTTATCCTATTGATAACAGCTATTCTAATAGGTGTAAGATGGTATCTCAGTATGGTTTTGATTTGCATTTCCCTAATAGCTAGCAATGTTGAGCATCTTTTCATGTTTGTAGGCTATTTATGTCTTCTTGGGAGAAATATCTATTCAGGTCTTCTGCTCATTTTTTAATTGGATTGTTTGTTTTGTTATTGTTGTTGTTTTTATTGAATCATCTGAGTCCTTTGCATATTTTGGATATTAGGCCCTTATTGAAGGCATTGCTTGCAAATATATTTTCCCATTAGCAAAATAAGCCAGACAGAAAAAGTTGAAAATCATATATCACTTAAATTTTGGATATAAACCTAAAAGCAACAGACAAACAAGACAAACAAACAAAGACTCATGGACATAGAAATAGACTACTGGTTACCAGAGTGTTGAGTGGTGGGGAGGCAGGAGGTAGATAGGATGAAAGGTGTCAAATATGTGGTGAAAGAAAGAAATCTAACTTTGGACGATAAATACACAATGCAATATATATATATGCCTTACTGTGGAATTGTACACCTAAAACTTACTGGATGTTGTTAACCAATGTCACATAATAAAAATAAAAATAAAATATAATTTTAAAAAACATTCAAAAAAAAAAAGAAATAAAAAAGATAATCAAAAGCCAAATAGCAGAGAAACAGCAATGTTCAAAAGGTAATCAATGATATGGAAAACAAATTTGAGTAATATATCTACAATATTTAAATGAAGGACAAAGTTATGAGATGTGGAAAACATAAAAAATGAAAAAGATAGTAAGAGAAGAAGTAGAAACCAGAACGCATATAAAATTTTCTTAGTTTTACTTCCTTATTTTTTTTTCATAAAGGAGTAAAAGAGCAAAATCTAACAGAAACAATTATCTAAATGAAAATAGGAATAAAAGGCTCTTCTAATGTAATAAATGTCTTTAGTTTGAAGGTCACCATGTTTAAGAAAATTTAAAGAAAAATAAAAATAAATCTAGTAAGATTGTGAATTCTAAGAATAATACACATGTTTGGTTTTGTAGAAATATAATGGTGTTTATAGCCTTCTTTTCTTCAAATAAATGAAAATAGTTTTGTATTTTTAAAGGATAGTATATACATGACAACAAAACTGTATATAATAAATGCATAAGAACAACAAAGTTTGAACCTAAAAGAAGATAGCATTCATTTCTTATTTTGAACAGGGTGCACCTTTGGATGTATAATTTAAAAAGTAAAAAGTAACACTGAATTTTCTTAAACTTGGTTAGCAAATGACTCGGGTTATGATGAAAAGCCACTGCAAAAGCTAAAAGATCAAATCCAGGACATTAGAATGACAAATAATTATGATATACTAGGACAAAGAAGGAATATACAGTAATGCCACTTGTTTTCTTTGAATTGAATTTCTTACCAGGTTAGAGTGGTATTATTCTAAAAATGGGGCAATATTTGAAATCCAAGAGGATTCTCAAATAGAACTAGAAGAGTTAATGGCAGAGGATTCAACAGATTTTATGGGAATATTTAATTATCAAATATTATATTTCTTTTACCATTGCTCTTTCTCTTTAAGCCTGACCATTGTCTTTTCACCAATCCCAATGCTGAGGAATTGGATGACTGTTCTCAACATTCTGCTCAAGTTCTAAGGGTAAAATTAAGAGTATTTCTGTAAGTCCCCTCTTACACATCCAAATTATTCCAGAGAAAATGACATATCTGTATATAATCAACCACATTAAAAGATAAATGAAATTCAGAAATAAATCCAAAACGAACATTATACTTAAATGACATTTTAAAAACACACACAGAGAATACACAGAATGAGAAAGACATTTAAAATTTACAGACTTTTTAAAACAGAACATAAATATAGTATACATAACTGATGGTACAAATTAAATATAATAAAGAAAACTTTAAAATTATTCCCAAAATAAAAAAATATAGAAGCAGGAAATGTAGAATCACAACATGAAAATGAATTTAGTCATGAAGGATAAACTTGAGAAAAATGGAAAAGAATCAAAAAGCTGTCAAAAATCAGTGAAAAGTCAAAATAACCCAAAGTTAAAAAGTAGAAAACATAATACACAAAAGGCAGATGATGACAAACTTTTAATGCATAATTCAAAATAAAATATGGAAAAGAAATAGCTATAAAGTACACAATGGACATGTATTTTCTTGCAATTAGAGAAAGATAGTATCCTAGTAGATTGACAAAACTAACAGTATATCAGAAAAAAAACACTCAACCACAAATAATGTAATATACTCATGACATTAATGAACATTAAAATGAAAACAAAATACTGTAAACATTCAGACAGAAAAACAGAACTCTCACAAATGTATGAGTTATCAGGAGAATTTCCCATTTCTATACATCCACAATAAGGGCACAATGTAATGTTGTAAATTTTATGCAGTTTATATTTTTATAAAAATATGTGACATAATTTTATAGTTATTTTAATTAGTTGCACTATATAAATTAAATTTACAGACAAACTAAAATTCTGTTTGTTAACTATTCTACCTGCCAGGCTTCTTCCTTGTTTCCAAAGAAAATGATTATTATCAGTATGATGTATATTCTTCATGACGTGTCCTTTTTCTGCACTATATGTATTGAACATTTATTCTGTTCCAGGAAACATTGCAGGAACTGGAAATACAGTTATGCATTTATGTCATAAGGGAGTAAGAAAATCAATTTAAAAATAAACAAATGTGAGATTGAAAGGGAAACAATAATCACTCAATAATATCTTTATCTTTTATAGTTGGCAGCAGAAAAGATTGATTTATTTCTGAAAATGATGAATTAAGAAATACAGATTTAAGTATTTACTTAAATATATAAACACATCAACTATTAGACCTAAAAAGGAGAGTATATGTGTACTTCTGCACACAGAAGGAAAAAAAAGAGAAGTAGAAAAAAAAAATATGGAAAAGACAGAAAAAAAAAAAAACAGCCAAAAAGCTAAACCTCAAAAGTAGTATACACAAAATTACATAAAATTAAAAGACAAATTAAGGTAAATACATCTTCTTAAAGTGAAAGTTTGAATGAAATAAAGTCATCTCTTAAAGGAGAAAAAATAATTTCCACTTGAATTATATAAACAAAACCAAGTGTATGCTCTCCTTAAGAAACACACCTAAAACCAAAGAATCATAGTTGAAGGCAAATATAATGAAATGCATATTAAATGTTATGAACTATTGTACTTATTATCTTTAACTCCTGAGCAAACTTTTCCATCTCCTTCACTCCCCCTCAATCCTAAATGCTCGGATGTGGGGATGAAGAGGAACGGAGGTATATTTAATGTAATGCAAGCCCAAGAATGCACTTCCTTTTCAAGATTAGCCTAGATTTTGAGGCTTTGCCTCTGGGATCCATGCTGGAGGAGTGTGATTTGGGGTCTGTTATGTTACTTGTCATGTGATGAACACCTACTAAAATTAGGAGAAATAAAGCCAAGAAGGTTTAAGGAGTGATTAAAATTGGATATAGGGAAATACTGGCTACGTTGAAACAGTTATTCATTGAGGTCACATTTTTTATTGTGGCTTCCTCAGTCCTGTCTGTTACACTAGTTCTTTGGGCCAACAAACTTTCTTTTATCTTTAAACTAATAAGACTTGTTTTTGGTCTTGTATAGCAGGAATCTTGATCAATATTCCAAGCAGATAAATTAATATTAGAAAATAGCAGTCATGATATTAGTTTCAATCTTGTCAACAAGGTACAATCTTATCAACAAGGTACAAAATATTTGATGAAGCAAATAAGATCACTTTTTCACGACCAAGATCAAAATTAACAATAGCAATATAGCTGCCAAAAAAGTTTTGCAAGAGTGATTTTACAGAAAAATATATAAAGGAAAACCTATATGACATACAAAAGAGAAATCAAGAGTTATAGAGTAATTTTGGAGGAAATTTTAATATACTCCTCAACACTTGAGTAGATCAAATAAATATCAAATAAGTAAGATAATAAAGACTTAGATTTATATAATTAATAAAGATAATTTATTAGATATTTAAAATAAATATACACAAAAATAGTGAATTCTTAACCATCACTCAGAAAATTTATGCTTAAACTATGATTTAAGAAAAAGTGTCAGCCTTACATGCATATATGAGAGAATAAGAAAGACAAAATTTCAGTGATCCCAGCAAATTAAAAACAGGACATGAAAAATAACAATAAAAGTAAAAGCAGCAATCAATGAAATGGAATCAAATACACACACATAAAAAGAGAGGATGGGCTATAAAATGTATAACTCGACTGGCAAGTCTAATCAAATATTGTTTTCCCTGAGAGAAGACTGATTTTTGTTTATAGCCTGAAACACTTCTGGAGGTAAATTAAACTCAGTCCAAAGACGAACTGAGATGGTTTTATGCTGTATTCTTTCTGACAACTAGTCTATTTCTGGTCCACCTTCACTCCTTTGGGGCTCCCACCAGAAGTCTGCAGTTTTTACCAGAGGTCTTTCTTCTTCTCAGACTTTTGATTTTTCTTCCTGGGCCTGTGAGACCTCAGAATTCTACCTGGTTTATTATATTTTCTGCTACCAGCTTTATTTTGGGAATCAGCAATTGCTTCAAGGGGGAAAGTGGCCACAAGGCTGGTGTAAACCTCTCTCATGTTCTCATTTCTTCTTAGCCTGACATTCTCATTGTGTTGGTTATTCAAAGACATAAAAACATTTCTTGTCCAATTTATTGAATATTCTCATCATGAATGTTAATCTCAAACAATCTTGCCTATTATTGTTAGATGTGAGATTTCATTTCAATAACTTTTAGGTGAGATTAAATAAAAATAAAATTGCAATCCATGGTACCTAGAGAGAAATTAAGGAACTACTTGGAAACGTTCCTTATTGGAAAAGCTACACTTCCCTATTTTACATCATGGCAGCTCTTTATGGAGCTGTAAATGGCATTGACATTGCTACTTTCTAACACTGACTCTGCTTCCATCTCTAAATGTCATTATTTCAGTGCCTTTCCCCTTTCTCAGAAATTATCCCAGTGTCTGCCTTTGTTCCACTGTAGCAGTTTATCAGTCTGTATTCTTCTGAAGCTGACACAAAACTCTCTGTAGAGTCCTAACAATGTATTCAGCCCTGGATAATAGGTAAATCATGGCCTTAGAACTTTGTTGCCCCCAGTGCGTATATAAACACCCATATAATACAACACTCTTTGGTTGCTTTTTATTAAATGCCATGGTATCTAATTGCTTATTTACATAGGCTGAATATAGGGTGATGTGTGAGGGCCTGGATAGGTTATCTTTAGTAAACCCAGATGAAGAATTTGGCAGTTTTTTGTCCCTCTGTGGAGTTATTTGCTGACTATTAATATCAGTTTTGGAACTTAATTGAAATTTCCAGACAACAGGAAAAAAAAATCCTTCATTTGTTCTTATCAAATTTAGCTAATTTTGGTTTAAAATATCTAATAAATTCATTAATTAATCTAAGATTTCAAAAAATAATGCAAAAGCCTAAACCACACTATGAAAAAATCCTATGTAGATATGATGTTTAGTAAATATAGCCATATAAATTAAATTAACTACATAAATATTATACAGACCTGATCCTATTTGACTGTCATTCATTTTTATACTAAGAATCGGTGTCACTCCAGAATGTGATTAGTACTTTGATTCTTTATCTTTTCCAACAACAACAACAACAAAAAAAAAATACCTAGAGTTAAGGAGAGTGGGCAAATATCTCAAGAATCTTGTATTATATTTAAATCATATGTTGTTTGCTTTTAATGAAAAAAAAAAGTACTTTCTCACTCTGTGCTGCCCAATATTTGAATAACATTGCCTCACCAGAAAGAGTTAAATGTTTATCTGTTGTCTTAGTGGCCCTTCCTCTTCTATGGCCCAGAGTGGTTGCTGTCTTTGAGAGCAGGTGCTGATTAACCAATCACGATTGTGTGACTACATATAATGTCAAATCACTTATTCTTATCAAAAAAAAAAATGTTATGTATGAGGAAACTGAAGCACGAAGATGTTGACTAAGTTTGCCAACAGAGTGAACAGCAAACCCCAAGTTCCTACCTCCCAAATTGTTTCCTTGGGACTGAGGGCACTGATGCAAAACTTTGACTTGTATAATCATGTCACCCATTCTTAATATACTCACTATATTGATGGCTTGTCATATCCAAGAAATGCACATTGACAGCACTGCTACCTCTTTTATAGACACAGTCTCCACATGATTGTGTTTGTCACTATTCCACAAATGAAAAGGATATTAGTTAATATTCTTCAACTATTACTAACTAATAAATGGGCCCACACCAGACACTGAATAGGCCATGACTTGATCTTGAACTGTCAGCCTCAAGAAGTGTGAGAAAATGAATTTGTTATTTAAGCCACACAGTCTGTGGTATTCTGTTATGAAAGTTCTAGAAAAATAACACAGAACTCAAAGCTTGTATCATTAATTTTCTGTTTATCACATATTGTTTATTAAAATAATTTACATTTTCAATATACGTAGCTTGTCTTTTCAATAGATTCACAATGCCTTTAAAGGCAGGTAATTACCCTGTACTTTATTACTTCTTGAACCATGTATTGGCAGGACAATGCACACAGTGAAAATTTAATGAACATTTAATAAGTCAGTTGATTAGTTGGAGTAACATTTATCTTATAAGTAAAAAGTTTGACTAATTCAAAGAACAGGAAAGTAAAACATTTTATATGCATTTAATTGCTTGTAAAGATAGAGATAGATAGCTAGAGAGAGATAAAGACAGAGGTAAAGGTAGAAGTAGAGATAGAGGTAGAGAAAGAGGTAGAAGTAGTTATAGATATAGATCCATTCTACCAATATATTTTATCTTTAATTTGAAACAAGAAAGGGACATCAAGAGCAATTGATTGATCAGGCTTTCATACTTTCATATTTATATGTCAGAAAAATTCATCTCTACTTATTACTTTCTAAACAACTAAGATACAGACATGAAGCAACAAAAGAAGAAAAAGAAATTATCTTTTTAAGAAACATCTTTAATTTTAACTGGTTTATTTCCTAGTTCCAGGAAGACTTCATATTATGTCAGCTTTTAAACCACTGGAGTACTATTAAATGCAGAAAAAATAAAATTTGGGGGAAATCTCTGAGAAAACTTTATACCAGTCTGGTAATAAATGCTACTGAAAAACAATAACTTTTGTACTATTTGTAACAAATTGGAAGGCACATTATTTGAGTTCCTCAGGACTAAATCAAATCATTCCTTAAACATTGTTGAATAATTTGATGATTTAGAGACAAAGTAACATAATTGGTACAGGCTATCTAAAACACTTCAGATTGTTTATTTTAATGTCAATATTGATATTTATTAATGATAAGGACTGGTTTTATTTGGTGAACAAGTATAAATGAGCTAGCAATTAGAGGTGCTACTGATTTCATTTGAAGCACAAGTTACTAAATCAGACATGGCATCAAAAATTTATCCTGATTAACTTGAGATTGTTTTATCAACTGTGTTTATTATTTAGAATTCTTATTTATAAACTGAGCCATGGAACTGAGTCACCTGTCATTTTACCAAATGTAACTAAAATGTATTTTAAAGTTATCTGATATCTTTAAGCATACAGTGTCTCTTATTACCTAAAAAAAAAAAAAAAAAAAAAAGTAAAAAATTTACTAGCAAACCACTAGAAGCTAAGAAGAGGCAAGAATTCTCCTCTATAGGTTTCAGAAGAAGCATGGCCTTGGCAATCCCTTGAGTTTGGACTTCTAGGGATAATAAATGTTTCTTGCTTTGAGCCATGCTCACACACCAAGTAGACAGATGATGGATCACTGTAAAACAGAACAATGTAAAAGTCAAAATAAAATCCATGAGTCAACATGAAAATTGAATAAATGATTAATGTTGGGCATATGCAACACAAATAAAAATGAAGACTTAGCATATCTTCAAATAAACTTTTATTTTTAGTTGACAGGCAAAGTATAATCACAAAATATATTTAGTAATATTTATAGACTAACATGTGTAAAGTAATTGGATAGAAATTTAATAAGAACAATGCTGAAAAAATTGAGTGGAGTTAGTCAGTCATAATTTTCTATGAGGCCATATAGATTTTTAAAATTGAATCAGGGTAAGATATTCAAGAAAAAAATTGAAATAATATTTTTGGTATGCTACATTTTAAATACAGGATCAAAAAATAAGCATACTACTGTTAAATCTTTACAATGGCATATTTCTATCAACTTTGCTATATGTATATGTATGAGCTCGACACACAGAGAACTCTAAATTATTGTTATTGCTTCACCTTCTTATGACTATTCACATTCTTATTCTAACTAGGAAAATACAATTAACAACAATATCTGCTATGAGAGGTTACTAAGATAACGTAATGCTGTTGTGTACTCTTTTCCACTTTCAAGAAAAAGGTACTTGTTGCCTCAGTGAGTGGAAATATTGCCTTCTTACAATTCATAGCTGAATCTTTCTGGAAATTGCCTTTGGCAAAACAAAACAAAACAAAACAAAACAAAACAAAACAAAACAAAAAACAAAAACACTGCTTTGCCCAAGATACAACTCTCATTCCAAGAGCAACCTCTTTCTAATGACTGGCCCATAACAGAGTACAGTGCTTGGGTTTTTGCTTTGCTGAGTGTGTTGGGCTAAAAGTGTTGCTGTAACTGCATTACACTTCAGATTCTCCTTCTGGCTGATCATCCTTCCTCACAGGTGTTGCTCCTGAGAGCACTCCCAAATACCGCTGCATCCAAATCCCTCTCCATTGTGGAATCTGTTTCCAGGGAATCTGGCCTAAATCTAAATGAAGATGATCTACTTACAACTTGAATATTTGAGAAATAAACAGAACTCCCTTTTTTGTGTACAATATTTTAGTAAAAACAAAAATTGCAATTTTGGAAATAGTATGGATACAATTTTTTAATGATTAGAGTTGGTCTGTGGACACATGGAAATAAATGGAGAAGGAAAACTACGTGAAGAATTACTCCTCTCTATCTCCAGATATTTGGCATCTCCCTTATTTTATTTTTTTAAACAAAACAAAAAATTATCAGAAGGTCACAGGCATACTTTATAAAACTGAAGGAAGAACTGTAGGCATTAGGACATTACTGGTATATTGAAACTTTACACTTTTTAGGATGAACTCTACTGTCTCTCATCTTTGCTTTTCACTGTACGTAACTTTATTCTCTCCACGTGAAGGGAAAATATGCTCTAGGATTATATCCATGTAGCATTACAATCATAAAAAAACAAGGAATCCTCAACTCCCTTCACATGCGTGAACACAATACACCCAAGCCCAATGTACAGTTGCATTAAAGCCAGTTAAAAATGGAAGAAAGTGATTCCAATGACCTTTTCTTGGATTATTATGCCAATACCTGGACAAATCTCTTAAATCTAATTTATGAATTATGAGCCTCCCAACTTTGGTCACATGCTAGTTCCTGAGGTCAGGGACCAGATTCTATTACTAAAAGGATGGAGGTGTAGTGCTGGGCAGAGAAGGACAGTAGGTACCACAATAACAGATAAATGTTTTGTTTAAAATAATCTGAATTACTGCTTTAGTTTGTTATTTTTGCTTCCCTTTGAATTAGAAGTGTAAAAATAATTTAAGCATATATACAAGGTTTGGTGATAATGAGGGCAAGGCAGAAAAGAAGTAAGCCTAGGGAGAAGAATAGAAATTTAGAGAGCCAACTGAATTTCAAACAATGTTTGAAACTGCCAGTGCTTTAATGTTTATTCAGAGATTTAGTTACTTAACAATTTGATTTATATTAAATGATGCCTTATTTTTTGTTTGTTTGTCAGAATAGACCATGAATTTGTAAAGGTGTAACAAATTGGTGTAACAAAAGTTGTTCTGTTGAAGAAACACAAACTCAGAAATTGATCTCAAAATAATGCTTGGAAACAAACTTGCTACATGTCAGCAACGAGTAAGGCTTAAGTTTTCAATTATTTGACTCATATGTAATGAATATTCAGTAAATCCTTGAGATGTTGTTTGATGAACTTTAATTTCTCACTGAATTTGAGAGATTATCTCTAATCTCTTGACTTTTTTCCTTATCACATCATCACTAAAATAGAAAATATATTAGCAGCATACCCTACGGATGTGATTTTTAAGTACCTTTTTTAATAGAAAGATTTTTCTTGACATTCTCTGTGAAAATTCCAATATTACTAATTTAATTTAACTTTTATATGTCAAAAACATAAACTAAAAAGATTTTAGAGAGCCAGTGTTTTGAAATATTTAACAAAATTTTGTGCACAAGATTATGCTTGCTTATACATGCACATATATTTAAAAAGATGCATAGCTTTCATCAGAATTTCCAAGGCATCTGTGAACCAAGAATTATATATATATAATTAATATATATAATTAATGTTTATATATAATTAATATATAGTTAATATATAATTAATATTTATATATAATTAATATATATAATTAGTATATATAATTATATATATATATATATATATAATTAAAAGGGCAGTAAAGAATGTGGGAGACAAAAAGTTACTTTTTTTTGAAATAGAAATATATCAGCAATTTTACCACTTTGGATCTAGTTCATTCCATAGGACACCTATTAAATACACTGAATACAAACAGTAACACTACTTGCAAAAGAAATCCAAGTACTTACTCAGAGCTGACGTCTATCTTGAGCATGTTGAATACAATATTTAAATACTTGGTACCACACCAGAAAATAGATATTATTTACACATCATATAGCTGAGAACATTGCAACTCAGAACAGTGAGATACTTATCCAGGGTCAGATAACAGTGAATGAAAAAGCCAGAATTGGTATCCATCCTTGGTTCTTAACTCCCATTTTCTTGCCAGGAATGTGGAAGGCACTTAATTAAAATGAATTGAATCATGTAAAAATTTTGACAGGCCAAATGTGTAATTAATAATAGAAATCAAACATATTTACCTTTCACAAAACTTTCTCTCATGTTAATAACTATATTAATCCTTCTACCCATCTTCACCACATAAATGTTCTTTTTTCTAACAGTTTTTTAAAAATAGATATTAAATTTATTTTTTAATTTTCACTTATTTGTTAAAAAAATGCCAATCTTCTTATTATATGCCTTTTATTGTGGATTCAATGTAGGAATAAAGAGATCCTGCCTTTGTCTTTAAGTAGCCTACATTTAAGCAAAATAAAGAATAAGAAGCAATTTTAAAATCAAGAAAGCAAAGCGTTTTAGCTACAGTGATCAAGGAAGCCCTCTTCCTTTTTAATATCTAAATTTAATTTTCAAACTGTATTAATCTTACCAAATGTGTTCCTCAACTTCCAAAAGACAATATGCGTTTTTTTCTTTTGCAGAGGAAAAATTTTGAATGCATAAAGTCTAAAATTGTCCCATAAAAATGCATTCAAACACTTAGAAAAAAGTGAACTGTTTGGTTCATCTCATTTATAGTTCATCTCTTCTTTTTGAAAATGAGGAAATATGATTCCTTAATAGTTAAAAGATTTGTTGGGAATTATGCAGCCAGAACTGGGACTAGAAGCCAAAAGGCATGTATTCTGGACTAATGTTTATTCTCTAATGACACAGAACCCTTGTCTAGGGTCTTAAAGAACAGGGCTACTCTGAAAAGAAATTGAGCTTCTGGCCTAATGAATGGAAAAGAAAAAAAAAGTGAGTGAAATTTCACCTTGGCTTTTCTCTCTATTACTTTAGATATCTTCAGAATTTTTTTTAGAACTTTTATGTTCCTCCAGGTTCTTAGAGTTCCAAAGTACATAGTCTGGAATTTACTGCACAGAAAATGATCTCTTGAATAGAAAACTAAAAGTCACCATATTGTAGGAACTGAAAGATAGGAATTACTTTTAAGTCATATAATACATTGCCCTCTTTAATGTATAATAAAATCAAGACTCAGAAAGAGAATGACAGATCTTCTACAAATCTGGGCTAACCCTCAGGACTTTTCTGAGTACTATTTTTATGAGAAACATAATTTAATGTTTGCTATATAGAAATACTTAATAAATTTTGAAAATGGATGAACTATTAAATATTGAGATGTTAAAAATTTCCTTGAAAGTTAATGATTTAAAACAAAAAGCATAAAATTTTTCATTTATTATGTCTCATTGGTTCTTATCTGAAGTACAGAAAATAAATTTAATAATTCATATAAAATGCTTTTCTATTATTCTGTTTCATATTAATCAGTTTTCTTTGATTTTATATAATCCTTGGTCAAAGTAAGTTTCTATGGAGTTCATGTATATTTACATGTACATGTAAATGATTAATTTTAACCATTTATTGATTTCCTGCCATGAATTCTATTATTAAGCTAATGTTATTTATATGCTCATCTTTGCCAGAAACCTTCTCTAATTTTAAATATTTAAATATGGGAGAGCAAATCTAAATTTTTTTGTTGAGTTAACATCCAAATGGGAAGTAATGGAAGTTATAAATTAGAATATAATTTGGGTAAATAACTGTTAGATATTGGGCAAAAGACATATACATATATACATACACATGTATGTTCACTTTATATATGTACATTTAACCTTATCTAAGCTATTCTAGATGATATTTCTTTTCAAATTGTTTGGTTTAAGAAAATTGTAATAAGTGATGTCAGAATAATGCAGTATAAAGAATATTTATGTAAACAATAATACAAACAAAACCACTTTAAAATGGAGCCAAGCTGCCATGCCAGAGGAACTACCTTGCACATTTTATGTCTCAAAAATTTGGATGTTAAATCAAAGCAAAACAACTTTGAGCTGGGCCTAACCAAATTTCTTTCCTAAGGACCTATTTGCAAAAGTAATAAGATAGTAGTTTTTATGATACTAGACTGATAACTATAGGACTGAAAATTTAAAAATATTGTTTGAATTAACATCGTTCTATTATGGTATCTGCACCAATAGAAATGCCTTCCATTCCCTTTTTCCTTTCCCTTTCTCATAAATTCCCATTGCCTTTGTCTCATAGTCGGAACATTATTTGGGCTTCTGCTTAAATTAATGATTCCCGAATAGCTATTCTTTAATATCAAATAAATGCTTGTTCACCTTTTATTTTGAAAAGCCTTTTTATTTTAGATTAGCACTAATATACCAAAAAAAGAAAAAAAGTGAGGCACAGCTTAAGTATTGTCAATAAAAGTTCAAAGATTTGACAATAGAACAAAGAGATATCTCTTAAGTGGCTTTTAAATTTTTTAATTTATTAGGAGTTAAAACAACAAAGGAAGTAACTAACACGAACATGGTATGAACATTAGAGTCTAAGACAGCACCATGGTTTTACATTAAATGTAGATGAGTCTGCAGAAATTTGTGATAAAGCATAGAAATAAGTCTAATAACATAGAAGGGTAAGATATAAGGCAGAGTATAACAAAAATTAGACATTTTTCACTTTAGCTTCCTCTCCCACCATCATGTTACATTGACAGTGAATATTTGAAGGTCTCCTGGCTTAGCTAACTCAGGTTTTAGTGGTAAGAATTCGATGAACTTCGTAAGTAGATAAATGTGGTTAAGGTAAAGAGTATGTGGTCACAAATAAAAACAAATGTTAAAAAAAATGGTTTATTTAAACACTCTGGTCTTTTAAGAGTGTGGGATGCTCCTACAAAACCTTGTTTTAAAATCAGCTGGGGAAATATTTCTTTTGACCGTAAGATGCAACAGAAAAACCAGCATGTTCCACTTATGTTGATAGTCAAACTGGGATGGCTTTGATGTCGCATTTTGTGGCTTTTGAAAATACAGCCAAATAACTGTGTACTTACAAATGTTATATATATAGCTCAATCTATCACAGTTAAAAAATCTATTTAAGGGAAAAAAATATCCTGATGTTGAACAACCCACACCCTGATTTAATGCTCATGACAGCTCTTAGAATCTGTTAACATCGCCATTTTATCTTGGCTTTCCTCAGCGTGGGTATATTACATTAGCTATGTGTTGTGGCCTGATGATGAAAGCTGTGATAGTTTTCTTCTCTTCTTGGGGTCTCTTAAACCTTAAAGGATAAATCTAATCTTTATTGTCTTAAAAAAAAAAAAGTCTAAAGCAAGTGAGAAAAAGCCATATGGTATTCTAAACCACAAGGGAAATTATACTTTTTTATATAAAGCATTTCCACTAGAAAAAAGGGTAACCCTTCTGTTTATCATTATATTTTATGAGGTAACTTCAATGAAATCATGGAAGTATTATCACATGAACAGCAAAGTCTAAATCTCTTTTGCCAGGGCCCTCAAAGCATAGGAAATTTGGGATATGGCACAATTGGAGCTTATTTTCCACACTCCAAACAAGGTTCAAGATGTGGGGTGGGTGAGTGACAGAAGGTTTCTTACCATCAAAGAAGATAGTCAACTTTTTTTAAAACTTTTATGTGGGATATTAGAGTATATTTTACATGCCCAATTCAGAAACTAAAATGCACTTTTAATACAGTTTACTTTGATATTTTATGTGGGCAGAGTTTGTCTGGGTTGAGTCAAATGTTCCAATGTGTGAAGGAAGTACCAGAAAACATGCATAGAGAACTCACTAACTCACTAAAAATAGTATATGTAGTGATAGTTTTTAGAGGAAAATTGCTGAAGTTGTGGCAAGGCTATTTCCATCAGTTCTGTCTACTCATTTCCATTGGAAAATATAAGATCAAAGAAACTCTTTTAGTAGAATGTTCTCTTTCAAATATAACAAAGATCTTTTTTGCAAAATTGTCTGTTTCTCCTTCTTTCCCTATGTTCTTTTATCCGTTCATCAAATATGTGCTATGTGACAGACACTGTGACATAATTATAGTAATAGCAGTCAGCATTTATATACCCTTTATTATGTCACTTTGCAAAATAAGTGCTCCATGATGATCTATGGCCAAAAGAAAACTGAAGGAAGTGTTCACATTTTACTGTTGAGGAAAATGGAGCTTAGGGAGGCCTTGGAAATGATTTTCTTCATGTTTATTATGGAGCCAATATTTGAATACAGGATATCTGATTCCATAGCCCAAATTTTGATGGCTTCTCATTCCTTAAACAGCTTGTCTCAAGGGAGGCACAATTATTCAGTTACCAGTAACTTAGAACATTTATGGATAATTCACAAGGAAATAAAAGGAAAGCATTTTAGAATTCATAAAAAACAGACATGAGAAAAATCCACTAGTCAAAGGTCACTTTATTAATAAACACTATTTTAAAAATAATAAATGGTATTAAAAATATATTACATCAATAATTTATTACACTTACTGAAAAATAATGATAATAATGTCCATTTACTTCTGAAGCTGTGTGAAAATGTGCAACATGTTATAACTGACTCTTCTTTTTGACTTTAGTAGAAATTATATGAGTATAAGTAGTTGAATGGCCAGAGAGCATAAATATTTAATTTTCTTACTCATTAGCTAATAAAGCTGTGTGTACACAAAAATTGCATTCACTCTTTAGCTAATAAAGCTATGTGTATATAAAAATTGCATTTACTCAGCACTAATATCAGTCAGTTTTAGAAATGAAATAAAATAAGCCCCTTGATTAAAAGAATTATAAATTAAATTAAAAAGCTATTTATCTCATTTTAATCATTAAAATGGTACACATGTGGAGAATTCATACTAGAAAAAACCAAAGCATTTATGATCAAGTTACATTAATTGTCACCTTGAGCAGTTTCATTGATAGTTTATATATTTTTACCTAAGAAAAATATTTATCTCTTTGAATTACCCCTTAAGCAGACACTAATAGCATTGTCTCTTTGTCTTTGCTTTTTTAGTGACTTCTCTCTAAAAAAAAAAAAAAAATCTTGAACAAATTATTTCATTACTTTTTTTAAATTTTTGTTTTTCAGAATTTGAAACCTAAACAGATTTATTGGAAATCAGAGAAATAACCCTTTTCTCTTTCTTAAAAAAAAAAAAAAAAGAAAGAAAGAAGAGAAAATGTAAGTTGTCTCATCATTGCTGCTTGGAACACCAAATTGCACATTGGCTTTGAAAGACATATTGGCAATTTCTTCCCAAACTAAACATTCTCTCACCATATGATCTAGAAATTGTACTGTACTACTTGGTATTTACTCAAAAGAGATGAAAAATTATGTCCACAAAAAACCTGTGCATGAATGTTTATATAGCAGTTTCCTTCACAGTTGCTAAAACTTGGAAGCAAACAAGAAGTCCTTTAATAGCAGAATGAAAAAACAAACTGTGGTACATTCATGCAAAAGAATATTATTTGGCAATAAAAAAGAATGAGTTATCAAGCCACAGAAAGACATGAAGGAAACGTAAATGTATACTGCTAATTGAAAGGAGAGAATCTGATGGCTACATAATCTATAATTGCAATTATGTAACATTCTAGAAAAGGCAAAACTATGGACACATTAAAAAGATCAGTGGTTGTCAGAGGGTAGAGAAAAGAAGGTGGGAATGAATACATAGAATAGGTAAAACACGAGGAATTTTCAGGCAATTAAACTATTTTGTATTGTACTATAATGGTGGGTACATATTATCATACATTTGTCAAAATCCAGATGTATAACAGAGTGAATCTTAACGTAGACTATGGACTTTAGTGAATAATAATGTATTGATATTGGCTCATCAATTTTAATAAATATATTACAACAATGAAAAATAATAAGAGAAACAAGGATGGGGGAATAGGACTATCTGGAAACTATACTCTGCTCAATTTTTCTGTAAACCTAAAACTGCTAAAAAAAATTAGTCTATAAAAAAACTGTAAAGGAGTCTATGGCCATGCTCCCCTTAACATGCTTGATCCTGTCTGGTCTCGGAAGGTAAGCAGTGTCGGGCCTGGCTAGTACTTGGATGGGAGATCCCCTAGGAAGAACAGGTGCTGCAGGCATAAAAAATAAAAAAAAAAATAAGAGATTGTAAACTGACAAGGTCCTCAAAATCTGTGGGTCAACCAAGGGTTGCCTCGCCTAAAAAAGAAAAAATAAAAATTGCAAAGGAAGAAACAAAGATCTGGTTTTAAAAATTAGGCAGTTACAAATTTGAACATGGGCTCACTCAATTATATAAGATATGAGTCCATAAAAGTATGCTGTGAATAAAATGTGTTAAAATTTAAATAACTTCCCACAAGGCTAAACAAACAAACACAATCACAAGGAAATGAGTATTTTCTTTGCTGTTGTATATGGGTAAGCAAAGATAAAGTTTAGTGTGCATTCCACTTATGATCAAAATAAATCCGCAAAGGGGTTATTTTGTCTTCCAATTGTGATATTTATTCAAAATATAATTTCTTACTTTAGTTATTTGATTTATAACTCTAAAATTCTGAGCATTATATTAAAAATTAGAATTGTTCACAATAGTTCTTAGTAAATAAAAATAAAATTTGACATGAGTATCATTTGAATCTTATATTTTAGTAAAGGTAAAAGCATATACTGAAAAATAAAGTCTAATCATATTAAAATTATCTGTGTTTCAGACCTTGTGAAACACTCATTTTTTTTAAATGGGTTAAGTATTGAGTTAAATATTACTATGTCTTCTATTTCAAAGATGAAAAAAAAGGCTCAGAGAAGTTAGTCACTTATTCAATGTCACAAGTTTCAAAACTGGTGCAGCTGGAAAGTTAACTCAGGAAATTTGACACAGCCCATAGTCTTAAAAATAGTTTCCAGAGTTGCTATAAAAATAATGCAGAAATGAAAATGTTATTATCATTTAGCAACTCAAGCATTCATTTATATTTTACAAATAATATAAAATCAAAAACAATTTACAAAATTACCTGTCACAAAAAGTCATTTAGAAAAAAATAAAGTGCTTAGAATTATTTATACAAAAATTTATTCACAAAATATAACTTGTATGTAAAAGTCATGGTTGAGTTGCTAGTTTCCAAGAGTTATATGATTATTCAACAAATAAAAAATTCATGCAATATACACTTAAATGGCAATTAAGCACATTTAAATAATTAAAACATTTTAAGTGATCACATCTTTCTTTGATTTATAAAGCAGAGTCTGACTGCTCAGTATCACATTTATATAATGATGGTCTTTATATATGTGGAAAATATCTAGTTAACAAGTTACATTGATCAACTATAGAATAATGTATGTCTGCTTGTACTTCAAAGAATTTTCATATTCATACTATTAACTTAATTTAGCTCTTTTTAATAGTTGTAAATTGCTTTCTGTTATTAGACATGTATTATATGTTTTTGAATAATTTTAGGCTTTGAAATTTTTTTAATAAAAGCACTATAATCACATTTTCTAACATAAAGCATTTTCTTTTTGAAATATATAATTCTTATTTTTTTGATAACAGAGATTACTCACTCTTAATTCCCAATAATATCCATTTTCAATCATGATAATTCTTAATAACCCCAGGTTTAACAGCTGTAGCCATTTTCTGTAGGCCCTCACCTACCTGAATTTTTTTCAGGAAACATAAACTTCCAAACTAAATCTTTATTGAGACTTACCCTTCCTTAGACTTTGATGGCATAAAGAAATTAAAGTTTGTGTTTTCTATAATGATGTACATGTAATTTAAAGAATTTTGAATATTAATGTTTTCCTAAGGTTTATTACAGCTAAAAAATATATAATGCTCTAGTCTATGTGTACATCAAATATTTGTTTCACTTAAACAGAAATCTAATTCCTGCACCATCACACACTTTGTAGTGATATGTTTACTTTTACTATACAGTCTGTTCACAAACTTTCTTCTAACACTTCATATGAAGTCTCCCCATTATGGGAACATTGGTAAATTAGCATGAGAATGTTTAAACGCATGTATTCCTTTGTGGTGAGTGCTTTAATGCATATCTCCCATTTTTGCTTTTGTGTTCTCTTACAATATTTATTTATGTTTTGAAATAATATAATTTCTTTATACAAATAACGTGTGAAATTAATTCTCATAGTTATATTAGAACATGTTCTTTGGAATCAGAAAACAAACAAAAAACATCTAAATTTTTTCTCTACAACTTACTAGGCACATGGCATGTGACCTTTCATAATTTGCTTAACTTCTCTGAGCCTCAGGTTTCTCACATATAAGGAAAAGATAGCACCCACATACACCCATTTCTCAGCTAAGAAAAGTGAGGAGTAGAGACTTGTCCAAGGGCACACAGCTAATTGAAACTGCCTTCTCTGCCCATCTTGCTTAAAGTCATGTTTTATGTGATTTTTCTACCTAAATCACTTCTCAGCACTCAGTGAAAACAGTGGTGTGATATGTGCCATGAGTGCAACCTCCCCACTGAGCTCAGACCCTCCGTGCAGCAGTCTCTGCGGCAGAGTCTATGATGTTGCTACCTCCGCAGCCCCATTCCAGGCCGTTATAGTCAACTTTGTCACAAATGCTTGCTCTCTCTCTCTCTGCTGGAATTCTCAGTTTAATGAAGCAATTTCCAAAATGAATTCATATATGCAGACTAAGAAATTGAAATTCACCAGAGTTCCAACAAAACGTGTAGAGTCTCAGTTTAAATGAAACAACCACTTTGCATTCACCCCACTCTCTCCCTGGAATGGATTTGTATAAATATTTGCCTTCACTCTTCTTAGAACTTTTTAAAATAAGCTTTATGTTTTTTAGAACAAAAAATAAGTAAATAAAACAAAACAAATAAATAAAACAAAAATAAATAAATAAAAACAAAATAAATGGTTCTTAATCCTCAGACTACGCATTAAATAATGTTTTTTAAAGAATATGTCTAGAACAATTATAAGCTTTCAATATATGTTATTTCTCCACCTTCTCCTCCTCTTTATCTCTTTATCCTGAACGTTGAAATAATACTATAAAACTTCTTTTCTGCACTTCTGAGTGTCTATGTAGCTATCACCTTCTCTCGTCACTTCTGGGAAAAAGTCACACATTCACCATTAGTAGCATATGGAAAGCTCTAAGGAAGGGCATGAGGTTTATCATAAATTTCAGAGAAATAAATAGTAGAGAAAAAAAATTAACTTTATGTGCATTTAAATTTAGATTCTTGAATTTTTAATTGTGAATGATTTATCAATTAATTAGAAAAAATTGTCATTTTTAATGCTGTTTTCTCATCCATGAAAATGGTGTTTCTCTCTATACATTCAGATTTGTTTGTTTCATGTCAGATAATTATAAAGATATTATATTATTCTAGTTTTATTTTGTATGTGCACATTGATGCATATTTCTTATGGGAATAATATTTTTCTTGTTATATTTTTAGACACAATTGTTAGTGATTTTGAAAAATTATTGATATGGGCTCAATTGACCTTTTCTTCTGATCACCTAGTTGAAATCTTTTAAAAGTACTAATAATTCATATTAAATTTTTGTATTTTATGGTAAAAAAAAAAAACATTATCTACATCCAATGACACATTTATCTTTTAATTTCTAATCTTGATCTCTTATTTTCCTATTTTATATCAGCCATAATCTTCACTGTGATATAAATATATATGGCACTATTGATACTTGTCTTATTTCTCATTTTAACTGAATATTTCTAATGTTGCATTACTAAGAATAAATTTTTCAAATAGTTTTCTAGCAGATAGATTTTTTTTATTGTGGTAGGAAATATGTAACATAAAATCTACCTCTTAATAAAGTTTTAAATGTACAGTGGAGTATAGTGAACTTTATGTACATTGTTGTACAATAGATTTTTAAAGTACATTTCTATTTCTAGTTTGCTAAAATGGTTTTTGTTTAGTTATGATTCAAATAGACTTTCAGTAAATTCTTATCCTGCTTTTATTTAGATAAATATATATATACATATTTATATACACACATAAACATGCATATATATTTTTCCTTTGAGTTATTCATAAGATAGATGAATTGATAAAATAATTTATAGATTTTCTATTGAAATATCTTCATATTACCGGGATAAATTCAATATGATGAGGGTTTATTATTTCTTTATTTTATTACTTGATTTGACTTACTAATAATATAATGACAGTAGTTGAAAGATAAATGTTATTTAATATTTTGGTTTGTCTTTTCTATTCTCTGATTTTAGTTATAGATTTATATTCGTGTTTTAGGATGAGTTAGATAATTGCATGGCTTCTTGTACTTTTTTTAATGCTCTATTTCTCAAAAGTTTCACAGACTTCTCTAAAATTATCTGAACCTCTTGGTAGGTAAAATAATAGCCTCCCAAAGATATTCTTGCCCTAATTTCTGGAACCAATGAATATCTTACTTTACATGTCCAAAGAGACCCTGCAAATGTGAGTAATTTTAAGAACCTTAAGAGTCAACGTTATCCTGGATTATCTAGGTACACCCAAACTAATCACATGAGTCCTTAAAACTGAAAGACAGTGGGTCAGAGATATGTGACTGAATATGACTCAAACCTACCTTTTCTGGCATTGACATTCTGGCTAATAATTTCAGATCCTAGCGTCCATGTAGTGAGGACAATCAAACAGCCTCATGGAAAGGTCCAAGTGGGGGAGGACCTGTGGTCTCCTACTAATAGCCAGCACCATCTTTTTAATCAGGTGAATGAGACATTTTTTAAAAGAAGATCCTCCAGTCTTAATCAAGACTTTATAGTACTTAGCCCAGACCAACATCTGACCAAGTTTCATGACAAAGTAGTCAGAACAATTCAGTCAAACTACTCCTAAATTCCTGACCCACCAAATTGTAAGAAACAAAATTATAGTATTAAACCACTAATTTTGGAGATGGTATGTTACACAGTAGATAACACATTCACCGTCACTTTGACACCATCAGTGCAAATATCGACAAAATAAAAATTACAAGTAACATTCATTATTATTATGAAAATAATTTTAACATTGAAAATCCCTGAAGGGGTCTTAGAGACATTTAAAGGTCTACAAACCACATGTTGAGAACTTATTCTCTGATATGTTAATAACTACCATTATTTTTATTTTAGTTTGTATCCACCACAATGTATTTAAAGATTCTCCCGTTGATAGACATTTATATTTTTTCTTTAAATATTCTTCCAGAGCAGTATTACAAATATAAATTTTCTTATAATTTATTTTTTAAATAATCTTGACAAAAATTTGTTATTCTCAAACATTATATTTGATTATTTTGTTTTGGAGGTTCTTAGCTTCTTGGTAATGTTTTTTAAAATTGCATATCTCTTGCATTGTTAGATATATTAAATTAGACAGTTTGAGATAGATACTACAGAGAATGGAGAAGGGGAAAGATAGAATTAATGAAAATGCTATGTTGATTCAGCTATAGATGATGGCAGATAAGTTTTCAAATCCAGTTCAATTATTTACTGGCTGTTTCCATTCAGATAAATTTCTCTAAGTTTTAGGTGCTTCATCTGTGAAATGGGAAAAATAGTAATTCTGCATAGCCTGGGACTGTATAGGTTTTAAATGTGTTAATACATGTGATAGTGTTTAGAACACTGAAGAAATGTACTAACTGTACATAAATTATCTTATTAATCTTCACACAAGCCTGCACAATATGAATTCTTATTCCAGTTTAGTACCTAGTAGTGTGAATACTGACTAGGCCTTAATAGAGACTCAGGATCTGGCTTTATATAAGACCCAGAGGACTGGAGTTAATTGATGCCACTGGATATCAGTTCACCTAAATTGGTTTTCCATAAGGATGGAGGCCAGTAGAGAAGAGGAGAAAAAAAACAGAAATAGAAATATGAGAGGACAAGGACAAGTGGTCTTGTAAGGCAGGGGTTCCCAATGCCAGGGCCGTGTTCCGGTATTGGTCCATAGCCTGTTAGGAACTGGGCCATGCAGCAGGAGGTGAGCAGCAGGCAAGCAAGCAAACCTTCATCTGTATTTGCTGCCACTCTCCAGTGCTAGCATCACCTCATCAGCTCCACTTCAGATCACCAGTCATTAGATTCTCATAGCAGCACTGGTCCCTGGAGCCAGAAAGATTGGGGACCACTGCTATAAGGGTTCCAGCAAGAATCTTGCCAAAGTTATGTTATGTGTAACAATATCAAATCATGAAACCACTGGAGGTCTAGGACCATCATGTTCTCTTCACAAGCACATTTGAGACATTCCTATGGCCTCCCAAAAGGACTAAGAAAGATTCTGAAAAGGGACTAGGTGTTTTGTAGTATGTAAACATGTTCATGCTCCAGAGGATAATTGCTAGGGAAATACAGTTACACACAGATCAAGAAATAGCAGCTCAGAGCAGAAAACTTATTTGTCTAAATTTATACAGCTAATAAGTGACAGATTTTTAATCCCAGGTCTTTCTGTGTCCTAAGCCTGTGCCCTTAAAAATAAAATTATTCATAAAAACACCTTGCCTCATTATTCAAATATGTATATATGGGTAAACATTGTTCTGTACATATTTCTATAGTTTTGTACTGGCTTCTTCTTGAGGCTTTTGCTTTTAGATGATGCTTACATAAAATATAGAAGCAACATATAATTCTCATTCCTAAAATATTTTCTCAGCAATTATTTCAGCATCTATATATAATAGCGCTCATCTTCATAGCTTTATAGAGTCAAAATTTTCATTGTGAGGTTCCAGGCTCACTTAAAGTCCATCTCCCTAGACTTTTCATATTTGCCCTTCTTTCTCTGACAAAGAAACTAACAAGTACAACCTTACATAATATTAATAAAGATGAGATTGTTGGTAGCTTCCATCAAAACAATTTTAGCCACAAAATAGTCAACCAATTCAAGGTGTGAGCACTGGATATGATAATTCAAATGGATTCTTTGAAATTTGGAGACTCAAAAAATATAGTATAATTTAAAATCAGTTATGGATATTCGACATTCCATTCTGGGTGATAGCATAATTTTACATATGAAATAATGTTTATCATGATTTGAAATCAGCCTTTATTTTATTTGTTAAAATAAATCTCAAGTCAAAAAAAATGTTAAGCTATTTTTCTCAGTATAGAATATTGCCTTTATTTATTAATTTTTTTAATTTGGTATCACTTTGATGATGTATCTCAAAATAGATATTTCCGTAATATCTAGTCTGGATGGTAATATATTAATTTTGCATAGTTTTTAAGTGTTTGCAATTATGTGAGTCAACTAATCAAAATATCTTAAAAACATAAAACTCTGCATGTGAAAAATTATTTTGCATTTTTCATTCAAAAGTGAAAAGGCCAGAAAGGGCATAGAGTTTTTAAACTGATGACCTTTATCATAATGTATCTTTTATTAAATCCAAACAGAACATGCTGTCTGAAAGGCAAAGAATGACTGTCACTGAAACACGGAATTCATCAAGTTATAACGTCAACTTTGTAATGAAAATGCTTTCTTACGGTCTTGTCAATTGACAAGCTGTCATCACATATTAGAAGCTGACAACTCATTGACGATTTAGATTGTTTTAAATATTCTCTAAAGCAACTAATCTTCAAAAAACTAAGTATTGCTCATCAGTTAAATATACCATTTGTTGACTTTATAATCATTTTAAAGAAAAAAGTATTTAGATGAACTTCTAGTTTTCTAAATACACATTGTTAAATTGCTTTAAAGTGTTTAAACACTAATATATGTGAAATTAAACACATATGTATTGAAGAATATGTACACTGATAATACAAGAAATAAAATATAAAGCTTAATCTAAAAGCAAATTAACTCTATTCTTTATGAAATATTTTTAGAAGATAAAAAGTACAAAACATGGTTGGATATCTTTAAATTCAATAATTTAGCTGAAGCGATAGAAAATATGGTGAAAGAATCTAAATAGTGGACTAATAAAACTTTTATTCTACTGGAAATTTTCTTCACCATTTTGATATATTTCCTGATTCCAGGAGTTTATGTTCACTTTCTTCATGTAGTCCAACATTTAGTAATGGTGGAACATATCTTTCAGGAGCCTCTTAAGATGAAATTTGCACATTAAGTACATTGCTGATAACATGCATGTTTAAAAATGCCTATTTCATTATTACACTTTTTAAAGGATAAGTCTTAGTCAAAATAATTTTCCCTTAGAATTCTAAAGGCATAGCTCTGTTATCTACTAGGTTCCACCTTTGTTGCTGACTGATGCCTTTCTGATTTCTGAGATTTTGTTTATGGTCTTATTTTTCCCCAAATGAAGGATTTTGTGATTCTCATCTCTATACTTCATGGGCTGAGTTTTCATGATCAATGCATTGGTGTGGATCTTGTGTTAGTATTTGTGTATATGTGTGTACACATGCACATGCACATGTGGTTCTTTTTAGTCTGGAGACTAGGTCTCTAGTTGTGGAAATATCTTTTTTTTTTTTTTGATAATTTCCTTCCTTTCATATTTTAAGCTCTTATGGGAATTCTAATATGTAGATATTAAACCTGCCAAATAATATTCTATAGTATTTTTACTACTTAAAAAATCAGGTTTATCTTAATATAATTTACATACAGTCAAAATCACCCTTTTTATGTGCACAGATCTATGAGTTTTTACAAATGCATAAAGTTGTGAGATAACCACTATACTAAAAATATGGAGTAATCATATCATCCAAAAAAGTTTTCTTATTACCTTTTGTAGACAGTCATCTCTTTCCACCCAAGTCTCTGGCAACTAATAATTTATTTTATGACTCTATAGATATGCCTATTCTGAACATTTAATATAAATGAAATCACAAGGTACATTACACCTTTTAGTCATAGTTTTTTCACTTAGAATGTTTTTATAAATCATTGGTACTGTTACACGTTCTATAGTTCATATCTATGTTTCCTGAGTAAAATTTCCTTGTATAAATATACTAAAATGTTTTATTCATTAGCCAGATGATGGACATTTTGATTGTTTCCAGATGAGAGAAATTACAAACATTTTTATACAGGCTTTCTGTAGACATATGTTTTTATTTCTCTTGGGTAAGTAACTAGGAGTGGAATTGCTGGTCTTATGGTAAGTTTATGTTAAATTTATAAGAAAGTGACAAAAGATTTTTTAAAGTGTCATTGTACAAATTTGCATTCTCAGCAACAGTGTATGGAATCCCCATACTTAATCCAAATATTTGTCAGCCTATAGTATTTTCAGTTTTTTCTTACTTTTTATTTTATTTCATTTATTTTGGTTTAGTTATTTCAGTTTATTTTATTTCATTTATTTCACTTTACTTTCAGTCATTTTAATGAGTATGTAGTAATTTCACACTATGGTTTTAATTTTCATTTATCTGATTATTAGCAATGTTGAACATATTTCCATTTATTCCCCAAGCTTATTTGCAATCCTTATGTCTTCTTTAGTGAATTGCCTGTTCAAAGAGTTTGCCCCTCTAACAATTGAATCATTTGTTTTCTCATTATTGAGTTTTGAGGTTTCCCTATGTGTTGTGGAAGTGAAACCTCTACCATATACGTATTTTGTAAAATTTTCTCTTAGTTTAAGAATTGTATTCATATTTTTTAACAATACTTTAGACGTTTTATATTTTCATGATATCCAATAATATATACACAAAGTTTTGTAAGAGTTTATGATTTGTCTCTGATCTAAGAAGTCTTTGCTTATTCCAAGATCATAAAGATATATTCTCCTGTGTTTCTTCCAGAAATTTTTGGCTTTACATTTAGGGTTATAATCCATTTCCGGTTAATTGTTATTTTTAATTTTAAACTTTGATATCATTGATTCTTTTCACTATTGCCATCCTCTTCTCAATTTCATTAATTTCACTTTACGTATTGTTTTATTTGTACCCTGCTATATATATTATGATTTAGAATAAAAAAAATGCATTTGGTGTTCATTACCATTTCTGGCACAGAGCTCCCAGAATGCTTGGAATTTCCTAAATAAGGATAGCAACAAAGGAGTCTCTTGTTATGTTAAGAAGGTGACTTTTGGGCTCCACCTAAGAAACTTTCAGTCCCAGAACTTCAAGAAAATGAGAGGGGCTGGAAATTGAATCAGAACTTCAAGAAAATGAGAGGGGCTGGAAATTGAATCAATCCGTAATGGCTAGTGATTTAATCAATAATATCTGTATAATAAATCCTCCATAATAAAACTAAAAAAAGATAGGGTTAAGAGAGTTTTGGGGTTGGTGAACTCATGGAGATTGAGGGTCAATGGGATTCTTGGAGAGATCATGGAAGTTCTACACCCTTTCCTCATACCTCACCCTGTGTCCTATACATCCCTTCTATCTGTCTGTTCCTGAATTAATCCTTTAATAAAAGTGATCTAGTCAGTAAAATGTTTTTCTGACTTCTGCGAACCCCCCTAGCAAACTAATCAAACTAAGAAAGGGGTCATTCTATTAAAGAGAAAACCACAGGCCCAAATAGTGTCACTCACACTAAAAGCCAATGATAGCAAACCTAGATTTAATATTTAATACCTGATCTCATTGCAGTTTTAACTACTCCTAGAAACATACTTTTAATCAACTTTTCTGGAATTGTCTGGTCAAGTACCGGTAAGGTAATTTGTCATTTGGGCCCTCTCCATCCCACATAGAAAAAAGAAAAAAATCTTCTATCCCCATCCCCCCCCAACAAAAAAAAAGATGTTCATGCTCTAAAACAATCTTTTTATTTTTTAATTTTAATTTTGTTAATAGTCTCATCCTTTGTTTAAAAATCTTCCATTTTGTACTATCCCTGGAGTACCCTTCTAGTTGTTAGATGGATGTTGCCTGATTTATGAATAGTTTAATAAAATCAATTACATCTCCAAATGTACTTGGTTCAATTTTGTTTTTTAACACTTCTAACCTATAGCCAGTTTATCAATAGCACAGGTGATAACCTGCCTTTGAGATTGGTGTCTGGTGTGTGTGTGGACCGAGAGCAGACTTATAGAACTAAGGCTTTAACCTGTAGGGTCTGATGCTATCTTTAGGTCAGTAGTGTCAAACTTGAGTTGAATTCTCAGACACCTTGCTGGTATCCAAGAAATACTTATTGGTGTTGGGGAAATCTCCCCTTCCCCAGGCATATACATTGGAATTGAGCTCCAGAACCAAAAGTCCTGCATATTTTTATATATTGGTTTTACTTTTACTCAATTCAAAATATTTTCTAAAATATTTTATTATTAATTATTTATTATATAATTAATTATTAATACAAAATATTAATTTTGTATTTGAATTTTGGGTTATGTAGAAATATGTTGTTTAGTTTCCAAATATTTGGACATTTCAAGATATCTTTCTGTTACTGATTTACACTTTAATTCCATGGTGACGAGAAAACAAATATTTGCATAATTTTAGTTATTTTAACTTTGTTAGGCTTATTTTATAGTATAGACATGGCCTGTTTTATAAGTAGTCTATTTTAGTGTATTTGAATTGAATATCTATTTTGCTTTTCTTAGGTGGGTATTCTATAATGTTTCAATATTACATAGCCTTATTATTTTCTATCCATTTCTTCTAGTAATTTCTCAGAGAGGCATATTGAAGTCTCCAACTATAATTGTGGGACTATTTCTTTTTTTAGGCTACCGGTTTTCACCGTAAGAATTTTGAAGACTTTTTAGAGACCAACACATTTAAGGTCATCGTGCCTTCTCGGTGAATTGATCTCAATAACATAAGTAATGTCCCTCTCTATTCCTTATAGTATTTATTGTTCTATCTTCTTAATATAATAATTTTAGATATATTATTCAACAAATATATGGCTATTTGAGTTAGAATAAGTAAGAAAGCTGTTGCAGTCAATAAAGGGAAGGAAGACATGAATGGATAGATACTGAGGGAATCAGTCTAATAGTTACCTAGGGTCCATGGTGGAATAGCATGAAATCATGAAGTCAGCCTCAAGCAGTAAGTTTTTAGAATCAAGTAAAAAGAATTTAAAGATATTTTTGAAAATTATTATCTATAATACATTATATACATATAATATTAATTATATATAATATAAATAAATAATTATTTTATAGAAATATAGGGAATGAATTTAATTATCAGAATGTTTTGTGCAAACATCATTTTAATATATGTTCAGTGGTGGTCTTCGATTATACTAGGTATATTTTTACACCCTGTTCAGGCAACACAAAGACAAATTTTTAAAAATACTTTTTTTGCTGGTTCAACATGGTTACAAATTTTAAATATTTAAGAATTCTTTGAATAAAATTTATAAAGATTAGCTTTATAAAATCCTCACACTTCTTATCATTATACAGAAGCAACCTCAGTGTATTGTTCTCTTAGCTTGTTTAAAGTAGTGAAAAGAAGTAGAGACAAAAAAGAATAGTACTTATAAATGTTGTAAGGAGTATAATAACTCTCTTTTAGACTGAGGTGCCAAAGATTTGTGGAGTTGTTTGTTTGTGCAAATTATTTAAAGTAAGTCATTGAAAAAGTGCTATATTAAAATATTGTAATAAAGAACACAATCAAAGTTCCTTTGCTGGAAGGTTTAAAAAAGTTTCTTAAACATTAAACAATGGATTATCTTGATTTTTTTTATCAATTTTAAGTATACTGTACATTGGTTAGAGATTTAGATAATTTATAAAATTACCCCCCTAATTGCTCCTTCTCTCCTTTGGTTTTCTACCTAGCCAATATATCAATGCTAACTGCATTCCATATGCTGTGCTCCCCATCCCCATAACTGTCTATCAACTACTAATTTGTACTTCTTTAATTCTTCACCCAATTCACCCACACCTTAAAAACCCTTTCTTCTCTGTTCATTACTAAATTGTCCCCTATATTTGTAAGTTTTTGATTAGTTTGGTTTTTTTTGTTCCTTAGATTCCATATATAAGTGAAATCATATAATATTTTTTTGTCTAACTTATTTCACTCAGCATAATAAACCCTAGATTCATCATTGTCACTGCAAATGGTAGAATTTCATTTTGTTAATGGCTGAGTAATATTCCATTGTAACTATAAACCATAATTTCTTTATCCAATCATCTATTGATGAGCATTTAGGTTGCTTCCATATCTTGGCTATTGTAAATTGTGCTGCCATGAATATTGGAGTGCATAGACCTTTACAAATTATTGTTTTGCTTGTCTTTATATAAATGTCTAGAAGTGCAATTGCTGAGTCAAAAGGTATATCCATTTTTAATTTTTTGAGAAACCTCCATACTGTTTTCCATAGCGGCTATACCAATTTGGAATCCCACCAATGTATGAAGGTTCCCTTTTCTCTGCATCCTCTCCAACACTTGTTGTTTTTTTGATTTATTGATAATAGCCATTCTGACAAGTGTGAAGTAACATTTCGTTGTGGTTTTAATTTGCTTTTCTCTGATAGTTAGCAACCTTGAGCATCTTTTCATATGTCTATTAGCCATCTGCATTTCCTCTTTGGAGAAGTATCTGTTTGGTCTTTTGCCCATTTTTTAAATTGGATTGTTTGTTTTTTGTTGTTAAGTTGTATGAGTTCTTCATATATTTTTGGATATTAACCTGTTATCAGATGTATCATTAGCAAATATCTTCTCCCAATCAGTCGGTTGTCTTTTTGTTTTATTGATGGTTTCCTTTGCTGTCAAAACTTTTTAGTTTGATGTAGTCCCATTTATTATTTTTCTTTTGTTTTCCTTGCTAGGGGAGATATATCCAAAAAGAAATTATTGTTAGCAATATCAGAGAGTTTACTGCCTATGTTTTCTTCTAGAAATTTTATGATTTCGGGCTTACATTTAAGTCTTTAATTTATTTTGAATATATTCTTATATACGGTGCAAGAAGGTGGTTCAACTTCTTTTTTTGCATGTATCTGTCCAATTTTCTCAACACCATTTATTGAAGAGACTGTCTTTACCCCACTGTACATTCTTATCTCCTTCATCATGTATTGAGTGTATAGGTGTGAATTGATTTTAGCATTCTCTATTCTGTACCATTGATCAATGTATCTGTTTTTATGCCAATACCATACGATTTTGATTACTGTAGCCTTGTAGTATAGTTTGGTATCAGGTAGTATGATACCTCCAACTTTGTTCTTCTTTCTCAAGATTGCCGTGGCTATTTGGGGTTTTTTATGGTTTCATATAAATTTTAGATTTATTCATTTTGGCTCTCTGAAATTGCCCTTGGAATTTTCAGGGATTACATTGAACCTATAGATAGCTTTGGGTAGTATGGTTATTTTAATGATGTTGATTCCTCCTACCCATAAACACAGTACATGTTTCCATTTATTAGTATCTTCTTCAATTTCTTTTTTCAATGACATAATTTTCTAAGAACAGGTATTTTTCTTCCTTGGTTAATCTGATTCCTTGGTATTTTATAGTTTACAATGCAACTGTAAATGGGATTGTTTTCTTGATTTCTCTTTCTGAAAGTTCATCATTGGTGTATAAAAATGCCACTGACTTCTGAATATTTGTTTTGTAACCTACTGCTTTACTGAATTCATTGTCAGTTCTAACAGTTTTTTGGTGGAATCTTTAGGGTACTCTCTATATATTACCATATCATCAGCATATAATAAGAATTTTACTTCTTCTTTCCAATTCAGATACCTTTTATTTCTCTTTCTTGTCTTGCTGCTATGGCTAAGACTTCCAATAAAATGTTGAAGAAGAGTGGTGAAAGTGGACATAATTGTTTTGTTCCTGATCTTAAGGGAAAAACTTTTAGCATTTCCCCATTGAGTATGATGTTAACTGTACGTTTGTCATATACAGCCTTTATTATGTTGAGGTATGTTCCCTCTATTCCCACTTTGCTGAGAGTTTTTATCATAAATGGATGCTGGATTTTGTTGAATGCTTTTTCTGCATCTATTGATACAATCACATGGTTTTATCTTTCAATTCATTAATGTGGTGTATCACATTAATTGATTTACAGATATTGTACCAACCTTGCGTCCCAGGAATAAATCAAACTTGATTATAGTACATGATATTTTAATGATTTGCTGAATTCTGTTTGCTAATATTTATTCAAGGATTTTTGTACCAATGTTCATAAGAGATATCAGCCTATAGTTTATTTTTTTGTAATGTCTTTTTGTAATGTCTTTTGGAATCAAGGTAATGGTGATCTCATGAAAGAAGTTAGGGAGCCTTCCCTCTTCTTGAATTTTTTAGAATAGTTTGAGAAGAAAGATAGGTGATAATTCTCCTTTGAATGTTTGGAAAAACTCACCTATGAAGCCATCTGGTCCAAGACTTTGTTGTTTGGGAGGTTTTTGATTCCTGATTCTATTTCTATTTCATTGGTGGTAATTGATCAGTTCAGATTTTCCGTTTCTTCTTGACTCAGTCTTAGGAGATTGTATGCTTCTATGAATCTGTCCATTTCTTCCAGATTGTCCAATTTGTTGTCATATAATTGCTCATAGTATTTTCTTATGATCCTTTGTATTTCTGTTGAGTTTGTAGTTATTTCTCCTTTTTCATTTCTAATTTTATTTGAGTCCTTTTTCTTTTTTCTTGATGAGTCTAGCTAAGGGTCTATCAGTTGTGTTTATTCTTTCAAGGAACCAGCTCTTGCTTTCATTAATTTTTGTATTGTTTTTCTAGATTCTGTTTCATTTATTTTGGCTCTGAACTTTATTATTTCCTTTCTTCTATTCACTCTGAGTTTTGTTTGCTGTTGTTTTTCTTGTTCTTTTAAGTGTAATTTAGATTGTTTAATTGAGCTTTTTCTTGCTTCTTGAAGAAGGCCTGTATTGCTATGAATTTCCCTCTTGGAATTGCTTTCATTGTGTCTCATAGATTTTGACTCATTGTGTTTTCATTTTGATTTGTCTCTAGATATCTTTCAACTTCTTCCTATATCTCATTGATAACACATTTACTGTTTAGTAGCATGCTATTTTGCCTCTGTGTGTTTGTGCACTTTCTAGTTTTTTTCTTATAGTTGATTTCTAGTTTCATACCATTGTGATCAGAGAAGATGGTTGATATGATTTAAGTCTTCTTAAATTTATTGAGACTAGTTTTGTGTCCTAACATGTGGTCTATCCTGGAAAATGTTCCATGTGCACTTGAGAAGAACGTATATATTTTGCTGCTTTGGAGTAAAATGCTCTGACTATATCTATTAAACCAACCTGGTCTAGTGTGTCTTTTAGGTCCATTGTTTCCTTGTTGATTCTTTGCCTGTAAGATCTGTCCATTGGTGTTAATGGGGTGTTAAATTTTCTTACTATGTATGTATTACTGTTGATCTCTCCTTTTATGTCAGTCAATAATTGCTTTATGTATGTAGGTGCTTCTATGTTGGGTGCATATGTGTTTACTAGGATTATGTCCCCTTGATTTATTGGTCCCTTTATCATTATGTAACACCCTTCTTTATCTTTTATTATAGTCTTATTTTAAAGTCTATTTTTTCTGATAAAAGTTTTTTTCAAATTTCCACTTGTGTGAAATATCTTTTTCCATCCCTTTACTTTCAGTCTGTAAACGTCATTTGATCTAAAGTGGGTCTTTTGTAGACAGCATATGCATGGGTCTTGTTTTCTTATCCTTTAGCCTACCCCATGTCTTCTGATTGGAGCATTTAATCCATTTACATTTAAAGTGATTACTAATTGGTACATAGTTATTGCCATTTTATTATTTGTATTTGTTATTTCTGTTTTATTTTTACCCCTTCTCTTTTTTACATGAGTCCCTTTAACATTTCTTGAATAATGGATTGTTGGTGATGAATTCCATAATCTTTTTCTTGTCTAGGAAGGTCTTTATCTCGTCTCCTTTTTAACTGAAAGCCTTGCTGGTAGAATATTCATGATAGATACTTGTTTTTCATAACTTTTAATATTTCTTGCCAGTCCCTTCTGGTCTGCAAAGTTTTCATTGAAAAATTAGCAGACATTCTTATGGGGGAACCCTTCTAAGTAACTAGCTGCCTTTCTCTTGCTACTTCTAACATACTCTCTTTATCTTTGAGCTTCAGCATTTTAAATATGATGTGTCTTGGTGTAGGTCTGTTTGAATTCTTCTTGTTTGAAACAATTTCTGCTTCTTGAACTTGTACGTCTAATTCCTTTGCCAGGTTAGGAAATTTTTCTGTCATTATTTCTTCAAATAGATTCTCAATCTCTCTCTTCTCCCTCAGATACTCCTATGAACTGGATATTGTGACACTTCATGTAGACCCAAAGGTCTCTTAAACTATTCTCATTTAAAATTTTTGTGTGTGTGTGTTGTTCTGTTTGGGTGTATTTTGCTACTTTGTCTTCCAATTCGATTGTTTGATATTCTGCTTTATCCAATGTACTTCTAGTGTATTCTTCATTTCAGTTATTGTATGCTTTATTTCTGTCTGGTTCTTTTTTATGGTTTCTATGTCCTTTTTTATGCATACTCTCTCTCTGTTGAGGCTCTCATTATGCTCATCCATTCTCCCCCTAAGTTTGCTGAGCATCTTTATAACCATTATTTTGAACTGTGTCTCTAGTAGGTTGCTTGCCTTCATTTTATTTAGCTTATTTTCTGGAGTTTTCTCCTGTTGTTTTATTTGTAGCATGTCTCTTTATTATCACATTTTAGACTCTCTGTATTTGTTTCTATGTGTCAAGAATAATTGTTCCATCTCTCTGCCTTAGCCAGATGGCCTTATGTGGAAGGTGTCCTGTGTGCCCAGTGGCACACTTTCTCTGATCCCATATGCTGGGGACTCTGGACATGATCTTTGTGTGGATTGTGTGTGATCTTCTGTTGTTTCCAATACCTCAGTGAATGGTATTGATGCTCAAGCTAACTAATTAGGGGAATTCGCTATCCCCACAGAGCAAGAGTTGTTGTATGGGGGCTTACCCCACTGAGTGGAATTTGCAACCACTCTTTGTATATTTGTTGCAACCACCCTTTGTGTGTATCACTACTGGAACTAGTCAGGAGTTGCTCTGTTGTGGTCTGGTGTCAGCCTCCAGATGTATTGGTTTTGTGGTCCCTTGGGTGGGGCCAAGGTCAGCTCCTGCTTTTGATTGCTCAGTGCTACCTGGTGGTAACTACGAAGCAATCCCCTCGTGTCTGTTGCCTGTGCTGGATCTTTAGGTAAGTGGAAGAGACAACACTGTAGGCAGCAGTCCAGTTATCCCCCATCCCTGACCTAGGGCAATTTAGCAGAGGGACTAGTGCTCTTCAGGTCTGACACTGCCAGTCAGTTGCCCATAAGTCTCTGAAACTGGAAGAGCCTCTGGATGAGATGCATGTTGAGTGGTGCAGGGATCCTGGGAGTTTCCTGGGTCTATTGAGTAAATTTTCTCCTGCCACTGCAGTGTCAGTTTACATGCCAGTGCTGTCTGTGGCTCTCTATACAAGTGTCCACTCATAGCAAGGTCAGCCGCTGCCCACCTTTGACCTGAATGCAGTGCCCCAGGGTAGGGGCAGATGCCTATCAAAGTGCAGAAGGCACTTTGTGTATTGGATGGGGCAAGAGCTCAGGAAGTCAAAGGCCATCAGGTCATCATCCTCAATTTTCTGCAATTACTATGTCTTCACATTCCCACAGTAGTCACAGATCACATGGGGATAAGCTGCTGTCTGGGGCAGTCCCACAGACCCCTGTGCTCCCTGGACACAATATTGCAATTCCTCCAGGCAGGAGGAGTCTGCCTGCCACTGATATCCATGCAGCGCCCACCCTGCACTAGCCAAAGTTTGTTGCCTGTGTGGATTTGGAGATCAGGGGAGGGGAGAGCAGGGCTGTGGTAGTTCACTGTCCGTGGGCAGTCTGGAAAATATGTGAATAGGGTAGAGTGGGGTCTCAGAGAGACAATGGCAATCAGATCAATACAGCCTTAGTTTTGTTGCTATTTCGGTAACACCTTGTGCATTTCCACAGAAGTCTCAGATCACAGGAGACCAGTTATTGTCTGGGACTGGCCCACAGATCCCTGAGGTCCACCCAAGTTCATGTTAGCAGCAGTGATCTGACTAAAACTATCTCTGAAATGTATGCTTACAGCGCTGGCTACCAGCTGGGAATGCTTGGCCCTGGATCAGTTCAGGTAGCCATCCAGCAACAAAAGTACTGGGTCATCTGCAGTTTGGGCAAGACAGGCTGATCTCCTCAGGCCAGCACTTCCTAATGGCTCTGTGTGTGTGGGAGGGGTCTGCACAAGTCAAGCTGATATGGTCTGTAGATTGTTTGGTAGGGGGGTACAGACTAAGGCACAATGGTGACTACCCTTCTAGCCCTCCTTCTTGCACCAGAGAATGCACAATTTCTCAGTATGAATCCCACACAGACTTGTGACCCACCGTCGGTATCCTGGGTGAGAGTGTCTGCAGGTCAGAAAGCCTTTGCGCAGGTTCCTCAAAGGGCAGTGTAGAGTTTCAGTCTCCTACCATCTCATCAAGATGGCTGAAATCCCATCAGGTTTTTTTACTAGAATTATTAAGTATATTCTAATAACATCTTATCTGTAAATATGAATAATTATTTTTATGAACTCAAAGTAAAATGCAATAATTTAAGATAACACATTATGTAGATAAACACATATTAGACATCTTGTATATTCATTAACTGTTGGAGTTACTGAATCTATATTGTTTTGGAGCATAAAAATATTCTATATTAACAAATACGAAAGTTACAACATATTTACCTATATCATTAGAGGATGAATTACCTGGTAAGTATTTCTGAACAGTGGTTCACATGATGATTTGGGGCTACCCACAGATAGCAGTAAATGATACTGACACACATATTGGGAAAGTTTATCTTTTTTAAACTTTCTACCAATTCTTTGATAGCACTTTAGTGCTATTAATGCCTTTAATGCTTGCAGGTCTCAGGTAGTTTTTAGTTTTCATTTTTATAGATAGCAGAAAAGTGAAAACAACTGAATTAATTTTCCAGAGTTGACTCACCAGTAAGTGATAGAGAATAGACTTGAAGCTGGGTCTATCTGACTTCAAAGCTAAAATTCATTTCTTTTTACATTTTATTTCAGTTTATGTTTATTTCTATTTATGACTATGATCCTAATTTCTATTCAGGTAATTATAGGAGGTTTCCTTACAACAAATTTTTATTTGATTAAAATTGTTAGTCAGTTGGAAGACAGTAAGTGAACAACAGAATAGGTTGATTTTAGGCTTGACTGTGATCAGGTTTGTTGCTGTCTATTCCATGCTTGTGTCATAATGGTCTAACCCCCTATACCACTGGGTCCCAGGTTTCTACATCAGTGGGACTCTGTCTAGCTTCAACTCATGAGTCTTCTTGGTAGGAGATTGGAGGAGGCTACAACAGAAAATTTCTTTCCATTTTCTTGTGTTTCTTGTGTTTCCTTCCCGGCTCCCACAGATCAGACTTGCCTTCATTGTAGTTTTTTACAGATCACACTCAATAGTCCTGGGTCTGGTAGCATGGTCTTCTCTCTTGCCCCTCCCCATTGGCTTATTGCTATTGCTAATCTCTGGATAGACTCTTGGCATCTTCTTTCCCTTCTCAGGTTTCCCTTTATGTAGGTAACCAATCCCTGGAATTATATTTCCTCTATATTAAATATTTAGTACTAGTTCATTTTTCTTATATAACAAAATGGCAAAAAGTGTGATGGTGGTTGCTATCTGGAAAATCCTATCTTTGTTAAGTATGAATCTTGAAAATAGTAATCTCATTTTCATTGTGGTATTTTCAATCTATGTGACTACTTGGATGTTAAGTTTTCCTTTCTTGCTCTCTAAAATAGGAGTAGTGAAAATGATCACTCAAGGTAGACACATAAAATTTAAAGAATAATGTTTGGGTATAACATCTCACAGTGTCTCACAGTTAAAAAATGTACTATTTTGGTTGTTCTAATGTTTGTTATTGTCATTATTGTTACTATTATTGAAGTCTTCCAAAAGAATGTAATTTAAGACCTTACTTGCAAGAGTTTTCTAATATGGAGACTTATTTTATTATCCCAATTTTATAAAAGAAGCAAAAAATAAAAACAATGATTTTCCTAATGTATTCCAAATGAATAGTAATTAATCCTCATAGAGCTGCTGTTTTAAGTGCTGAAATGTGGCAGAATATGCCACTCCAAAATATGCCACTTTGTCAGAAGGATTACTTTGAACTAAAGGCACTTATTAAGACAGCAGACACAAGAAGGACACTCTAATCTCCCATCTTCTTCCTGAATATAGGAGATTAAAAACTCCCATTTGAAAGATGTGCTTCTTGTACCAAGAGAAAAGAGGCATTTTTTGATGGAAAGTCAAAGTCAATAGAATTCTGTACAAATAGGCCTTGTTAAAATAATTTTTTATTGTCCTTTAGCCTCCTTGTTTGTTTTAGTTACTTTTCCACAATTGGTTCTCTTCATTTAATCTAGTATATAAGAAGTCAGATTTTTCCATTTCATTGAGTCTTCATTTCTTTATGAAGGCCCCTGTGTCACATAAAATTTATATCCCTTTCTCCTGTTAATCTGCCTATGTCAGTTTAATTCTCAGACCCATTTGAAAAGCCCTAAGAAGGTAAAGGTAAAATGTTGCCTCCCCTTTAGGATTTATGAATTTGGTTCATTTAATTATCATCATAATGCTATGGAAGTAGGTACTATTGTTATCATTACAATTCTTATTTTGCACAGAAGAAAACAAGAGACTTAAGATTTTAAATAATTGGCTCAAAGTTATACAGGAGGTAACAGAACGATTTTGAAACCAGAAAGTCTAGGTCCAAAATCTGTTCAGTAAGCATGATGTTATATTGCCAAGCCAAGACTTTAAGGGGAAAGAGAAAAGACATTCAATGAGGCTCTTTGATCAATTGCCAAAGCAATCAAATATGATGGCTTAACTCTGCATCAGAAAAAAAAGGGGGGGGGGTATCTTTGACCTCTTTTAGCCAAGATTAGACTAAAAAAATTTTTAATTAAAAAAATAAATTAAAGATGTGTACCAAGAGCTCTCTCTCTCTCTCTCTCTCTCTCTCTCTCTCTCTCTCTCTCTTTCTCTCTCTGTTTCACTGAAACACTCATACATGTATATATATTTTCCTTTGGAACCAGGTATTCTAGTTACAAGTTCATTTTCAAGTGAAGTAGTTAAGACATAACCATCAAATTCAGTAGAGAGGTTATCTGGTTTGGATATGGGAATGGTCAACACTTTTTCTGTAATTTGTCATATTAACAAGATAATCTCTATCTCTAGAAAATGAACATACCATCATCCTTTAAATGAGATAACAGTGTATGTTTTTATGTCTGCTGGAACATTCTAAAACACATACTGCTAGAAGAGATTTATTTTTGTTTAATAAATAGCATTAACATCACATCTCATTGAACTTATTTAATAATATCCCAATAAGGTTGGAATTTGAAAATACAATTCATGATTATTCCAAAATCATTTTTCTTTTTGTCAGAAAACACTAGTCTGAACTAGAAAAGAGTGCTTTAAATCACAGAACCCCAAATTCTATGTAATTCGAATTTGTCATTAGCAAATACCATTTTCAAAAAAAAATCTATTTCAAATTATCATCAGATTAGGCTATCTTAGAAAAGAATCTTTAATAAATTTATAAAGATCATATAAATCACAATCTTTCTCTGAATATTAAATAGAGTGTTAAATCCCCTTAAAATTTAAAATTGAAATATGAGTGTTTCTTTATTATTTATCAAGATATTAAATCTACCTAAATGAAATCATTTGCTTTCTATGCTGTTTATTTCAATCTAAGCAAAGTCAGACTCCAGGGGGAGAAAAAGTTTAAAATTCCATTAAAGGAAAAGTTCTAGGTGATCAAGATTACACACCTTGAATTAGAAACTTCTCTACAGCAGAATGCCTTTCAGAGGTTCATTTACTTTTCAAACACCATAGTAATTTTAAATTCACTTTAATGAAAGGAAAGTAGGTAGGAACAGTCTATCTTTTTGCTTTTATGACCTCAAGAAACAGTTTAGAATGCTTAAATGAAAAAAAAAATGTTGGTTATTTATGAAAGGTTTTCCAAAATACATGCTTGAGGATCTGGTAGAATGATTACTGCTTATCAATCAATAAGTAGGGAGTAGTTTGGACAGCTATCCTATTGAAACTGGCATTTGCTTAGAGATAGCTCCAGCAATCTTCATCCTTTGGCACAGCACTGAGCCATAATAATTTTTACAGTTAACATGTGTTATAGCCACCACCATTTCTTGAGCACCTACTTTGTGCCAAGCACAGGGCTAAGACCTTGACATGCATCACTTTATTTAATCATGGTGACAACTCACAAGATGGGTGTGATATCGTACTCTGTTTAGTACAGATGAACCCAGGTTTTCTTCAGTTAAGTGTCAGAATTGAGGTCCAAACCCTGATCCATATGACCTTCACCACTACAACGTACAGCCTCACTAGGCAGCAACTCAATAAATATCGACTTGACACTGCATATGACATTGTCCCTTTCTCTGTTGTCATAAGAATGTGGATACTCTTTAGTTATTAATCATAAAACTATCTCTAAGATGTCTATATAGCTAAAAATAAAGTGAAGAAATGCATGTATAGTTTCCCACAAATACTTTTGTGTACAAAAGAGAAAAAACATATTTGAGGACATGACTGTATATGCATTAAAAGTCTCTGCGAGTTACATGAGAGACTGGTTACATCAGTTCTTACCAAGGAGGTGGATAAGGAGAGATGTCTTGCCTTTGTCCTTTTGTTTTCTGAATTTTTAACTATAAAAATGTATAGCATTAAATATGTCTTTTTTTAAGGAAATAGAGGGAAAAGAATAGGAGCATAATTAGAAATTCTTCTACAGACAAGTCATAGACTGATCATTTAAATATTGTCTCATTCAACTAGCAGCAACTACACTGTACATTTCAATTTCTCTTAATACAGATAACAAGAAATGGGAAAGTTTGAATCAATTTTCTAGGATCAAAAAATCAGTAAGTGGAAAACAGACTTGAATTTGGATCTGCCTACAAGGTTTTTTTATTATTAATTTGTTAGATTACAACTTTGTTTTAATGCACGATTATTGTGAACATATTAGCTAAATTTGGTCAGTATTCTAAACTAAATTGTCTTATTTTAAAAATAAATTAAGTAATTGTTATGTTATATTGAATCAATAGGATAAGTCTGCTAAAAGACTTAACCAAGACATCTGGGCATATTTCCCAATAGGAAAGCAACTGGTTGACAAGTGAAGCTAAGATATAATTATGATATTTCATGGTCTATATAACATGAAACAAGTAAACTATTTTTAACTGGCATGAGAATTTTGGATTAAATATTAACTTAAAAATGGTGTTTAATCCTCAATTTATCCTGATTTCCAAATTTGCTTTCTGTAATAAATAGTTTATCATTACCCTATGTTTGGAGTACACATTTTTTTTCCAATAAATATATTTTAACCTTCAAAAGACATCTGTGTTCTACTCTTAACATTCCCCTTTATTTCTTCAGATAAATTTAATCTATAATCTGTTTAACTTAAAAATAGATAAATTCTAACAAATTTTCTCCAAGATGTAATTAAGGCAAATCATTAACTTCTAAACTTAATGTATTTGTACATGCATGCACCACTTTCAGTTTCTCTGCTAAATAATCAAAAATGAAACCTTTTTTAAATGTTATTATTAGTTTCAAGCATACAGTACATTGGTTAGACCTTTATATAGTTTATAAAATGATCCCCCTAATTGCTCTTTCTCTCCTTTGACATTTTATTATTTTAATGAAGAGGAGGATAGAGGAAAGGTACAAAAAGACAGAGGGACTCTATCTTTAGTTTCCATTATCCAATATTTAATAAACTTTGGGCACATTATTATAAATGTTTTTCCCATGGGAAAACAAAGTTTTGCTTACGAACACTTTATGTAAGCGAGAAAAACTTTTAAAAACGTGCCTTACTTGTTAAATAATGAATGTGTTTCTCTTTCTCTCTCTCTGAAACCCTGATGAAAATTAAAAAATCAGGTTCTTTCAAATCCCTGAATATTAGTTAGAGAAGCAAAGTTTATGATTTTTTCTTAAGTATTTATTCTTTGATTGAGAGGAATCATTCACAGTAATGGCATCTGTTTTAATGATTCTTAGGAAAAAAACAACAGAGGCTATGATATAATGACATTCAATGCAACCTTATTTTTAAATATAAGGTGGACTATAAACAGTAAGAAAATAGTTTTTGAAAAAGAAGGTGATTTCTTTGTAATACACTCCAGACATTCAATTGAAGTTAATAGGTCAATTGATCTTCATTTTTATTTTGTAATCTCAAACTTCTTTCAGTCTATCTCCACATTGTGTCACTAATCTAAGGTTTTGTTTTGTTTTTTTCTTTAATTCCTTCTCATGTACCTGGTTAACATTAAACAAGAAGTTTTCCTCAAGCATTTTCCTCAAGTTTTCCTCAAGCAATGGAATTTAGACCTAGTTAAAAGACTTTTTATAAAAAAAAAAAAAAAAAAATGAGACATTTAAAATGTCTGATTTGATACTCTTTATTATTCCTGAAAATTCCTTCAGAAGTTCAATAGTTAAAGTAGTTTCATTTAGTGGAATCAGCAATTCACAAGTCTTTTCATTTTAATTCTTTTTTTGTTAAGATCTAATTTTGAGATTTAGTTTCAATGTTTTAGTGAGAAATAGAATAAAATATATAAATGAAACAAAACTTTGTATTTGAATTTAATTTTTAAATCCATAAGTAACCTGGGAAAACATCTTTTCTAAAATTTGTAAAAACATTATAAATAAAGCTAAATCTTTGGGTTATCATGCATTATCACAGTCTACTTCTGTATTCTCCTGATAATAACCATATTATACTTCAATGTGCACACACATTGAGATAGAATATTTATGTGCATTCACATGCACAACTAAAAATATTAAGAACTTTAAAGAGTTTCACATTAATACAATTCAATATATCCCTACTAAAATTGATTTTTATTTTTACTCAAAAATATAATTGAAATGCTTGCTTTTTAAATATATAGAGATTCTTTTGAATGTCATGGTATAATTTCTCTGTTGGTAGGCACACAAATTGTAAAACTATCTTATGATGTGCCTTTGCATGTTTTTTTTTCCAATTACACAACTAAAGTGAAAATTGTTGGTTGTAAAAATTATGCACTTTCAAATTTAATAGAAAATCCTTAGCTATTACTAATGTAGATATCTGTATCTTACTCATAAACATTCCTGTTTTCCCTGCATCCTTGTCAACATTCAATATTATCAAACTTTAATTTTTTTTCCAATTTGTCATACTTGTCATTTTCATGAAATTTGATTTTTTGTCTTATTACATGAAAAGTTGAATATCTTTACATATGTTTATTGGCTACTATAAAATTTTCCTTTTTGGTAAGTGTTTTTAATATGTATTATCCTAATTTTAATTTAACTTTTAAATTTTTAATCATAAAATAATAAGAATTTATATTCTTGAGATACTAATTTTTTGATAAAAATATATAATGCAGATATTGTGGCTTTCTCTATGGCTTAATTTTTTTAGTCTTTAATATGTTATCTTAGGATGAATATAATTTATTAACTTTGATGTCTAATTTATCAACACTTTCTTATAGGTCAATACTTTGTTTTCTACTTAAGAAATTTTTTTTAAACAAAGGTAATTAAAATATCCTCCTGCTATTTTCTACAAGCTTTATTATCTTGCTTTTCACATTTTGGCCTGCAATCTTCCTAGAATTGAGTTTTGAGAGTTAGGGTCTAGTTTTGCTTCCCCCACCTCCATACAGATAACCTCTTACGACAGTGCCAATTTAAAATGTTTGTTGTATTAATTTTTGAACTATCTGCTGTTACCTCCTGCCCCAGTAAGTAACCATAAATGTTAGTTTTTTGTATATTCTTCTTTATATAGATTTAATACTTACTGAAGCAAATATAAATATAGATTCTTCTACAGCTACTTTTACACAAAATGTAGCATGCTATACCTACTGTTTTGCATCTTTGTTTTTTTCTAATAATATATCTCAGAAGTCTTTCTTATTAGTAGAAAAGTCTTTTCATTATTTTTAATAGCTACATATTATTCTGTTATATCAGCATAATTAATGGAAATGCTGTCTTTTGTTCTCTGCTTTGCAGCCTCAGTCATGTCTCAAACTGAGAAATGAGCGAAACTCTCTATTTAATTGGTTTATTTTTTAATCTCTGTATTAATGTCACATTCTCTTACTCTAATTTTAAATCTTGGTACACAAAAGAGCAAAGACTTTTATTATTAAATTAGCTCTTTAATGCCGCACCATCTGTAATTATGATCACATTTTTGTTTTTGATATTTATTTTTCATAATTAAATTTGCCAGAATTATGGCAAATTGATATTTTTTAAAGAAGTGATATTTTTCTTTTTATTTGTCTTCTCTATTTTATTACTTTTATTATATTAATTTTCACAGTTAAATTTTTATTTCCTTCTACATGCTTATTTTGTGCTTGCTTTCAAACTTTTTAAGGTGGTCAATTAGCTTGTTATATATCAGTCTTACTCTCTTCCAGTATTAATTTTAAAGTCACTTTCCTGTGAAATAGTATTAGATGCAACCCACAAGATACATGTAGCATTTTCATTAAAATTTCACTGAAAGTATTTACTAATTTTCATTATGCTTTCTTCTTTCACTTATGGATTGCTTAGATGTAAAAATTTTCAAACATGTAGTGATGCTCATAGTTATATTTTATTGTACCTATCTAACTCACATTGTAGTTTGTAAACATTTTGTGTACTCTTTCATAATTTTTTGAAATTTGTTGTAATTTATTTTATGGCCCAGTATATGTTCATTTTTTATAAGTCTGTTTTGTGTGTTCTTGGGAAAATGAAATTTTTCAGTTATTGGGGGTAGGATTCTAAATATACTCTTTAGGCCTTGTTTTAATTAAGTTAATCAAATCTTCTATAGCATTACTAAAGTTTTTTGTCTATTATAAAGTTTTCTTTCATCTTTTACTGATCCAGATTATTATTTGATTGTCATTTGTCTATGTATCCTTATATCTACCTAAGTTTTTGTTTTTTTAAAGGCAAATTTAACTTTATCTTTCTGTACAGCTAAACATTTCATCATGATAACATGTTTCTCTTTAATTGTTTTTAAATTGGAATGGCTTTAATAAAACTAAAATATAACATATACAGAAAAATGAATACATAGCTTGATGAATTATCACAAAATGAATATACACACCCCTGTAACTCTCACCTAAAATCTGGTAACAGCATTGTCAAAAGCCACCCTCAGATTCCCTAAACAGTTACTACTCATCCCTCTTATGAAAGGTAATCATCATATCATTGATCGGTTTTCCTGTTTTTTTTTTTTTTTTAACTTTCTATACGTGGATTCTTTTGTCTGACTTCTTTGTTCATTATTATATTTATGAGGTTTATTTATTTATTCTCTTGTTCATGAACATTTAAGTTGTTCCCAGTTTTAAGCTATCATGAATAATGTTGTCACAAACATTATAACACTGCTGTTGGTGCCCATGTGTACACATTTCTGTTGGGGGTTTACTTGTGAGAAGACTTGCTGGGACTTTCTCTCTCTCTCTCTCTCTCTCTCTCTCTCTCTCTCTCTCTCTCTCTCTCTCTTTCACTCTGTCTCTCTCTTTTCTTTCTCCCCTTCTTTTGGGGGGCCATAAATTCTAAATAGCCTTACACTATCTACTAAAATATATCCTCTATACATCTTTTAACTTTGCGTATATTTTCTATATTGTGATGCTCAAATTTTCTGTGCTCTTTATGTGAGGTATGCCTCTTCTAAACAGCATATTATTGGGTTTCTTTTTTAGCAGAGTCTGACAACACTTTTCTTTAACAATAAAGAACTTGTGCTGTTCATATTTAATCTGATTACTGCTATATTTGCATTTCAGTCGGCTATCTTATTTTGTACTCTATAGATTTCTTGATTGGACACTGTTTTGGCAATTCCTTTTTTACCCTTTTATTGAATTTGTGTATTAATTTTCTCAATATAATACTAAAATATTTATATATTGACCTAAATACAAAGCAGATATTTTGAAAAGTTACAAAATTGTCTACAGTGGTTAACTAGAATAGAACTGGGTTGAAAGGTAAATAGAAACTTCAATATTTACACTATATATTATGTTTGGTGTGATTTTTTCTATTTTTTTTCTAATAATGTGTATATATTTTTATACTGACTCTTTTAAACCAAAACAGCAGTAATTCAGATAAAAGATAATTCCAAAAATGCATACAAAAAAAGTAGAAAAATTTTTTTCTTCTAATACTTTAAACTATTTGTACAGCTTTCTCCATCATCCACTTAATCCTAGGCCTAATTGCATAAATATAATTTACATAGCAAAAACATTCATAGAAAAATTATTTAATCTTACAATATGCTTCTCAGAATAGCTCTGAGACTGTTCTATGAAAAGTGATTTCCTTGGGTTCTGGGATAGGGTCTTCAGAATAGATCTGGTTTTCGCATGACCCATTGTTTTCATTGAGTAAATGATGAGCTCATAGTAAATGTGATGTGGGGGAAAAGATTAATGAAAAGATCACTAAAGAATTTTTTTTTTTTTTGAGCTTTTTAAGTCTTGGTATAGCTTGGACCTCAGTGTCCTCACCTGGAATTAAAAGCAGCAAACCAAAGTTAGATAATTTTTGTTCTCCTATTAGTCATAAAAACATAACAGTGGAAAGCAGGCAGTCCAGTCCTGCTTTCAGATCCGCCTCTTTCTACCTATGTAATTTTGGTAGTTATCTCATTTTTCTGGAATGTGTTTCCCTTTAACAAAACCTGGGTCATCCCACAGAGTAAACAGTAAGGCACTTGAGAGGAACCTGAGTAAATTCTTTCCTACAGTAAGAGCCAATTATTCATTTTCATCTTTCTAGCAAATAGCAGACACATAAAAATTATTTATTTTTACCTCCTGCTGACAACTGGAATTACATTATATGAAAGTTCCAAGGTAGTGCTATAGAACATTGATGTAATATTTCATTGTCTAAACTTGAATTCATAAATGCTTCCCTCCTCTCACATTAATAAAATATAAAATATTAATGGCTCTATATTAATAACTTTAAGAAGTTTACATTTAAACAGTGGTATGATCTTATAAACAGTGTATAAACAGTTTATTGGCAAAAGCAATATGAAGAATCAGAAAAAGAAAAGCAAGTAGAAAATTGAATATAAAATTATTTGAGTCTAAAAAATCTTATTACCATCTCCACAGCTATTTTACTGTGTCATTCCTTATTTTATATTGTAATGTCACAACTGTAATAAATTTTATTGTAAAGTAGTCAATATTAGATTTGAAGGTCACTTTGGTAATTGGAAGTGAAAGCCTCCCAAAGTGAAGGCAATTGGAAGGCACAATATTTTACTTTCATGAATACAATGATTTAGTTCTTTGACCTCTAGTTGGTTAAGCATGATATATAGTAGACATTTCCTTCTGATATACGCCTGTGAAACCCTGACAAGAATTAAAGGCAAAGTGCAGATTTAAACTGCTGTCATTCCTCACTGGACTTTAATAATCTCTAAAGTTACTTCAAGGTAGTTTAGAAAGAGAAAAAAACATAAGAGAAAAGGGAAGAAAGAAAAAAAGGAAAATGGATGGAAAATCAGAAAGAGAGAAAAGAAAGGAAGAAAGGAGAAAGAGAAGGTAACAAGAATGGAAAGGGAGAAAAAAAAATGATTTGCTTATTTTCCTTTCTGCACAAATGGCATCCTAAAGAAAAAAATTTTTGAAAGGCCTTTAATGTAAACATGAACAGATGTTTTAGACATTGTAACATACGCATGTTTGAAGGACACATCATGAAAAAAAAATCATGTTGAAATGTCAATTTTATAGCTCTAGGAGAGCGGTCCCAGGGTTTAAAAGTTAAAAGTAAGTTAACTCCTTGCTTCTTTGAACATTAAACTGTCAGCATGGAAGTAAGTTTAAAACTTATGATGGTCTGAAAATGTGGTGCTAAATGATATCTGAAGACCTATTTAACTCACCTGAGATATAAACCAGGAACTATTGCACTCTGCAGTCCAGCATATATTCAAGAACCTTATAGTAGTGTACAAGCTATTAAAGAGGTAATAAAGCTGAATAGTATCTTTTTATCCTAAGTATAATGATGTTAGCTATTTTCAGTACCTATTTAGGCATTGCATGAATGTATAAAATGGAATACTTGCTTGAAATGATTGCTTCAAATTTTTTATAGTAATGCAGGACTGATAATTGTTTAACAAATTGACCAATAACCAATTTTTTCTTTGTTTAGAGCTTTACAATTATTTGAAGTGAAAACACATTATAAACATAGTTACATGTAGGTGGTAAACACTTTAGCTAAGCCTTTTTGACAAATTATTCAATGTGTTAATAAAATATAATTTAAAATTATTTCCTTGAATAAGGTAGATATAGAAATTAAATGTATAATATCTTTTAAATAAATATAGAAAATATGGTCATCTTTTGTAGTTAAATTATAACATTACATTACTTATTCAGTATTGTTATGGTAAAAAAGTATACATTTAAAAAGCTTCACTAGGATATTTATCAATTATTTTAAAATAACATATCAGCTATATATGTTTGGTTCACACTTGAAAAGATGGAAATAGGCTAAATTCAAATTTACATGTTGAAATAAATGGCAAAATAAATCTAATTCTTTCTGAATAAGAAAACATTGTTATGAAAATATTCTTTTCCAAAATGTCCCTCTCCATGGCTTTTAAATTCAAATGGGAAAAACAATAACCATTTTTGTTCCACTAAACACTGTTAAAATATGGTTTTTAAAAGGATTACACCAAAAGATTTGGTTACCAGAGTCTTAATCTAGTGGGAGGTCCTATGAGCATATTAGCTGGTATGGGGTCAAATAAGAAAAGGTTAAGTAAGACTTGTTTTTCATTGAGTTTACAATCAACCTGTGAAGAAGAGATGATGGAAGTAAGAAAAAGACAATAAAAGATTTTGTAGCATTTGGTGCCTAAATGTGTGATACAGATAATACATGCTATAAAATGTGAGAAGGGAAAAGAGTAGCCTAGGCCTCAATGATGAGACCTGAGTTGAACTTGAAAAATAAATAAGATTAGATGGTTGTCTCCTGCAGGATAGACCGGAAATTAATTTATAATTTCATCTGGTTCTGGAGGAAATTACTAAATACTAAAAGTGTGGAAAGAACTTCATTGACATCTGAGCTTAGATCTGGTACCAGTCCCTTTGTTTTCTCATGTAAGCAGGTGAATCAAGTGGCAGCAGTACTGCTTTCAGTCTACTTGCTCCTGTGTCCCTTTTAAGGTGCTCTGACCCTTAAGACAGAATGATACTGGTCAAATGTCTATTCATGTCTGTCTATCTGTTTTCCACCCAGGGTTTACAGCAGAACCATGGATGTCTTTCAATGCAGACCTGGAAATTGGATTATGCATTATCACTTCCCTATTCCAAATGTAGTACATTGATCAGCATCATTAGCATCATTTGGGAGTTTATCAAAGAGACATATCTCAGCCTTTCCAGCATGTGATGAATCAGAATATGTATTTTAACACGATCTGCAGCTGATTCTGTATAAACATCAAAGTTTGTATTGTATCAGATACTTTACTAGGTAGTGCAGATTGTAGTTAGAAATGGTGATTCAGTAATAGGAGTGGTTGTGGCAGCACTTTCAAATTCCATATTCCCAATTGATAAATAATTATCAAAGTAACTGTCTCTATGTTTTAATCTACCTGAAATTAGAAAATACTATTCCTACCTAGTAGAACATATCCAATATTAATTTTTAGTGATATCCTCTCCCATTCTCTCCTTTGATGATGTTATCATCATCAATGATAATTTTAATCATTATCATCATTTTAATCACAGCATTTAATAATAGATTATATTTTCCTTTATCAGAGTACTTGCAGAACATACAGCTTTTGATCTAAGAATTGGTCATTTGGCATCTGTTGTGATCTCTAACCATGCCCAAATACCAATAAATACAATAATTTGTTAATCATTTTCTTTATGCTATTATTGTTCTTCATTTTTCTCCATGCTTCTTGTAACTCACTTTGAGTTCATGTTATTGAGGACCTGTAAAACTAATTGAACTGGTTGAATTAAGATATACTTTTAGATTATGTAACTGTGTGCAGAGGTAATACCTGGCTTTATCTGATCCTTTGATATTAGTTTGTCTTTACTACATCACAGATCATGGAGGTCCTCTCCTTTGCTGATATTGGTTTTATCATATTTGCTATTTCCTCATTCTTCTACAGTCTTATCACCATTCTCATTTTCTTACTTTCCCGATGCCATCTTTCCCATTTAAAATTATTATCTTCTAATACATCACTTAACTTCAAAGTCCACCATGGCTGAATAATTAGTTCTCCCTAAGTGTAATTTTTTTTGTGGTGAAATGCCCTTGTTCTCTGGATAAGTGCTATTTTATGAATATTGAATATAAATGCCAGACATATTAATCTTAATGATTTCATGAACCAGGAGATTTATTAGAAGGAAAAAGTAGTAAAGCTCAGTTATACAAGGTAGTCAAATAAAAAATACAGAGTCAACAGTTAGGAGTGAGGATCCCATTATAGAAGAAAAGCCTATGAATTAGCTAGAACTGAAATAATTATGTTTTAATAGGTAGGATCTGAAAAATAACCATCAAGATGTTAAAAAGTCTATAAAACTATAAAAGAATATTTTTATGAAAGATTTATTTTTATGACTTATGTTTCTTATGGCATGAAAAGGGGCACAAACAATAAACTACAATAAAACAAAAAAAATTATTAATTAATATAACGACAAGATTTTAAGAACAGAGACTGTTGAAGTTTCTACAATGTTTTCCTATTCCCACAATTATCCTTTCCTTAAATAAATTTGCTACAGGTAAAAAGCTTTTAGTTCCTTGAAGAAGTCCTGCTTCACACTATGAAAAGTAGTTTGGCGATGCCTCAAAAAATCAAAAATAGAACTACCTTATGACCTGGCAATTCTGCTTCTGGATATTTATACAAAGGAACTCATAACTCTAATTTGAAAAGATACATATCCATATGCTCACTGTAGTGCTATTTACAAGATATGAAGGCAACTTAAGTGTCCATCGATAGATGGATAAATAATTAGTAGTACATATATACAATGGAATATTACTCAGCCACGAAAAAGAATGAAATCTGACCAATTGGGACAATGTCAATGAACCTAGAGGGTATTGTGCAGAATGGAAGTGCCATATGATTTCATTTATATGTCGAACCTAATAAATAAATAAATAAACAAACAAACAAACAAACAAATAAATAAAAAGCGAACAAAACAGAAATAGACACATAGATACAGAGAACTGGTGGTTGCCAGATAGGAATGGGGCTAGGGGGCTGGGTAAAATAAGGCAAAGGGATTAAGAAATATAAATTGGTAGTTACAAAATGGTCACAGGGATCCAATGTACAGCACAGAAAATAAATATATATCTATAAATAAGAAGTATGTTCCCTGTCACCACATGACCTTTGCATATACAGTATTATTTCCCTCTGCAAAGACTGCTCAACCATTTTTATTCCATAACTCCTGCTCAGCCTCCAGGTTTCAGCTTAATTATCACTCAGAGAAGCCTAGTCAGGCTTCTTCTTTTACTGAATCTTGCCTCATTGAGTTTCTTACCTCTTATGGCTTTATGGGAACTAAACAAGTAATACTCTTAAATCACTGACCACAGAGACTAGAACATAGAAAATGCTCACTAAATATTAATGATTTTAAACATTCTTATGTTATTTGGATTAGGTAGCAGTTTACTGTGTTTAATTTATGCCTAATATGATACCACAGCTCTTCCTATAAGGAGACTGCCTTCCCAAGACAGTAATTCAAATTCATTCTAAACTCAGGCAGATCTCAGCATTTTATTGCCTCTTGCTTTTCAATAGAGTTTTTTTTTTTTTTTTAACTCTTTCTGTGACTCTGGAGCTTTCATTATTTCTCTAATCTATATCCTCAATTTTCTTTAGTTTGATACTTTGTTTTCCTGATCTTCCTCCTTTGTTCTGTCTCTGCTTCCTGCTTTCTCTTCTTCCTCTTTCTTCATTTTGATGTGTTGCAACAAAAATGGAAGAGTATTCTCCAGTGCCTTCTGATTTAGGAATACATTCTAAGATGTGTATGAGTTATATACAAAAACATATCATTCATTGCACAGAAATATTGATGCCATAACTTTCTTATGCAATACCATAAAATATTTCCCTTGGTTACTTCAGCATTGCTTTTAGTATTTTTCCTGTTCAGTTCTTTTTAATGTAGACAATGGTTACCTTTAAATTTTATATTAGAAACAATAGCTGTTTAAAGGCTCTTTAAGCCATATAACATTTATATTTGGAACAATAGAATTTTAAAGATTAAACTATCATAACAGACAAATTACCTTTTTTTTTTTTTACAAAAAAATTATAAAACCTGATATTTTAAAGAAAAAATTCTAGGTTTGGAAGACTTGATTTACAGTCACAATCAGACATGAGATTATTCAGTCATCGCACTTTTTAAATTTGGAAACTCAGTTTCACATGGAAGGAGCTGACCTATATCCTGTAGTTGCACAAAGCCATAAAAGTTAGTTAAGTGTTTATTATCTTGATATATAAATGTCCTATGACTGTCTCAGAAGAAATCACATAATCAAATATTCATGACCCATTCTTATAACCAGATACCCTTTAGAAAAGGCTGTATAATTCAGGCACTTGTTCTATTAATGTAATGCTTTGTTTTCTCGGTGAAAGAGAGGTCAGTGTACCTGTAAATACCAGCTTACATTACTTAGTAAAACATAATGAAAACAGTCTCTTTATTGTATTTTTTACATTTTAATCTTTTCAGAGGAACAAGAATGAACAGTCTCTTTATTGTATTTTTTACATTTTAATCTTTTCAGAGGAACAAGTAAGCGTTAAGAACACCAAAGAAACAAATCACAGTAGAGAGAATAAAAATTACTTGAGCAGATATTCATTTAAGAGAAAATAAAGGTGATTAGGCTGTGTCATGTGAAAGAACTAGATCTGTGACAACGCTAGGTTTAACCCAAATCTCCTAGCACATATTTAAACATAACAAATAAGAAAAAAAGAGGGTCTTTAAAATTCTGCTACCATTTGATTTCTAATTATCAATAACGAAATGTTTTTTTCTACTAGTAGACACAGGAATTATACTATGTCATAAGTAAAATGGAAAATACTACACAGTAGTATCACAATTTTCTCTTTTTGCCTCTCAAACACATACCCATACACAAAAACATGACCTTCCCACCAAGGAAAAAACAAAAAGCTTACCCTGTCTTTTCTTAAATTAAATTGTTTTCTTTAAAAATAAATTGGGCTATTAATTCATCTATGGAATGATAAACTGAAAATACTGCAATCTTCTTAGGGCAAAAAACCTCCTTCAGAAATTCTTTGAAGATTCCATTAAATTTATTCAAGGGCTTTTATTTCCTTTTAAGTTGGAACTGGTTTATTTCACCTTGTATACTCCCACCTGTAGTAGATACTGTTAAACTATCCATCAAGATCCATTCTCACCTTTTTCCTTTTAACAATGGTCTCTACCCTCCCTTTCCTTCCTCACATACTCCCTAGCCTTCCTGGGTTTGAGCTGTGTATATTTCCCAGTCTTGGTTGCAATCAGGTGTGTCTGTGTAACAAAGTTCTTGCCAATGGAATATAAACAGAAGTAATATGTAAAATTTCTTGGTCATTTTCAATTTAAGCTGTATGTCCTGACTCCACTGTTTTCTCTTCTCTGGCCTGAGAACCACAACTGTAAACACAACCTTTGATACAGAGGTGAAAGTCATTTTTTGTGTGTGTGCAGAGCTAATGGCCCAGAAGCAGACAATCACCAGCCAGAGTCTGCCTGACTATATTTAGATTCCAATGTAAGAGAGACACAGACTTCTAGTTTATTTATACCACTGTATTTTTAGGCCTCTTTCTTATAATAGCTTACTCTATATCCTAACTTATAATACACCAAAGTATAAGCTTAGAATAAGTGTTCTTGAGCCCTAAGTTATTATTGTATAAAATTGATGTATAAACACAGAGAAAACAAGATATTTTAAAAAGAGGAGTGCAAAGCAAAACAAGCATTTGCAATTTTTTTCCTCAGAAATCTTCTGAGCATTTTGTATATGTGGTATCCATTTCACAAGGAACATTGTAGATTCCAAGTAAACTGTACTTCTCAAGAATACATATCTATTATTCTGTTGAAAGGAAAAAGCAACATATGCCACACCCCTCTATCTAAGAGCACAACATATGCTGAGAACTGGTATAAGATTTTCCATAGACTCAATAGCCATTACTTCATTATTATAAATCCATCAACCTTCGTATCACTGTTCCTCAAAGTGTAGTACCCAATCAGCATCACCTGGAAACTTTTTTAAAATTCGGTACAGATGTATTAAATCAGAAATGTCCAGGAGGGCTCAGATATCTGTGGGTTAACAATCCCTCCAAGTGATTCTGGTGCACAATAAAGCTTGAAAAAAAAAATGTACATCAACAAGCTGGTAGATGAAGTAGAATCAATAGTCATTAATAGAAGAAATTTGTTGAAATTACATTAATCTAAAATCAATTATCTCAATAATTGTGTTTTTAATATACCCTAACGAGTTATTTTGACTTCTGATAATACATCTTATTTAATTCTATAAGGGTTATTTTTTATTTTTATTATTTACTTATTCATTAATAATTCATTTGTTCATTTATTTTTTAGGTGAGGCAATCCTTGGTTGACCTCACAGATTGCAGGGACCTTGTCAGTTTACAATCCCTTTTTTAAAATTTTTTACGCCTATAGCACTTGGTCTTCCTATGTGGTCTCTCTACCAAGTACTAACCAGGCCCAAGCCAGCTTAGCTTTGGAGATCAGATGGGATCGGGCTTGTTCAGGGTAGCATAGCTATACACTCAAGGGGTACTTTTTTAAATTATAAAATATTGCAGATGGTGAATGCTTCACTTTTTTTTCCAGGTTGGAATAGACAACACTATCTAAATACTATCATTTTTCTCATCCATTTTTTATGTCGCAACTTTTTCTTTTCTGTTTTATATATAAAAACTACTCTGAAAATTCCATTAAACACTACAATACTTTAGAAAATACATTGGTTATTTACTTCCATACTTTCACATTTATGTGATTGCCCTTGAATTGCTATTTTTGTAGACATAATAACATATTAGTTTAGTATCTTACCTTACAGACACTTTCATACTTATTTACTAATTTGAGAGTCCTGTTAAATTAGCTCCATCTTCATATAAAAGCAAACAGGAAGTTTAGAGATTTATCTCAAATTATATACCTGGTAAGCAGGACAACATAAATTAATATTGAGAAATTTTTAATCCAAATTTAAACATTGTACTTGCAAAGAAATAAAAATAATAAATAAGATACCATTTCAGTCTCAAAAATGTTATTGTCCCTGAAATCAATGTTGCAAAGAAGCAGATTATTTGAAAGGAGAGAACACCTGGGGCATTGCTTGATCTCTTCTCTCATTGAATCTTTCACAAACAAGCCACAAACCAGCTGAATGGTCTTAGCTAATTAACTTCAGCAAATTTCTACATCTGGGGAAAGTAGAGAATTCTGGGAGCAACGAGAGAGAGAGAGAGAGAGAGAGAGAGAGAGAGAGAGAGACTAAATTCAGCAAGTGTATTTATGTAACATGGCTAGGATATCCAATTGGCGTTCTCTGAGGGAAACATCAGAAAATACTTGAATTGCTTTTTCATTACATTGACTGACAGGAAGATATACTTTTGGATGGGACTCAGTTTCAAGGCTGACAATAAGGTAAGATCAAACTTGTTTACCTTTTCTTGGTTAAATCGATATTAAGTAAAACACAACTATATTAGGCAGCAGAATACCAAATTACTATCAAAATTTAGGAAATATTACAGGATCTCAAAGAAACATCATGCTTCCTGCTGCATTTGGTTTTGCCCTTGGACCTCCTACTGCAACAGTCCAGTTTCTTCTTCCTCTGATGGACCATGGTGGAAACAGGTAAGGGGCACTGGACCTGAAATTTGTAATATGATTTAAAATATTTTAACAGTCCATCTAGAATTATTTAAAATACTTTTCTGTAGGAAATGAAAATGATTATTGTCAACATACTTGAAATCAACATCTAAACGCACTTATTCATTCATTGACTAAATCAGGATTAAAATGCTATTTTGCTTGGGAGATGGGATTACAGTTTGTTTCTGTCGATTTTCAAGTGGGATCTTTTTTTGTTTCCTTCAAGTGTAATGTAATCAGTCTGAGAGACCATGACTTCCAATATCCTAGTGTGTGTGTGTAACCTTTACTACCCAGCCTCCAGATAAGTGGCAAATTGTGCATCTTATTTTGTAGATTATTCTTCCTTTGGCATATGCAACACTGACTTTGTATGTTTTATTTCTGTGCCTTTTTTTGAATATGCTGGCACTAATGAATCCCAAAGCGACGCAGTTGAATCAAGTGTGCTATCTGCTTGTGCCTCCACTGTGGTAACTGACAAAAAAAAATGCATTTCTCTCCTTCATTCACCTGGGAGTTGGTTATTTCCTAGTAGCCCTGTATTCACAAGGAAAGGATAGCCAGTTACTAATTTACTACTGTCTCATCCATTAATTACAAGAGTAGTATCTTAACCGAAGGTGAACAAACCTGGTTTCAACAACTATATATATATAGAAAAGTGAAAGATGTTATTAAAGTAGCGGGTACTATTTTTTCAAGACTTTCCCCCCATTTCCCTAAATCTCTTGAAAGTCCATTTTGGATGGGGAGTTTGTATCCCTGAAATGACAATTTGTAAAGAGATTGGTGAACAATGTTAAAGTGCTCTATAAAGTTAATAAGAATTTTGGTACTGAACAAACTGAGTGGGAAGGAGACAGGAAAAAAGAAAAGGCCACCAAAATACAGTGAGGGGAAGCTGGAGCCCATGGAGAATATAGGCTAGTGAGAAATTCATTGTAATGTGGTCAAAGAATCTGTTAGAATCCAGAAATGTAATAGTCAGTGTTAATTTATTCATTTTGTTGCAATATAAACTCTTTTTGTCTCAATCTTTAATGGAGGATGCCAAGCAAATTCTTTATATGAGTGATTTGGGGAAAATCAAAGAAAAGGTCTTATATTTCAGTATTTCTCAACAATGTATGCTTGAAATAGCAACATCATCAACATCACCTGGTAGCCTATTAGAAATGGAAATTTTAGGCCCCAATGCAGACCCACTGAATCAGAAAATCTGAGTAGAGTTCAGTGGTCTATGTCTTAAAGAGCCCTCCAGGTGATTCTGATGCAAGTTAAAGTGTGAGAACTACTTTTCTTATTTTATATGTAGGTTTATGTGAAACAAACCGAAGGGAAAAGTTATAGAAGATGAGAAATCAGCCGAGTAGAGATTTTGGTGTTAAATTGATTAGGATATGCATAAGCATAGTAAGAATTGTCTGGTTCTTAGGAAAGACAGTGTGTCCTGCTTTACAGTAGGACAGTTTAAATCTGTATAACCAACTATTACGTAAATTACGAGGCTGACACTAGTTTATACTTGAGTTATACTTTTTAAATATAAAATTGTGGCTATTCAATGCTAATTAATCTATTCTATTGTGTATACTGCATTAGGAAAACTTTCGATAGCACTAGATGCTTTTATAGATAAGACATTTGACAGTCTATCAGTTCTTACATTGCCTACAATAACAATCTGGGAACATCTTTTGAAAAATGTTTTAAGTTTCTTTTGATGTCTTCCTGCCTTTGTGCAAACAGTAATAGGCATTCAATTTTAAGTCAGTTTTGGAGATTTAGATGAGATATGTGTTTTAAACAAGAGAACTTTTAAAATGTAGTATGTGTGTCCCCTTTAATATTTTCTCATGTATATACATATAAATCTTAATCATTATTTCTACAAACATACTCTTTGATGCTATTAGAACAAACGATCAATTAGTTTAGAAAAGATTAGAGATAAAAAAGATTCATGATTATTCAAATATTTTATTTTATCTTAAAATATTAACATGTTACATGTATTAATTGTTTCACAAAAGGTAAAGACTTTTTAAAATATTAGTCTGTTGATTTAAATATTCTGTGTTCTTTAGCATGTAAACTACACCCACAATGCACTCTATATTGATTTCTACATGGTAGTCCCAGGAACTTAAACCATATAGAACAACTTACATGCAGAATTATTTTACTATTTTTAAAAAGGAACACTTCACAAATTTGAGTGTAATTCTGCATTGTTTCAGTTTTAGTCTATGTACTGCTAAAATGAGAGCATATGAAATTATTTAAATATTTTATTTTTATCCCTCAAACTTTACTGTTAACTCACCCTAATTAGATAGCAATTTTTAACTTAGGTCATCATTACTAAACTTTTCCAACACATTAAACTTTGTTACCATAGAAATAACATATATTTTTCTTTGCAGCTTAAATAGTATTTGATTGAATTATATAATTAAAATAAGAAGTTTATCTAATATAAAACAGGGAAACATACACAAGAGTCCACTGGTCACATTCAAGTCAACTGGAGGCAGCAGAATTGTATGGACAGGTTGGAGAGCCACATCTAAAGACCTCCTCAAGGCACTGAGGGCATATCAACGTGTCTCAGCCTGAAGAGGGTTAGTTGCTCTAGTGAATCAGGAAAGTGGATTAAAAGTAGTTCTTTGTTAATATTTCCACGATTTAAATTCTGATACTTATATTCTGAAAAGTTCTTTCAGTTAGTGAATGTTATTTCACATTTTGATTACTTAGTTGAATCAGGTTTTAAATAAATGCATTTTATTAAAGTTACTTCTCAATTGTAAATTCTTTTGATGTTATACTGAGCTTTTTCCTTTTTTAACGAAAAATGGTTGTTGGCATAGATTAACAACTATCTGAGAGATGTTTGCTCTGTATGAGGTGTGCTACTGTTCAAAAAGTTCTACAAGACCTGTCGCATAATCTAACAAGACAGAAAGTCTTGAGGACAGGATCAATATCATTTGTGCTTATTTCATAAATGGCTATCCCAAAAAATAGCAATGCAGATACTGAATAATTGCTGAATAAACAAAAAAGAAACTGAAATCGTGATATATTTTTCTTATTTTACTCCCTTTCTGATACTTTTTATCCCCGCATACTAGCATACCTTGACGTAACATTTCTTTAAAATCCAGTCACAAAATAGTCATCTCACTTTGTTCTGTTTATCTAAAGAGAAATAAAAGCAGATGAAAACTATACCCTGGCTTGTGAAATAAGAATAGAAAAATGACACTTTCTATGAACATTAATTGATAGTACATCCTACATATGCTGGACTTTGCTTTGTGGTCCATCATCTAAGAAGCAATTTTTATTTGGAAACATGTTTTTTGGAAAAATGCATTCTTAAGATAACTCCCAATATTTACAGAATTTGAGAAAATTGGAGTAAAACAAATGCATGTTTAAAGTATTTTTATTTGACTTCAGCTTAAAAATTCAGAAGCAATTTGTAAAAAGATATCAAACATTAATTTACAAAAGATGCTAACATATCTTGCTTCTGGATCTAAGAAACATTTTCCTTTACTCATTTAATGGGAAATGATGAGATCCACAGAAAGATATCTGTTTAATAGATCTAGTATTAAAGTATTCACCGAGAAATATTTAAATTTTTGCAAATATAGTCATAAATAAAATATCTTTTAGTTTTCACCCTCATCTCTCTGGCCTTTTCATATATTTATAAAATTCAAGCAGATTTTATATATGTGGTATCTATTTCCGTGTAATAAATTCTCTCCATAAATCTCTTGAAATCAGCTTTCTCTTCTTAAAATTCAATTCAGTTGTCTTCAACTTGAATAACATATATAACCTATTTTATAAAAAAGTATTTTAAGAATTGTTATATTGAAATATTTTTGAGAACTGTTGAGGACATTAGGGAATTATGTATATAAATGACTGCACCAATTGAAAAAAATTAGTTGCATATATACTCAAGTATTCTGGAACTAGAAAGACCCATACTACAAGCCTTGTTAATGTGCATGTTCTCTGGAATATAGAAGCCCAAGTCAGAGAAAATTAATTTCAATTTTCTAATGAAAAATTGCAACAATGTAGTTGTTTGGATATTCTTTCTGCCTCTACATAAATATCCATCTAATTCATTCTCTATATAGCTTTCAGACCCAGAGCTGTCTGTGTAAAGTGAACAGAGAAGTAAAAATGAAAATGTGGGCCCCTTTTTTAAAAAATCAGAAAAAAAATGTGCAATTAAAGGTACTAAAACATAAAAACTTTTCTCCTTTAAACCCTATCATAATTTGTAAAACATAATAGAGGTAATGGGGCACATGAATGACAAGCTAAATCACAAATCACAGCCCTACCCTTTGGCATGTTCACCATGTCACTGGCTACTTCCTAACTTGGAATCTTTGCTAGGCTTCTCTAAATTCTCCTCTTGTTTGGTTAGTATTGACTTATACTCCACTTTAAAAATCACGTTCTCAGGGAACTACTTGTTTAACTCATCCAATCATTTTTTAATGTTTTCTGCATACAATTATAATGTAACTATTTATATAATCATTTAATTAATGCCCTGTACCCCACTGAACTGTAATGATCACAAGGGCAGTACGTATTGTTTGATTCTTGGCTTTCCTCTCAAGCCTGGTCTAATGCCTGTTACATTTTTATTTTCATTATGCTGCTGCATAATAAATATGTGTGAAATAGATTACTGAAGAAATGAAGAGGCCCCAGTGTACTCAGTGGAAAGTAGCCTCTGCATGAAGAGACTGCCCATCTGGATGCAAATAGCCACCTCTATTTTACTTGCACAACCCTACTTATGATCCTGTCAGGACCTGTATTTAACACTGTAAAATAGAGGGGAAAAAAAAATCTGAGTCTGAGATTGCTTGTTTTCACCTTTATGAAGTAGGAAGTGAAAATACAGCTGAAGAGATTCAGATGTGCACCTGACAATTTAATGTGATTTTTCTCTTAGCCTTAACAGAAATATTGATTAGTAGTTCTACCATCTCCAAAAGCCAAAGAACACATTACTGGCATTAGAAGGTTAGTGAAAGCACTGAGAAGAGTAATGTCTTGACAGTGCTATTGGTTACTATGGAGGGTAAAGGATTGTCATTGGTGAATTCTGTAACCATTGCCTAGGGAAAGACACAGTGAGAGCTTGCAGTTGGCCTTTACAGCAAAAGCCTAATACCTCAGCTTCAGGTAAGGAAGCAAGGAAATCAAGCAGCCAGGAGAAATGTCACAGATATAAAATTAAATTTGTGAGTTTATGAAAAACAGCTAGGATTTCTGGAATAAAAAAAGGGGGTATAAAATTCTCCTTTGCTCATAAAGTAAATAGAAGAAAAAATTGGATTACTTGGTCAATACCAGCCTTTTAAAAGTTAGGTAACCAGTTGAGGCCGAGTCTACTATAAAGAATGTCACAACATAACTTTGTAACGTTATCACTATAGTTGTCACACTTGCTTGTAATAAATGTTAAATGTTTGAGACCCTATAATTGTTTCTAAGAAACAATCACTGTTTTTTAAACTATTTTATACTTTTTATTGGTACTGTTATCACATTTATTGCCACGTTTTTTAGAGAAACATTTCTCAAGCAGAAGATTTTGAAATGGTTTAAATATAGAGCATCTAAGAATAAAAAGTTTAAATCTCTCTCTTGCCTGCTCCTAACGACTAAACTAGAAAACAAAAAGCCTTATTTTTATCCTACTCTTTTATGATTAAAATGAAAAGGGCAGCTGTACAAAAGAGATTCTTTTTTCTGAACTTTCTTTTTGATGTCTTTCTATTTCTACCTCTGTTCTTCCCTTAGGCGTTTTAGAGTATCTTCTATAAGAGTTTGCATTGCTTTTGGGTGTTTCCTTAAATGCAGCACAGCTCTGGGACTGAACTAAAGGAATCTCTTTCCTAAGCCTACACCTTCTTATCAAGTAGTGAGAACAATAAGCAGAAATACTTCCAGAGGCCAGTTAATCAAGAAGAAACAGGGCAGCCTGTAACTTTCATTTTATTTGACAGCACAGAGTAATGGTTTAAGCAATTAGGACCTTCTGATTCCTAGATTATTTTTCTATATTCTTACTTCGTTTATTGTCTGCTGTATATATACTACACTTAAATATACAAATTTGATATTCTGTGTATAATTAGATAACTATTCTAGCTTTATTATTTAATTCTGAATATGCTTTGCAATTTTATGATATGGCATTTGGAGCTAGATCCGACTTTAATTTTTCAATATTGCTATATTTCTAATTTATTTTCTAGTGTCAATCTTATGATATCAAAGAGATCCAGAGCTGGTTTTTAGATTTGGTCCATTTAACTTGATCTGTGTACTTAGGTTTTTGCTGCCAAAGCCATGACTTGTCCCACTTGAGAAAGAATTCATGCTAAATCTAATCTTCATAAAGCAATTTAAAACTTGATGGAAATGTTATATATTGCCAAATCTTAATCTCTAAATCCGAAGATTAAACGGGACTTAAAGTTCAGGTGACCATATGGTCTTTTTTTGCCTAAGGTGGTCCAGTTTTATAATTATTGTTCATAATTACATTAATATACTCTCTTTGACTCTCACTTTTCCCAAATTGAATGATAAATTAATCATTATAGTTGTCATTTCTTCCCTTGTCCCGCATATAGGGAATCTCTGTTGTGGGATCATTGGCAGGTAGTTAATTCTTGCTTGAAAAAATCTAGAGATAGAACCATTACTTACAAAGAGTGGCTTTCCTTTCTTACATAGCTCATGTGTATGTGTGTGTGTGTGATATTGAACTTGCATTAAGCTAACTTACTTTTTTTTTTTTTTAAATAAGTAGTTGAAAGAGTGAACAGGGACTTCTGGTTTCTGGTTCTTCATGTAAAGAGATTGAAAGTCACCACTCTGTCTTAACAAGTAAAAAGCTAAACAGACTAAAATATCATCAGCTCTTAGATTCATAAGAGAAACAAAATCCATCACAGGGGAGAGAGGGAGAGAGAGGTAGAGAAAGGGAAAATATACTTTTGAAACTTTATAGTGAGTAAAACGAAAAAAAATGTTTTGATTCCAATTGTCCTCATTAGAAAAAGTGTTAGTGAATGACAGTGTTTTAAGTTGTCCTTTAAAATTCCACCTACAGTATTTTGAAAAGAATCTTATCATTATTCTATTTTGGCAGATGCTTGTAGTCAAAAATTTTTTAGTGATTACTCTGGTGTGAATAAATTATTTACAGTAGCCATATTTTGTTTAGACTTGGATGGAATTACAGAAAACTTACAATTTTATTTCTGAAAGTTTACATAGGATTGAAAGTCTCAGGCAGGGCTGTATAAATCTTAATAGGAAACATGACCCCTTTCACAATAAAAAATGTTCATCAAAAATGTACATAAATAAAAACAAGATTTAAAGCATTTTTAATTATCTAGTGTGCTAATGTACTCTCTACAACAGAGAATGAAAGAAGCATACATTTTTACATGAACTTTTCCGAATTACTGCTCACACAAGTTATAACATTAGTTAACAGCCTTTACAAATTAAGGCAAAAGAGGGCTCATAAATATTCATTTTCTACTTTTCCACCAACACCAAGACGTAAATATAGCTAATTGTGGCCTCCTAAATTATTAATCAGTTTTGTAGCAACATGTTATTTGTGCCCAGATGTATGCAAATGTTCAGGTTTCTCTTTCTCCAGATGGTGTTCATTAAGTTAAAGTAATCAGAGAGGCTCTGCCATATTTCCCTATGCCCAAGAAAAGCAAAGCAAAATGAAACTAGCACCCAACAGCCCTAAACTACTCAATGTCCTTGATGCAGTAGCAATTTTTAGAAAATTTCAAAACCCAGAGAGACATCTGAAATGTCAAAAGATAGGTGGTGAAATAAAATAACCATACTGCAATGGTACTTGTGCAATAAAATTTGATTTCTTTGAATTTTCAGATAAAAATCATACTAGTTGTGATAAGCAGTCATACCTGGGAACCTTCGGGGTAAAATTGCATGTGTGTGTGTGTGTGTTTTTTAAATCTTTTAGTTTGTTTGAATTTTCTTTGGAATCAAAGTATTTTAAAATTTTATTACCATTCATATTTGGAAGAGAAAGAAATTCTGTCATATAAATTTTAGATGAAATGTAAAACAAAGATCTGGAAGACCTGCAATAATAAAATAACTCAGGTTTTGCTAATCACCAAATATTAACTTCAGTCTACAGGAAAATTTCCCATGGAGATAATGGTTTTATTTTCATGATATTCATCTCATTTCTCCCTTTTCAAACTGAACTGAATCCAAAATCTTTGAAAATTTTTTTGAGGACAAACATAGCATATTTGAAGTGTATATGTGAATGTATGTGTCCAATGTGTATTTTATGATTCTAATGCTTAGAAAAATTTTTGAATCTCTGAATCCTATTTAATCTTTTGTGTACTTTGTCTAAACTATGTAATTTTAACTACTTCACTCATGAGGGAAAAAGTCACCTTTCTTACAATGCTTTTTTAAGCTCCATAAAGATAGTAATTATTACTGTCATTCTTTTAACCTTTCAATATCAATAAATAAAGGTAATATTTACTTATTGACAATCAATTTGAATTTCATATCTTAACCCCTATAATACCCACCATAAAAAAGATACTGTTATTTTTCTTTCAAATTTTTCTTTCTTGTGGTAAAAACTTAATTTCAGAGAAATTAAATAATTTGATGAAGTTAAAAGATTGACAAAAGGCAAAGACAAATTTAAACCAAAGATTTTGCCAATAGAACCAATACTCTTATATTCTTAAAAATGTACTAAGTCAACTCACCTCCTTGGTTCTGAATGCATACTTGATATATAAACAAATTTGTATTTACATTAACTGTAGGGTGTTTCTGTAAGTTCTGTTTCTCTTTGTCACAGATGAGAAAATTAATGCACACCAATGGCTTAAAAATATTCCTTAAGGAAGTCAATGACCCACCATTAGGTTAAGATTTATGGCTATGTTTGCCTTTTACTTAATCAGCAATATTTAATATATATAAAAAGATATATATATTTTTTTTTGGTTTGGGTTGTGAATCTCTGTGATATAATACACTTGCTACTGATTTTTAAACATTTAAATATCCATTTTTATATACCCAGACTGTGACAGGTGATCAAAATGAAAGTAATTTGGAAGCATGAATTAACTAAATCAAAAGTAAAATTTCAATGTCTAAAGCCTTTGATCTTTGCCTTTTATAATAGAGTGTCATTACTAAGTAATTTAAAGAATAATAATAAAAGTTAATTCTTCTATAGGCTTTCTTTTTGCGAAGCACTGTCCTAAAAGCTTTATGTGGTATTGCATTTAATTTTCACAGTAACACTTTGTGTTGTATTTTATTTTTATCCTTTTCACTTTATAGATGAATGCAGAAATAAGAACGTTTTTAGGCTTAGAAATCAGTTCAATAAGCTATTTGAATATTTAGGGCCTAGAAGCTCTTACAACTGCATTACCTTTAATAGCCTTCTAAGATACTTTCATCTGGTGATAATAGAATGGAAATAGCTACTGTTAAAATTTTATTATAAAGTATAGAATTTTAAGGAATATGTCATAGCACATTAATTTTATCAAATTGGCAGTGTTCCACCTTCTCTCCAATAGTCTGTGGGAGTATAGGTTTTGGGCTTTTTTAGAGAATTGCTGAATTCAAATATTTGCTTGAATTTGCCCAAAGAAATATTTGCTATGTGATAAAAATGAAATTGTTCACACATCTGGGAAAGATGCATCACATGTAAATTCCACATGCTTTGTAAATTGCTATTCCTAATTGGTGCTAGATGACTTTTGAACACTTAAGTAAACTAAGTGATCCATAACTGTTACACTTAGCAACAGAATCTACCCACACAACTGTCTTAGTTTTCTATTGATCTCATTAGCAGGCACATGCAAGGTCATCTGTTAGATGTTTAACCTTGTGTTTATTCCTCAGTTTTAGCCACTCATAGCTCAATCTCTCTCTTCCTTAAGATTGTGAATATTGGAAGGGAGGGCAGAAACTCTCTTATTCATCTTTGTATTTCAGCAGTTATCATAGTAACTGACACATAATCAACTCCCAGTATTGGATAGTAACACTAATGGATAGTAAATGACTCAGAAATGTAAAAGATATGTGAGTATAAACAGTTAATGCAAGCTGAACTAAATATACAATTTCAACTATTATATGGTTCTTTCTGTGACCACATTATAAATCGACACAAATTAGTTTATATTTTTTTCTAGCTATTAAATCTCAGTTCTGATTATACTATTTGACTGCACTTTCACTTTTCTAGGCTTCCATGGTGTACTCAGATTATATTTTCTCAGAGTCCAGATATCAAAGTACAGCAGTTTCAGCCCTTGTCGTAGAAGAGTCTCTAGTTCATTTGAATTGCCTTCTCTTAGTAATTGGTGATAAGGATAAGAAAGGTATATATTATTTCTCTAGAAATTGTAAAGTGGAAAATAGGTAGTCGTATTTGCAATTTCAATACAAAAATCGTAGAGTCCAAAACATTCATTGTTAGGAGTTGTCTAGTGTAGCAATTTTTAAACTGTGCTCCAAAGAACTTAGAGATTCTAGAATGTCCTATTTAGGAGTCAAAAGAGAAAGATCAAACAGAACTTAAGAGAACTAGAGCTCCAGAGCACTGTTAATAGGAGCTGCTCAATTTTTACCTGTTTTCTTTGGATTTTTTGCTCCATACTAAGATTTCATTTGAAAGATGCTATCTGATGCTAAAACACTCAAACCAAAGATCTGGTTATTTATAGTGCATGATACCATAAAGGATAAGTTTAAAAACAATACATGGAAGGATACTTTTTCTGAATTTTTGTATTAATTTATGAAGTTTTAGAGATAAATAGGATCATGGGATTATTGACACCAAATGCAAATGGCGACTAGAGGAGAAAATAGAAGACCCCAAATTTAAGATGTCATGTTTAGGGCCACAGACTTAATGATGACCTAAGGATTAGGACCCACATTTTCTGATCACATTCTTTTTTCCAAAAAAAATAATTTCCATCTAAGGGAACCATAATTTTCTAAATAATGAACTGATCTTTGGTCAGTATCAGTTTATTACTTTTCATGTTTATTTTACATAAAAAGGAAGGGACTTTTTATAAGCAAAACATTTGTGACTGAGTTTTTGTATTTTGACATCATAGAAGAAAGAAAATGTTGTTTGGTATGGCTTTCTGTGATACACCTTTAGTAAAAATTAGTACTCTAGTCCTATATCAAATATATTACATTTGTATATGTTCTCAGTCATCGATGTCTTTATAAATGGTCAGTTCCCTCCTAGGAAGTGATTTATTACTTTGAATTAGATACTTATTTAAATTTCTCAATCTGTCATTTTTATTTGGCAGAGCTAAAAAATGACTTTACATAACAATTCCAGAAAAAATTTTGATATCTTCAGTTGCCAAATTCCTTAACTAAATATACTTAAAACCAAATACTCCAAGTCAAAGGTAGGTATTATGAAACGATCCAGAGTTTAACGCAATATTTCAGCATTTATATCTGGGAAAAGGGATGAAATTAGTGGTTATGTGGCAATCACAGTAAATTAAAAAGAAAAACTTGAGGAATTAGAAAAATAGGGTATATAGAAATTATATAAAAAGTCAGATGATTTTAAAGAATTTCTTGTCTGAGTCTATATCCCTCTTAACACTTAAATAATCTAAGCCAAATATAACAATGGGCTATTGAACACAGCCATCACCATTTTTGGGTTTGGTTTCCTGAGTGTAACATACAACTTTTTAGCCATCTGGCATTTTATTCAGGGTCATAGCCTTTGCTTGAAGAGGAGAAAGAATGCAAGCAAAAATTATAGTTAATATAGGGTAAACTGTAGTAACATCTGTTCACATGACAACTTATATTTAGTTGCATCAAAACTTCTTTGGAATTCTAATGACCATTTTGAAATTCTACTAGTTTTTAGACTAGAATAACATTTATTTTTCAAGCAAATTGGTTTTCTCATTTATGGTCTCCAATTTCAAGTATATGAGCAATCAGCTACAGATTTTGAAAAATTTATTTAAATATTGCCAATTATTTTTTATCTAGACTCTGGAACTGGGATTATTTATTTTTTTTAATAAATGGCTATTTGCACTCACTCCCATTACCAAATACTGAGTATTTTTACATCAAACTGGCACAATCATCTCTTACCTCCTCTCTACTTCTAAATTTACATATTTTACTATTTCATGTCGTTTTTATTCAAACACTTAAAGTACACAAATCATAAATATATACTTTAATAAAATTTCACAAAGCATATATACCAGTGCAAGTATTACCCATATTAATAAGTAGAATTTGAGCTACTTGTACTCTATCATGGTTTAACACTATCCAGAATTTATTAATATTTAATTTGTTTTAGAGCCTTATATAAATAGAATTAATTTGTTTTAGAGCCTTATATAAATAGAGTGGCTACTTCCACTCAACTTTATATTTGTGAAACTTATTCATGTTATTGTATGTAGTGATAATTTTGTATAATCCATAGTGTTGTTGTGGCCGCCAGCCCCCCAAAGACACACAGACCACCAGAACTCTCAGTGAGTTATAGGAATCACACTCTTTATTCTGCCAGCTGAGTCTGCTAGGGGTACGCAGACCCCAAATTAAGCAGTCCCGAAATGTAGAGGGACAGGGTTGTTAAGCCCAAAATCCCATTCTTCATTCTGTCTGAACACAAAGGTCTACTTTTCTTCTATTCACTACCTGTCAACCCACTGGTCAGGTGTGCAAGCAGGGGTACAGAAGCAGAAAGCTTGTTAGAATGCTATGTTTCCATAGTTAGTAGCCTATGTTCCTATGGCGATAGCCAAACAGTAATTTCCAGCAAGTAGTTAACTTTTAAGCAGTAATTCTCCAGCCAACACAGTATGAATGTAAAACAATTTATCTTCTTCCCAAAGTGCATTTTGATAGCTTCCAGACTGGAATATTACAAAAGAGATGGATAAAATCATCACTTGTGTTTAATTGAGATATACTTTCTGTTAATTATATACCTAGGAGTGGAATTTTTCATAAATTCTACATTTATTCAGCAAATTGATTTTTCAGATTGTTTGACAGAGTACTAACTTATTTTCAAATATGTTTGCATTGATTTATTCTACCATTAGAAAGTTCCAATGGATCCACATCTGCACTAATGCTTGATATTAGTCTTTTCCAAAGTATTTTTTCTAGTGAATGTGTTATGATATCACTTTGAAAATAATCTCATTACAGAGATAATTCTCTTAAGTGCTGTGCTATATTAATTTTTTCATGTTTAATGTGTATCAGATCTTATATTTTTATTGCTTGCACTTCTAATCCACATAAGCAATGAAACCTGATTAAAATAATAAGGAAATTGGTTTATATGCTATCTGATACATATATTGATTCTTGCTATGATTTTAAAAAAAAAAGTCTCAAAATTTGAATGCCATTTATATTTACAAGATTTCCACAGAACACTACCTAACCACCCTATGTTGAAGTATCACTTAAACAACAGAAAGAAGTTACTGTTTTAACTGTTTCCCTCATTTGCATGTTTCTGTTTATTTCCTATTTACCATATCTTTTATAAGTGAAATTGTCTTTCCTTCCTGGACATCTGTCCATTCCTCAACACAATGTAATCTGGTTTATGTCACTATCATCTAAGAAGTACATTTAATAAGGACTTAAATGATATTGTGGTAGATAGAACAATGGAACATATTAACCCTTAGAAGTTGTTTGTATGTTACATTACATAGGAGAAAGTTAAAGTTGCAGATGGAATTAAGATTGCTAATCAACTGACCTGAAAATAGAGATTACCTTGATTATATGAGTAGAACCAATGTAATCATAAGAATCTTCAAAGGGGAAGAAAAGGATAAGAATCAGAGATGATATCATGAGAAAATTTGACTAGCCTTTACTGGTTTTGTAAATGGAGGGAGGCCACAAGTCAAGGAATGCAGGCAATCTCTAAAAGCTGGTTAAAGAAAAAATCTCTACAGCCTCAAGAGGGAAATGTAACCCTATAAACACTTTGAGTTTCATTCAGTGAAAATCATTTTGAACTTCTGACCTCCAAAACTATAATGTAATAAATTTGTGTTGTTTTAAGTGATTATAATTGTGAGGCATTGTTATTGCAGCAATAGGAAACTAATATAAATCTTAGTTTCAGAAAGAGGGGAGCTGCTGTAATAAATATTTAACAATGTGGAAGTGACTTTTGAATTGGGCAATTAATTGGCTCTTTAATTTTGAGGAACATGACAGAAAAAGCTTAGATTGCGTTTAATAGAACACTGGGGAAAGGATAAATGTTAGTGATACGGCTAGTGGTTATTCAGAAAGAAGTGACAATATTTTATATTGTCCTATTTTCTATGATAGAATTTGGTATATTGAACATTCTTGTTCCTAAAAACATTCCCTTAACATCTTTGTTTCTTTTATATGTCTTCTTCAAATTTAACTGTGACTTCTCAGTTTTCTCTTTGTTGTTCAATTCTGTATGTATTAGAGACATCTTAGCTTTAGGAAAACTATGCAGTTTCTCTAGAGAAAAGCATCATCAGTGAACAACTTCATCTGCTCCTATACAAAAGTGATTCACAAATATTTATCTTTGATATAGTTCTTATTGAACTCCTGATTAAAAATTCAATTGCCTAATGAGCAAACTTAATAAGATATCCCTCAGGTACTTCAAATCAACATGTTAAATGTTGAATTATTATCTTTCAAATATGCCTCCCCTTTCAATCTCTCTCTAAATTGGTGCTGCTATTATAAGTCCAATTAACTGAACAAGAAATTTGAGGTCATCTTCAACTTAGTCTTCTGTGTCTGTCTTTATATTTCTCAAACTGGCATGTTCTGCTTTTTAATTTTATTTCCTCATATTTGTTGATCACTAATGTGCCAGGTACTGTTCAAAGCTAAACACATACATTAATTAGTTTGATCATCATAATAACCATATGAATTATGTTCTATTATCCTCGTTTTACAAATAATTCTAGGCAAAAATAATACACACACACACACACACACACACACACACACACAGGTCACATAGAAGTGAATAGACAAAATGGGATTAGGAGGCATGGAGTCAGGCTGTAGAACCCATGATTAAATAATTGTGCTGTACTATTATCTCTTGAATTCACCCTCTCTCTTTCACTTACAAAATACTTTCTTGCTTTTCTCATCTGATTTTTTCTTTTTCTTTTTTCTGTCTTTCTTCCCCCCCCCCCAACCTTTTTCCTTTTTCTTTTTTTCTACCTATGAGGTTATTTTCATTTTAGTCTCTCTATACTGTATTCAAACACTATACCATTTGTCCATGCAAATATTTCAAAATAACATTCTAAGTCACTCCCATCCTTAATATCCTTCAGTGGTTTCACAGGGCCTTCCAAATAAAGTCCATTTTTCAAACAATATTCAAAAGACTTCACTCTACTTGTCTTTAATCTTGTTTCCTTTCCCTTTTTTTTCCCTTGCACATTGCCATTAATTTTCTTAGTTCCTAGTAAATGTCACAATAGTTCCTTTGCATTTTCAATTTCATATGTCAGTTAATAACTTCTTTATAATAATACTTACCCCTAGATGATATAATTTGTCATTTTTCTCCACTACTAGAATATAAGCTACCTGAATACAAGGATGCTAACAGTCTTATTATTAAGCCTGTGAAATATGTAACTGTTCCAAGCAAAAGTTAATTGCTTTTCTAGAACTGCCATCACAATCACTGTGCATTGTAACTATTGTATCATATTCTTTACAAGATTCCTATTTCTTTCCAAGTATATCTCCCCTGCTTGATAGAAACCTTCTTATGGATATGATGTTCATCCTTTCTTTCCTAATCATAACCTTTAAAATCTCTAATCTGTCTCTAATATCTGACCTAAGATAATCAATAAACACATTATATATCCAACTGAAGTGATGCCAATTTTATTTAATTTTAGTGACAAATGTTCCTTTTTTACCTCAGGAAAATGATTTTATACTTAGATAATAGTGCAACCTGATTTCCTTTCAGGTATTTGCTTATTCTAAGTTAAGGAATAACTTAAAGGGGTCTTTCTAGCTTTTCTTAAGCAGATACTAATATTAGGAATTAAATAATTCTAAATAGATTATATTATGAACAAGGAAAATGCTTTTTGTTCTTCTAAACCTCTAAAAATTGTTTATCATTGTTTGAATTTATGAGGAAATGATAAAACCATGTTACTGAGCATTACTACTACATATGCATTTTCCTCTTTCCAAAATGATTATTTCAAACCTCTCTTCTCTCTTCATGCTTCTTTTCCTCTCCTTTTAACTCACAGGTAAAACAGGCAGAACTAAATTCCCTGATCTTCATTGTATTGAATCTACTATCATACTAGCATCTGAACTCATAATCCTTGTCTACCCCTACCCATCTGTTGCCATGGAGGTATTATCCATGGAGGCTCTGGTTTGCCTCTTCTCTCACATCTCTTATTCCTACAGCTGTGACCTTTCTTTTGCTTTATAGATTTATCCTTTAATGTGTATTTACAACAACTTATGAACATGCTCTAGAACTTCTTTCCTTGACCTGTTATTCAAATCCTCTTTTATAATAAAACTTCTTGAAAGAACAATTACTATTTCCATTTACTAACTTCACATTCTCTCCTTAATCAAATGCTGTAGTTTTGTTTTCACCTGAGGAACCGTACACCTGAAAATTATATAACTGTATTAACTAATGTTACCCCAATAAACTTAATTTAAAAATACATATGTATATTAACTGAGCACTCCTCTTTACTTGCTTAATAGGCAAATCAATAATAGAAATTAATAAACATGATTTAAATAATGTTTGTATCTTTTCTTTGTCAAGAGACTGAAGTGGCACTTTAGCAGGAAACCCATGAACCCTACCTTGAGTGAGGCAGAAAGGGAAAGAGCTCCACAAAACCCCAATAGGCAGGGCCTCTGGAACTTGTCATCAGAAAGCAGGTATGGAAGAAGATACCTTCTGCCCCTCATCATCCATACTAATAATAAAGAAGTTCATGGCTCCTAGAAAAGAGGCAGGAAATTTAGGGGCTTTCGGGTCTACCTGCAAAGACACTGAGACCATCCTACCCTAGAAGGAGGAGTCCACCTTAATCTGCCCACAATTAAGCTAGAAGGCATGTTTTTAAACTCATAGAAAGAAATAAGCAGAGATTAGGTACCAGTTTAAGCCAGTAACTGGCATTTGCTCAATGAAGACCCGCCCACAAAGATCTTCAACTCACTTGAGCCTCATTATACCATCATTATAATATGCATGTGCCGAGAGTTCATTAAAATAACAGACTGAATTCTGGGAACAAACATGCAGAAAAAATATGATGAATCACTAAATCCTGTCAATCTTATTTGTCAAGGAGGCCCATCCCTCTAACCACCCACAGCAAATAGGGATAAAAACACCAAACGCTTTGTTACCAGGCCTTTTGAGTCATACTTCTCTGTTAAGAGCTGTTTGCTTGATGTCTGCCCTTTGGGTAGACAAGGGATTGTTTGCTCAGCAGGGTGTTTGCAATTACTTTGCTACTTTTGTAGTGGCTGAGAAGCACTTATTGCTCCAGAGAGCAAGCTGAGGGTTCTATGACCTCCATAGGGAGGAGGATGGGAGCCTGTGCAGGTGCAAGCAGTTGTTTATGCATACTTGTCGGTTTCCCATAAAATCATGATGTACAAATAGGGTGTGCTGAATAAACTCGGGGCTGCAGTATTGACTGTTAGCCCTCAGGAATGTTTCTCTTGTCTCTTTTCTTCAATCCTCACTACCCCTCTCAGGTAGTGTTCGATCTTGGCTGCGAGTTCCAACACTTCTCTTGCTCAGACCCACTTCCACGTCTGGAAATGTATTTTCCCTTCTAAAAAAAGCTTTTCTTTTCTACAGTAAAAAAAATCAAACAAAAAAAAAAACTGTGTGTTTCAATTTAATTATTCAATCGAATATTCAGAATTTTTTCTGAAAAGTTATGGAAAATCTCATGCAATGCTAAAATTGTACATCTTCATATATTATCAAAAATTTAATACACTTATGTCTTCACCTGTGAAGAAATATAAGTAGCAATGTAGAATTTTTCTCACACCCAATCACTAATCTCTGCTTCTCACTTAAAAGTGATCACTATTCTAGCTTCTAAAATGAATTTTGTCTGTTTTTGAACTTTATATAAATATTATTAAATAGTATCCTTGAGTGGTTACTTTTAGCCAAAATTTTATTTGACTTGTACAATGTAGGGATTTGTTCATTTTCATTATGTAATATATAAAATATGCCACAATTTATCCTACTGTTGATGGAAAGTTTGGTTGTTTCAAGGTGGAAATAATTATAAATAACATAAATATTTTAACTATCTTGGGATTACATAGGTGCAAGTTTGTGTCAAGAATACAAATAAGAGTAAGATTTCCAGGTCATGGGACATATAAATTCAGAATTAGTGACTGGATTGAATAGCTTTTTCAGAATGTTTGCATAAATATACACTTTTACCAGCAGTATATCATTCTAGTTTTTCCACACTCTCACCAAAACTGTATTTAGTCAATCTAGTGTGTACTGTATAGTACATTTTTTTTTTTTTTTTTGGCTACTTCTATGTTGATTCATTTCTGGTTATCTTGGTTTTTTTTTTGTTTGTTTTGTTTTGTTTTTTTACTGTTATATCTCATGTGTCATTATTTCTTATGTATTAATAAGTTTTTAAAAGTTCTTTACTGCTATTAGGGTTTTAGCAAGGGAAGGTATTAAATGTATGTGTATGACCCACTATCTTTCACTAAAAGTCCATGTAAATCATTTTTAGTTAAAAATACTGAAATAAAATGATATCTAAAAAAAATTCAATCATCATTCTCAAATGGAATATTTAATGTTAAATATACCTTTTTTATTTGCTTTAGCAAATTTCATTATATTTGGTAGAAGTAGTTCAACTACTATATTTTAGATACTCTATGTGGATTTTTTCCACAGAAGTTCATTAAAATTGTAACAATAATAGTCTAAATTTAGGAACTCTAGAACTTAACAATGTCATGTTCCTTGTTGCTAACCTTAACACATCTACAGTTTATTATTAAATGCTATTATTTAGGCTTACTTCTCTAATCACATAAACAATATGTTTAGTAAATAAAATAACAAATAATTTTTTGATCTATGGAATTCCAGTTTAATTAGTTTTGATTTTAAAACCTAATTTTAAAGACCATTCTACATAACAATTTATGGATCTTAGTTTTAAGTATTATCTTTAATGTGACAATAAAATTTTCCAGTAAGTAAACAAAGCAGCAAATAGTTGGCCACAACAACAACAAAAAAATAGAAATTTATTTTGCTGTTTTAATAAAATTCAATTTTAAATACTTGACTATTATGTTTTAAAGATAACTCCAATTCTATCTAGCCCTGAGTTTCTTTGTTCATGAGCATGGAAAATAAATGCCATGTTTTTACAGTAGGCCTTTATTCTTTAGCAGTTAGCATCAATAGGAAATACATTTATTTTAGGGGTAGAAGTAAGATATTGAAACCAAGATTCTTCTTTTTCTTTTTTCCAAATTTCTCTGAGTCAGTGACAGACAAAGAAAATAAGATAATATTTTAATCACCAAGTAATTTCCCAGTACCCAATATTCCAAGTGTAGATTTTCCCTGACATACACTGATATCAGGGAATACCATTAAATAAAAGAAGTTTCTAATTTATACTGTTTTAAAATGCAAACAAATGAATCAGAAAGACTGACTTGAGTTTATTTTTCTGAGCAGCAGAATAAAAATGTATGACCAGGCTTCTTTAAGGAATAAGAAATGTGTACTTATTATGGGGATGAAGGGGGGTGAAGGGGTGGCATAGAACACAGAAAGCATGAATACTGGCTTTGACTAGAGTAATATGGCTTACTAGTAAAAATAATGAATATACTAAAATTGAGAACAAATTAATTTATTTTGGGGGAAGAGGGTGTATTAATTTGCTAGGGCTTTTATAACAAAATACCATAGACTGGTGGCTCCAACAACATATAATTTTTTCACAGTCCTGGAAACTGCAAGTCCAAGACCTTGCTGTGGGCAGGTTTTCTCCTGAGGCCACTCTCCTCAGCATCCAAACAGGTGCTTTCTCTCTGTCTTCACATAGCCTTTTCTTTGTGGGCTTCCCTGGTATCTCTTAATCTTTTTATAATGACACCCAGTCATATGGAATTAAGGCACATCCATCTGACCTCATTTAACCTTAATTATCTCTTTAAGAATCCAATCTCCAAATACAATAATATTCTAAGGGACTGTGGTAAGGACTTCAAAATATGAATTGGGGGTGAAAGGAGAAAATAATTTAGTCTATAATAAAGGGGAAGAATTCTAGATAAATGTTTTCCACTTATAAGAGACAGGTGTGCCCCTTCTTCCTGCCACCTAACATGTACAAAACTAACTCAAATACATATCTTAGTTGCATGTATTTAACAGATTCATTGTAATTTGATGTAATCGGTTGTATTCTTTTTACCCAATAAATCACCCTGAAAGGGAAAAGCAAAGGACAATATCTATAGTTATCAAAACTGCTTCCGATAATCTTAAAATGTTGATGGGGACGAGAGGTTAGAAACCCGATTTCTGTAGGGCAGAAATAAGTGTAAGTTGATAATTTTAACAACCACTTCCTCTAATACAGAGTAAATACTAATATCTATTTTTGATTGATGATAATGAAATGGAAAAATGTAGAGAAATAAAGCTAGTATAGTAGAAACCTTATTTATTCTATTTAAAATCTGTACCAAATTTTCCATATGTACTTCTAACTCATCAGTTTCCCACTATACCATGGTTACTTTTAAATTCAGTTTCTTTAGAGAATGGCATTACGGTTCCCTCCATCATGCATGGAAGGAACTTAGGAGTCATTATTGACTTTTCACACAATTAAAGTCACCAGTCATTTAAATTCTACCTCCAAAACAAAACAAAACAAAACAAAACAACTGCCCCTGTTCCTTTATCACCATGCCCATGCCTGATGTCACTGGTGTGTGTGTGTGTGCGTGTATTTTAACCTGCTTTACTGCATCATTTGCCTAACTATTATACCAACCTCAATTTCTATTACCCTTACACCAATTTTTTAAACTGTTTCCAGTGATATCTTTGTATAATATAATTCTGACAACCCCAATAATTAACATTAATAAGGATGCAGAATGCATTTGAAACTTTTTGAAGATATACATATTTTATTACCCTGCTTCCTGTCTACATTTATGTCCTTTGACATGGCAAAATGTCTACCATGCATATATTTGAGTTATACTAAAATATTTCAAAGATTGTATCCTTAGTTTTCATATTAATCCCTCTATCAGAAAGTATACCTATTCTTGTTTTCTATCCTGGCCACCTCTTCCTTGTCCATCAGAATGAGATCGTTTCCTTCTCATAAGAAATTATTTTCATGACTACCCCTCCCTTTAGGACTTAAGTATTTGCCTTCTTTACTCCTATGTCAAGCTACATATAGCTCTACAGCATTAATACTATACCATAACTATTTGCTCATTTGTCTGAATTCCCACGTAGAAAGCATATCGCTTGGACTCAGTGTTAACATTTGACGTTTTTGTGTTTTCTTACATTGCTTTTTTTTGTCTTTTTTCCTTTTTAAATACAAATGATGATAATATTTGGCAGAGGATACTTAAAAATTATACTTCCAGCAAGAAAAATAAGTTGCATTGTATGATATAAGTTCTATGTTTCAATATTCCTAGGCAAAGAGTACAGAAAATATTCTGTTTGTTCTAAATGTAAAATAAACAGATCTTTTGAAATGGAAAATGTAGACAGGTCTTTAGAGGTGGAATTTTGAATGAGGTGAGGAATTCTTATGAATTAGAAGCATATTTGGATTGAACATAAATGCATTATACATAAATATTATTTATAAATGAATAGTTAAAACCTTTTTGGATTCTTATTAACTATTTTTGTTATTAGTATGCCACTTAAGATAACTTTTATTATGTCATAATTCTCTGAAGTTGACTGGGCTTTGCTGGAATAGTTTTGTTTCACAGAGTACTATCTAGACTATTTTCATCTAGTGGCTTAACTAGGGCTGGGATGTTCAAGAAGACTTAGGTAAGTCAAAATCAGTGCTAGCTTTTGCCTGGGGCTTCAGGTTGGGGTTCTTGAGAGAGCATTGACTTTTATAGTAGGAAAAAGGTAGGTTAATGAGAACTCCAATTTGAAGAATGAGATTGTAGAGAGTTTGAATGTCATGTTCAAGAATTTGATTTCTAATAATCATTGGAGGGTAATTAACTTTTAATATGTATTTTTTCATGAAGATAACTTTAGTGACTAGCTAAAAGAGCCTTGGGGGTAGAAAGGAACCCTTGAGGATGCCATACTAGTTGGGAGTTCATGTAAGACAGAAATAAAACAATAGCATTAGTCAAAGAAAGAAAGAAAATATTTACAAGATATTTATCATACAAAGTAGATAGACCTCGATTGACTGCCTTGGAAAAATGAGAAAGATGGTTGAGGATGAGTTTGGAACTTTAAGCTGGGAAAGTAAACAGTTCTGGCATCATTTTTGGAGAAAAAAAAAAAAACAGGAAAAGGCATACATTTTCAGAGGAAAGTAAAGAGTTTAGTTTTTACTAAAGGCGAGGTAGCTTTGAGACATCCAGGTACTTTAAAATATGGTACTCAGTATGATAAAAAAAAAAAAAAAAGAAGAAGATGTATATATTTTGCATTTATCGAAAATATACTTTGGAAAGTAGCACTACCCAGAATGACAGTGGCACTGTAAATTGATTCAACAATGTTGTTAAGAAAACTAAAAAGATATAAAGATATAAGGAAACAAGTAGATGAAAAATGCTTCCTTTAGAATAAGGGGAAAGTATTTATAGCTGAATATATAGTATGCGATCAACAATTGTTTTTTAGTATTCAGAAGTTGCCGTTTGTCCTTTTCCTCCTTGCTGCCTACTTTTGAGCTAAGTCACATAACAGTGGCACAGTGTGGACAATGAAAATTTGCTTGTTTGATTAAATCTGCAGTCCTTCAATCCTACTTTTCCAGTTGCTCTTTGTATCAAACAAAATGTAGATTTTTAAAGATCTAATGAAGTTGTAAGAAGAGGCTTTTTCATTCAAAATATCAAAGGAAAAAATCAATTTTTGAATCCTTCTTTTTGTAACTAGACATTTAATAATCAATTGAAGGGCTAATAATAAGAGATTCAGAAACTATTTGCAGAAAACTTTATAGCAAGGACAGAAAACCTTTTTAGTTGTTCCACGTAATGCCTATTCCAAAGCCAGATTTTGATGATAACACTAGGGCCAAATTTCAGGATGGAAACCATAAAGTCATTAATAATATACAAAGAGAGAATATAAAATAATATGGATAATAAAGATGAAATTATAAAAACTCTCAAAGAAATTTACATAAAATATTTTAGTATAATTTAAAGAAGTGTGACATGTATGTTTTTAATGTTTCTATTAATCCAATATCTATTTCTTATAACACTATATGAATAACTAGTATTTTTTTGCTTAAAATTCTGAAATTACAGAAAAAGAATAAACTTAATTACCCCAGTATTAAAAGAAAAGCTCTACAAATATTTAGGTATATAAATGTCTATTAATATATCATAATGTAATCTATATATGTGTATATATAATTTACATTTTATAATTTAAAAAGTTATTAACTATGACCACTTTCCTATTTTATTAAATAATTTATGTTCATAGATGTCAATTTTATGACTGCATTATAATTTATTTTTTAGTCTCAAGAAAGTATAATTAAAAAGTTATTGGATAGCCAGCAGTGATGTAGTGGTATATGGAGCAGTTATCAAAAAAATAGTCTTCAGAACTAAACAATGATACTAAAACTAAAATGAGAATAAAATGACTAGAAAACTTGTATGCAGTAATAATTAACTGAGTCTGGTTGGGAGGATGGAGGATAGGTAGGGAGAGTTAGATAAGGATTTTAAAAGCCACACTTAAGAGTTTAAATTTTATCCTGAGGGCATGTTTGTGTATAGAGGCATACTTTAATAAAATCAATGTTTTTGAAAGTTTAATCAAATGGCCATATGTTGTGGGAGAGATTGAAGACAAGCAGACCTTGTAAAAAGGTTACTGTATTAATCCAGCAAGAGATGAAAGGGATGGCATAGAAGATGGAAAGAAAGAAGCAGATTAACAGAAACATTTTGAAAAACAAAGTCACATAACTGTAGTCACTGATCAGAGAGGAAAAACAAATATTACATTGGTTTTGAACAGGAAATTTGAAGCTATGCATAAGTCCCCAACTCAATATTGTGGTGGCTAAGTGGAGTATGATATGAGATTCTGTGTCACAGTTCTGAATAAGTAACAAGTGAATTTAACTATACAAAAGTCACCTGAAACCTTGGATTTCTGAGCAAGAAAAAGCTCTCTAAGGATAAAAGTATAGACATGAATAACAATCATGTGAGAACTATGTCAAGGGAATGTCCACAGTTAGGAAGACAATAGGAGGAAAATCACCAGGATCAGAAAAAAAGCAAATGCTGCTGGATTTGTGTAACAGGATCAAATTATAGAAATGAAATTAATAATGAGAACTAGAAAGATTATTGAATTAGAGTTCTTAGGTGATTTCAAGAAGGTGATTGCAGACAACATAGGGGAGATTGGAGTCAGGATTGCAGAAGAACAATGAAATTTAGTAGATGTCTTTACTCAGCCTAAAAGAATGATGGTTTAATGAAGGAAAGAGGAAACCTGTGTATAAGTTAGAAAGCTTTAATTTTTAAAGGGAAATAATAATTTTAAAACAGATAAATTATCTGAAAGAAAACCTTATCAGCCCACTTTTTTGGGGAATGTATTTTTTTTTTTTAAATCTGGGGCCCAGGTGACGTTTGCTCAATTTTTGATACAGCTGTCATGTCCAAGATAAATAGAAGGCAAAATACAGAGTGTGAAGGTTAGTAGAGTTATAAGCAGGAGAGCTCATACTCTTGATATGGAGCTTTACTCTGTGTTCAATACCCTCAGGAAATTTTCTGGACTCTATCTGTTCTCCTATGATTTCTCAGTTTCTGAACTCTATTGTAGCAGTTGGATATTAAATATTTTGACATTTAGATAATATCCTTTATCATAATATATAAGAATCAGTAGGTACTTGCATTTCTGAATATGGGATAATGTTCTTAAATAAAAACTATAGCTGTTGTAATGAAGGACAATTAGACTTGAAACATGTACAGAGAAAACCAGTAACTTCTTAATAACTGTGACAATTTAACCACTCTAAACATAGAATCTCAAACTCTGTTGCTATTTTCAGAACTATATCTTTTCATTATGTTTGGTCTTTTCCTTTATTTCTTGAGACTTGTTAAGCCTCTTTCTGATTTACAATTTTAAATTCTCAGTATGATAATGGTAATTTAATAGGTTTCAGCCCAGAAGGCTCAGAATGTTTCTTCTAATTCATAACAAAATGTATCTCAGCAGACTGCCTATCTGTTGACTTTTACATTCTAGGGAAACTGATTACTAGGCCCAGGCCACAGATCCCTGGGACTGAAAAAACTGATAAACCCATTGTTTTCCAAATTGTTTCATGCTCTGTAATCACCTGGGAAATCTTTTTAAAATAGTGATTGCTGGCTCCCACTGCATATATTGTAATTTAATTTGTATATAGTGTAACCTGAGAATCAAATTTTTTTTGGCATTTTCCAGGTGATTCTAATGTGAAGTAAAGTTTGTGGGAACTACTGGATTACCCTTTTGTCTCTGGCTTACAGTGTTCATGAACTACCTTTTCTCTGAGGGCTGAATGATGCCACCTGATCTCTACCCTTCTGGGATCGCTTTTTCTCCTGGTGATAAGGAAACTCAGTTCATTTAAGCATTTGCCATTGACCTCATAGCTTGCACATTAGAACTGGCAAAGAGCTTTTCAAGTATTGTGGTACTCCCACTCCCAACCCAAGGAACATCTTAATATTTTGAGGAAGGGAGTGTTTTATGTACCTTTTTAAGTTTGGAGGAGCAGGTTGATCTAAAAGTCTACTGTTTAATAGTTTATAAACTCTTTTCTCCATCCCATGCTTTTGAAGTTGTTGCATTTCAACCTCATTAATTGTAAGCAATTGCTGAATCTAGGCTTTGATCAGTACTCTAATTGACTGTCAAGAGTAACAGCAATCACAGATGCTAAAGACAACACATTGAAACCTAGATCCTTGGTGGGTGCACTGCTGTTAATGAATTCAGCCTTATTGAGTTATGAATGATGTGGGATCATGAGACATGACCAAGTCATGTATCTCTTCTCCCATGAAGTCTGACACTTTTAGATTGTACTCCACAGTACTCCCCAGTTTACTGCAGATACAGATGTTTAGATGCCATAATTTTTTGGTATAAAATCTTTCCCTTTCTGGGTAGGATCAGAATCTGTTTGAATTAAATAGGATTGATTCTAAGTCTGTATACAACACTGGAGGCAATATTTTAATAGAATTATTTTCAAAGACATTTTTATCAATATTTTACTACTTAGAATTTGCATAACAAGAGCTATGTTACATTGTATGTGTCCTATATGTCATGCACATTTCCAATTTATTTATTACCTAATTTGATTGGCAAACAATTCTATTGTTATATATCAATTGTTAGGGCCAACTTTGTGGTTATGGAACTGATACTTGAAGAGATTAACTTATTTTTAGTTGCATAGATTGTAAATGGAAATTTAGGATAACTCTGGCTCTGTTTGACTCCAAATACTAATAGATAAAGTATTGGGAAAAAATTTCAGCAATTATCTCTTCTTCTGTACATTTTAGAGTTATTCACTGAGCATCTTCTATTAGGGAGACAATTTAATAATGGTCATGGTAGATATGAAAAAGAATATAACGCAGATACAATTTGAGATAAATGCTGTATATTAGAGTCAGTGTTTCTGGCACCACTGAGGAAGTATATGCATAAGAGGCATGGATGGTAATCTGTGTTGATGGTGTGACCCACAACATTATATCAGAAAAGTTTACAATGACCAAGGAAACAATTCCAGCTTCCAGGAGTAAAGACAGTAAGCCTCAGAAAAGCAGGTAAGATTAAAGCCAGTCTTCTCTGCTAGTAGGATAAATGAAATAAAATCAAGAACTCATTATGTTATTGAATATGTGAGCTTACCAATAGACAATTTTAAGTTTAAAAAGTAAAAACAGTCCAAAATGACATGATAGCTGAAGAGATTTTAGAGAGGGTACTGACATTACTGAGGAAGAGTATCCAGCCTACACTTAGTGATCTTGTTTTCCTCTCTTCATGACACTGAGGTTATGCCTACCTAATGTAATGAACAGGAATATAAAATAAATGTACCCATAATTTTAGATGTACTCATTCCTCATTTAGTAATCTCAGATCTTTACAAAGAAAGCTCTGTATTTACCCTGAAGTATCATTGCTTTTGAAAATATCTGAAAAGATAAATCTCAGATATTGATAAAAAAAAAAAACTATGTTTTTTTTTCTCAATACATGGTAATGAATTGACTACTCATAGATTTTGAAGAAAAATTGCAGTTCATTTTCTTAATCACTTAAAAAAAGATATAGGCCTTTGTGATATAAATTCAATACTAAGCAACAAAAGTAAACTTTCATTTCGAAGTTTATTCTCCCAAATTACTTCATAAGATTACTAAATATATATTGCTATAGTGTTTTCTTGCTTTATTTCCTAATTGCATTTAATTCCCAATGATTAATCAAAACACATCCTGGCATGACTATTTTATTGGCATTTATTGGCACATGATCCAATAGGTTATACGTATAATACAACACTGACCAATGAGAACTAAGAAATCTGCTAGCAGCCTCTAGAAAAGGTTACATGCCTCTACAAAGAAAAGGTAAAAAAATGCACACATTCTTCATATTGACACTAAGAAATAAAGATGTTAAGCCTGGAAGTCCAGGTCATCTCTCTACAAACCTGATAAAATGACAACACACAAAGGAAAGTATAGACCAAAAGGAAGACTGAAAAGAGGAAACTGTACCAACAGGCCCTACCTAGAGCTCCATCAACTGTCATGTCTTTTTATATTTGAATTTATACATTTCCTTATAACATAAGTACATTTTAGGTAGAATTTGCTACTACCAGCAAATGTACCACCTGAAGCTATAGCCATAAACCAAGCATGTCTTTAGCAAGATTGTTTGTATAGATATACACTACAGGAAATAATTCCAACATTTACTGTGTTTAAAGATTACAAAAAGTGCCTGTACTTCATATCTGACACTCTTCTTTCTCCACATATGCTATAATCCATGGTGCTACTCATGAATATTATCTTCCTTTTTATATGACCTGTATTTACTACACAGTCTCTACTGCAAAATCTGCAACAAAAAATGCATTATATGAAGTTTTTTGAGGACTGTGGGCCATTCTGCCTCTTGACAATTATTTTTATTTGGAGAATGCACAAATTGTAGCATTTGTCCATCTTAAGAAAATGAGGGTACATAAGGCTGTTAGAAGACAGGATATGATGGTCTATGGGACAACTGGGCATATAGGTGAGAGATGGGAGGGGAAAAAAAAGTATGTAAAAAATATGTGAACTGTTTAAGGTAAATAACGTTTTCAAAAAAATTGTCAAGAATTACAAAATCTGCAATTAGAAATAATAAAATAAAAATTCCAAGCTCAGAGTTACTGTTTAAATTACAATAGATTGACTTCTACTGAAATATCTCCTAAGACAATATGTGGAAGTTATTTTAACAATAACAAAAACTATTATTATAAGTATTATTTTTTTATTTCAATACTATCTTTGTTTATAGTATTCTACAATGATTAGAAATTCAGTGGCTATCATTTGGACTTAGTCTATAATATAATTACTTTGGGAATTATTGTAATGTTATATGGATTAAAGCTACGATTCAGTTCATAACATTCTAACATAAGTAGGAAACAGATAAGTTGTTATAACTGAATATATAACAAAAGGCTACTTTATTTCTTTCATGGCTTCGTTTTATCACATTTGAATGGCAAACTATGCCTTTTCTATTAATAAAGTCCATTCTGAAGACATTTGCAATCTGTTAAATAGTATAAGCTTGCTCAGAACAATTTCGTTTTCATTTTGTTTATAATAAATTAAAGAAAGAAATGTCACACTTGAGAGGGTTCTAAAAAATGCTTATTACTTAAATAATTTTCCAATAAAGGCAGACATATTAAACAGCTCTTTGAGTGGTTCTTCATAAAATACAACTAAACACTCAGAATAGACATGTAGACATTACTAAGGACATTATTGAAGTCAATGGGATTTTACTAGATAAATTTGGGTTTCCTCCAATTCTTTGATTTTCTGTCACTTTATTAAACTCAGAATTACATTATATTCCCTTAGAGCTGTCCATTATTTTTAGTTTCTACATTTTGGAAATTGGATACTCTTATGATAACCTTTAATTGAGGTATTTAAGAGTAAAATATGGAATAAAAGGAATCTTGGATTCTGTCTCTGGCTTCTGTTGGTGAAATTTCAACCATTTTGTAAATATTTATTAAAGCCACCCACCACCATTCCACCACACACCCCCAAACACAAGAAACTTTTCCTCAAACATTTTGTCTACCAGTGACTTGGTTAGCCATGTAGGATAATAAGTGTTATGGGAGGCATACAAGCCAAAGAAGAATCTTAATGCAGACTGAATGAGTCAGGGAGTGATTCTCTGATGAAGTGACTCAAGATAAAATCAGGAGGATATATCAGAATTAATCAGAAAAATCTCATGCTATTAGCATAGGGAATGCTGGATATAAATTTAATAGGTCTCTAAGGGTTTGAACCAGGAGAAGAATAGAGATCAAGGAGAGGGAATGAAATGAAGAGGTAGACTAAAACTGTGTACTGGAAGCTTTGATGTCTTAATAACAATGTTTTCCCAACGATTTCGAGGAGTATTGGAAAGAATCAAAATAGTGTAGTAACCAGTTCAGATCTATGTTTTAGAAATATTACATAGATGAAAAAATGCAGGTAAATTGGAAGGGATTAAAAATAAATTTGGGGAAAATAATTCTGGCAAAAAAAATACATGATTGTGTTGAGAGTTGTGATATTAGAAGTAAGCAAAGATAAATTGGAGCAAAATTAAAGAAATATTAAGTATACAGGACACATAAGAAAAGTGGAAATTAGTGGGGTAGATTAGGGGAAATAAAAATGGTACCACGGTTTGAGAATACGGATAATGGATATGTAATGATGACATTCCCTCAGATGAGTTTTAAGTAAATTTTAGAATATTTCAATCAATGTAACAAATCTTTAACTTTTGTAAACATATTTAGTAAATACATGATGCTTTGAAATGTTAGGAAGATATTAAATGCAATTATTTGCAGATAATATAGTCAGTGAAATACAAGTTAACATTTAGAGTCATCCAAAATTAAACATTAAAATTGTCTAATTAGACATAGTTTGATGTGGAATCTGCATCTCTGAAACCTGATATTTCCCTGGACATTTATGAGGTACTGCCATCTAATAAAAAGCCATATGCTCTAAAAAAGACACATCATTTCCTGTGTTTGAAGTGTCTGGTTATGGTACAGACTTGGATTTCTGAAGAAACTTTTAGACCTCCCAAGGCCATGCTGTCCACCACAGGCAAAGTTTCATCTTTGCAGCCTTAGCACATAAGAAGCACATTTTCATAAATGATCCACTGCTACTCTGCTTTCTCTTGAATGTTACATTAAAAATAGCTTTTGAAGTTTTCCTCATTTGATTTTGGAGCTGAAATAAAAGGCATCAATATTGAGGGTGGGAAGGAAGAAAGGGAGAAAGAGAGGCACTATGTAAAGTGCTGGTAAATTATATTTTCTCTTTTAAACAAAATTCAAAGATCTTCCATGTTTATTATCTTTGCTGGTTATTTTTGGCAGGTTGACTACAGTGATGGTACAAATTTTCCAACCTTCCCTTTATTTACTCATTTTGCAATGTAGTTCTGCCCACTATGAGCTGGAGTTTATTTCCCTAGTCCCTGAATTTGGGCTGTGACTTGTTTGGGCCAGCAGAATGTGACAGAAGTGACAGTGTGCCAGTTCAGAGCCTAAGACTCAAGAGTTTTGGCACACTTTTGTTCTCCCTCTTACTCTTCTATCTTTCCTATGGAGCTAAGCTTAGGCTAGCCTACTGGAGGATGAGAGACCAGAGGGCAGTTGATTTATCACATTCAATTGACTCCAAATTTGTGATTGGGTCCAGATAAAATTAGCACATTTGCATATCTCACAGCTAACTACAGATGCAGGAGGAAGCCCAGGTAGGACCAGAACTGCAAGCCATGGTGTAGACTTATAAACAATAAGGCATAGATATACTTTTAAGCTATCTAGTGTTGGAGTGGTTCGTGTCATAGCAACAGCTGACTGATGAAGTTCTTTATGTACCATAAGTATAGAGATACCATCTTAGCAACATCACTAAGAGACCCAGCTTAGAGATTACTATGACTTTACTAGTGGTTATATCCTGAACCATGTTTCAGATTCCATGAAACATAGCTTCTTGGTTTATTTGGTTGCTCTTAATCATAATAGACTCAAATTTTGTTGCTGATAGATATGGCTAACAATTCAAGACAATTTATAGATGCTTTAATGATAATGTCCTTTACTTCACCCTTAATGGGACAATATTAAGTGAATTTACGCATACTCAATTATAATTTTATATCTATGCCATTGAGAAAAAGGTATGTGCTTTTTGTAAAAATTTCTTTGAGTAACAGTCTTATGCATTCTCTTTTATCCATTACTGATGTTCTTCAAATGAGTTCAGACATTCTCCTGAAAAGAATATTTCTAAGCTCTACCCTAATCTTCCTTTCTGTTTAATGATATCAAGAAGGCCAAAGTATCTTATAAAATATCAAAATATCCATCCATATATTGTTGGAAACTTCATTTATCTTTCTCAATGAAGCAATTTCCTTTGTGGACTAAAAGCTTTCTTAATTCTAATTCAATGTATTGTTATTTCAAAAGCCAAGGGTGGGTGGGTGATTGTGTGTGCTTGATTGGGATTGTGAGTGAGTGTGCGTGTGTGTATTCAAAGTATGCCTGACCACATGAAGCAATTATAACTTTTTACTGAAATTCTAATAGGATGCTTTCTCTATATTTTACAATGTTTTACTATTGCTTAAAAATACTTCCTATTACTCTTCATCTACTTTTTTTATTAAAAAAAACTAGCAATTAATAGTTATGACTGATAAAAGCCATAAATGTATTTTTTTTCTGTCATGAGAAAACTTAATTTGCCACTTTTTCTATTTCACTTTGCTACAGAGTTAGTTTTTTTAACTACCAAGTAGACATTGTCAAGAACAGTCTGAAGAAGGTAGAAATAATGATTTGACATGAGTGGCAGAGAGGGAGAGAGGCAGAAAGAGTAAGAGAAAGAAAAGGAGAGAAGGAGAACTCTCGAACTGTCTAAAATGTCATACTGAGGCAATTCAATAAGGGAAATGTTCCAAACTCCTGGCTCCCCAGATGAATCTTGCCTGCAGATGTGTTTTGTTTGGCATACACTGTGTTTAAAACAAACTTGAATTAATTGCCCCATTTAAAAGTTGGGAAATTTCTCCAAAATTAAAAAAAAAAATCTATCTTCTATTGAAAAACCTGAAAATATATTCACACTCGGCCTACGTGCTTGAATGACAAGTCTGCTGTAACCAGCTAGAAGCTGCCCCTTCTAACGGGGCCTGGACACTTCATATCAGTCAATGTCAAGTGTTCTATTGCTTATAGCATTTGGCTAAGCCAAAAGAAAACTTAGAAATTCCTTTTGTAAAACAGTAATATTTTTATCCTTTTGTGGAGAAGTTGTAGATTATTGAGGGCTCCAGGAAACAAGGGAAAAGAGGGTGATAGCTATTTACCTGGCCTGCATAACCCATTTGCTAGCCTTGATCCTCTAGACCTTTTAGTTTCATTCCTGGATTTAAGATTTTAAGCTTGAGATAGTCAACAGCTTTGGGTCACAGGTGGCAGAAACCATCTCACATTTCCTTAAATATGGATAAATGGTTATTGGCTCACATTATTTGTTTCAGAGGTACAAAATAATGTCAACAGATTTTTGCTGTTCTCTATTTTCTGATGCCTTTGTGCTCCCTGATGGCCACAATCTCTGGCTAGTTCTGGCTGTGAGATAACAAAGGCCATTGGTCCCTCCAGGCTTATATAGTCTTTACACCCATAATTCTAAATGAAGGGAAAGTGTTATTTCCAACAATAATTCAAATATAACACCGATGAAGACTTTCACTGGCCTGTGTCCGACCACACACCTAACCCAAGTAGTCACTGTTTGCCATAGGTGGGGTGGTGTTACCTCAGTGACCAGGTCCAGGTTCTAGGTTATTTGCTCATCTCTGTGGCAGGAGCAAGCAGAGTTAACTTGATCTGAAACTTATGGAATGATATGCCCATAGGGAAGATGAATTTTGCAAATGGAAGAAAGGGAAAGAGATTCAGGTCAGACAAAATGACAGTTGTCAAAGACAATTACAAATTAAGATATAACACCAGGGAACTGTGGTTATTCAGGAATGCACATGTGAATAACTAAATGAGTTGATTAAAAAAAGTGTTATACACATGCATTTTTCAAGAATCCTATGACGTATGTATAAGCATATCATATATCTTTGTGCAAAGAGGCCTATGACAACTGTAGATTATAAGTTATTAAGGTGGTTAAATAAATCATATTGTAAAAGAAAAAATAATGTAGTAAGAGCCAGTTATTATAGTTATTAGTACTAGCTGTGTTACCTTAACTATGCCATTTATTCTTTTAGGGTCTTAAATTTCACTTTTTTTTTAATTGTAAAATATATAATACATAGAAGAACAAATATACACACATATTTTAAAGAAAAATAATAAAGCAAGTATCCATGTTACCACCACTCAGTTTAATAATGAGAATATCAGCATCTACTTAGAACCCCACTGAGATGCACCTCTTTTATTTTTTAATTTTTTTAAATACATTTTTTTAGTTTTCACTTAGAGTTGACATACAATATTATATTAGCTTGAGTGTACAACATAAAGATTAGACATTTATTTAACTTACATTATGATCACCCCAATAAATCTAGTATGTATCCAACACCATACATGGTTATAATATTATAGACTATATTCCTTGTGCTATACTTTAGATGTCCCACTTTTAATGCTCTACATTCCTTTTTCTTTCAGAAAAATCACCATCCTGAATTTTGTGTTCCTCGTTGTTTCCTTTTCTATATGTCTGTAGGTATAAACAATATCATTTACTTTTGCCTGTTTTCTTATTTTATAAAAATAGAATCATAGTTTAGGTTTATCTCTATGACTTATTTTGCACAATATTATGTAAGATTTATTAATATTGATGCTCATAACTTATCAGGGTACATTGAAATTTCACACTGCAATATCTTCACAAATTGAATTTTTATTTATTATAAAATAAAAGTCATCTTTGCTAATGCCTTTCATTACCTTCTATTTTTTTAGTAAATCATATCATAAAACATTCTACAAATTATTTTTTATCTTAAAACATATTTCCATGTTAATATGCATAATTCTAGTTTCATTTATTTTAGCTCCTGGACAGTGTAAATAGTGACAATTGTTTTATTTACACCTTGTTAAACTTTTAAAAAATTTTTACTTAAAAAATGATTTTCCTTGATTTGTTTTGCTATTAAAATGCTTTGATAAGCATTTTTGTGTATGTCTCATGGTACAATTATGTTACTAAAATATTATACCTCAAGTAAATTTAAGTCAGGGTATATAGTACATTATGAATTTATTCATTATTGCTAAATTATTATTTAAAAAATTATCAATTAATGTCTCCAGAAGCAGTTTACTAGAGTCTATGTTGTCCACATTCTAAACATTTTTATAGAGACTTTTAAATTTTTAGAAAATCAGTTATTTAATAATACTACATTTTCTAAATTTGCATTTCTCTGGTTAAAAGTGAAGTGGAGCATCGTTCAATCTATTAGAATTGTAGATTCCTTCTCTATAAACTGTTTGTTTAATCATCAGTCATTTGGGTATTTATTGTATAGTTTATAGACTTCTTATTTATTTAAGAGATTTCTTTATTTTAAATATTCTTAAAAATCTGCCTCAATTTTGTCTTTTTAGATACTTAGGTTTCTGTTTTGTCATGCATGATATTTATTTAATTTACACTCAATTGTCAGTCATTTGTATTATGGTCTCTGCTTTTTAAGTTTTGTTAAAAAACTCATTCTAAAGTAAAAGAATATTTTATATTTTTTCTCGTGATGTTTCAACTTTTATATTTAACCTATAAACCTTTCATTCACTGTTGACCTATGTTTGTATAATGTGAAATAAGGATTTAATTTTGTCTTATATGTATCCATAATTATTCTACTTATTAAAAAATTCACCATTTTTTCATTGTTATGAAAATTCATGTCTCTTCCTTATTTTCCTTTGACTTTTCTTCCCCTTCTCTCACTCTCTCTCATCATTCTTCTTCTGTGTCTTCAATTTGATCCATGGTTCTATGGGTCAGTTCCTAAAAATATGTTATACTTCCTTAATTACCACTGCATTATAATATTTTTAAAGGGAAATTTTAAATACAAAGAATAGTGTTGAAATTTTACAGGGATTATACAGTATTAGAGAATAATCTGTGGAGAAGTTCCTTTCCAATATATAATTGTTCTATCCGTGAACATAGTATAATTCCTCTACATTTTTTCAAGCCATTGTTTTGATTTTCAATATTGTGTTTATATGTGATTGTGTGTGTTTGTGTGTGCCTGAGCATGCACACGTACATGTTTGGGTTTGATTTCTGTTATAAATTATTTAATTTGTTTGCTATGATACAGGGTATTTTTTTTTTTCTATTCCTATATTCTACAATCTTGCTGAACTAAAATTCTTATACTATTTTTTGGTAGATTTTATTGTTTTATATATATTTACATTATTGCAAATATAGTCTTTTTTCCTTTCTAATTATTATAATTTTATTTTTTATTTTTTTAATAAGTTGACTACAATGTCTATTAGAAAGTTGAGTGAAAGTAGTACTTTCTCCTGAATTTATAAATAACTGGCTTCTAAAACTTTACAATTAAGCAAGTACCACCCTATGATTGGGAACAATAAATTTACCAGATTATAGACACTAGCTTATATTCTTGTTGCAAGGATGCATTTCTTAAATTATAAATAATGATTTAATTTTATCAAATGGACTTTGTGGCATTTGGGGATGTTTGCCCCTTTATTTGTTTTGTTCTAATTTTTGTTATTTAATTTTCTAACGTTGCTTGCCATTAACATTGTTTGACTATGGTCTTTTTTTTTTTTTTTTAATTAATTGCCCTAGGTTAAATTGCTTAGCAATTTACTTAGAATTTTTTTTCTATATTGTTTCATAAGCAGGATTGCTATATGAATATTTTTTTTTCTCTTTGATTTGTTCTTTTTCACTCTCAGCAAGGTTTACTTATCATATTAGCTGGAGCAATTTTCTTTTTCTATTCTCTGGATAAACAAAATGTGTATAACAGATAGATATTCTCCTTGATGGTACAGAAAAGTCTCTTATAAAGCTGATGGTCTATTTTAGGGAGTAGGAGTCATAGAATACATTTTCAATGATGTAATTACTTTAATATTTATTATTTTATTTTAATTTCCTGTATTATTTTGAATCAACTTAGGTTATATAGAAAATTATATATTTTATCTAGAAACAACTTATATTTTACATACAATGATCTAATATCTACATAATCTGTAGTTATAGCCTCCTTTACATTCTTAGTGCTATCTTTTAACTCATTTCTCTTTTTCCTAGTAATTTATAAGCTTTTTGTGTGTGTGGGGGGGCTATGAGTTTGTCTCTTCTTTTTATTTTTTTCCCAGATAAGCAACTTTTGGTGTTATTTTTTCATTTCTGGTTGCTTAACTTCCAGTTTGTTTGTTTTTTTATTTGATCTTTACTATTTCTTCTCATTCTATAGGTTTTCTTTATTTTCATAGATTTTGTATAGAACAGATAATTATTGTTTGTGCTTTGGATCCTATAGGTATTTATCATTAAAAGTTTTTTCCCTCAAATCCTGAAAATTTTTAAATTAAAAATTTCTAGTCTTAAAATATTTTGGAATTATAGTTTTAATTTTCTTTTTTAAACCAATAGTAATGTATGCTTTACCCTTTCAAACTTATGGAGTTTTCTTCTAGGTATACTTTTAATATACAATTTTTTTAAATTTCTAATCAATTACATCATGATATCCAAATATTAAGGACTTTGCAGACCCAGTCTTTCAGACAGTGGCCACCTTGCTTTAATTGCTATCTTTGCTGCTTAAGACCAAGTTTAGTTACTGAAGTTTGCTTTTTTGCTTTCTTCGTTTGAGCAGGAGTATATTCAAACCCAATTTTAATGCTTAAGCCTATTTTGTGTGTCCTGTCTGACCAGGAGCTTTTTAATTTTCTCACTCCATAGAATGATTCAAATTTCTGGGAGCCACTGATTGCTTCTAAAACTTGAGACCAGCAGGGCCATAGTGGTGGCTATGCTTTAATTTCGCATTTGCAGTTTTTTTTTTTTTAATTTTCATGAAGAAACAATAAATTTATTTTCTTTGCCCTAACATGGGCTTTACATTTTTCAATTTTATTAATCATTGCTATGTATCTAGAACAGACTATTTCTGATTAAATGTTAATTCACTGCATAATTTTGAACAGAAATTTGACCCACTCTTAAGATATGCAATTTTATGAAGGATATCACATTTCAACATTCCATAGTTAGTTCCAAACACATAAATCAGCCATCTTTTTAGCGATAGTTTTGAACACTTATCATGACCCAAACAGTATTATTTTTTTAAAGAACTCAAGGTATTATTGAAAAGGAAAATTGAAAATTGGGAGAGTAGGTCAGAAAAAATAAAGGTGGAATTAAAAGCTTTAAAAAAGAGAAGATCCACCTAATCTCCCAAGGTTAGAGAAAATGCAGTGAAGGCAGGTACAGATGTAGGTGTGGCTACAGACGTGAGCAATTTAAGTGAGTTCAGTTTAGCAGCCATGATTATTTTAGTGATGTAGAAGGCAACCAGTTGTAAAAAGGTGAGGCAGCATAAACCAAAATTTGTTAAAAATGATTTTTTTCAAAAGGTAAATGCCAATTTACTAATGATACTTAAATTCAAAGCTTGAGAGGTGCTTGGGATTAGCAAATATTAGAGAATTACTTATTGAGTAATTACTTATTGGGGTGTCTTTAATCTCCAAGATTGATGCAAAGCTCAGATTTTGGAGCAAAAGGCATAAAGTAATCTAAATTAGAAAATGTAGGGTTTTATGAGTCACAAAGGCAAGAAGACGAGGATATATAATGTTAGCAAAAGAATGGCTATAAAATTGTATTTTATTATTTATGGAAGGAAAGGAAGCCATGGAAAGAGTAAGAAAATTGTTAGTCATTTTCATTTCTGCTTATGCTTGATTCTGAGTGCTTGGAGTTTAAAGTTTATATTTCTTTTGACTGTATATTCACAATATTTTCTCTGACATACAATAGATTCAGTAAGTGGCTATTGAGTTGAATTTCATTTGTACTTTAAAGATACTTTGATTAAAAAATTTAGAAATAAAAATTTCCACAATTAATGAAAAGAATCTCTTTGAAAATGGGTTAAACCACAGCATCCAGATTATCTTTCATAACTAGATATCTGTGAGGTAGTAGAAATTACTTTCTAAAATGAGTCACAATGATTTCTATTTCTGGGCAGAAGTCCACTGACAGCCTAGAATTTCTCACCTAGATCTCTTCAAAACTATTTATTTTAAACTGTTTGTTGGAGATATTTGAAAAAAAGCCATCAAAAGCAGAATGATACAAAAGCAGCTAACATACAAAAGTGTGCCATGATACATTGTATTAACCTTTTTCATGTGTGAAATGTAAGAAGTAGAGAGAATAGTAATGATAAAATTTAAGAAAACTAATTGAGAAATCTCAGTATGGGTACATTTACAATTCTTGAATATAAAAGCAATGTACTAACCTGTTATGAAGTTAAGTTCGTTGTTCTGCTTCTGCTTTTAATGCAGCATGTGAATTGTTGTTCTGCAATAACATAAGGCTTAAAAGAAATATAGTGCTTGAAGCAAAACTTTAAACTTTGACTACCCATTGAAGAGATCTATGTGTTTGCCATGATTTTTTTTTTCTGGGCATATTTAAAAGATGTTTTACAATACAATGAAAGTATGTTTCCATAATGTACAAAAAAATCAATGTTTTTATCAAAAGGCAACTTTTTTAACATTTATAGGTATTAATAAAAAATGAATTATATTGCTCCATTCAATTCCATTTTATTGATTACAATATTAAAAGAATTAATGCAAGTTTCTTTATCTTATTTAGAGCTCAAATTTATTGTCAGAATTCTAAAAATGTATATTTGTAAAAAATGAGTAGATTCTATATTCAGAATTATAATGTTCTGAAAAACTTAGAGTATATTTTTTCTAATATATTTTTATTTCTCTGGTAGCAGCAAATTTTTTGTTTCAAAGTGTGCTTTGTAAGAAATTTCCAAGAAATCAGTAACATATTCATTATATATTCTTTTACATATGAAAATATATTTGTACATTTTAAGTAGTAAAATATGAGTTCTTAGAGATCATCTGAAATAATTCTTTTATAGCCAATGAAATAGACTCAGAGAGAGAAAACATCCTAAACCAATTAATTTATTTTAAAAATATTTAAAATTTATACATACGCATTCAATGGCAGTTGATGTAAATTATTTTCTGAAACAAAAATGGTTCTAAAATAATAAAACCTACACAAATTGAAAAGTTAATGAATTCAAAATAATAAACTCCTATCAATGTAACAAAAGACTGGACTGATCAGTTTATTCTGTCTTTGATGTTTCCAATGAGTCATGTATGCTTCAGAATGTTGATTTGAATCCTGAATAATTCTATCAGGCATTACTACTTTTTGTCATTTAAAAAAAAAATTATATTCACTTTTTTGTCATTTTGTAAAAATTTGTTCTAACAGAGGAAGATTGTAATAATCATAATTGAACTTGGTTTTAAGTGTTGTTTTACTCCTTAGGTGATATGATTTTTAGGAAGTCACTTTATTTAAATCTCAATCTTTAATTCTGTAAAGGAAAGCATCTTTTGACTTTTGGGAGATACCAGTGATGTTGGTAACAGCTTCCTCCCCTGCCTTCCCTTGCTTTTTCAATCCATTCATATTTGTGGAATTTAAAAACTTTGAATTTTAAAGAGAGAAGGTGTCGTCAAGGGAGGGTCTGATATGGAGAGAAGAGGAGGAGGAGGACACAATTTGGATAATATTTACCCACCACCAAGTTCTTTAAACTGGTTTTTGAAACAGAGGATGTGGGCATTAGATATGTTTAGAAGCAGAGCTAATAGAACATTCAAAACTTTTAAGATCTGGGTCCAGAGAAACTTGAGGCTCATAGTGACATGGACTTAGGAGAAACCTTCTTCCTCTAATTTTGCATGCAAACCAGAACTGTTTTGGTAACTGGAAGAACAGAAATTTGGGTACCATTGATCTCAAAAAACCATAGCCTAGATGTCAGAATTCTTCTGATGGGCCCTGATGATGATGAAATTTCTTTAGCAAGCATTTCAGGCAGCTCATATGAATAAGTGAGACCAAAGAAGGATAAAGATCAAAATCTAAGGCAAAATCTAAGTTATGACATTAGTCACAAGCGGGTTTTGTAGGTCCATGTGTGGTGTTTACTGGGGACTTCCAAAAGTAATTCTGATTTCCACAAATCCAGAGAAATCCCTCTCTAAGTCCTGATTTCATATATGGTCAAAAGCCCTCCTTTCAGGGCATCATATATGATAATATTCTCCCTTCAACAAGAATGTTAACATCTGGAAGGCAGATTCATTTCTGAAAACTTTGTCTCTGAATATCTAGAAAAGGGAGAAACAAAAGTTATTTAACTGATATAAATATGGATAAAGTTTATGGTGGCAACAGTGAGATAATTTATTTTCATAGAAGCGAAACAGAGGCAAAAGCCATAGTCTTTGCCTCACGTCATGATTATTTTATTAACTAGAGGAGAAAGTTCAAAGAGGGGAATATAGGAAGGTGTTTGTAAAGGGGACAATAATATCTGTGCCTCAATCTAAAGTCTAAAATAATCACATGCATTCTCAATCTAGCTGAGAATGTATGTTCCTCCTAAATTTATTTTGGCAATCCTGTGAGAAAAAGAAAGACCCTAAAAGACAGATGTTGGAGATGGTAATGGAAACGTTTCTGGATTAAGAGAGAGTTGATTTAGTCACAATTTTAGACTTTCACTTACTGCTCTCAGACCTTTGACAATTTGTTTTCTCTCTTCACATAAGATTTTCTTTGCATTTACGTTCTTAATTTGAACAATAATGATTAGCTATAATATGGATTGTGGGCAGTGGTTAATAGACCAACAAGGCTTCAGGGGTCTTATTTTGACTGTGGCCTGAACTTTCTACTTGATATTAGACTAACTCAGAAAATGCTGTTTCTCTAATTGCAAAATGACCAAACTATGTCTGAGGAAAATAATGAAAAATGGTAACATGACAGAAAATAGTAAAGGGAAGATAGCAGCATGATTTGAAAATGCTTATTCTCTTAAGGATAGCAAAAATATTGACTCCTTACTTTTAAAGATTTTTTCTGAATTAAAATTTAGAAAAAGTAAAATGGATTTAATATGATGCAATATTCTTCACGTTGCTCCTTGACAGATTCTTGGAATTATATTTTTGTTTATCTTCCTCTATTTCCAATTTTTGAAAATGTAAAGCATAGTTGCCTATATGGATCAGTTTAAATGCACTTCTTTTTAACTTTCTATCCAAGTGCTTTTTAGAAAGTGAAGAGGAATAACGTTATTCAGGTTTGCAGTTTCCTCCCCTGTCTATAGCATAGCACTTGGTATAGAATAATACTTTAGAATGAATGAATAAATGTTTGAAGGCAGACAGATGAGTGGGTTCTTATATGGTGTATATTTAGGCATTCTTCTAAAGTTTAAGCAAGTTTTGGTGTCCCTGACCCAATATATTTAGAAAAAATCGTTATCATTAGTTAACTTTTATGTTAGATTTTGAGACTGTTTTAATGCTAAGGTAGACAATAGGATCATTCTGTTTGAAGATCCCGGGGTTTTCTCTTAGGAAGAACCTGGGGTCATTTAGTCTAGCTATGTAATTTTGCAGCTGAAGCTAGAAGCCAGCATCATTATGTAACTTACCTACAATCATATAGCTAATAGTAGTGCAGAAAATGGGAACTCTTGTTCTCTTTTCCAGTAGTGTTCTTTTCACTAACCAGCACTATACACAAAGCTAGAAAGTTCTTACTTGTTTTGATTCTAGCTAATTTTCTGTTGCCCTCTTCCTTTTTCCATATAAGCCAGAATCACTTAACTGTTTTTTAAAGGGCATCTAACTAAAGGCAGGTTAACTGAAGTAGTTCTTGTGGGTAATCTTAAGTAAAATTCACATAATTGTCAATTTTATTACTGAGCACTTACCATAGGCAGTATCAGTTTAGAAAGACCTGTAACTTTACCCTTATTTTTTAACTTACTCCTTACTCTAAACCCTTGAAATTCGTTCTATATTATCACCTTTTTCTTTTTTAAGCTAAAAGAAAGTGTGAGTGGCTTGGGGGAAATTACGTGAAGCTTGTCCAAAGTCACAGTTAGTAAATGGGAAGACTAGGCGATGATTAGTAGAGCCAGCTATTTCCAGAAGAGTGAGAAGTTTCCTTTGTGTAGCTATAGCTTAATCATCAAGCCAGAGGCCAGATGTTTCACGCCACAGATTGATTTCAACCAGCTCTTTAGACTCTGTTTTTAGCTCAGCCCTAAACAGGATGCTTGGGTGGCAGCTAATGACATATTATTGAGACCTATTTGAAAATAACATTTAACTTTTAAACAGTTTGAATATGAGTGTTAATAGAACATTACATTTTAAGTAAATGAATTTTTATTACTTTTAACAAAATTTGTTCACCTGGTTCAATGTATAGAAAATTTAAAACACTTTATAAACTGGTTATTGACTTCTTGGACCTCACTGAGCTCTTACAAAACACCATTTAAATAAACTAGTGTAAATATACTGGAAACATATGAATTAAATTTCTCTTGAAATGTACTGGGTTTAAAAATTGGAAGGAAGAGTGTTGGCCAAAGCATTTTATGTTATGCCAAACCCCAGATGTTTTAAAAAACCATTTTAAAACATTTCATTGGATCAAAATGCTACTGAGTATACACATACCTTAAAAACGGTTTACTTATTGAATCATAAGCATGTTAGATTGATACGAATTAAATGATTATAGGGCAATATGTCAAACTATTCAGAGGGTTAATGTAAATTGATAATTCAGCAATGGTCAAGGATTGACAGCTATACAAGGTTCAAATCTACTCATTAATAGCTATAGAACAGCATAGGCAAATAAGTGTTTTATTCTAGGAAAATAGCATAGATAATTATTTTAGAAAATAAAAACTTTTCCTCTAATTTAATGACTCTAATAATTATAAAATAGCTTGAATTGACTAAAGGAGAAAGGAAACCATTTTAAAAATATGACCTAGTCATAGCAGAACACTGATAACTATGTGTGTGTGTGTGGGTGTGTGTGGTGTTTAATTAATTCAAATGAGGACCAAATATACTTATTTGTGTAAATGATCAGGAGTTCTCTACTTCCTTCAGTATATAAGTCTCAATTTTATATGGACCTGAATGAAAAAATATTTATGTAACAGTGGGTGGGCGTGACCATTAGAGCTTCACTCCTGTGCATCATAATGGATTTATGGTCTTCTTGTATCTACTTTTAAAATAAAAATGCCCCAGAGTGTTAGGTCATTGGTATCTAGTTCCTTAGCAATGGAGGACGAATTGACAGCTAGCTGGAAACAAGGCTTCATGGGAATAGGTTTTAGCTTAAGAGTCTGTTGGGAAATGTTTGAGACATCTAAAAACTCCCAGTGTAAATGGTGTGTGGTATGAGAACCTTACCTGGCTCTTTTAGTCAAAAATCCATCAACAAGTTCTCCATGTGTAATTCTTGGTTCTTAGGAGACTCGGTATTTTCCCATGACTGTATCAGGGTACATATTAAAATATTCTTCCCCCAGCTCTTCTCTTAGCCAATAACTTCATTCTTTCATTTCTCAGATTAAATTTTACCTCCCAAGAAAATAGTTGGGACTACTCTATGTAAAGTAGAACTTTAGTAGTTATATTATCTTCTATTTTAGCCTCCTTTTTTTCTTTTTATAGAATTTAGTACAATTTTGAATTATTATATAGTATAAAAATTTTAAATCTCCCTCCTCCAGAAAGTTCTGTGGAGGAGGATAATGTCAGTCAAGTTCACAGTTGTTTCCTTAGTACCTAACATTATGCTTGGCATTGAACAAATACTTTGAATGAATGAGTAAACGTTTGATGGCAGAGCAGTAAACAGGCTCATATGTGGTGTGTATTCATTTTATCTAGCAATAGCAAACATCTTGCTAAAATTTAGGCAAATTATGTTTCTACCACCATGAGGGAAATTAGCAAATTAACTTTAGATGAACTGAGCCAATAGCTGCTGATATAACATATTCTATTTCTTCATTTAGGGTATGAACTTGAGCAAATTTATCTCCTAGAAAGAGTCAAGAAAGCTGGAAGAGTTCCCAGTACATTTATATTTATATATATATTTCTATTGCCATAAAAGAAAAAAAAAATAATGGATGACGGGTGACAGTGTGGAAAGGACTGTGTCAGTGACTATGTGAGTAAATGAGGGATCATTAAGAACAGAGTGGAGAGGAAGTTAGAATCCTCAGATATGACCATTCCATTGTTGGGACTGCCTTGAGTTTTCTGTTAGCATTTCTGCCTTTCATGTGTTTTTATCCTTTTTGTCTAAGTTTTGATAATTAGAGTTAGAAATTAAAATTTTGATATTTTGTGCTTAAAATGTTATAATTTCAGATTGAACTGAAACTGCCGCTAGTTGCTCTTCATAAAGCATCATCAATATGCTGTTCCTGGTATGCATTTTGAGATGTTATAAATTAGGCAGTGAAAGAAGAGGGCAAATGTGTAAAGAGGCTAGAAATCTCTGTGTCTTTTCTTTATAGCATATGTTGTAGTAAAGACTAAAAACCAGTTAAGATGGAAAATATTCATTTGGCCAATAATAATGCCTTTGTATTAGAAGAATTTACTAGATGTTTGATACTTTTGATTGGGATGTGACTTATAGGTTATATTAGAGCAACATTAACACTGAAGTTAGCAAATATAAAATGTATACACACACACACATACATAAAATATATATACACATACACATTTTTGTTAAAAGTGAGATGGATAAGTTAAAAAATAAGTATTTGCAAATCAGTTCACGCTATAGTCTTATATAATAGTTTTGCATCTTGCAAATGTATTTCTTTTTGTTATTGTTTTTCTCATTGTCTACATAAATTTATTGAAATTTAAGTCCACTGTATCAAAATTCTTACTTGCTCATTTGTCTTATTACTAGTCTAAATTCTTTTTTTTCTAGAAAGAATTTCATAGTTAAAAATATATATATATAACAAGAGATTAATGGAATGAGAATTTGCTATTGTGTATTGACATGTTCACACACACACACACACACACACAATAATTTAAGTGAATTTTATCAATGCATAGTATTGAATGGGGAATCACATTTCTCTTCCACTTAGGTTTTTACTGAAGGGACTTTCTGGCTTAGTGCAATACTTGGCCTTTTTTCTCACTACTCACATGCTCATCTCCATTGAGAAAAAACTGAATTATTTGCTAAAATTTGTAGAATGAACTACATACATTCAATTTATCTCCATTTCCCTTTTCTATTTCCCTTTTCTCAAAAATCACAAATTTTTGTGCCTTTGGTCTGAAGCTTGCAGGTGGATGGTTTGAATTTTTATATCTTTAAGTATGCTTAAGTTTAGTTTGAAGTATTAGCAGGCCCTCCATACTACAGATTTAAAGCAAATTTTCTAACAGCTTACTATCATAAAACTGTGATTTTTATCTCAATATCTTTGTCTCCTGTGCCTCATATTGCAATTAATTCCCAACTCAAGAGGGAGAGAGGTGTCTTTTATTTAAACCTAAAAACACCAACAAAAAATACAGATTTTAATTTTCATTTATAATAGTATGGTAAATACTTCACATAATAATTCACCCAATCCATATGTGGAAACTCTAAAATATATATGTGTGTGTACATACACAGATATCCATACACTTAGAAATACACATAAAAATTTTCTGTGAAATATTTTCCCTACATTGAAGCAGTCTTCAGTTGGACAATAAATTTTAAGATTTTATTCTGATAAAATTTGATTTTCATGGATTTCAGTGTGTGTGTGTGTGTGTGTGTGTGTGTGTGTGTGTGTGTGTGTGTGTTGTGTGTATTAAAGGGAACTATTTTGCTTCCTCTTGATGTGTTTGAGAAACTTTCTAGCAAATACTCTGCATTTAAACTGTACTTCAAAAAGATGACATAAAAGTAACATGAAAATATACTGAAAAAGAACTTCGAAGATTAAATTGATTCCTCAATGTAATTTTTATCCTTTGCAAATTATTTTAAATACTTAAATTAAAATTATTTTAATCTACCTATTATCTATTTTTAGTTTTCAAGATATATTTTATTAAAGCTGTCTATATGAATTTGCAAATATTTTTCAAAGATAATTCTGAAATAATTAAGCCTTAATGTCCTGTATCCTAATTTCCCATTATAATTTTTTTCATCGAATTCAATTTGTTGATGCTTAGAAGCTAAAGAGTTGATAAAATTTGTCAATTAATTGTTCAACAGAACACTTTTAATTAAAATAATGGTAAAAAATATGTTAATAGATTAAGTTGGAAACAAATATAGTAGCTTTTTAAATAAATTATCAACTTATTTTATTTTTAGCAGCATTTAACTTAATGAATGTTCTCTCTCATTTTGGGTTTCTTGTCACCTATGTTGGTGGAATTATATCTGTTTTCCTCTCATATTTCTGATATCTTTTAAGCCATCTACTCTCTAGGATCATTCTCTGTTACCTGGTCATTAAATGTCAGAGTTCCTTAAAGGTTTAGCATTAACTCTCCTTTCTCATCACTTAAATTAGCTTTCTTAGTTAGCTCTATACACATATTCCTCATGAACTTCGCAAGCTGTGGAAGTGTTTTTGTATTTCCAGCCCCAAACTTTCCTCTCAGCATGAATGGGTATAGTCACACTTTATTTGGCATTATCGGTTATTTAGTCTCCTCATACTTTATCCTCTTTCAGTTTTCTGATTGTCCCCACTATTTCTTCAGTTTCACAAGTCAGTGAGAACTAATCTTTGAGAACTTCCTCATTCCCTGTATTCAATCCCTTTACTGTGTCATCGAATGTGTCTTCTATGTTCCTTCACTTTTCAATTGTCACCATCCTAGTCCAAGTTACCATCATTGCAGACATTACAAATAGTGATTTAATGTGGATGTTATTATAAGTTAATATCTGAGTATTTAAATTATTTATAATTTAACTTTAGCAAAATATAAAGAGAAAAATATCCAGGAGATCGAGAATTTTGTTCATATAATATCATTTCATCAACATGATTGTAGTCAGGAAACTGGGGAGTACTAATTGTCTCATTTCTCTAGAGTAAGGATTACTACTGACCATAAATAACACATAAATAATTTATTTTCTAGAAATTTCTTAGGTCGATATCCTGTAATAAGTTCACCTAGATGAAGATTTTGGTTACATTTGAGAATATAAAATATATTCCATTAAAGACCATAATTACTATATTTTATTTTTTATTATTATAGTTTTATGTGTGACATTCCTTGGAGGATTCAGTGACTTGCAAACAACGTATTCCAGGAGAGATCATAGACATTAAGTAGTGGGGAAGAGGGTGGCATTTGAATTAGATGAGAATTTAAATCCTAACTTTGGTCATTTACTTTTTATAAACTTTCATGATTTCTTTAATTGCTTTCTACCTCAGTTTACTCATCTGTAAAAGGTTAATAATACCTTATCTTGGATTATGAGAAATATTGGCTAAGATACAATTTATGAAATATATTATGAGGCCTAGAGCATAACCTCACACATTCTTGAACAATACTAAAACTATGTAATGGAAATATTTTAATTTTTAATTTTTTAAAAAAAACTTTATAGAAAGATTAGGATCTAAATTCAATTCTAAATAATATGAATTCCATTAGCAAAATTATTTGGTGTATAGTTTGCTTCATTAATATATGCTTATTAAAACTTATCAAATATATTCCTGGAGCTCCAGTTGTACAATCTGTTAGTGTTCAGTACTTATATGAATATATTCCTTTTATTTTGAGCTGCTTTGAATTTTTTATGGTAGCTAATTAGTGCATAAATAGTAGACTATGTTTTAGATAAAATCTTGCTCCTGCTTTTTGCATTATTCTTAATTTGGCATAACTGTGTTAAAAGTTACTTTAGAAAGTATATCTTAAGTGACACATGCTTATCTTTATAAACCAATAATTAAAGACCAATTATGTGATTGTTTAATAAATTTCTATCACTGAATTTTTATTTTGGAAATTTAAACTCAAAAGAACCAATTAAATATAATTTGTCTCTACAAATGGAAAAGACAAGTAATTGTTCTTATTTTTTTCTAAGTAGACAATTTTGTGCCCAATTTTCTCCATTCAATATATTTTATACAAAGCATATGGAGTAGCTTTTCTACATCTTCCATCAGGCATGTGGAGGTTGGTGAGAAAATAGATCATAAGAAAACATTAAAAAATTATATGTGAAATACATTCAAGATGTATGTATAAGGGAAACCAAATGGCCTGGCATATTTAAGAGTGAGAAAAGTATTGTATTCAAAGATTTGATCTCACTTTTGCACAAATTAAACATGAGTAAATAGCAAAGCAATATTTATTTTTGTTTTTTATCATTTTAATGATGGAATAAAATTTATTTAATTAATATTTAAGTTTGGTTAATGATTAAGAGTGTGATAACATTTAAATTTAATGGAAAAGGTAAATCCAGTTCCTCTGGAGCAGCAGCTATATAATAATCACATATCTTATAGATTAGAAATAGACCTTACAGTCTTTGGCATTCACACAAAGAAGAAAACTGGAAGAAATGTGAGGAAAATTTTTTAGGGTTTCCTTCATGTTCTTTTAACATGGTGTCTGAACAGGTTAAATTACATTTAATTATATACTTTTATAAAAATGAATAAGATATTAAACTATTTTGTCTTCCTAGATTCAAAGCTTTATGTTAATTTTATATACATTTCCTCATTCTACTCTCATAGCCTCATTATGTGGTGGTAAAATACAATTAATAAAAATTACTTTTTTCCAATTGTGGAAACTGAGGCTTAAAGATATTAAGAAATATGTCAAAGATCACATTTTTATAAATTGGTAGAGCTGGAGTTTAATTTCTGTCTTTTTAAATATGAGAGCTTAGTTTCTAAATAACTGCAGTATACTGCTTTCATCTAAGAGTATATTGATATTTCAAACTAGGTATTTTACATCTTGTTACTTTCATATATAAGTGACATATCTATAATTACAGATATAGGGTCTCATTTTAGTCTTAAAATGATCTATAAGTATCTAATCTCAGTTTTATTGATAATGCAATTTAGGCTTAGAGAAGTTGGATTTTAGATCAAATAGTGTATAACAGAGTTGAGATTTAAGTTTGAGTCCTCTGATGACTCATGTCTTGGAAGAGATCATTCTAGTTGTATGAGTTATTCAATTTATATTTATTCACACACACACTTTTATATATCTTCTTTTTGAGAATGCCACACATTTACGAGATTACTGAGATTTCTCTCTCTCACACACACACAGACACACACACCCTGCCTACTTTAACAGAAATTTATTTACTTCTATTTGCCAGATATGTATTAGTATGAACAGAAACAAACAAATGAACCTAGCCTTCAAACCTTAAAGCTTAATAAGAAATTAAAAAAAAAAAAAGATTAATAAACAACCAATTGCAGTGCAGTGGGATAAGTATTTTCCTTAGTAGCATTAACTATTGTGGAAGTGCTACAGCCTTGCATTGGAGTCTAGAAGAGCTTCTCCTAAAACCCTGGGACAGAGTAAAACTAATTACTAACTTGGCCTTATAAACAGTGTATTCCTATCCTTTGAGTTAATTAACTACAGGATCATTCGGGCAATCTGTCTGCTTCAGGGAGCTCTATTCAAGAGATCTTGCAAGTGACTCTGTTGGTCTATCACTTGGCTGCTGCCCTCTGGGAGCTCACAGTGAAGTAGAAGAAATGAGAGACTGCATTTCAAAGAATATTAGACTGAGGACCAGGGACTTTCTGCTCTGTATGTGTGTATTCTAAGCTATTTGTAGTGACTGGATCCTAGTAAGAACTCAAATAATTATTGATTAAATGACTGAATGTCTAAATAAATTTGAAAAAATAGTAGACTTTGACATAAGATACACGTTGGTTCAAATCACTATATCCTCAACTACTAACTTTTTTGATTTGAGGCTTTGAGTAATAAATTAACTTTAATAGTAGTTCAAAGGATTAAAAATATGTGAATTACAGGTTTCTTTGTAGTTATTCATAAAATGTAACAGATCTTAAACCTGTCAAACACACATAAAAATTGTTGAGCAATATCATGAGAAAATGGTAAACCACAATTATTTGTAGAAAGGATAAAGTACTAATTCAAAGAGATAGTATGGTGAATTGAACTTGAGCTTCATTGATAGACTTTAGTGTTTCTGGCTCATAATTTCCTACCTCTTCTTTAAGTACCTTGTCTTTCCTATGAAGATTAGATAGTAATAATTACCTCACAGGGATTAAAGGCCTGGAGATTAACTAACATAGTACCTGGAAAATAGCAGGGATTCCAAACAGGGTAGCTAGCTAGTAATTATATTGGAATGTCAAGGGGAGTTTTACCAAGGGGGCAAAATGGGTAAATTAAACAAACAATTACAAAATAAAAATACAGGAATGTACTCAAAGAGAGAACAAGAACACATAATAAATTTAAAATATGGAAAAGCTAGAATGATTGTTATTTCAAAGGTTACATATGTAAGAAGCAGCAACAATATTACCCAGTAGAATAACTATGGCTATTTTCCAGCCATAGCTAACTTTTGCTTAAAAATAAAAACAAATATGTATTAATTACTTCATGATCAGCACTTTAAATGGGTAATTTGTTGAATGCTTTTTAAAGTTAATGATATTAGCATTCCTATTATTAAATATCTCTTGTGGATTAGAAAAGTGAGGTTTTATAGAGTTTAAATAATTTGACCAAGCTCTTACATCTATCAAATGGCTTTATCAATCAACTTGGTATTTCTCCAAGTATGGATCATTGATACACAGGTTAGTACTTCTGATGATTTTAAAATGCATATTTTCGGGCTTTACCTCAGCCACACAAAATTCCTGGGCCCGATTACATTTTTAATAAACAATCTAGGAAAATCTTACATACATTAAAATTTGAAAACTGTTCCATTATATTTATACCATAAGAATTCAGACGCTAGCCCAGATCTTTAACATGGTGTTGTGTATGTTAACTAGGGTCTCACTTTCACTTTCCTCATCTATGAAGTGGGGAAAATAATACATGTGCTGCATATCATTATTTTTGAGGATTAAAAATACTCATGTATAAAGCCCTCAGAGCAGAATATGGCAAATTGCATTCAGAAAAGTTAGCTTTCATTGTTATTTAGTCATTTCCTTCAAGATTTCCTTGAGCTAGAATAGGTCTCAGAGACCAGTTTATTCATTTTAATTATTATTCTCTTCACATTCATTTTTTCAGACTAAAGAAACCTCATCTTCTGGTTTTCATGGAGGCATTCTATCATCGTGGCCATTTAAATTACATCTTCCTGAGCTTTTTTCAACTACATTATATCTTTCATTTCACTAGCAATCACTTGAGAGAACATTGCAGATGGGGTCTCAAAATAATTTCACAGTAGGATAAGCTTATGTTTTGTGTTAGTTTCCTACCCTTCCTAATGCTGCCCAACCTTTTTAGTCTTCTTGTGCACATTAGGAGAGAAAAAAAGCCACATCATTGAGTTTCCCTTTCCTGGATAGAAACTAAGAGCTCATTGTCTTAAAGAGAGAGTGCTTAAATTTGTTTTCTTTAAATTCATTATCCTAAGTAAAATAATGCATTTTATATTCTTATAGCATTTTATGATTCAGAAAATTCATTTGATCAGAACCCATAAAGGTACCAGTTCATTATATATATGTTAAAATGTCCTATAGCATTTCTTAAATGCACATACATGCCCACAGAGATGTAAAGCAAAATCAAATATTTTTCTCCCCTTATTCCAAATCTTACTCTACAACCAATATGAAGTAAAATTTAGGAATGATTCTGCAGTATATATATCCTGTGTGTAAGAAAATAGACTTTTGGAGGTATGTTTAAGAGATTAAGAATGGAAAAAGTATATGTATCATCAACTATTAGTTGCAACTAAACCAGTCTCCTGATTTCCACCTCAAGTTTTAACTGTGTTCAACTGCGTCTTGGTGGAGCTACAAAAATGCCTCAGGACACTTCAGCTTGTGGGGGCAGGCAGATCAGTGTATTCTGAACAACTAACCCCTTTCAGCCCCTTCACTAAAATAGCCCAATTTCAAGTGTTATTATCTGGCATAAAATTTTACTTTAAGAACAGATGCTATGGCTCAATAGGATTGCAAACTACTAGATAATAGACAATTAACGTTTTTCAATCCCCAGCCTTCGAAATCAGATTTCAAAAAAATTAATAACGCTAGGTAACAGCTCCACAATCTCAGGGGCTTAAAACCATGCTATATAGTTAACAGAGGGCTGTGCTTCATTTTGTCCACATTTAGAGACAAAACATTCAGAAAACAAGTAATGACCACTGAAAGAGCCAACTTTATAAAAGAGAGTATGCTAAATAAAACAACAAATACCTATACAATCTTTAATCTCATGAATCTTAGAGGAGTAAGTAGATTCCATTAGAACAGGATTGATAGTTGAATCATATGCATTTTTATCATAATAAGGACATCAGAAGCAGAATCTGACAGAGTATAAAAAGTGAAAGTATGGAAAATGAGACCTTAAAGATCATTGATCATGTGTACTGTTATAAAAACTTTAACTTCTGTTTCCTAATCTCGTTATAAATTATAATTAAAGCTAATATGATAAGTATGATAATGTAATAAAAATAATTGCAACTTTTAGAAAGAATATAACTTTTAAAAAATCTGCTTAAATTTTTTACAAAATATCAATAAGACAAGTTTTAAAAACTACTTAATTGGCTTTTTAAAACCCACATTCTTAGTTTAACAGTTATGTCAAACAAAATAACTGAAACATTTTTTGGCATGTACTTTCTGCAAGCCTATGATTAAAGTCTCATTATCATTTGCATTTATCAATACACTAATCTGAACCAAACAAGCACATTTTGATATCTAATCCAAGAAAAGGAGTAAGAGTCAAAATTTCTTCTAACATTCTATAATTGGCAGTATTGAGGCAATGAATGGTGATAAAATAAAGCTATGATAGATATTTTATTACAAACAAATATCTCAAAAGAACTTATCAAAAAGATTTAAGAAAGGGAAGGCTGGTATATCCTCAGACAGTGGTGGAAGGATATTTCCACTAGTGAGCAAGGTTCAACAGAATTTGAAGGTTCTACTCTTCCAGATTGATCTGTCTTTTCATTTTTTCTTATCTCATTCTTAGGGTTCCACTCCTTTCAAGGCAATGCCCAAATCCTAACAAAAAACATAGCTATGTTGTGCAATTGAGTTTCATTTTAATTCTACAATTAGCCTAATTAGACTTTAGGTGAGACTTTTAACCATGCCTACATTATAGCTACAAAAATAAAAAAAAAAGGAGAAAGGAAAGGAAAGGAAAGGAAAGGAAAGGAAAGGAAAGGAAAGGAAAGGAAAGGAAAGGAAAGGAAAGGAAAGGAAAGGAAAAAAAAAAAAAGCCACAAAAGAAACTCTTGTATTCTGATTTCTGGAGATGAAAATTTCAAAGTCCGAGCCTATCTTTGTCTCTTTTTAAAGCTCTTCACAATTGTAAGAAGCAGCCAGCAAATACTTGACTCCTCTAAGCTTTTCTCTAAATTGACATTTCATCTCAAACCACTGAAAATATGTAATAGTATGAATAATCCTGTTGCATCTGTAGACCATAGATTACTAGATCACATTTTTCTTTAACAACAGCAACAAAAAATTGCTGTTATGTGATCAAGCTCCGAGAAGAGAGCAATCCAGTACCAGAATTCCATGTTGAAAGTTTCTTTTGTGGAACCACTCCTAGCACTAAAACTGCATTAGTTAGGGTTTAATTAGTAACCCCATCCTAGGCAGCTTAGCAGAGTGAATTAATTATAAAGAGATGGAAATGCTGGAAAGCTAAACAAGGGGTAGAGAGGCAGCCAGAAATTACTAACAGCAGGAGACCACGATCATCTTTAGTTTTGGAAAACCGGAGGAGATGGTGTGACCAGGGTCAATTCTAACCAATAGAAATTGGAACTATGGCGGAGGCTGCCTGAGGAAAGCTAGAAAAATGAAGTGGAAATGGAAAGTGCTGGTTATTTCTCTTTCACACATTCTCCGAACTCCTTATTATGTTTCTATTGGCTAAACCCAACTAGAATCCTGTTGATAAATGATCTTTGGAAATATAATTTGAAGAATTAATGCAAATTAGGTCAAGGGAACTTCAGGGAATGTATTGAGAGCAAACTGAGAAGTGACAAGCACACTGATTGTCATGACCACTTTTCAAAGATGAGAGGGTGGTAGTAAGGTATTTGAGTTTCTAAGAGATCATCACAAACTTTTATCAATTACATTTATAAATTTTTAAAAATCATTCATTTCTGAAATAAAAAGTGCCTCAAAACTTTTTTTGGTAATCAGTTACATGGTCTAATCAAAACTCCTTGATTCAGGAAGTTCTTATTTTCATTTTGGACCTCTGGTCATTTAAAACCAATATCTATTGTTCTTGTCAGTTAAGGAAAGTCGTTATGAACTACAGTGCATTCATTTTATCCTCAACTTCTTAGTGTTAGTACACTAGTACTTTGCATTCTTATCTGATGTATGTTTCACATATTAATATCAATAAACATTCTGGAGACTCCTATTTCCTCTCCAATGCTTTCCCTATACCATGCTTAATTTCCAATATTCTAAATTGTAATTTCTTTCTTTTTGAAACAGACATCCCATATATGATATAGTTCTAGTTCAAATGGTGGATTTAATTAGTCTGGCAATTTTGAAATATAGTATGGCAGATTTACTGAAGCTGAATGTAAGCATACCCATGGGCAATTCTACTCTTTGACAATGCTCATTCAAAGATATGTAAAAAAAATTTCATAGCAGTGTTATTTGTAATAGCTCAAAATTGGAAATTATCCAAATGCCCATTAGTAGTGATATAATCAAACTGATTTATCAACACAATTGATTATTATACAATTTGGATGAATTATCTACAACTGTGTAAGTCATTATGGGTGAAGTTAATTGAAAGAAGCTAAAACAAAAAAGCACATATGATTACATTTATATAAAATATGAGAGAAAATATTTAATCTATACACATAGAAATCAGCATAGATTTCCCTTGCTCGTGTGGCAGTAGTAACTAGAAGGAACACAAGAAGGGCTTCTGTGGTACTGACAATGGTATGTGAAAATTTTACCAAACTGTACATGTTGTTATGGGCTGAACTGTGTCTCCTTGTAATGTATATGTTGAAACCCTAATCTCTAGTACCTCAGAATGTGAATGTATTTGGAGATAAGGCCATTAAAGAGGTAATTAAGTTCAAATGAGGCCTTTAAGATGAGCCCTATCCCAATGTCCTAATAGGAAGAGATGATTAGTAGGTCATACAGACAGAAGCACAAATGTGCACAGAAGAAAGATTGTACAGTGAGAAGGCAGCCATCAGCAAGCCAAGTAGAGAGGTCTCAGAAGTAACAAAACCTTCCAATACCTTGATCTTGGACTTTCAGCCTATGGTACTGTGAGAAAACAAACTTCTGTCATTTAAGCCACTCAATCTGTGGTGTTTGTTATGACAGCCCTAACAAACTAATACATGTGTGTATTCTTTGTATTACCCTACACTATTTTTTAAAATTTATGACATGTATGCTACTTACTACATAATACTCAGCAAAAACTAGTATAGTGCTCTCTAACCACAATAATATGTCTATAGCAAAACATGAATACTCACACTAGTGAGATAAATAAAGATTATAAATAGCCTCACTTCCACTTGTGTTAGATCTAGCTGCTAAATAAGTTTTGGTATTAAGCTATAAAAAAAAAGTTTTACAGAAAAATAAAGTCCTTTGGATTTAGAGCTTTGTGGATTTGAAAATGTGGACAAGTCATTGTGGCTCTGGTCTAAAATAAATTTTGAATGATATATGGTTTATTTCCAATTGCCATTCTCCACTATAGTAACATCAATTGCTTTTCAAATACTTTTGAAATTTTCACATTGTCATTTGAACCACTGACACATTTAAAATGCTTTAGGCGCCTTGAATTAGAGCATAGTAAATATGAGTACAGGGTGTTTGTGAAAAGACTTAGGTACTACTGTGAGGCTTGTGGCATAATACAGCCAGTATATTAAAAAAGCCAATAAAGTGAGGCCAAAAGAATAAAATCATTTATGAAGTACCATGAAATATGCCCCTGGAAATTATATTCCTCTGAGCCAACTTCAATTCCTAGTAAAACTATGGAATTAACATAGAATAGTATTGGGACTACTAAATAGGTTTAAATATATCATTAGTAAAACTTGATAGCCTTTTACTAGAATTATAAAATGAAGCTGATAGAAAAATAACACTTTTATCCTTATTCAGAAAGTCACTTGATCATATCTCAGGGAAAATACCCTGATCTCATTTCAAGCCAATGAGGCATACACCATCCTGAGTACTATTAATTAGCAAATCATCTGCTGATTTTATTTTCATCTTACATGGTCATGTGATACCAAAAACAATTTTTAGTTTTACTAGCTGGGCTGTATGATTCCTATACAAATTTAAAAGTTCCACAAATCAAATAGGTATTTAAATGAACTATCAAGTGTTAGTGTGTGTCACCCATAAACTGCATAGTTTGCGTTTCTTCTGGGAGGTGAGATGTTAAAAATATCTGTGAAGTATACCCCAAAATTAAATCAAACTTGTGTTTAATCCAGGAAGAGAATAGTAGACATTTAGGTTAAAAAAGTTCAAGAGAGCAAGTGATCTTTTGAGGAAGACGGTACTGTGAAGGTTTATCCGATACCCTTCTCGCCCTCTTCAATTCATGCCTATTACACAAGAGATGACCATGATCTTAGCAGGCTTTTTTTAAAAGGTAAAATAAGTACATTAATGGCAATAAATTTGTGACTCTAATTTCAAAAGTTGAGCTCCAGGTGTAATGTAATATTTTGTATATTATAAAATATTTTATAATATATAAAATATTATATAATATATATATATGAAGAACCCATGATTAGGCAAACTCAGAATGCTGATTCTATCCATATCTTTCTGTTTGGAAGAGTAAAAACCTGGCAGGAGTTTTTCTAACTTCCACATCAGATCACCAATGACTGAATGAGTTGTGAAAGCAGAGTATTCTCTAGCACTGGAGTGAGAGAGCAGACAAGTTTCTCGTTATATACCTATAAATAATCTAGTCACTATTTTGTTTACTATGGACTGTACATTGTGTTGGAAATTTACATACAGTGACTATAATTTATATAGTAATGAAAATTCCAAATAATTAAGCATTTTTCCCATGTTTCCCTAGCATGCAATGAACAAATGTGAAATTTGAACCCTGCTATTCTGTCTTTAAAATTCAGGATGAGAAAATATATAAAAGGAGGGAGATATTTAAAAATAAAAAGTAGCATATGGGAATTTAGAAAATATTACTTTGGAGTAAATTCTAATAAAGCAGGGAAGACAAAATTCAAGTTGAAGAAATTTCAGGCACATTTACTAAGAAATGTTAGCTCTAAAAGTAAGTTGACTTTGAAAAATAAAAAGATAATTGATATCTGAAACTAAAGATTGCATTTTGCTCTACTTTTTCTAATACTCTTTGAATAGTTCATGTGCTTATTGAATTAATCACCAGGCTATGAGTATTTGGTTGGAATGTTAGACATATGTATTAAAAGCTTTATTCAGAGAATCTACATGTTGAAAAAGGAATTTTAATATTTCCCTTCCTTAAAATAAAATATTATTATTGTCAATGTCCTTTAGTGGTTTGGTCCTCTGAGAAACCTCACAAACCCCCAGCAATATGTTTCACTTTCTTCTGTATATGGTTCTAACAACATTTATCTTAACCTATAGTTAGGCAACTTTTTCTTCTATGTTATCCTTTTGCTATCTCCTTCTTTATATTCTCAGCATCTAGCAGAATCTCTAACGGACAGTGAGAATGAAAAATTACTAAAAACACCCAGAATATGTCCTCTACTTTTTTAACTGCTCTTTTCCATATATCTGGTTTATAATGTGGGAGAGGAGTTACCAAGCATAAATCTCTACAGTGCTCCAAATTAAAATGCAACTAGAAGAGGAAATGCATTAATTTGCGGAGGCTCCTACAAAATCAGGTATAAAAAGGAAAGGGAAATTCTGGTAGTACTGACAAGAGAAGAACTCCCATGTACAGCCACAAAGGTGGTGGTGCTAGGAATTATAAAATCACAGCACACTGCTTACTTTACAAATGAAGCAACTGGAGTTCAGAAAGCTGAAAAGTCTAGCTCAAGATTATTAACTTTAAAGAAAAAGCCTTCGTAGAGCACATGGAGGATTGTCCAAAATAGATTATATATTAGACCACAATACAAGTCAATAAATTTAAGGAGATTGAAATCACATTAAGCATCTTTTTTAACTACATCGTTTGACATTCTTGCAAATCTCTTGAATATTCAGTTTAATAGAAAATGAATGGCCTCTTAAATCTGCTTCCTCAATCTCCTTCAATATTGCACATCATATATTCTCTAAAATTCTCCATTACACATTCACAGAAAATAAAAGATAAAAGAGCAAATGAAATCTTAGTATTTTTTCAAAATTAGTTTTCACTTTATAAGCCACCTGAAATTTTTGAGCCCCCTATGGAATTCAGACTTCCCTTTGGGAACTACTTTTTTAGCAGCTTATTAAATAATTTTCTGGCACTTTTCATTGCTTATGTGGAAGGCTATGGCCAAAATACATTTTTTTTCCTATAGCTGAGCCCTTTTTCATAGGTACATGTTTATAAGAATCTTTCTTTGTGCTTGAATTTTAGTAACTTCACCAAGATAAGCTTTGCTGGTTTTTGTTCTTTATCAATTTACTATTTACTAAGTTTCACCCTTTTAGATAATAAATGCCCTCTTTCACTTATGACAACTATTCCTTTATTTTTAAATATTATTACTGTTCTGTTTTTGCTATTTTTCAGAAAAAAATGATTGTGTTTATGTCATATCTTCTCTGTATTTCCCCTAGCTATTCTTATTTAATCTAGTTTTTCTGATGATCTTTTAAATTTTCTACTGTGATTATTTTTCCCTTCAAGTCTTTCATAACTGACTTTGTATATAATCCCTTGTTCTTTGCTTCTAATGTGTATTTCATTTTGGCAATGACGATGTTGTAATCTACAGTTTAATAAGCACTGCTCTCTGTTCTCACTTTTAATGTCATTCCATTATTTTACTAACTCTGTACAATATTTTATGGAATCAAGGGATATCTTGTTTTCAGTAATTTTAAGGATATATGGTATTATTTTTTTCTAAAATATCTTCTTTTCTCAGAACAACTCTCTTGTATTTTTTTTTTCAGCAGCTTGTGATTTATGACCCTTTTCTTTTCCTGTTAGTATATAGAATAATACCCTGTTGAATCCTTATGCTAATTACTCAAAAACAAATTGAGATTTGAATGACATATAAAAAACCTGTATACATTTAATGTATGCAATTCAATGAGTTGGGATATAAGTATACACCCATGAAACCTTCATAACCATCAAGGTCATAAATATATCCATTGCCTGCCAAAAATTTCTCCTACCCTAGTTATTATCAATATTATTTCTGTGTAGTAAGAATACTTAAGGTCTATCCTCTTAGAAAATTTTAAATATACAATACAGTATTAGGTATAGACACAATGCTGTATAGTAGATCTCCATAGCATATTCATCTTGCATAACTGAAACTTTATACCTTTTGACCAATACCTTCCTGTTTCCCTCCCCTCAGTTCATGGCAGCCATCATTCTATTCTCTGCTTCTATGAATCTGACTATTTTAGATTCTACATATAAGTGAGATAATATAGTATTTGTATTCTTGTGTCTGATTATTTCACTTAGAATAATATCCTCCAGATCCATCCATGTTGTGCTCAATTCCTTTCATTTATAAGGTTGAATAATATTGTATTATTAATTTGAATACATATTATGTACTTCAACATAATAAAGGCTCTATGTAGTAAGCTCTCAATGTCCTATTCAAAATGAAAACTGAAAGCTCTTCCTCTGAGATCAGGAACTAGACAAAGATATCCAGTCTGGCCACTTCTATTTGATGATTTAATATACATATTTCTCTGATCAACTGATTTGGATAAGCAGCTGAGAAGCTGATTACAAGTGTTTTTCTGTTTTGTATCTTTTACCTTCATCCTTCTTCTCATGTATAACAGTTTGAAAATGTAAAGACAAAAAAGATATATCTATACAAGTCCCAATTCTCAACTTTGCAGTGATTTTAGCTGTTTTCCTATAACTGCTCTCTCATGTCCCTCTTACATCCAGAAAAACAGTTTCTGAAGAATTTTCAGAACTCAATTTTTTGAAAATTTCTAGCCTTCTAGACATCAAAGTAAGCTATCTTTTTATATTGATAAGTTGGATACTCTATTTTTTGAAATAATTGTCTCACAACCCTGTCTATGTATTAAGGGCAATAATTATGATTACAGACATGTAAAGGCTACAGATACTATAATTATTAAATTGTTGAATCATCTTCTAGCATAATATGTCTACTAAATTCATTGCCAGTGAGAAAATTTGCTATCTACTACAGGGATTAGAAAACTGCAGCTCATGGGCCAAATCATGACCACTGTCTATTTTTATAAATAAAGATTTATTGGTACACAGCAACAAACATGTATTTACACATTGGCTTCTTTTCTTTTACAGTAGAAGAAAAGGGTTACTATGACAGACTCTATAGTGAGCAATGCTTATCAGATTCACTATTTTGTCCTTTACAAAAAAAAAAAAAAAAAAGATTTTCTGACCCCTAATCTATAAGAGGGAAAATGAAACGTGATAGAAATTACATAAAGACTCTTTATCTACTGAGCTCTGAAAAGGTGTATATTTAAGAGAAGACAAGCTCAGATATGCAGGAAAACTTTATTAGTTTTTTTATAAACATATTAGGCAAAGATTCTAAGTATCCTCAGTGGAAACACATTTATATTGACATGGCATTTAAACAGATTTTTTATGCAAATATAGAGTATAAGTAAAAATAACTGAAATGTGAAAATGTGTCTGAGATCAAAATGAGTTGGTGAGATCTGAAACATCAATCACAAAATAATTCTCTCTATAAAAAATGGAAATAGCTAAATAGAAGGCACAGCACCTCACAAATATGATGTATGTGGATTTAAGTCGACAGTGTCTTTTTAACAAACAAAAGTAAATCCTGTTAGAATACATTATTTTTCTAAAATAAATGATAGAATTATTTACAGCAAAAAAAAAATAAATTTATTGGAAATAACAAACTTGCTGCTTAAGGAAGCAGAATGTTCTCTTTGGAGACTAAGTTTATATTTTCTTTATGTAAAAAGTAGAAATAATAAAGTAAAATTCAAATATACTTTATTACTAGGCAGCCATACATAAATGCAGTTTACAAAAACAAAACAACAAAATATTCTTAAAATACCAATGTGTGCACATTGGAGTTAGCTTCTAATGTTAAAAATGGAAAACAACTTCAAGTTTATCAGAGCTTTTAAGTAGCAATCTGAGATCAAAACTCTGAAAAGGTCAGATTGCAAATGGGAACATATTTAGTGTAATTGACAATGCTATTATCATAAGTTGAAATTACAGAAAAATATTTAAGTTGAGTGTATAAAAATAACCATTTACTTATGTATTAGTTAGGATACATCATTCTGTTTTAAGTTATAGAAACTCAACTCAAACTGTCTTAAGCAAAAACAAACAAACAAAAAAATACTGACATAAATTAAATAAAATAATCTGGTCTACTACTTGAAGTAATATGAAATACTAGAATTCAGGTAACATCATCAGAATTTAGATATTCTCCAAACATTCTCTTTATACTCACTTTACCTTCCCATTGTGGTCCCTGGTCACTATAATCTTATAGCCTCCCAGCTCCACAGTGTAAGAGAGAGTTTCTCTTTCCCAGGAGTTTCATAAAAGGTTCTTAAATTATTATAATTCTATCAAATTCTCCAAGTTTAAACAATTAGAAAATTCAGTCTGGCTAAAGCCTACCAAATTGCATTTTTTATGGGAGTGTCAATAATTATAACTACTGTAGAGATCAATTTGTCAATATCTGAGAAGGAGGTCATATGAGGAACATGAATAAACCTTTTTAATAACACCATAAACTTAATACTCTTTGGCCAAAATAATATCTGGAATATAATCTAAAGGAATAATTAGAATAGAATTTCTATTCACCAAAAAGTTCATCAAAATTGTATTTATCATTAGATGAAAGGACTTCAAGTGTGCTATTACTATTTCCCAGAGTCATACACTTAAAAGGTATAGCCATCCAGAAACATCCAATATATATATATATACATACATATATATATATATATATATATATATATATATATATGTATGTATATATATATATTATATAATTGTTGCCTTTTTTCAGTTCTGTAGTGTTATTTCTTTCATAATCCTTCCTATAAATTTCTCCTTTTCCCCCTATATTCTTATATATTACTGAGTTTATCAAATTTTTCTTTTGTATTATTCTTTTGTATTTTGCAGTAGATTATAGTCAGAGGATTTCTTCTTAGTTTACTGAGTGCTTTTTCCAACATCTTTCCTCATACCTATAGCTTTTGCTAATGGGTTCTATGTTGTCTTGTGTTACTTTTCTCCTTATATACTCAGTCAAGAAAATGGTGTTTCTCCATACTCATCATCAGTCTGAAAAAAATGAAAAAAATTTTTTCAACTGAAAGGATGAAGATTTTTTAAATTTTAATCTCTCTTCCTTTGTATGGTGGTTTTTTTTTTCATATTTACAGCTAGAATGTAAATTGACATCCCCACCTCAGTCCAATTCATCTTTCACAAGATTTCATCAGTTTTATCTCTACTCAAATGGCATTTTCCTCCTGTGTTAATATTTTCTGCTCTTACAGTTATGACAAATTACTATTCCTACCAAACTCAAATAACAAAGTCTTCATGTGGCAGCACTTAAAGCCTATAATTTATAGAATATCTTGAATTAACCAGTGATTCAATCTACCACTTAATCACCAATTCAAACCAGGTAGTTTTCTGGAGCAGTTTCTGATTGATTGTTCATTTTAATTTGAAGTCTCTGCCTGTATAGAGCAATCATAGCATTCACCATCTTCACCAAACTGGTAAAAAGAAATACTTTGTGTCCCTAAGTCATAAATTGCTTCTGAATCTTGTCCAATTTTTACAGGTAGTTTCTGTGCATTAATCTGTTTTTGCTATGAAAGAAAGAACCTCAGTATCTTGGTGTCTTAATATCTCAGTGCCTTGCTCCTCCTTGGTTGTTTCAATCAGCTTGGTGGACCTGTTTCATATCTGTTGCATTTGTTTTCCATCCTCCTCATACTTGAGACATATCCTCATAGGGACGGGAAGGAGTGCAGGAGGAACAAGTGGAAAACAGTATACTTAATAAAATCTTGCCTTGGAAGTGCTGCACTGTCACACATATCCACGTTCCACTGGTCATAGCAAGTTACTTTGCAAATTCAAAATAAATAGGGAAGAAAAATAAACTGCCCATTCTAGTGAATGCTACATACTGCAGAGTCCAATAGGAAAGTGCATGAATTAATTTTTGTAGAAAGGCAGTGAAGAACTCTGGTAATAAATTAGCAACACCTATCATATTTCATTTTAGGAAGCAAACCCTAGGTTCATTTTGTGTTGAAGTATAAGCAGGTTTTATTGTTAACAGAGTCGGCCTGCTTTATAATTTACATCAGTTCCTTCCAGATTTTCTCATTAAGTTACATGTCAACCTTTGCTTTTTGTATTACAAGTTTTGACCTTTTTCTATTGTCCAATGTTATGTAAATTCAATGAGATAGAGTTAGAACTTGTTAGACTGTCATGAGGTTGAACTGATCACCTGTATACTGTTTTGATTTTTTTGAAACTAGATTTGAACTAGACTTCTGTTTAAGTAAAATATGAAAATAATTTTCAAATTGTCGAATATGGAAATCCATAACATTTAATCCTATTGTATAAAGCAACTTTATAAACTGAGATAAGCCTGGATTCTCTCTCAGCTTCAGTAGTCCTATCTGTAAAAAGAGAACTGAAGTTACTACAGTCAAACCTGGTATAATGGCATATTTCTCAGTAATATAGTACACAAAATACTTCATATTTTCTAATTTATTTGAATCATGTGCTGTCAAACATGAACAAACAAAAATACCTTTTCTCTCTAACTTGTATTTTGAATAAAAATCTCATAATTTTTTAGTTACTCTAGTTATAAAATGCAATCAGTACATTTTAAAATTCTAATCTCATTTCTGACTTATCTCCTCTGACTGGGAAGGGGTTGGAGGGAACTTTCTGGGGTATGAAAATATTCTGTCTTGATAAAAGTATGAGTTGCACAGGTGTATACATTTGTCAGAAATCAAAAAGAAAACTGTACTTAAAATTTGAACATTTTACTATATGTCAAGTTTACTTAAAAAAAAAAAGACTACATACAACTTTAATTATCAAGTTTACTTCTCACAATGGCATGAGTTATCACTTTTCAAACTATTTTTTTGTGTATCATCTAGGTTTAACAAATAAATAAATGTGTTAAAAATAAGAGGATCCAGGGAGAACATCGTTGAAGAACATCCCCTGGCTTTATCCACTAAGAAGACATGAAAGCAATGACATACTAGTAACAGTATATTCAGAGTCCAGATTTTGATTTCAAAAGCCATTCTTCACTGAAGGGAAACAGGAGTCTTGAAAAAAAGACAGATTTTAAGTACAGGAAAAGTGAATCTTAGAACATTTTGTTATGACAAAAAAAGAACTTCAAAGAATGATGGGAACACATAGAAAGTATATAGACCCCAAACTGAAGGTGTTCAAACTGGGCAGTCTAGGATATTTTGAACATCAAAATTAATAATAATAATAATAATAATAATAATAATAATACCCACTGAATAAAATAAGAATTCATGAAGCCATGGAGAGAGAAAAGGAGGGCATGAGGGAGGGAGGAAAGGTTGATCCTTCCAGTAGAATGTCAATAATTTAAAGAAGAAATGATGAAACTGGAAAGTCATCTATGTATGCTAAGATGATTGAGAACATAGACATGATAAGAAACATGATATATAGTTTCAAGGCCTCTTCCTAAAATTATTTAATAATTTTGAAGAAAAATATACCAATTTTACAGTAAACTTTGTGATAAACTGACATGCACCTCTTACACAACACCTTGAGCAGAAAACCATATCCCGTTTGTGATATCCTTGCCAAAAATGTAATAGCTGATACTAAATTTGAATAAACATCAGACAAATCCATATTGAGAGATATTCCAAAATATAGTTGAAATACATTCACACACACACACATGTAAAAAGGAAAGATACGTATATTAAGGAATGAAGACAAATAAAATATTTTTATTGGTATATTTGATGAAAAATTTTAATATGGACTGTGAATTAGATAACATACCAATGTTAAATATCTTGATTTTGATAATTATGGAGCAGATCTGTAAGATAATGTTTTTAAGGCATACAAATTGAAGGATTTAGTGGTAAAAGAGTGTTTCTAATTTACACACATACACAAATTTCATAATTTATTCTTTTCCATTTTAAGCAATGCCCATGGCTAACAGAATTTGAAGAGTAGAAATATGATCTATACTTTTTGAATGGTCAGAATGGGGAAAGAAAGTGTATTTGATTGATGGCTGAATACAGCAGGGTGCACTGTAAAGCCTTTTAATAAACCCTGAAAAATATATATGTCTTTGTTTGTTGCTCTCTTTAGAATGCTTCTGTTTTCAGCTGGGGCCCTACTCATTTATTAATAATGGACAATAAATATCCTATTTATTATTCTTGACATTAGCTTACATGTCTAACATTCAAAGTCTGGATGAAATTTTTATATCCTTACATAGTGCAGGTAAAATACAGAATCTTTACAAGCTTGAACTTATTATCTACACAGACCCTAACTCAAACATCACTCTACATTCTTGTATGTGGATGACCAAATTGTTATTCTTGGAACTAGAAATTTTTCACAACATCTAACTTATATAAATATAAAAATAGTAAATCAAATCAAAATTATTTAAATACTTTCTGTGTGCGTGTGTGCATGCGTGCGTGTATGTGTGAGTGTGTGTGTGTGTGTGTGTGTAGGCTTTATTTTTAAGATATGACACCCCAGGCCTGACATTTCTGAGCCAATTAACTTTGCTGCTAAAAAATCTTTATTCAGAAAAGTATAAAGCCAAGTTTGTGCTGCTCCATAGCCAGTTAAAATTCCCAGGTACTCTCATGGTCCTTGGAGAGCCACTAGCAAATAGTATTGCCAAGTAAGGAGAAAACTAAAAAAGTCACTGAAGTGTGGTGTCAGAGAACTCTAGATAAACAAGAAAAACAAAGATTTATAGAGTAATGGTGGAAAGAGAATATGTGGGTGTGAAAAATAAAATTGACTTCTGAGGTTTCTCTACAAATATATTGCCATCAATTTTGCTGGATAGGAGGCAGAAAATTGCCTGATGACATTAAAATGAGTGCAAATTGAAAGCAGCAAACATAGGAGACCAGAATGACTCCAAAATAAAATTTTACCCCATTCATTATATTTATATAGCCATGAACCAACAACCCACCTGCCAACTGCATTTTCCTTTTGCAATCAGATACTGTCTGCCATGTAGACATCAAATTCTACCCATAATTATTATGACATGTGACTTTATAATCAAATACTTAATATTATGAAGCAGAAAAGGTTATATTTGTCATGTACTAATAATATAAAGTAACATTTCTGTGAAACAGTCATGTATTATCCACTATGTAGTATGCAGTGACTGCTATAAAGAGAAAATATGCTAAAGTAAACGAATGACCACTAAGCAAGTGAATTGTTCTGCTTTGGACTCTACTATTCATATTCCAAGACCATAGATTAATAACTTTCTGTTAGTATGCTTTTCTGTGAAATAAGGCAATTTTAGGGTCATCTATGATTTCTAATTTTGTGAAATTTTGAATCTAAATACTCATAGCAAAATATCTTTTAGAGCTCTTACTCCAGAAAGAAAAATAGTTTTAAACTCTTTATATCATTATGGACCAACCATAGCTTTTTTCTTTGCCTCATGCAAGAGAATAGAGAAACTGATTTTATCAAAACTGAAAATCATATGAAGATCCATAAATACGGCAGGCACCTTCAATGATGATGCTTGCCATTGTCACCTCATCTTTCTTCATTGTTTCTAGAGCACAAATTCAGGACAAGTTTCAGTCTCAGCATGAACTCAAAAAGGAAATACCATGACTAGGGTTTTGTTTTTGTTGTTGTTGTTGTTGTTTTGTTTTTTGTTTTTGTTTTTGTGGTTTTTTTTTTTTTTTTGCTCAGTCTATTGAAGTCTATAAGCAATTAGACACCAATAACAATTATGTGGTCAACTTATCATTACTGAAATTGAGGTGTAGTTATCATGCTTCTTTTTATATAATGTTATGATAAGGATACTATTTTCCTTTTGTAGTATTTATGCCCCAAATGTATAATGTAAGTCTAATATTGAGGATATATCAAAAAAATCAAAATTGTGGGACATTCCACAAAAATAATTGCCCTCTTTACAAAAGCCAAGTTCAAGAAAGACAAAGCCTGAAGTCCACTTTTAGAGTAATGGAGACTAAGATAACAGGATAACCAAATGCAATGTATGTTCTTGGATTAAATCCTAGACTGAAAACATATAACAGCTATGACAAATATTAATGAGGTCATTGATAAAATCTAAATATGGACTCTGGGTTAATAACAGAATTATATTACTGTCAACTTTTTATTGATGTGTGTGCTATGGTCATTGAAAAAATGTTATTATTCTCAAGAAATAAATATTAAAGTATTTAGGTTGAAAGGGGCATGTTATCTTCAACTTACTCTCATATAATTTAGGGAAAAAAGTTCACTCACACACACACATACATATACAAAGGGAGGAAGACAAAGGACAGTGAGGGCAAAATATAAACATTTAGTGAATAAGGGTAATAGAGGAGCCTTACATTATCCTTGCAACTTTTCTAAACTTAAAAGTATATCAAAATAAGTGACGTCAGAAATATGGAAGAGGGAGAGATGTATACAGATTTCTCTCCTTGAAATAACATAAGCTGAACATCTAAAACTCAACAAAAACTACCCAAACTGTACACCAGCATGTCTGAGCATGGGATCTGCACACAGTAGCTACCAAGGTCAGAACCCCAGGTGTCGGGTGGTGGACTGGGAGAAACGAAGAGACTGCCTCTTGCAGCACACTGAGCTACAAGTAGGAGGAGGAGGAAGGGAGAAGGAGTGGCAAGTTCCGGGAAGAGACTTGCCTGGAAAATCTGTGAGCTCCACACAGCCAGCGGCAGTGCCAAGTCATTAGAGCGAAAAGGAGAAAAACAGGGATGGCAGAGAAACAACAGTTGATTTTTATGAACTGTGGTTGAAAAATGGAGGCTGAACCACAGCTCCCAGCCCAAACCAGAGGGCACCACCCTCCCTACCCTTCGAGATTGAACACTGCAGAGACACAGAGGAATCTGAGTAAATGCTACCAAAACTGTCACTAACACTGATAGGATCTGAGACTGAGTGTAGAGAATGAAATAAAACATGTAAAAAGAAAAAAAGATATTAAGACTTTATTTAAAGCAGAGATCCAAGAGGCTTAGATGCCACCTACTAAAAACCAAAAGAAAAACACCTTAATTGCAACAGGCTAGGGACCAATATAAATTTCTTTCTGGAAAAAAAATCAGAATACATTTTTATTAATATCTAGGCAGAGAAATAGTCCATTAATCACCATGAACAACCAAGGTGACAAGGCATCTCAGAGAAAAATATCCAGAAAATAAGCCTACAGACATAGAAATATGCACCTTAAATGACAGAGAAATCAGTATGATACTTCTGAAAAAACTCAATGAGATCTGAAACAAAACATATCAACAATTTCAGAAACTGAAAAAAAAAAAAACAGCTAGATGAGAATGAGTTCTCCATTACTAGGCCTACAATAAAGGAAATACTGAAATAGGTCAGCTCATCTAAAACAAAACAACAACAACAAAATTAGGAGTAAGGTGACTAACAGGCTGATAGAAGCAGAGAAGTGCAAACTTTACTAGAAATAGGGCATTATAAGCTTAAAAATAAGAAGAGATTTCTTATAGCAAAAAAAGTAATGAATGTTCAGCATACATAGGGACAAATTGAGACAGCAATGATTAAAAAGAGGATGATTCAAAGATCCAAATTCACAAAGTGGAATGGAAATAAGGCACTCACAGAACCGATGACAGAAGAAAATGGATGAGATTGCACATACACACACACACACACACACACACTCATTATTTATAATGATAACCACATGCCAAAAATTCAGAGCTGAAGTATATAACATAAAACAAGAAGGACCAAAAGGAAAACCCACAAACCAAACAAAATAAAGAGAAAAATACAAGGACAGGAAAGCAACAGAAACATCAAGCTCCCAGAAAGCAAAAGATAAAATGAATATAAGACCTCATATTTCAATAATCATCCTAAATATAAATGGACTAAACTCATCAATAAAAAGGTATAGAGTTGCAGAATGTATCAAAAAACAAAACCCAATCATATGCTGCCTCCAGGAGACCCATCTCAGCTCCAAAGACAAATATAGACTCAAAATGAAAGGGTGGAAAATGGTATTTCAAGCAAATAGCATTCAGGAAAAAGTGGGAGTAGTGATAATAATATCAGATGAAGTAGACTTCAAAATAAAATAGGTAAAGAAAGATACAGAGGGATAGTTCCTGATGATAAATAGAATCGTGCACCAAGAAGACATAACACTTATTAATATCTATGCCCTGAAATATGTAAAACAGTTACTAACAGAACTAAAAGGAGAAACAGGCCAAAACACTATCATGGTAGGATACCTAAATACCCCACTGTCGAATATGAAAAGATAATCCGAACAAAAAATCAATAAGGAAATAACCCCCTTAAATGGTACAGTAGACCATCTGGACATAATTGATGTTTACAGAGCGTTCCATCCCAGAATAGCTGCTTATACATTCTTCTCTAGTGCACATGTAACATTCTCAAGAATCGACCACAGACTGGGACACAGAGATAGCCTCAACAAATATAAGAGGGTTAAAATCATAAAAACCATATTCTCTGATCATAATGCTTTAATAAAAATAGAGATAAACTGTAACAAGAAATCAGGATGAACCACAAATACATAAAGATTAAACAACATGCTATGGAAGAATAACTGTGTCAGAGAAGAAATAAAAGGAGAGATCAAGAGATATGTAGAAATAAATGATAATGGTAGTACAACATATCAAAACTTTTGGGACACAGCTAAAGCAGTCATAAAAGAAAAATTCATAACATTACCAGCCTACCTACAAAAACAAAACAAGCCAACTAAACAACTTAATGCTTTATTTTAAAAAAATAGAAAAAGAACAAATGAGGCCTAATGTCAGCAGAAGGAAATAAATCATCAAAAAGAGAGCAGAAATAAATGAAATTGAAAACAGAAAGAAAAAGATAGAAAAAATGAATTCAACAAAGAGCTGGTTCTTGGAGAAGGTTAATAAAATTAATAAACCCCAGGCTAGACTCACTAAAGAAAAAAGAGAAAAGACACAAACAAAATCAGGGAAGAAAGAGGAACAATATGACAGACACTGCCGAAATACAAAGCATCATACAAGAATTCTATGAAAAAGTACATAACACCAAATTTAATAACCCAGAAGAAATGGACCAGTACTGTGAAAACTACAACCTTCCTAGACTAAATCAAGAACTGGAAAACCTAAATAGACCAATCTGCAGTATGGATATTGAAACAATCATCAAAACCTACCAGAAAGTAAAAGTTGACAACCAAATGGCTTCACAAGTGAATTCTGCCAAACATCAAAGAATATTTAATATCTATTTATCTCAAATTCTTTTGAAATATCGAAAAGGAGGCAACACTTCACAGCTCATTTTATGAGGCCAATATCACCCTGATACCAAAACCCATTAAACATAACACAGAAAAAGAAAACTACAAACCAATATCTCTCATAAACACATGCTAAAATCCTAAATAAGTCACTAGTAAACCAAAGACAACAATGTATTAAAAAGATTATACACCATGATCCAGTGGGTTTCATGCCAGGGACACAGGGATGGTTCAACATATGCAAATTGATTAATGTGATATATCACATAAACAAATTAAAAAATACGAATCACATGATCATTTCAATAGATACAGAAAAAGCCTGTGACAAGATAGAGCATTCATTTATGAAAAAAATACTTAAATTGGTATAGAAAGAAAGTACCTTAACATAATAAAGATCATATCTGACAAACCCTTAGCCAACACTATACTTAATGGTGACAAACTAAAAACCTTCCCTCTAAGATCAGGAACAAGGCAAGGCTATCCACGATTGCCACTCTTATTCAATAAAACATGGGAGGTCCTAGCGAGTGCAATCATACAAGAGAAAGATATAAAGAGCATCCAAATAGAAAACAAAAAAGTCAAACTCACTACTTGCAGATGATATGATTCTCTATATAGAAAACACTAAGGACTCCACAAGAACACTACTAGAAACAATAAGTAAATATAGTAAAGTCTCTAGAAACAAAATCAAAGCTCAAAAAGTCATGGTGTTCCTATACTCTAATATTAAAGTGCTAGAAAAATAAGTGGAAAACATAATTCCTTTTGCAGTTGCAGCAAAAAGAATAAGATGCATAGGAATAAACCTAATGAAACATGTGAAGGACCTATATAATAAAAACTACAAGTTGCTTTTAAAAGAAATCGAAGAAGTTACAAAGAAATGGAAAGATATTCTGTGTTTTTGGATTGGAAGAATCAACATAGTTAAAATGACCTTATCGCCTAAAGCATTATACAGCTTAATGCAATCCCTATCAAAATCCCATCAGCATTAAAAAAAAAAAATGCAACAAAAAATCATCAGACTTGTTTGCAAGCACAAAAGACCCAGAACTTCCAAAGCCATCCTGAGAAAAAAGAACAAGCCTGGAGGCATCACTCTGCCTGACTTCAAATTATACTACAAAAGACAGTAATCAAAACAGCATGTAATCAAAATGGCATTGGCAGCAAAACAGACACACGGACCAGTGGAACAGAATCAAGAGTCCAAAGGTAAACTCATATTTATGCGGGCAAATAATTTTTAACAGAAAAGCCAAAACATACAGTGGAGAAAGGAAAGCCTCTTCAATAAATGGTGCTGGAAAAATTGAAAGGCCACCTGTAAAAGAAAGAAATTAGATTGTTGTCTGTTACCACACACCAAAATTAACTCAAAATGGATTAAGGATCTGAATATAAGACTTGAAACAATAAATTGCATAGGAGAAACTATAGGAACTAAATAAACTCAAGGACATTGGACTTAGAGGATTTTATGAATTTGACCTCAAAGGCAAGGGAAGTAAAAGCTAAAATAAGTGAATGGGACTATATCAAATTAAAAAGTTTCTGCTCAGCAAAAGGAACCATCAACAAGTTAAAGAGACAACCATCAGAACGGGAAAATATATTTGTAAGCAACACCTCTGATATGGGCCTAATATCTAAAATATAAAATAACTCATACAGCTAAATAATAACAAAACACAATGATCCAATCAAGAAATTGGCAGGGAACCTGAACAGACACTTCTCCTTAGAGGGCATACAAATGGCCAGCAAATATTTGAAAAGATGCTCAACATCACTAGCTGTTAGGGAAATGCAAATCAAAACCACAATGAGATACCATCTCACATCTCTTAGAATACCTATAATCAACCAAACAAGTAATAACAAATGTTGGAGAGGATGCAGAGAAAAGGAACCCTCATACACTGCTAGTGGGACTGCAAATTGGTACAGCTACTGTGGAAAATAGGATGGAGGTTCCTCAAAAAACTAAAAATTGATCTACCGTATGATCCAGCAATCCCTTCACTGGGTATTCACCACAAAAGACTTGAACACCCATATCCAAAAAAGATATTTTCACACCAATTTTCATAGCAGCACTATTCACAGTGGCCAGTACATGGAAGCAACCAAAGTGTCCTGCGATAGATGATTGGCTAAAGAAGCTGTGGTACATATGTACAATGGAATATTACTCAGCCATAAGAAGAGATGAAATACTGCCTTTTGCAACAACCTGTATGGACCTCAAAATAATCATACTCAGCAAAGTAAGCAAGTATGAAAAAATTGTAAATCATATGGTATCACTTATATGTAAAATATAAACCTAAAAGCAACAAATGAACAGGACAAACAGAGGCTCATGGACATGGACAATGGACTAGTGATTACTGGAGGGTAGGGGATGGGTGAGGAGGGAAGAGGCAGACATGGTAAAAATGGTCAAATACAGGGGGGTTTGGGGAGGGTGAAGTGGGTAAAGGGGATCAAATATAAGGTAGCTGAAGGAAACTGGACTCTGGGTGGTAATCACAAAATGGAATATATAGATATAAATTTATAATGTACACCTGAAAATTATATAACATATTAACTGATGTTACTCCAGTAAACTTTAAAAAGTAAAAAAAAAAAAAAAGGTAGTACATATATCCAATGGAATATTACTCAGCTATGAAAACAATGAGATAATGTCATTTGTGACAACATGGATGACTCTTGAGAATATTATGCTAAGTGAAGTAAGTACATTAGACAGAAAAAGACAAGAATCATGATTTAATTCCTATGTGGGATATAAAACAGAAAGGAACAAATAAACAACAACAAAAACCCTCATAGAAACAGACAACAATATGGTGATTACTAGAAAAAAAGGGCAGTAAGGGGAGAGTAAAGAGGGTAAAGGGGTCAAATACATGGTGATGGAAGGGGACTAGGCTTTGGATGGTGATCACACAATGTGTTGTACAGATGATGTATTATAAAATTGTTAAACTGAAACTTACATGTTATTAACCAATATTATCCCAATAAATCTAATTTTAAAAAAACGGTGAAAAAAGACCAATTTTAGAAGGAAATAAAGTCTAGAGTATAAATAAATACAGTATAGATTAAAAAGACAACATAAAAGTTTAATGAAACTAAAAGATTTTTATTGAAAAATGTAACAAAATGATAATAAAGCAAACTTTAATAGATTCACCAAGAAAGAAAGTAGAGATGGCTCGAATAAAATCAGAAATTATAGACATCACAATCAATATCACAGATTTACAAAGGATCATCAGAAACCATTATAAGCAATATACATCAACAAATTAGACACTTAGAAGATATGGATGTATTCCAAGAAAACATATACCCTACTAAAAATGTATCATGAAAAAAACAGAATATCTGAATAAATTGATTACTAGTAAGGGGATTAATTCAATAATAAAAAACCTAACAACAAATGGAAGTCTAAGACCAAAATTTTACCAAACATTAAGAAATAGTTAATACCAGTCCTTCTCAAACTCTTCTAAAAATTAGAAGAGGAAGGATCACTTCCAAATTCATTTTTCAAAGCCAGTATTGCCCTCATTCCAAAAACCAGACATAGATTCCACAAGAATAAAATAATTACAAGCCAATTTCTCTAATGAATGTAGATGCAAAAAGTTCTTAACCAATTAATTACCAAATCAAATTCATTTCAAACAACAATACATTAAAAGCATCCTACACTATGATCAAGTAGTATCATTACAGGGGTGCAAAAATGGTTCAACGTCTGCAAATCAATGTGATACACAAGATTAACAGAATGAAAGATAAAAATTATATGATCATCTCAATAGGTCCAAAAAACCATTTGATAAAATTCAATATTGATTAAAACTTTGAATGGAGTATAGAGGGAACATACCTAAACATAATATATGGCATAAATCACACTTGAGAAAAGTGTTCAAGTAATCTGCCTATTTAATTGAGCTGCTTGCTTTCTGTTGTTGAGTCATATGAGTTATTTTTATATTTTGAATATTAGCCTTTATTGGAGTTATCATTTGCAGATATCTTCTATTCAGCTGGTTTCCTTTTTGTTTTATTAATGGTTTCTTTTTTTCCTGTGCAGAAACTTTTTTAGTTTGATGTAGTAGCATTCATTTATTTTTGTTTTTCTTCCTTTGCCTTAGGGGTCCAGTTCATAAAAGCCCCTCTGAGACCAAGGTCCCTAAGTTTAATACCTATGTTTTCTTTCACGTATTTCGATGTTTCAGATTTTATAATCATCTTAATTCACTTTGAGTTAATTTTTTGTATGATGTCAGCAGTTTGTTTTCATTCTTTTGTGTGTGGATTTTCAATTATCCCAACACTATTTATTGAAAACAGTTTCCTGTCTCTATTGTGTGTTTCTGGCTCCTTCATCAAAAATCAGTTGCCCAAATATATATGAGTTTATTTTTAGGCTCACAATTCTGTTTCATTGGATCATGTGTCTACTTTTCTACCAACACCATATTGTTTTGATTATTATAGGTTTATAGTATAATTTGAAGTCAGAGGCTGTGATACTTTTGACTTTGTTTTTCTCAGGATTACTTTGGCTATTTATGGACTTCTGTGGTTTCATACAAATCTGATGATTTTGCTCTTGATCAGTTTATGTTTTTTATTCTTCATGGTTCAATCAAGAAGGATATCTATTTCTAAAAGTTTGTTCATAATCCTCTGTGGTGTATTTATAACTTTTAGATTCTTTGTGATTCAGTCTAGAAAAGTTATATATTATTTTTTTATTAAATTTATTGTAGTGACATTGGTCAATAAAATTATATAGGTTTTAACTGTACAGTTAATATGTCATATGTATATTGCATTGTGTATTCACCACCCAAAGTTAAATTTCCTTTTGTCACGATATAACAGACCCCTTTACCTTTATAAACTTCCTCTCCTACTGCCTTTCCCTTCTGGTAATCTCTAAAATGTTTGTGCGTATATAAGTTTTTGTTTGTACGTCTTGTTCACTTGCTGCTTTGTTTTATAACCAACATATAAGTGAAGCATATGGTTTTTAACACTCTGTTTTTGACTTCTGATTTTGCTTAACATGATAATCTCAAGATCCATCCATGTAATTGCAAATGGCAGTATTTCATCTTTTCTTATGGCTGAGTAATATTCAATTATATATATTTACCATATTTTTTTTTCTAATCATCTATCAAAGGGCACTTCAGTCATTTCCATATCTTGGCCACCATGAATAATATTGCAATGAACATTGGGGTTCATATATCTTTAAGAATAAATGTTTTCAAATTTTGAGTCAGTTGGTAATTCTATTCTTAATTTTTGAAGAAACTTCATACTGTTTTCCATAGTAGATACACCAATTTACATTCCCACCAGCACTGTGTAAGTCTTTTTTATCCTGTACAACCTCTCCAAACTTGTCATTACTTGTCCTGATAATGATAGCCATTCTAACTGGTGTAAGGTGGGATCTCATTGTGGTTTATATTTGCTTTTCCCTAATAGTTAATGATGTTGAACATCTTTTCATCTGACTGTTGACCATTTGTATGACTTTGTTCAAGTCTCCTGTCTATTTTTTAATTGGATTGTTTTTTATTGTTGAATGTATGAGCTCTTTATATATTTTGGATATTAGCCCCTTATTAGAGGCATTGATTGCAAATATCTTCTCAATTCATTTAGTTGCCTTTATGTTTTGTTGATGGTTTATTTTGCCACATAGATGCTTTTTAGTCTGATATATTCTCATTCATTTATTTTTGCTTTTCTTTTTCTTATTTTTGAGGTAAAATTCATAAAACTTCTCTCTAAACCCAAGGTTCATGAGTTTAGTAACTATGTTTTCTTCTATGCAATTTATTATTTCAGGTATTATATTTAGGTCTTGGATTCATTTTGAGTTGATTTTTTGTGTACAGTGACAGATAGCAGCCTAGTGTCATTCTTTCACATGTGGCTTTCTAATTTTCCCAGCACCATTTATTTAAGAGGCTTTCTTTTCTTCGTTGTATATTTTTGAATACTTTGTAGAAAATTGCCCATCTATTTTTCTAAAACTTCTTTGTATAGGAACTCTATGGATTTTTTAACATTGATTTTGTATCCTAAAGTTTTACTGTATATGTTTATGGTTTTTAATAGTTTTTTTTTTTTAATGGAATCTTTAGGATTTTCTATACAGAGAATCAACACATCTGCAAAAAGTGACATTTTGACTTGATTTCCAATTTGGATGTCTGTAATTCATTTCTTTTGGCTGATACTAGGACTTCCAACACTATATCGAATATGTGTGGTAATAGCGGACAGCCTTGTCTTATCTCTGATCTTAGAGGGAAGGCAGAGTGGAATTTTTCTCCACTAAGTAAGGCATCAGCTGATGGTTTATCATAGCCTTTACTTGAAGTCCTTTCCTTCTCTACCTATTTTAAGTGTTTTAAAGATAGATGAATCCTGTAGTTTTTCAAAGGCATTTTCTGCATCTGTCAATATGATCATATGATTTTTCTCCTTTATTTTGTTTATGTGGTATACCACATTAATGAATTTGCATATGTTAAACCATCACTGTGCCCCTGAGATGAAACTCATTTGTAAAATCTTTTTAATATCTTGGTGTATTCCTTTTGCTGGTATTTTATTACGAGTTTTTCATTTCTGTTTATGTGAGTAACCGGTCTACAGCTTTCTTTTTTTTTTTTTTTTGTATTATCTTTACTAGGTTTTGGTATCAGAGTAATGTTGGCTTCGTAAAAAGAACCAAGAAGTATTGCCTCTTCTTTAATTTTTTTGGAAAAGTTTGAGAACAGGTATTAAATATTTTAATGTTTGGAAGAATACACTGGTGAAGCCATCTGATCTCAAACTTTTACTTTTGGGGAGGATTTTAATGATTGTTTCAATTTCCATACTGTTGATCAGTCTATTTAGATTTTCCAGTTCTTCACGATTCAGTCTAGGAAGATTGTATCTTTCTAACAATGTGTTCATTTCTTCAAGGTTATTAAATTTGGTATCACGTTTTTTATAGTATTCTAGTATGATCCTTTGTATTTTGATGGTATCTGTCATAACATCTCCTCCTTCATTTCTGAGTTTATTTGTGTCCTCTTTTAATCTTAGTCTAGCCAGAGGCTTGACAATTTTATTGATTATTTTCCCTCAAAGATCCAACTCTTTGTTGCATTATTTTTTTCTATTGTTCTTTTATTTTCAGTTTCATTAAATTTGGTACTAATTTTGGTTATTTCTTTTCTTCTGCTGAATTTGGGCTTCATATGTTCTTTTTCTAGTTTTCCAAGATGTAATGCTATATTGTTTTTTGGGGATTTTTTTTGTTTTGTTTCTTGAACAAGATATGAACTTTCCTCTTATTACCACTTTTCCTATATCCAAAAATATTTGATATGTTGTATTTTCATTTAAATTTGTTTCTGTGTATCTCTTGAACTCTCTTTTTATTTCTTCTATGGTGCAGTTCTTTAGTAGCCTGCTATTTAATCTTCACTTATTTGTAATTTTTCTCTTTTTGCAGTTGATCTTTAATTTCAAAGAATTATGGTCAGAGAAAATAAAATGCTTAGTATGATTTCAGTCTTATGTTTGTTGAAGATAGTTTTGTGTCCCAACATATGGTCTAACCTTGAGTATGTTCCATGTACACTAGAGAATTATATATAATCTGATAGGGTGAAAAGCTCTGTAAATGTCATTTATGTCTAATTAGTCTAATGCATCATTTAAGGCTGATATTTTCTTATTGATTTTCTGTTTGCATGACCTATCCTTCTGCACCTCCAAGCATCTGAGTGAGGGCAACATCCCCAACCCCTCTACTGCTTCTGCATCAGCTAATGCTGGATAGGTTTACAAGATGGTGAGGGGAGACAGACTCCTGTCTTTGGCTTTGTTTTTTTTCCTGGTAGTGGTAGTTGCCAGACCACGGTTGCCACATCTCTATACTGCATCTCTGTCCCTGTCACTATACTCAGCCACAGTATGTACTAGCCACTTAGGCTGGAATGCTGCCTGTGCCTACCCAGCCCTTTCTAGGATACAGAGCAAGCACTGGGCTGCACCGATACCTCTACTGCTGCAGCAAGTGCTGAACTGTGTCTGCTGCTCTCAGCTCTGTCCTTCATCAGGTCTTTCCTGCTCATTCTGATGCACCCACCTTCAGATATCAATGCATGAATCTCGCAGACATGTTTATGTGTTAGGCAGGGAATCCTTTGTTGAATTATAGTTGTCCAAATTTTTTAACTTTATGGGAAGAAAGCAAGGGGTCTCTCTGCCATGATGTTGACTTTTTCTAGTTTCTTGAGGTGCAAATTTAAGATGTTTATTTAACATCTTATTTCTCATGGTAGGCTTTTATTGCTATGAACTTCCATCTTAGAACTGTTTTTGCTTAATCTCATAAATTTTAGTATGTATTTCCATTTTCATTTGTTTCAAGGTTCTTTTTTTTATTTATCTGCCTTTATTGACCAATTTGTTGTTCAGTAATATATTTAATCTCCATATATTTGTGAATTTTCCAGTTTTATTCTTGTAATTGATTTCTAATTTCAGCCATTGTGGTCAGAAAAGGTACTTGTTATGATTTAAATCTTAAATTTATTAAGATTTGTGGCCTAACATATGACTATCATTGAGAATATCTCCTGTGCACTGGAGAAGAATGTGTATTCTATTGTTTTTAAATAGAACATTCAGTATTTGTCTATTTATGTCTACCTAGTTTAATGTATCATTTAAGCCTGATTTTTCCTTATTGATTTTCTGGATGATCTATTTATTAATGTAAGTGGGCTATCAAATTTTCTTACTACTATTGTAGTATTACCTATTTCTCTTTTTGGGTCAGTTTATATTTGCTTTATATATTTAGGTGCTGCTTTGTTGGTTGCATAAATATTTAGAAATGTATATATGTCTATTTTCTGAAAGCAGTGCATCTACTCCAGATTTCTTTTGATTTCCATTTGCACAAAACCCCTTTTTCCCTTCCTTCACTTTCAGCCTGTGTGAGTCTTTACCTATAAAAGGAGTCTCTTCTGGAAACACATAGATAGGTCTTGGGTTTTTCTATCCATTAAGTGACTCTATATCTTTAGATTGGAGAATTTAGTCAACTTATATTTAAATTATTGATAGGTAATTACCTACTGCCATTTTGTTACTTGTTTTCTGTGTTTTTTGTTTGTTTGTTTGTTTGTTTTTAGCTCCTTTCTTTTTCTTTTATTCTTTCTTGTCTTTTCTTTTAACATAAAAGCAAACCCAAATGCCATCATGGCTCTCTATTAGAGTTAGGTCATATGAAAACCAAGTCCTTCTCACACTAGGTTCAATTCATTTACAGACCTTCCTGGTAGCTATTTCCTATTTCTTTCAATGTCTATTGCAAACAATACACTAAGCAGCTGGTGGAACTCTTTCAATAATTTCCTGCAGGGTAGATTAAGAGCTATTATGATAGAAAAATCAAAATGAACAGCCTTAAAATGCACACATTCTCCTTGCCAAATAGAAAGTAAGAAATAATACTATATTCCAGGTGTAATTCCAACATAGAAAGCATAGAAAGTGGTAAAATTAAAGTATTCATGGGTGCTTATTCCTGTGTTATCCCTTTTAATTTACCAGTATAAACCCTGTAAAATTATAAGGATAATTGTGCTAATGGTGAATGTGTTAGATATCTATGCTGCAGAACAAATTACTACAAACTTATAGTAACTAAAACATACACATTTTCATCCACAGTTTTTATAAGTTAGAAATGTTGGTATAGATTACTTGGTCTCCTGCTTCAGGGCCCCAGAAGGTTGCAATCTACATGTAGGCTGGGACTGAGATTTCATCAGGGAGTCACCTGTGGAAATATCTGAACTGCTGCTGCTTGTTGGTGGAATTTATTTCCTATGTTTGTATGACTAAGGTTTCAGTTTTTTGCTGGAGAAGGCTTTTGCACTTAGAGGTTTCTGATAATTGCTTGCCATGTGGAATTCTCTAACATGGCCTTGACTCTGTGGCAATTTGTTTCTTCAAGCCAGTAAGGGGGACTCTCGAGCACAATGGTTAGTAAGATGGTGTTCACATATAACCTAACTGCAGTAGTGGCATCCAAATAACTTTGCCATACTTCATTAGGCAAGTAAATAGAAGAAAGTATAAAGAATATGAACACCAGAAGATTGAAATCATTGAAAGTTACCTTCATAACTTCATACCTTCATACAGTGGACTTCTGTAAATTTCCTTAATCATAGTTGCTGTCTTACTTGATGTGGCATATTTTTCTGACATAGAAGGATATTATAATGATAAAAGATTTTTTCTCTCAGAAGGATATAAAAGTATTAAATCTTCATGTATCTCATAACATAGCTTCAAATTGAAGACTATCAAAATTCTTACAAACAATACATTTTTAAAACATTTTTAAAAATATAGAATGCCATAATGCAATGAGATTAAATAAATTATAATGTTATACTTCAAAAAAGTTTCTAAAAATGTACCTAATATGTGTGCATATATATTTTTACAGAAATGAGAGAACAAAAATACTGACTTTATATAAAAAAATTCAGATAAAAATTATATGTAGTTTATTTTTATTGCTAAAAATACACAAAGAATAAGGACAATTTAAAATTAAATTATTATGAAAACTTCAATATACTTCTTAAACTTTTGGTTTAACAAATTAAAAATGCAATTATTATTAAGCATATTATTAAGCAAAACATACACAGAAAAGTAGATAACACATTGTAGAGTGATAATTATAAAATAAAATTTGTCAAAAAACAATATTTAACTATAAATTATAATTATTATATTCTACTTTTGTGACATAACGTTGGAACTTTGATAGATTACATTGACTCTGTAGATTGCTTTGCATAGTACGGACATTTTAAGAAAATTATTCATCAGTTAGAAATATCTTTCCATTTATTTGTTTCTTTCAATATCTTTCAAAATTTTTTTTTCTTTTAGCACTTTATATATACTGTGCCATTTACTTCTAGCCTACAAAGTTTCTGCTTAAAAACTTGCTGGTTGTCTTTTGGGGGTCCCTTGTGTATAAGTTCTATTTATCATGCTATTTTTAAGATTTTCTCCTAGCCTTTAATTATAATGTGTCTTTTTTGGGTTCATTTTATTTGGAACTCTTTGGGCTTCCTGGATTTTTATTTTCTTCCCCAAGTTCAAAACAGTTGTCATTATTTCTTTAAATAAGTTTTCTGCCACTTTTCTCTCTCTCCTCCCTCTGGTACCCCTATAATACAAATATTCTTTCACTCGATGTTGTCTCATAAGTCCCTTAAGCTATCTTTACTCTTTTCCTATTTTCTTTGTTTTTTTCTTTGTTTCTTTCTTTCTTTCTTTCTTTCTTTCTTTTCTTTCTTTCTTTCTTTCTTTCTTTCTTTCTTTCTTTCTTTCTTTCCTTCCTTCCTTCCTTCCTTCCTTCCTTCCTTCCTTCCTTCCTTCCTTTCTTTCTTTCTTTCTTTTCTTTTCTTTTCTTTTCTTTTCTTTTATTCTTTCTTTCTGCTGCTCTGATTGGGTGAGTTCCACTGCCCAGTTGAGTTAATTAATTATTTATTTTGCTTCATCTAGTCTATTGTTGATCCCCCCTATTGTATTCTTCAGCTCTGTGACTTCTACTTGGTATTTTATTATATTTTCTCTTTGTTTAAATTCTCACTGTGTTCATCAATTTTTCTGCAGAACTCAGTAAACATTTTTATGACAGTTAATTTTGAACTTTATCAGGTATGTCCCTTTATTTTATTAAGATCTTTTTCTAAAGGTTTATCTTGTTCTTTCATTTAGACCATATATCTCTGTTTCTTCATTTTTTGACTCTCTGTGTGCTTTCTATATATTATATAAAACAAATGTCTCTCCCAATCTTGAAAGAATGGCTTCATGTAGAATATGCAAGTCATTATTCAACCTTTCCCTTGCTCTTAGTTGTCACTTTAACCATTATGCTTATCCAAGAGGCCAATTTTATTTCAAGAGTCTCTCAGTAGTGAGGGTGTGCCGAGACTTATCAATGTCTGAAATGGTAAAATCTCACTCAGCAACTAGATTTTTAAAATTTTTATTATAAATGAATATTGGTCTATTTAAAAACAGTATTAATTATTTTAAAAACATTCTTCTAATACACCAAATAACACAACTACCTGTTTTTCCTACAATTGAAATAATGCTCACATGCATTTTCTGCTATCTAACTCTCAGACTAAAAACATTCATCTCTGTTTATGTACAAATAATTTATTGACTCAAATACAGGTCTATATGAATGATTGTCCAGCACCCAATTTCTTTAACATAATTTTGTATAAAGCAAAATCAGCAACAAAGTATAAAATAGGACATATCAGAAGTATTAAAAATATTTGATATTTATAACACAAACATTTCAAAATCAACATTATAAAACAGCAAGCCTTTTTTACTTGAAATGAAAATGTTGCCTTTCCAAAGATAATTTATAAAAGACCATATTTTCCCAGGTAATCTTTCCTGTTCAAGATACATTAATATCTTCAATAGATTATTCTTTAGCCTGATAATTTTTAAAAAATCCTTATTTATTTACTTAGTTACTATACTCACTTAAGAAAATGCTCACAAAATAACTTTAGAGTATTTATTAATAAGAATTAGAGTGTGATATTGAATTTCATTTTAGATGTAAAATTGTCAAGTCAGCAGGATTAAATTTATGTCAGCTAAGATGTGCTTTTATGCTTCCTTGGAGAACAGTAATAAAGATATCAGGAGTTAGCATTCTCTTCTTCAGAGTTTAAATTGTTATTAGAATGAAGTTTTCAGACACACTGATTGGTTGTTAAGGGGTAAGAAAAAAGATCTAATATCTTTAATTGTTCAAAAACTAAATGAATTTGATTTTTCTCTTATTACAAACATCTCCCATTCACAGATGTGATACAAATAACATCTTAGTTAAATCAATTTCAAAACTTCAAAGGAAAAATCTGCAGCTTCTGTACTTCAAGAAATATTTGTTTTGAAGTAGATCAGACCTACTAGTCAAAATAACACTATCGATATTAGCTAATACTTGAGTGCCTACTATCTCTTAAACATGATTACAAGTCTTACCATATGTTACCTCTTTAACCCTTACCTCTAAAAAAAAAAAAAAAAAACTAAGGCACATAGAACCTGCCCAAGGTCACAGATTTAAACCTGAACAGATTCACTTCAGAGCTGAGAATAAAAATGGAAATTCTATATGCAAAGATAAAAGATGGTATAATAAAAGTTGGATATAGAATAAGATATGTTGATCTTTTATGTTTTTTTTTAATTACATGGATTTTATATCAGAGAATAGCACTGATAGAGATAAAAAGGTTGGCGGGGACCAGATGAAGGAGAGCTAATTATGAATTCTGAAGATAATAGGGATGATGAAGGTTTTCCAGCAGAGGAATAGTAAAATCCAAGCAGAAAGGAGAAAGATGGTTAATAGTTAATGTTAACTGAATTTTTAAACAGCTACTAAACTATAACCTTGCCACCATGTTAGATGTGGGAGCATTGAGTCTGCTTTTGAAAAATAACATTACTCCATTGTCCTGTTCACAGATTTATAGTGAGTAACGAATCACTTTCTGGCATCTGTTGAATGTTTTATGAATAATCTGGGACTATAAAATTACCTAAATGAACTTTTTGGTATCAAATACAAAATGCAAATCCAATCTAATATTAATAATACACTGACAATATTTTTAATGTTTCTTTAATATCCTAAAACACCATTTTTTGTTATTATCACAAATTTAGTTATAACCCCATACACAAGAACAGTGCATTAGCCTCCCAAATAGCCTCTAAATTTCAATCTACTTCCTTCCAATTTACTATTTTTCTCTACAACTATAATCACATGATTCTCCTTAAAATTTTTTCAGTGGCTTTCAGTGCAAATCAACATAATTTCAGATCCTTCATTAGTATTTAAGACTTTCCAAAATGTTCCTCAACCAGTTTGTTTATATTCAATTACTGTCATTACCAGGTTATTTGTCAAAATGATTGATTACCTGGCTACCTCTTTGTGTGGAGAGGAAGGCTGGAATAAGGAAAAAAGATAAAATGTGGAAACAGGCTTTAGTTTGATTTTGCCATTTAACCTCGAGCTTTGTCCTTCTTCTTAAAACCTTGCTTACAAAGCTATTACAATGATTAAAATAAATTTAATATACTAAAATAACTGCATTGATCCAACAAATATTATTACTGTGTTGTAGGACCTCTACTGAGTACTGTGACTACAATGACAAATATTCTACAGATCAAGATATAATATGAACTAATGTGAAATTTGAGAAAGTATAATAATCATGTAAATTTCCCCCTCCTAAACAGTACTAACTCAGAGATGCAGAAATAGGCCAAAATATTAATTTTGTTACTATTAAAACATAGAAAACTTAGTCTTAAAGTACAATGGTAGATATTTCACCACTGACCTAAGCAGTAATTTAATTAAATTGGCCTTATCCTGATCTATCGTTTTCTCTACGAGAGTTAATTTTCAAATATCACTTGCCTCTTCTCCATTTACTTTTGAACATATATCTTTAAGTCTCTAAGTCTCTTTATTTCTTGATACTTACCCTCTCATGTAGACACTATGATAATTCTTTCATTTGTTTTATCCTTTGTGGCCTCCCTCATACATTTATTGAAATTCCCTGACATATACCAGAAAATGTGGAGAATAACAATCGCATTTAATGTACACATTGTCTCAAAATGTATGGCAGTTTTTTACTGCCATTTTTGTTAGGGGTATAAACAAAAATTTATTTGTCAAATCTGTTCTTTTCTCAAGGATTTTCCTATGTTAATTTCTGGCTACCATGAAAGCAATTGAATTTGATTATTGCATTAAGTTTCTCTATAACTGTGTAATAACAATATAACTTAGATAAGAGTTACAAAGAGGAATACTTCTAAGAGTGAAACATGGCTTTATTAATGATCATACAGAAACGAGGAAGACAAGACAGTCCCAAACTGGGATATATGCTCATCTCACCTAAAATTGACCATAAATCTCTAAAGTCCCATTTAGTGTTTATAAAGACATATTGAGTCAATATATTGTGCAGAAATAAGGTATTTCAATCCTTTTTTCTTTCTATCCACTTTAGTTGTTGATTTTTAGGATATACTATACTGTTTATGGTTCACTGGAGGGCCTCTTAAAAGTCCTCCTATAAGGAGCTAACCAACTACCTAAATACTGGGTCCACACATCTATTTCTTATGCAATATACATTTGAAGTCTCTCCTAACTTCTCAGGTATTTAATACTTGTGGATAAACAAGTGATGGGTATGACATAATTCAATCTATATCAATTTATTTGCTGCTCAATTTTATGATTCTTAATCAGACTCTTAACAATTATTAGGCTAGGAAAACCTCACGAACCTACTTTCTCCACATTCAGATTTAAATTTGCTTCTTTGAATTAGACAACCTCAGATTTCACAACCTCTCAAATATTTTAATCTTAGAAAAGATATCTTTACTCTTGGAAAGTAAAATTCTAGTTTCAGTAATGAAGTCTTATGAATGTTACTTATTTGCCATCCTGGATATATGATCAATACCCCAGCCTAACAAAGTGTGACTTATTGGTTCTCTCGTAGGATAACTGTTATCCCAGTTGGGCTCTGAACCAGTTCTAAAGTAGAGTTTTTGTATGTTGTTGAAGTTAAACTGGTATAAATACAGAATGTTTAACATTAAGGATATTAATTGTAATCTCAATGCAAACCACAAAGAAAATAGCTGTGAATACACACAAAAGTTATGAAAAAATTTGATCATTTCACCAAAAAAAAAAAAAAAAAAAACCAAAAAACTAAACATGAAAGTGTAATATAAGAAATGAGGAACCAAAAAATCCTATAAGGCACATAGAAAACATTATACAATATGTATATCCATATCTATCTATCTATCTATCTATCTATCTATCATCTATTTATATATATCCATATATACATATATGGATTAAATTCTCCAAAATACAGAGATTGTCAGAATAAGTATAAACACATGATCCAACTATCCCCAAGTACCCATTAAATGTTTTTAAAAACAGACCTCATAGATTTAAAATATTTCAAATATAAATATAAATATATTTAAGCCTCAATAGATTTTTTAAAAAGATATCATACAAACCATCCTCTTTGAATGGAATAAAGTTAGAAATTAACAACAAAAGAAAAACTGAAAATTCAAAAAACTGTGGAAAGTAACACACTTTATACCATCAATGGATTAAAAAACTCACAAGGAAAATTCACAAATATTTAAAGACAAATGGAAACAAGAATAAAACATACCAGAGCAAAAGTGGTGCTAAGGATTTTATAGCTGTAAATGCTTACATTAAAGAACATAAGATCTCAAATCAACCTGTCTTTACCATACATATGTATAGACACAAACATACCCATTTATCTAAACTCACCTCTTGTAGCTCTAATCATAGCATACATTTCCAAATGTTATTTGATTTCAAAATTTGGTTTCTTATCTATTTCTCAAAAGTAGTATCAAATGTACTAAATGTCATAACTAAATATTCTTTTTCAGAACCAAACAAGAGAGAAATACAATAAAAATGTTTTCTTTTTTATTATTAAGTTGTTGGAAAATATGAACAGTGCTTCATATGAGTTATCTGGCTCTTCTTGCAACTCTGATCAATTTTAAAGAAGCCACAGGAAATTTTGTCTTTGCAGAGCAAATGCACATACCCAGAGTGTCGGCTCACATTAACCTGAGGTGGAAAGGAAAGTCAGAGATGAAATGCACAATTCATATAGTTTTTACACAGATTAGCTCCACTGAATTGAAAAATATTACTTATGCTTGTCACTCAACAACTAAGAAAGTCACTCTTTCATGAGAAGAAATAAAAGGTGGAGCAAGAGGCCATGAGTGTTGTTTGGGTGAGGAGCCCTTGGTATGACATTAATATATATGCTAAACCTTTTTACCCTAAAAGCTGTAAAAGAAAATAAATGTAACAGACTGTTAAAACAAAGTTGCAAAGAATCAATTTTTCTTGAAAGCATACTAGAGGAAGTTGAATAAATTTATATTTCAAAAACCTAAATTACCAGAACTTCATGAAGTAGACAACACAGAAACAAATTCTCCATGGAAAGAAAGTGACATGTGTGAAGTATGAAAGCATAAAACCACAGTGTGCATATGAGGTACTGTAAATAATTTGGTTTGGCTTGTGAATTAGATGCAAAACTGGAGAGAAGATTTGCAAGAAAATGCATTAAGATAGGCAGGAAGAAGCCAGATCGTTTAAGGCCTTACATGCCAGCTAGAGAGTTTGAGCATTATTCTAAATGCTACAGAGAACTGCAATTTCTAAGCTGCTTAGCAATCAGATTTCAATATTAGAATGGTCATTTTCCATTATATGAATAAGGAATGGAGGTTTGGAGGACTGGAGACACACTAATGAAAATTAAAAGTATATGACCACAGATCAGACGAAGGTAGGAGCCTGGACAAGTCAGGAAGCTGATGAGTAAATTCGAGAGCTGTAAGGCTTGGCCAAGAAGAAATCTTGACTGGCTTCTAGATTTTATTATTTAGTGACTGATTGAGTGGCAATGTCTATGAGCATAATAAAGAGAAATAAACAAATTTGGGGAAAATACAATAAATTTGTGAATAAAGCCACTGACTTTCAAATGTTGTAGTAAATACAGTAAAAGGTATTCAGTTCAGTTTTGAATGTGTCATTTGGGATCTCAGGAGATGAGACCAGGTGGAAATATAGATCTATGAGTTACCAGTGTATGGGGTTTATGTAATCTGCAGAAAACATACAGAATGGGAAGGGAACTGAGAAAATATTAAGAATGTGGTTAGCAACAAATAACATAATACCCAATAAACAGTAGCATCTAAAAAGGCTTATTTTTCTCATATCACTAAAAATCCATGTGATCACTCCAGTTTTGCCACTGTTTAACACTTCCTTGAAGAACTTAGCTTATTTTTATATTTTTAATGAGTCTACTACTGTGTTGGCTTTCATGTTCACACTTGCTGCTTCATGGTTATAGGACTGCACTACCCCGTCTCATTATCACATTCTAGATAGAAAGAACAAAGTAGAAAGAACCAGTGTCAATATAAGAAAATCATTTAAAAAAAAAAAACCCTAAGATACACTTTATTGACCAAAATAGTCATATGACTATACCTAACTGAAAGAGATTCAGGAAAGCAAGTATTTTGACCTCAGCACATTGCTGTTAAGGGAAAGAATAGGAAGAGTTAATGGTAGGCAATTCATAGTGTCCCTAAGAAATAAGTCTGCTCCAGGGCTTATCAAAAGATATGAGAGGGAGGAGATCATGAGATTCTTGGAGAGAACAGTGACATGTAATTCAAATAAATAGGTAGCAAGCCCAGCAGCATATATGTGTGGAGTATGTGAAAATGTATGTTGAAGTAGCTCTGAAAACAGTAGCTTATTGTCTTCTTGATTATACTATTTTATTTGCACATGAACTGTCTTCCACCTATAAAAACTGCCCTTTTATCTGTATTTTTTGAAATTCTGCATATTTAAGTTCTGCTCTACTGTTTATCTTCTATGCATTGTCTTTCTTTGCAATGTCTTAGGGAACTAGATATATTTAATCAAATAAAGCAAGTAAAGATTGATTGTGAGCAGAATGTAAAATAGTATAATGGAAAAAGTGAAAAGTTAAAATGTATTAAAAATAATTACAAAATTCTTATTGGGCAATTAGCACTTGGAAGAGGGGAGAAACAGATGTGAGAAACACTGTAAGAAAGAAAATTAATGCAGATTGAATTTGGACTGGATTTTGGATATGAGAAAGAGAAAGGAATAAGACTTATGCCTTAATTGCCTTTATGTGTCCTCACACTTAGCGTACTATTTTTGATCATCTTGGTTATATGACGAAAACTTGTCAACTGTTTCTCATCATATAGCTTCACTTCCAATTTTTCCATTTAAAATAAGAAGTGGAACTATTTGAAGAGAAGTTGAACAAGTATTCATCACATACCCAGGATGACCAAGATAATGTGCTATGCATGAGGACACATAAAGACAATTAAGGCATAACTTTTCTTCTCATAAAAACTCAAGGGTATGTATTTATCATATAAAAATATATTCAATGCAAGGTGGAAAAAAATAACTGCCTTAATAGAGATAAATTCAAAGACTGTTGAACATGAAAAATTAATAAACCATATTATGTCTTAACAATACCAAGATAAATAAGGTAACAGTCAATCATTATCAATAGAATTTCAATCCACTTAACAAAGGGAGAACACAACTTATGATGATCACCTGTGTAGCAACAGCCATTTGCTTTACAATGGTCATATTATGTCTCTATTTTCACAGCATAGAATATAAGATTGGTCCCAATTCAATAGACAAAGAAACAGGCCTAGATGTTAAGTAACTATATGAGATATTAAGTAATAATACAAAGAATCACATCTATCTGATTCCAACTTGTGCTTTTTCATTATGCCATATTCCTCTTTAATCAATGTGAATCTGTGCTTTTTCAGAGGAAGAGATGGCACTCAATTGAATGTCTCAGGAAAGAGTTTTAATTAAGAAGTGTTTGCGATTTTCAACAGCCATGTTTACACTTACATTTTACTTTTTCTATTAAAAATATTTAAACAAATTATATACTAACCTTTAAAAAGAAAACTGGGAGATTGTCTATTTTTGGCATCTTAAACTTTCCCATCAAGACATATTATGCTTTACCTTAGTTTCTCGTATACCTTGAATGCTCCATCTTAACCCAAGTGTTACATTTTTCATATTTTGAAGGAAACCCAGCTGGGGCAGCAGTCAGAGAGCCTTGCAAAGTTTATCTAATAGGGACAAAGAGTCCACCATTGTCATCTGAGTATGGGTTATATTGTAGTTTTAATTGGGAAGCAAACAAAGAGTCTCCTGAAAACTATACATGACATTTAGATAACATGATTATAAAAACTGAATTCAAGTTTGAATGAAATGTTTCTGTGATATTTGTTTTTTGACCTCTTTCTGTGTGGGGCTGGAAGTTCCACATACTTGTCTTTTATCCTCCCTTTTATATTCCTTAAAAGAATACAAAAAAAAAAAAAACCCTCTCATCCTGGATGGAAAAAGGTTCTCAACTACAAGGAGTTTATTTTATTTCTGTCTGAGTTTTGAGAGAGATGTCTACTTGTGTTTATTGTTTCTAAAATTTTTGGCAGGACAAAGAAAAGCATTTTTGCTTATAAAAACCATAGGAAAAAATTTAAATTAATAAAAAGAGAATGAGAGCAAGTTTAGGCCATTCCTTTGAAGCTAGGTAGGCAGTTCAAAGTCACAAGGCCAGATATCAAAGAACCATTGCCTAAGAATGCCTTTCACCAAATCAAGCCTAAATATACTTGGAATAAATTATACTTCTAGTCTAACACGCTTAAAATGATTTTTCTTTTTGTGCCTATTTCTACTCCAGTTTCCCTAGATCACCTTTTCTAAGTAAGTCCCTTGTACATGAATACATCCTCTCCAAACTACCTTGCCACTCATATCTACTACCTCTGCATTATTTTTGCCACTGGTTTAACCTGTAAAACGATACAATTAAATCTGAATGCATTACTTTTAACTATAAATATGTATACACTATTATATAAACACATACTTTTACATTGGTAAATCTGAAACAAAATTCCATCCAAAAAGAGCAGGCAGTATGTAGAAAATATCAAATTTTTAAGCTTTAAAAGAATGTGTTCAAGAAAATATAATCTATAAATCCAACTATCATCGGTAAATCTAATCTACCAGCATTTTATACTAAATATGTCAATTGAAGAACTAAATTTCAACAAATCAAGAACTCTTTTGACCTCCTCTTAAGGCATTCTAAGGTCCTAAATAGAGGAATTTAATATAAGGAGGTCAGAGAAAATTTTCTAGAGAAAGTAATATGTGAACTTAAAGCTGTAGCACAAGTAGAAAATACTTGAGAGGAGAATAGGGTGTTCTAACAAAAAGGAGCAATATATGCAAATGATGAGTATGGAAGACTAGAAGAAGGCTAGTGGCACTGGATGAGAGAAAGTCAGAGAAGATTGGTACAAGAAGCAAGAGTAAAGGTTGCATGATGCAGGGTCCTGAAGGTCATGGAGAAAATTCTGACCTCTTTCCTAAAAGCAATATATTTCATTAAAAGTCATTAAACACGAGGGGCACGTGTTCAGAAATGTATTTTAGTATATTACTCTGCAATAAAGAATGGGTTAAAGGAAATTTTGGATAAGGCTAGGGAGGTCAGTTTGTAGGCAATTAAGAATCCCATGATAGCAATAGACATATCAGGGAATGTTGTGCTTGCCAGGCACATGCACAAAGATAAATGAGCTGAGAAATATGATTGACAATGGTTTAGATGTAGGTCAAGAAGAATGCTGTGTCCAACATGACCAATAAGTTTCTTTATAAAAATTTTAGTGACATTCACAGACATTAGGAAAGCTGAAAAAAAAAAAAAACCAACAAGAAATAAGAATATCAGAAACTAAAAAGAAATAAAAATATGAGCTTATATTTTAGATATCCTATATTTGAGGAGCTTTCAAAATTTTCATGAATGGATATCAGAGAAGGGTCCCAGGTATGTGAATCTATTATCTTTGTATGACTACTAATAATTGAAGTTACAACAGTGATGAAAACATTAGAGATGAGAAAGGAGAGTTTCTAACCCTAAGCTTAAGCAATTTTGATATTTAATGGACCACTGTAATGAGCCTGGCAAGGATATAGAGGAGTAGAAAGAAAATGAAAAGACGTTATTGAAAGAAATTCAAATGATGAGAATATCTCAATGCAAGAGAGTAGAAAAAGTGCTAAAGATTACTGAGAAGCAGACTAGAAAAAGTATAGAAATGGTTCTTTGGATTTAGAGATAGAAAGATAACTATTGACCCTACCAGGATCTGTTTTGGTAGAGATGAGGCACCTGATGCCACATGAGAGTTAGAGATAATAAATAAAAGCAGCAATTATAAACATATCTTTTGAGAAAATTATATTAGTATTTTTGTTTTATATTTGGTGAAATGATACCAAAACTCACACCCATACCAGAAACATAAGTATTAATCTGGATTTATACTTCCAATTTACTATTATACTATCAGTTTGTTTTGAAATCTACAAAATTTTGCCCTTAAAGACTTTTATAGCAAACAGCATCATAGACTAGAAAGAAAATAAGCCATGGATTTGAATCCCAAATCAATCACTGACTAGCTATAAACCTTGAGTAAGCTACTTAACCTCTCTAAACCCTTATTACTGCATCATAAAGCATCACTAATGAAATCTCTCTCATGCAACTCTTTGGGAATTGGAGAGATTACATATGTAAAGTACTGAATAAAATACCTAGCACACAGAAAGTGCTTATTAAATGGTAGACAACCTTTCTCTTTGTCTCCTTTTCCTTCACATCAATACTTCTGTGTGTGGTTTCATCAACCTTTGCCTGTTTTACTTCAATTGTCTTCTAATTAGGCTCTCTTCAATTCATCTTCCAGACTATTGCCAGAATGAACTTTCTAAAAGGCAAGTGTGGTCATTTTGTTACCTTGCTTAAAAGAGTTCAGTAGTTCCCCTTAGCTTCCAGAATAAAGTTCAATTCTTTCACAACATAGTTCAATGTCCATTGTCTATCATGACCTGATGCTTGCCCTAAAATCCTACCTCTATTTTCTGCCATTTCCCACATGAACACTTCCAATCAACCCCACAGAACATTTTGCTGTCTTTAGATACAGGCTTTATTCATCACACTATCCCACAACGGTTCTCACTACTCAGATGGTTCTTTATTCTATCCCTTCATCAAAACTAAACCTCCACTGTAAAGATTTTTTGAACCTGCTTGATATAGATTTTCTCTATGTCCACCAGCATCCTGAGCATTTTTCTTCCTTGTGTAGTGGGGTAAAGCACGTTGTAGCTAGACAGCCTTAGATCAAATATTGACTCTGCTGTTTATTAGTTGTGTGCAATTAAGCAAATTACTTTATCTGCAACCCACTTTTCTCATCTGTAAAATGAGGATCACATTAAAAGGGGACATTTTGGATTATCGTAAGGAATAAATGAGTTAATACATGTAAAGTATTTGACACTCAGTAAATGTTGGCTGTTGATAAGAAGGTAGAATGGCAGCTATTAATCATCAACAGAGTAATAATGATAACGACCACTTCAGCATATTATAAAGTTCTTGGAACCACAGATCTTTTATTATTTGATTTTATAGCATTAATATATCCAAACTGTTCCAATGGCTATTGGTGCTCATTGTATATTAGGTAATAAATGGAGCTAAAGTACAAATTTCACCATGTTGCATCTGAGATCCGAAAGCACCAATATAAAACAAGGAGTAGTTTGGGTACTGAGAAAAATCTGTTTATTAGTATATGAAGAAAAAGCATCTTTCTAGCATGGCTGTGTGCTTACAACTCATTACTTACTGTGTGTTGAAGAAATAAACTACTGTAAATACCAGTACTGACCAGTCCTTGAAGACATATAAATTAGTTTGTGGAAATTTGAATATCTTAATTGAATATTTACTTTTACTAACAGTAAATAAAGTATTAGTGATAAGTATTCAATAAAAAAAATTAGTTTCAACTTTTAATAGATTGTATTTTCTAGCTGTGCTTACATAAAATATTCTTGTCTATTAAGCATATGTGAATAGCCCAAAATATTGTGTATATTGTGGTCATTAAAAATGTTAGCATGCTTAGTGAATAAAAAATAAATGCAATAAAGAATACATTGGTTAGGTGTCCTCACTTATTTCAAATAATCTAAATTGGGCACACTAGTTCAGTGTAGTCTCAGATTTCCAGTTAATCAAATTCTATAATAATCTGCCATCCTGCACATTAAGGTCAAAAAACAAGGGATGGGCACTTCCCAGAAATCATTGTTTCTAAGATTTGGTCACATTCCTTTGTGATGTCTCTTCCTATATGCTAATCAGTCTAAATGTCACTTTATACTCTAAGATATCAATTCCTGGCTCAAATTCCAACAAGCTCTGGTTCTTCATATTTAATTGAAGCTTCTGACAGTGAAAGGAAAATAAATATACTTTCTTTCTCAAGCACAAGATTCTTGCAATTGAAAGTCCATTCTTTTCAAAATATTGTCTCTACAATAGGTTTACAGACATTCAGAAGTGAAGAATTGGACTCCTTGTTTTGCTTTGTTTTCTTTTGTTTTACTCTTATTATCTCTGTCCTGAGGATACAATTTGTAGAACCCCCTCCCTGCTGCCTGACAGATTGACCATAAGAAAAGAATAGAAAAACATGGTTTTGATGTCAAAACTTTGCCCAGTGTACTGGCTACTGCCAAAGAAATTTAGCATAGACTTGAGAGCATGGGTGTTTAATACCCCACTCACTTGTGCTTTCTGCTTCTCTGGTTCTGTCCACATGGTTCCTTTTTCAAGTTCTTTTTTCCAACTTTGCATAGCCAGATCCAAACTACAGCTGTCCCTCCTTATCCAAGTTTTGCTTTTCAGGGATTCAATCAGCCATGGTCTAAAATTATTTAATGGGAAATTCTAGAAATACATAATTTCTGGTTATAAATTGTGTGTCATTCTGGGTAACATAATAAAATCTCACCTGTCCAGCTCACTCCTACTCAGTATGGGAATCATCTCTTTGTCGTCTGTCTTCACACTGTATATATACCCTTCCCTTCATAGGCCCCCTGGTGATCACATCAACTGTCACAGCATCGCAGTGCTTGTGTTCAGGTCACCCCTATTTTACTTAATAATGACCCCAAAGTGCAAGAGTAGTGATGCTGACAACTGAGATATGCCAAAAAGAAATCATAAAGTGCCTCCTTAAAGTGAAAAGGTGAAAGTTCTCAACTTAATAAGAATAATAAAATCATATATTAAGGTTGTTAAGATCTATGGTAAGAGTAAATCTCTCTGTGAAGTTGTAAAGAAAAGAAATTCATGCTAGTTTTGTTGTCACATCTAAAACTGCAAAAGTTAGAGCTGCAGTATGTAACAAGTACTTAGTCTATACAAAAACTTTAGCAAAAGATCCCCTGAAATGAGTAACACCAAGCCATTTACTGCAAATAGAAATGGTCATGCAGATTTAGAAATTGTTTTGGGCTGAAAAATACAAATCACAGGAGAGTCTGTGTCTGCTAATGAAGAAGCTGCTGCCAAATTTCCTGCAGAGTTTAAGAAGTTGATTAGAATTAGGTACTATCTGCAGTTTCCACATCCAGCAGAGATCTTGGAATGTTTCCCTGACAGATACGAGGGAACTACTGTATTCCAAGCTCAGCTTAAGTGCTGCCTCTCCCGTGAAGTATGACTTCTTTTTCACTAGAAATCTTTGTAGCATTTCTGTACCACTGTCACAAACTAGAAAAATTCTCATGTATATTAAAAAATGTTTGATATATTTTATATTTTCCTTAGTAATATTTTCAGCTCCCTAAATATATTTACTGTGTCTAAGTACCTTGTTTATCCCTAGTGGTTAGTAAAGTGTCTTGCTTTAGTATATATTTATATATGTATACTTAAATACTTAACACACATGATTATATCTGAATGAGATACTGCGATAGTTTACTTTATAAACAGATCAAACTATATAGCTTTTTCCAGAGTCTATTAGAATACATAATTCTGTATTAGTTTCCTAGGACTGCTATGACAAAGTGCCACAAACTGAGTTGCTTAAAACAATAGATATTTATTCTCTCACAGTTCTGGCGACAAAAAGTCCAAAATCAAGGTGTCAGTAGGGCTTCCTCAGAAACCCATTAAGGTAAAAATTTTCCTTGCCTCTTCCTAGCTTTTAGTAGCAGCCCATCAAACTTTAGCATTCCTGGGCTTATAACGGCTTTTTACTCTATTCTCTGCCTCTGTTGCCACTCAGCTTTCTCCTTGACTCTGAGGAAAACCAGGGTTTGTCATCTTAAAATATACCTCTTTGGGATATTGATATTTGCAGCTGATTATTTTTTAAAAATACTCAAGGAAATTTTGGCCTTCCCCCTCCCTACCTATAAAATTTAAACCAGGAAGAGAGCGTCATCATACACAACTATAGTTTCATATAAATTAGGTATGATAGGAAGGAACCTAGCAAGGGGCATTTGATCAAAGTCCAGTGTGTGTCCCACTGTTAAAGATGTCCCAACAAATTTGTTTATTAAACATTTGCTTTTTATTCTCCATGTGAATTGCCTTCATAGCCTTTGAAGTCCAAAACCACAACATCCTTCTCCCCTTAGCTCCAGATGTCATATAAGCCTCAACTGCCAGATTTGTCCCTGGGCTCCATATTGTTATGGACATACATAATAAATTTGTGTCAATTCTATTATTAGACCAGCCAGAATTGAGGTAGAAGAAAAATTATTTTTGCTCCCCCACCACTGTTTCTCCCTTCATATGACCATTCCCTTTTCTATATCTGCATTCAAAAGACACCAGTCATTTTGAATTACCCCACCCTATTGACTTCATCTTGGCAGCATTTGCAAATATCCTATTTTCAAATAAGATCACGTTCCACAGGTACCATGGGTTCGGACTTCAACATATTTTTTGAGGGTGGACACAATTCAGCTTATAACAACAGCTAACAATGCTTGATATAGTAAGTATTCAAAATAATTTGAATAGATAAAAAGTTGGTCTGTACTTGAGATGTTTTCACAATTTAAAAGTACCTACTTAATACATGCAAGCTTATCAACAACAGAGAACAGTGTAATCCTTTGTTTTAATCAAATGGTCCATTTGAATTTAAATGTCTCCCTCTAGATCACTGCCTAGTTTCTTTACTTTCTAAAATAGTCCATTTTTTTTAAAGCTTTTGATTTGAAGCCGGCTGTTGTTGTGACTTTCCTGTTAAAGGTCCAAGTCAAATTCATTCAATCAGTAATAGAAATGGGCCTGATCTACTTTATTACAAATCACAGAGAAAACTCAAACCCAAAAGCAATAAAAAATGTTATACACTACATTTACTTGCCTCTCTTATCTTAAGCCCTTGATCAGCTGTTTCATTGCACATGAATTAAAAATAATTTATATTTATTAACCTTACATTATAGCTATTTATTGAAGCATCTCTGTAAAATATGCCACTACATCTACAAAAAATGTTAAAAATCTAGCTGTGAAAACTGAACTATATAAATGGTAGGTGTGGTTATTGATAATGATATAAAAATTCAAAGATGAGCTATTAATATTGCAGACTAAGTGATTTGTGATCTCAATCAAAATTGCTTTCAACAAAAGAGTAAATAATTAGAATATTATCTCATTCCCACTGGAAAATGCTAAACTTCGACAATATTAAATTCTATTCAAATACATCACTTACATTCAACATTACTTTAAAACTCTCCATTCAATAATGCTTTCTAGCCACTGCAAGATATCCATAATGGAATTGACAATGTAGTAATACATGAGAAAGCACAGAGACATAAATAATTTTGAAAACATTTCCATTTGCAAGTGTAATAAAAGACTTTTTAAAAATTCACAAAATATCTTGGATTTTCACATTAAAAACCTGTACCTTAGTGAGAAAATATATTAATAAAAAGTAAAAAGAAAAGTATTATACATAAATGCAACTGACAACTATGAATTTTTTATATTATATTACCAAAACAATAAGTGAGATGTTTCTAAATATTTTAATTAATTTCACAAAGTATATATTGTCATTGACCATTAAAAGTTGAAACCCAAATGATAAAACAAGTTTAATCTTTTGTTGTTTAAAGAAGTAACTTGCCTTTTTCTTTCTTTATCATGATATTCAGCTTCCTGCCTATCCTCGCTTTCTAGTTCATCACCTGGTAGCACACCGGCCTCTGTGCCTAGCCTTTATAAATTATAATTTTTCATCAACATGGCCCTTTGGCATTTTTACCTTATAAAATAAAAATATCACTTAAAGTCAACCAGAGTGTTTCTGTTGCCCTAAGCAATATTAAGTTTTCATGGCTTGGATTTACTAATATTTTGACATCAGATAATTTATCCTGTTTGACTCTAAGTTACCTCACTTATAGACTTAATCATTTGTGTCTTATGTTATAAAGCAGCCTACAAAAGACTAGCATGTAGTGTGGAATAATCAAATGTCAGCCCCCTTATCATTCACATCTAGTCCAAAGAGCCTTTCACAGAAAATTGCCTGATTATACTGACTCTACTGAAATGAATAACATCCATTTTCCTCTAAGCCCAAATCATTTCTGGCCGTAATTCTTACTTATTCCTAGTTTGTACATTTTCCTTTCCACAATGATTCTTCCACCTTTTGTCAATTCCTGTAACGTATGTGCCTGACAATTAGCTTTTTTGATTGCAAGTGTCTGACGTAAATCATTTGATCATCCAGGCATTCATTTCAAAGATGAATAAACATTACCAGCTACACAGCAGGATAGAAAGCCAGGCTGCTCAACCCATGCAGTTCCTCCTTTAAGAAACTTCCGAGTGACCTAAATAGTGTGAACATTTGACCAACCACTTGCTTTTCCCTTCCTGTGCTGTGGTTCCCATTCTTATGTATTAAATTCAACAACAACAACAAAAAAAAAAAACAGTAGACTTGCAAAACTTGTGGGACTTTACCCTTGACCCCAGTAAAGGCAAAACTCCGGGTCCATGCTCATGCACTATTCTCTCTCCCTCCCACAAACACACACACTCATGACCACCTTGAATGCCATGTACCATCCAGGAACCATGAGTAATAAACCTGTCTTCAAAGTTTCCTGATGGTTGTCGCTGAGGTGCATCTTGCAATCATAATAAGAACCACAAGGGCCCATCCAGTCACAACATTGGCTCAGGTGGTAGAAATGTCTGTGGGGCTCCTCACAAGTAGTTCAGGCATAGGTGTGTGCCCCCAGGCATTCCTAGCTGATAGTATCACTATTCATAGGCTGAGACTGACACAAAACATTGCCATATATCTTTAGCCTATCTTCAAATGATGTGTTTGTATCCTACTTCTCTAATAAAATTAGGCATGAACACAGTCTACCTCAAAATTCCATCTATATTTTCACCCATTTTATCCTCTTTCATCAGTTATCAGAAGAGTAATTGGCTCTATTAGATTCCCTCTGTCAGAATACCCTTCCCCTAATAGCCATACAACTTATCCCCTAATGTCACTCAAATCATTCCTCAAGTATTATCTTTTCAATGAGGTCTTCTTGGACCCCTCAGTTTAAAATGGAAACCACAAGATCATTCATAGTTTCATGCTTTTATCATACTATATATTTTTCCATGCCCAACATTATCTACAGCCAACTATGGAGTTTACTTATTTGGTTGCTCTAATATTAATCTAGTCCTTCTGAGAAAAAAAAAATGAGTTCTTTCATAGAACAGGAATCCTTCCACATTTGTTCAGAGAAGCATACAGGACATATAGTATATAATCCATAAAATTCACTGGATAAATGAGTACATGTCTTTCTTTTATCTATCTTTTTTTCTAAGCAATCTTTTTCTAACCTTGAAGAAATAATATCTTAAGAACTTTTATAAAAATCTTGCAGACACTGATCTCTCTTATGTGTAGAATCTAAAAATAAAAAGAACTCATAGATACAGAGAACACACTGGTGGTTGCAAGAGAAGGCAAGGGTTATCAAACTTTTTTTAGTTGAAATAAATTGAATAAATTATTTTAAAAGATTGACAAGACAATATTTTTAAAAAGATCAAACCTTCAGTTAATCATGCTAAATAAGCCAAATAAATAAGACAGTAAGATAAGCCAGACAGAAAAAAATAAAAACCACATGATATCACTTATATGTAGGATATAAACCTAAAAGCAACAAACAAACAGGAAAAACAGAGACTCGTGGATATGGACAATAAAGTAATGGTTACCAAAAGGCAGGGTAGTGGGGAGAGGAAGGAGGTAGATGGGGTAAAAAAGGTCAAATATGTGGTGACACTAAAAAATTTTAAAAGATGAGGCATATTTCATAAAGAATCAAGTGGAAATTCTAGAATTGACAAAGATAAAAAAGACAGCCTTTGAAATTAAAAAGAAAAGTAAAAACCTTAAAATAAAGTACATTTTGGAAAAGAATATGACAAAACACAAATATATTTGTCTTAAAAATATAAATGAGCTCAACTGAACTATTTAAAATCAGAGAGAAAGAAGTAGGGAAGGAAGGGGAGGGGAGAGAAAGATTAAGATTCCAGCTTGGAGATAAAAAGAAAAAGCAAAGTCCAAACCTATAAAAAACAAAACAAAACAACAAAACAAAAACCTTTAAAACTAAGTATTTCAGAGATTTAAAAAAATAAATGTAATATTTCATGTTATTTAAAACAAAAATAGTTAAAGACAAAGTCCAATTTGAGCAAGATGGATTGTGAGGAGGTACAAAAATTCATATTTCCCACAAAAACAATAACAAATAGACTACCACAAACCATAGAAAATAGTACTGGGGAAGCTCTGGATTAAAATGAAGCAGCATCAGTAACTTTACAAAGCTGAAAACCTAACGATAGCCACACAGAAATGCACAGAATGCATTTCACCCCATGGGGAAAAGTAGAGCTCAAGCAAGCCTCATCACCATGGACATTTGCAGACTTTGCTACTGAGGAACACCACAGTCTTCACCAATGCTGAACCAATGGGGCTTCTGTCCATGAGACCATAAAACTATACAACAAGCTAAGAAACAATTCTTAATGAGCTTGGAAGGACTCACCATGTCTTTACCCCCAAAGATCAGTGTAAGGCAGCCTGCTGAAACACCCAGTATATCCTTGGAGAGGCCAATTTATCTTAAAAGCTGTAGTCTGAGGGGTAGGCTTTTAACACATATCTAGAGGCCAGTTACAACATTCTCTAGAGATAGGAGAAGCAAGAGGTCACCAACATTGCTCTCTTCTCCTGCCACTCTCCAGGTCACTGATGTCTCCCAGACAGAAGTTTGTACATATGTCTGATGCATTGGCTTTTGTGGCTGCTACCACAGGATACGTCCCTTGATTGCCCAGCTCTGGTGGCCAATAGGAATACACATTCACAAGTTCAACAGATTTTAACAAACAGAAAAATAGTTAACTGGCTATCCTTCCAGATCACAGCCAAAAGCAGCAGACTAAAACACCCAGACATTTCCCTGAAAGGGGACTATTTATGTAGGTCTTAAAAACTACATCCTCAGGGGCAGGATTCTAATTTAACATGTAATCCTCCCCAGAGACTAGGGAAGCCAGCAGGTGCCATCTTCATGTTCTCCTTCTGCCCCACCCCAGGTTACTGGTGCTCCTGTGAAAGCAGCTTATGCATACATCTGGTGCCATTTTTTATGTCTGCTGCCCAGAGGACACAGCCCTTGATTGTCTGGCTCTGATGGCCAATAGGTCTGTGTTCATTGGTTCCATGGGACAGTAGCAAACAAAGAAATGATTCTTAACTAGCTTTTCCCCAGGTCTCAGTGCAGAAGAAGACAAAAAAACCTAGTCTCTCAGTCATCCCCTAAAAGAGGTATATTTGAATACTTTAAATAATGTTGCCTGAGGCTAGAGCTTCCAATCAGTCTTTGTAGGTGCTGACTAAGATCCTCCCCTTTTAGAACACTGAAAGATCTTTGTACACCCTCAACTGTGGGAAGCACTAAGGAAAATGAAGACTACTTGGACAATGTTTTGAGAGACAACCAAGAGCTTAGGGCAAGGTTCAAGGATAAAGTTCCTCTCCTATACAGTGGCAACTCATTTAAGACTGAGAGTGGTGACTGTTTACCCTAATTCACAAAGAGTCAAGGAAAGTAGAGAGAAGATTATGCCCCAAATGAAAGAAAAAGATAAAACCCAGTAAAAGACGTTAATGAAATGGAGATAAGTGATTTACCTGATAAAGAATTTTTAAAAAATGGTTATAAAGATGCTCACTGAGATCAGGAGTACAATGCATGAAAAACAAAGAAACGTAAGAATTTCATTGAAGAAATAGAAAATATGAGAGGTCCCTTCCCGCCACCCAAAAATCAGAGTTGAAATATAATAACTGACCTGAAATATTCAACAGTAGACTAGAAGAAGTTGAGGAATCAGTGAATTCAAAGACATGAAATTAAAATTCATCCAATCAAAGGAGCAAAAAAAAAAAAAAGAAAGAAAAAGACAGTTAAAACGATTTAAAGGAAAATATCAAGCAGATGTTCATATTATAGGGATCTGAGAAAGAGAAGAGAGAAGGAACAGAATACTTATTTGTAGAAATAATGGCTGAAAACTTTTTTAAGGAAGGAAACTTTTCTTCTAGGGAAGGAAACAGACATCCAGATTCAGAAAGCTCTAAAAATTTAAAAAATATGACTCCAAAATCCCCACACTAAGACACACTATAATTTAATTGATAAATGTTAAAGACAAGAAATCTTAAAAGCAGCAATAGAAAAACAACTTATCGAGTACAAGGGAACATCCATAAGACAATCAGCAGATTTTTCAGCAGAAGTTTGCAGGCCAGAAGAGAGTAGCCTGATATAGACAAAGAGCTGCCAACCAGAATACTGTACCAGAAAAGGCTATTCTTCAGGATTGGAGAAAAAAATTCAAGACAAGTGAAAGCTAAAGGGATTTATCACCACTAGAGTGGCCTTACGAGAAATGCTAAAGGGGTTTCTTTAAGCTTACACAAAAGGGCACTGATCACTAACAGAAAAACATATGAAAGTATAAACCTCACTAGCAAAGGTAAATATTTTTTTAAATTTAGAATTATTTAATAATGTGATGGCGGTGGGTTAATTACTTATAAACCTATAAGAAAGTTAAGACAAAAGTAGTAAAAATCCAATATATACAATGTTATTAATAAATACACATAAAATATGTATATTGTGATATCAAAAAATGTTTTATGCTGGTCTCAGCCTATCAAAAATCAATGTTGTTGTTGGACTGGGTATCGTGGTTCTTATTACAATTACAAAATGCCCTTCAGCAAATACCATCAGGAAACTTTGGAAAAAAAAAAAAGTATATTATTCAAATACTTGTTTATTACACAGCACAGCTGGGGCCACACAGCAAAGTTGTGGGAAGAAGAAGTAAAAAGAGAGGGGAAAGGGGAAAGCGGGGGAGGGAGAAGATACAAGCATGGATCTGAGGTTTTGCTTTTATTAGGGTTGAGAACAGAGGTTTAGGGTTCTGTAGGCTCATTCTTTTTTGATGAGTTTATAAAGCAGGAATTTAAATCAGGAAAGAAAAATAAGTAGCTTAAGTGGTCAGTTATTGAAATTAACTAAAATCTCTAAAACACAGGAGCATTAGTGAGTGGAGGTGACTTGGCTTTTTATTTATTCTTGTGGCTGGCATAGTTTTTATTGAAGATTGCCATCTTTGAAGTAGATGCCTCTTTGAAATGGATACCTAAGCAATCAAAGCTTAAGTCAGGCACTTAAATTACAAAAATGAGAAACAAAATACAAAAGTCAAGGGTTACACAACAACAATATAAATGTGAACAGAGAGATTAAAATGTACCTTTGGATTGTGCTCAAACATAAGTTGTTATCAGCTCAAAATAGATTGTTATAATTCTAAGAATGTTTATGTAAGCCTCTGGTAACCACAAAGCAAAAACCTATAGTAGATACACAAAAGACAGATAAATCTAATCATACCACTGCAGAATACTATCAGTCATAAAAGAAGATAATGGGAGAACAAGAAAGATAAAAAGAAATTATAAGATAGAATATAAATAATAATATGTCAGTACGTTAATAACTAACAATAATTGCTTTAAACATAAGTGCACTAAATTCTCCAAAACAGAATATTCCATGCAAATAGAAACCAAAAGAAAACTAGGATAGCCATACTTATATCAAACAAATATACTTAAAGACAAAGACTGTACTAAGAAACAAAGAATGTCATTAATGATAAAGGGGTCAACACAACAAGAGGGTGTAACATATTTATGCAACCAACGTAGGAGCACCTAAATATAAAAACCAAATATTTATTAACAGACCTAAAGAGAGAAATAGAGGTCAATACAATAATAGTGGGGGACTTTAATAACCAAATTTCATCAATGAATAGATCATCCAGACAGAAAATCAATAAGGAAACATTTGATTTATACTATATGTTAGATCAGATGAACCTAACAAATATTACAAAATATTTCATCCAAAAGCAACAGAATATACATTCTTTTCAAGCACACACAGAAATTTTTCAGGATAGATTGTATGTTAGGCCTCAAAACAAATCTTGATAATTTAAAATTGAAATTATATCAAGCATCTTTTCCAACTACAATGACATGAAATTAGAAATCAACTACAAAAAAAACTGGAAAATTTACAAACATTTGAAGATTAATTAAATATTCTAATGAACAAACAATGGATCGAAGAAGACATCAAAAGATAAATCAAAAAATGTTTTGAGACAAATGAAAATGTAAATATAGCATACCAAAATTTATGGCATACAGCAAAAACAGTTCTAAGAGGAAAAATTCATAGCAATAATACTTTAAAATAAAAAACAAGATGTCAAATAAATAACTTAATATTATACTTTGAGGAACTAGAAAAGAACAAAGTAAGTCACAGTAAATATAAGGCCAAATAAATCAAAGTAGGAATAAAAAACAGAGATGAAAGACAGTAGAAAAGATCAATGAAATTAAGAGCCGTTCTTTCTTTTAAGATAAACAAAATAGACAAAGCATCATCTAGACTCATCAAGGGGAAAAAAAAAGACTAAAATAAATAGAAATGAAAGAGGAGATGTTATAATGAATACCACAGAAATACAAAGGATCATGAGAGATTACATGGACAATTATACATAAACATAGAAGAAATGGATGAATTTCTAAAAACATACAATTTATCGAAACTGAAGAAAAAAAAAAAAGATTGGAACCAACCAATTATCAGTAAGGAAATTGAATCAGTAGTTAAAAATCTCCCAAAGAACAAAAATTCAGGGTCAGACGACTTTCACTGGTGAATTATGTGAAACATGTTTTAAGAAAAAATACCAGTTAATTTCAAAATCTTCCAAGAAATGAAGGGGACATTTCCAAACTAACTTACCAGGCCAACATTACCCTGATACCAAAGCCAGATCAATACACTATGAGGAAAGAACATTACAGGCCAATATCCCTGATGAACACAGATGCAAAATACCCCCCAAATACTAGTAAATTGAATTCAAGAGCATATTTAAAAGATCTTACAGAATGATCATGCAGGAAATAACCTTGGGACACAAACATGGCTCAACATGCACAAATCATCGAATATGCTACATGACATTAATTATAGATAAAAATCACATGATCATCTCAATAAACATAGAAGAGTAATTTGACAAAATTTTATATCCTTTCATGATATAATGTATTGTAACATAAAGGCGATATATGACAACTACATAGATAACACCATATTCAATGGTGAAAGTTAAGAGCCTTTCCGCTGAGATTAGTAAAACAAAAATATCCACTCTCAGCCCTTCTATTAAACATAATACTGAAGTCTACCCCTGAAATTAGACAAATAAATAAAAGGCATCTGAAACAGAAAAGAAGAAGTAAAATTATCTGTTTATAGATGACATGATCTTATATATAGATCCCTGAAGACATTAAAAAATTATTAAGAACTAATAAATTCAGTAAAGTTGCATGATGCAAAATCAACCTAAAAATATCAGTTGCATTACTATACACTAACAATGAACCATTTAGAAGAGAAATTTAAAAAGCTATCTTATTTACAATAGCATCGAAATAATAAAAATACTTGGGAATAAATTTAAGGAGGTGAAGACCTGTATAGTAAAACTATAAAAATTTGATGAAAAAAAATTGAAGATACAAATAAATGCATAGATGTCCTATGTTCTTGAATTAGAATAATTAATATTATTAAAATGTCTATACGACCCAAAGTGATTACAAATTGATTGCAATCCCTATCTAAATTCCAATTACACAAAAATGAAAAAACACTTCTAAAATTTGTATAGAACCATTAAATATCCTGACTATCTAAAGCAAGCTTAAGAAAGAACAAAGCTGGAGAAGTCACAACTTTCTGATTTCAAAATATATTACAAAGCATAGGGATCAAAACAGGATGATACTGGCATAAAAGCAGCACATAATCAAATGGAACAGAATAGAGAGCCCAGAAATAAACCTACATATATACCTATAAATAAACCTACAAATTAGTCACCTAATTTTTGACAGGGGTCCCAAGAACACACAATGGATAAAGAATTGTCCAATAAATAGTGTCGGGGAAAACTGAATATTCATATCCAAAAGAATGAAACTGGATTTCTATCTTATAACTAAAAATGCATTAAATAGTTAAATGTACTACCTAAGACTATAATACTTTTAGAATAAATCATAGGAAGAAAAAGCCTTAATATTGGCCTTACCAATAATTTCTTGGATAGGATATCAAAAGCACAGGCAAAAATAAGCTAAAATAAGTGGGAGTACATCACACTAAAGAGCTCAACACAGCAAACCGTAAACAAAGTAAAAAAACAACCTACAAAATGGGAGACAATATTTACAATCATATATCCAATAGGGGTTTCTATGCAAATTATATGAAGAACTCACACATCTCAGTAGCAAAAAAAAAAGCAATCCAATTTAAAAAAGGTCAAAGAACCCAAACAGACATTGTTCCAAAGACTATTTAAAGAGCTAACAGTTACATGAAAAGGTGCTCAGTATCACTAATATCAGAAAATGTAAATCAAAACTATGATTAGATATGACTTCATAGCTGTTAGGAAGACTTTTATTAAAAAAGATGAGAGATAACAAATGTTGCCAAAGATTGGAAGGAAAAGGAATCTTTATACATTGTAGGTAGGAATAATAATAGCTATAGTTATTATAAAAAAATTATGAAGGTTCCTCAAAAAATTAAGAATAGAACAACCATATGATCCAAAAATTCCATTCCTGTGAATATATCCAAAAACAATAAAATCAGCATTTTAAAGAAATGTCTGCATTCCCATGTTTATTGTAGTAGTATTCACAATACCCAAGATCTGGAAACAACTTTCGTGTTCTTCAATGGGCAAATGAATAAAGAAGTTGTGAGGTACACACACACACACACACACACACACACACACACACACACACACACACACACACACAGAGAAATATTATTCAGCAATAAAAAAAAAAGATATCCTGACATTTGTGACAACATGATAAGTAAACTAAAGGAGACAAATACTGTATGATATTACTTATATGTGAAATCTTAAAAAAAATCTATTATCATAGAAACAGAAATAGAATTGTGGTTACCAGGGACTGAGAGGAGGGAGAAATGGGGAGATCAAGGTCAAAGTATACAAACTTTCAAATATAAAAGGTAAGTTCTGTGGATCTAAGCAGAACTTCTTAAGCATTCATTCACACACACACACACACACACACACACACACACACAAACACATTCATACACAGATGAAAGAGTTAACTATATAAGGGATGAATGTGTTAATTAACTTTTTATTTTTTTAGGCGAGTCAACCCTTGGGTGACCTCATAGATTGCAAGGACCTTGTCAGTTTATGATCCTATATTTTTTATTTTTATTTTTTACACCTACAGCACCTGGTCTTTCTAGGTTATCTCCTATCCAGGTACTAATCAGGCCTAACCCTGCTTAGCTTCAGATGGGATCTGGCTGGTTCAGGGTGGTATGGCCATAGACAATTATCTCATTCTTAGTAATCATTCCAGACTGTATGTATACATCAAATCATCACATTGTATACTTTAAATATATACAATTTGTCAATTATTCCTCATTAAATTTGGTGGAGGGGGGAAGCTAAATTCATGTCATAAAATCATTAAAAGAGATTAGAAAGTTCCTTTTTGATATTCAAGATGACTATTAACAATAGTTTTAATAGTTTGGAATATTTATTTACTAAGAATAATAAAATCAATATTATAAAGCAAAACTATAGAAGAAATATTTTTCAAAATTCCTAGTGTGAGAAAATTTAATTCATTTCTTTAATCTAGACTTAAGTGGATAAATAATATGAAAATAATAATCAAAAGTAAAGACGGATGATCTAACAAACATTATGAATGTGATAGTTCTCATTGAAATCTATTTAATTCTACATGAGAAAAATTACTACCTACATATTCATAAAACAATAAGCATGATCACAATTTCCACTATTAAAAAAGCTTCGGTAATCCCAAAATATTTGTAAAGATATTATCTGATTAAAGAGAAATAAAACTAGAAATCTTTACTATAAAAATCAGAAAACCAAAATACCCCACCAAAAATAAATTAATGATAATTTTCATAAACAATTTTTCACTAAAGAAGAGAATTAAATCAATGTTACAAAATCTAGAAAATATTTAAATGAAGATGTTTTATATTGAAACCAATAGAATATAGCTAAAGCCATATAAACATAATCCATAGCTATAAATTTTATGTCAATTAAAAGAAATACTTAAAACAAACTACTAGATTTAATAAGTTAGAAAACAAATCACAAACTAAACCAAAGAAAAACAGAGAAATTATTAATGGTAAAAGAAACTATTTATAAACCTGAAAAAAGTATAACCAATAAAATTTAAAGCTAGTTCTCAAAATAATCATCTAGTCAACAAATTACTAACCAATCTAGTCATAAAAAAATAAATAACAAATACAAAAAATTTTAAATATGGAATAGAAAACAAAAAAAATTAGAAAAGTAGGAACATTATAAAAGCTTTCTTGCTCAATAATTGATTTGAAGACTCAAATAAATTTTTTTCTAGAAAAATGGAAACACTGCATTTGGAATGATATCCCAAACATGTCAATTTCCACATAATAAATTATGTTGTTAAAATAAGACTTCCTACCAAAAGTTCTAGGCCTTGGTTTTACATAGGAAATTTATAAAAATTCTTAACAAATAAGTTGTTTCAAAGATATTTAAACTCCTTTAGGTCATAATTTAAAAAATAACTAAATTACATTTTTTCAAAGCACAACAGATACCAAAACATGTTAAATACTTCATAAAAATACTACAGATCAATATTATTTATAAATCATAATGAGACGATCTATTATAAAATATCTGCAGACAGAATTTAGAGTTATAGGAGCAATATGTTATCTTTAACAGATGAGGGATGAAGTTCACAGTCACAGGGATCTAGAGTACAGCATAGAGAATAAGAGAAAAAAATTAAAATTATTTTATAAGAAATAACTCAGCATATAAATTAATATGCATAAATAAATAGCTTTCAAATAAAATAGTTTGAACCATATTGAAGAATTATTTTCACAGGTAAAAATACATAAAATTATCAGCAAATTCAATTAACCAACAACAACTGATAAAAAGATTTAGTAAAATAGAATTATAATGGCGACCCCATTTACAAGAATACAAAAAATATACAGTGCCTACAAATAAGCTTAACTAGAAATAAATAAGGACTTTGACTAGAAACTTTTAAACACTAATGAAGAAGATTCAATATATAATGTAATGTGGTATCAATTAAAAAGATTTTTGAATTAAACAAGTTAATCTAAATACCATATTGGAAACAAACATGACTAGCCAGAAAATTATTTAAAATAAGTGTAATGAGTAGCCTTAGCCTCCTAATATTGAAATATACTATAAAGTTTCCATAAGTAAAATAAGATAGCACATTAATAGACTATCAAATTAGAAAAAGCCAGAAATATATGAACATATTTATGATACTTTAATATACAAAACTGTTTAGCTCTCAGGAAAACCTGGGTAACCATTACACAAAAATGAATTTAAAGCTGTATTTCACATCATAAGAAAAAATTCAAAATGAATTAAATATTGAAATGTCAAATTTTAACAACAGCCTGGGTGCAGCTGGGAAACGAATGACCTCAATTTCCTCTTGCAAAACCAGAATGGCCTTCTAATTACAGAATCTAATTTCCCAATTCTTTATCCACTGGACATATTTGAACATTTGCAGCTGTTCATTTCCATTTGAAACTGCTCAAATCTTTGGCTCCAGCGACTTAAGGGTTCAAAGCACACAGTTAGTTGCTCCTTCAGTATTCCAATATTTAAAAACACTAAAATATCCTGTTATGTGGTAAGAAGAAAAATGCATTTCCAAGACTTCTAGATACATTATTGATTCAACTGCTCAAGTCTGAGGGAAATTGCTTTTGACTCCCTCTCTAATGACAACAATGTAAGTCCTTTGTTTTGATGAGAGTTATGCAAGGTTGTGTGTTTTTCCAACATGCACCCAGGTAAGTGTTTAGCCTCGTCTCTGAATGAATGAGAAATAGAGAGTGAGTAGAAATGGGCAACAAACAATTGGCTTGCTAGATATGTCCATGTCTCTATGTGTCTTAGACACTAAATTTTCTGACCTCTCTGATTCTTTAAAGTCTTCATCTCTAAAATTCTTCTCTGTTTCTTAAATATTATCATTTTTCCCAGTTGGGTTCTCCCTTAGAGAGATCTCATCCACACTCAGAATTCAAAAATCAAAAATATATACTGATAATTCCAAAACTATAAAACTATATCTTTAGTCTAGAAAACTTTGGTTCCAGACAATTACTATTCACTTCCTGTTAAATTATCTCAAGTGAGAGACAACTACGTGTAGGCAGACAAACATAGTATAGAGCAAAGATACTAGAACCAGACTACTTGAGTTCAAATACTAGGTCAATCAATTACTAGCAAAGTGATCCACAGTGCTTCAGTTTCCCCATCTAAATAATAAAAGTACTGAATTCATATGATTTTTCAGATTATTACATTTATAAAGCATGTAGAACAGGATTTAGCACAAAGAAATCTGTTAGTGTTAAATGAATATAAATAATAAGTAAAATTTACAGAGGGTGCGTTCCAGATAGAACCTCCAAGGAAGTTATCCAGTGCTTCATTAGAAAGCCAATAGTTAAACTTCTGTCATTAAAAACTTTGATAGTCTATGAGCATGATCCAGGAGAATAAAGCAGTTGACAGTAAGAGAAACAAAGCATTGTTCTTGAAAACCTAATAAAGAGATTCTTGTCATTTTACTTTATATCTCTTCCTATAGCAGCTATAGAAATAAAAAAGATGATGGGGAGACGTCCCAGAGAGACATAAAATAAACTTACATTTGACTCCAGGTGATAATAAAGAAATGAGAGAGCAAATGGCACTTCCTTCTTACTCCAGTCCTTGGCCCCAAATCAGGCCTGTATTATAATGAGGAAGGATATGAGATTGAGTTGTAAACTAGACTAGACTTTTTAATAACAAAGTAGAAATAAGTTATAAAATCTACCCAAGAAGTCATTTAGAGATCTGCTACCTACGGTAAAGAAGATTTGGCATTGCACAGTTGAGGATATTTATTAAAGGAAGAAAATTCTTTTCAAGTGTGTACCCAACAAAGTTCAGACTCTCCCATAAACCTGTTATAAAATGTATAGCAATAAAAAGAACTTTGACATGAGAGGCAGGCTATGGCACTCAAATGGCTCTGATTGGATAAACGTCTGCAAAATTTAAAATATTTTCATCAAATAAAAAAAAGTCAATAACATTTGATAGAAACCAGGAGTTATTTAAAATCCTTATACTATAACTGATTTTATTGCCATAATGATAAAAGTCTAATATTAAAAATCACTTTTTACCTAATATAATTTCATTAAACCCAGGAATTTCTACAGACAGATGTGCCTTTACACAAACACAGAGTCATATACATACACATTTAAAATTTGAGATATTGTCATATTCTAGGAAAATAAAAATTACGTTGTTAATTCCCCTTATTTCAAATTTTCACATGAATCAGATTATACAAAGCAGATACAAATAAAAGTGATAAATAAGGCAGGCAATAAAGAAAGAGTGGACCTACTCAGTGTTGTTTGAAGAATGCAAACAAAACACCTGTCAGATGCAGAATTGTATTTTGCCCATTCCATTTATTGACTATATCATTTTTCAGTATAGCTATCTCATCTTTCAATGGGATTAGAATGTTCATGCAGGGCGGGAGGTTGCACTATTTCAAAAATACATATTAAATAAGTTTGTTAATGTATAAAGCACTGTAACAAAGATTAAATATATGTAATATGTATTAAATATATGTAAACTTTTGTTTATTATCATTAATTCCTGAAATGTGAGGAGTTTACATGCTCCTATCAAAGTTCATTAGTTCATTACTTTTGGTAGACTATACCTGACTAAAGAGTTGAGATAGAGAATTGGAAACTCTCAATTTTAGCTTAATGAAAGGGTAAAGAATATATAAGTAGACAGGTGAGACAACATGAGGATTTAACAAGTAGATTACAGATGATGATTTGCAAAGAACAACTTTTTGGAGGATCACAGCCAAAAGTAAAGATTCAGTTAGTTCCTCCATATAAAATATTTTACCAACGTTTTTCTTTTAAAGTTCACTTTCATAATAACAGCAATAGAAGACACAGAACAACATGAAAAGTGGGTGACACTGGGAGAATGCCATGTGATGACACAGGCAGAGACTGGAGTGATGCAACTGTAAGCCAAGAAATGTCAAGAATTTTAGGCAACCACTAGAAGCTAAGAAAAGGCCAAGAGGGATCCTCCTCTAAGAGAGCACGGCCTTGTACCCACCTTGATTTTGGACTTTTAGCCTCCAGGACTGTAAAAGAATAAATTTATTTTGTTTTAGCCACCAATTTCATTGTCTTTATTAATACACCCCTAGAAAGCTAATACAGATTTTAGTTGAAGAAATCTGCCTATTACATGAAAGTCTCTAAACATGGTGAGAATGAAAGCTCTCTGCTTTGTGTTAGTTGCTTTATTGCCTCTCTCACAGCCCCATATAATTCTCTCTAAATCTGAATCCATAAATACCATAGGAAAATTTACTGCAAACACCAGATTCTCCAAATCAGCTTCAGCTGGTTCCTTCAGGCATTTCTGGCACTCTCTATACTTTCTGAATTTCTACAGATGTCAGCATTTCAACTGTTCCAAGTCCCTTCTCCCTTCTTCCTTTTCCTCCTCCTTTTTATCCTCTCTATTCTCCATCTTTATCTTTGTCTCTCTCTCTATCTCTTTTATTAGTTTCTCTTCTTTTTCATTTTGTCAAATTTTAAGTTTGAAATATTGCTTCAAAAACTCTTCAATACACTTCCTCTGACAACTGCTCACTTCCACAGATGGTATACATAGCTAGCAGGGCCTTGGACCCATTGCTTATCCTATTATGTGGAAAGCTTCCACCTCAGTTTCCTCAAGTCCATCTGTAAGGAAGTCATAACAAAGAGAAATAGCCATCATCCAGACATTCTAAGATATATGGTCCCTAGACTAGCGGAATCAGCAATACTTGAGAACTAGTTAAAAATACAAATTTTCTAGCCACACTCAGACCTACTTAACGAGAAGCTCTGGGGTTGGGGTCCTGCCATTTTTGTTTTAATAAGCTCTTCAGGTGATTCTGATGCATGCTAAAGTTTAAAAATTACTGTTATAGATGATTCTCAGCAAAGTAACTGACCCTGTGAGAAAGGTAGTTAGTAGTTTAGTCAGAGGGATGAGCTAGAAGCAGATCAAAAGGGTTAATTAAAGTGAAAAGGCTAGAGCTGTGTACTGTGGATTCTTTCTTGTTGTGTATTCAAGGGGCTCACAGAGGTAGGAGAAATTGTATTTTAGTTGGAATAAGTAAAATGATCATTATTAATGAATTATGATAAAAAGATGTGAATTTTAATTTGTGATTTGGTCATTTATTTACTTAGCAAACATTTATTGAAACTTTTTCAGACAATAAGGATACTATAGTCAGTAAGTTAGAAACCCTGTTCATAGAGTTAAATTCTGGTAGATTAAGAGAAGGAAAATCTTTTACCCATTTTGGTCTCTGGCTGGGACTAAAAGTTAAGTTGACATAAGGTAGATTGAACAGGAGAAAACATACAAGTTTTGATGATTTTTTTGTGTGTATAAGAGCCTTCAGAGAAGAATAAAGATTGAAGAAGTGACCCAAAACACAAAGCTTTTACATCTTTTAGACAAGAAACAATACATTTGTGAAGAATTGACAAGATGGAGGGGATTGGGCTAGGGACAGTAAATTGTAGAGAAGTGACCAGAAAGATGAGGGTTCGTGTAACAAAATGTGTAAAGATTTTTCAGCCTCAACTTCCTATCTCTGATGTTAAGAATATCTTGCTTCCTCAGTACAGGGAGGGCACTTTTCAAATGGAAGTTTTATCTCTTGCTTTTGGGAAGAGAAAATGAGGGTCAGAGTACCCTTCTTTCACTTACTGTTTCTCAAGTGCCTTAAAATTAAAATAATCAATATGCCAAAGTGGCATATTTTGGGATGACATGCTCTGAACTCCTTCATAGGGAAGACAGACTGTAAAATTCTGGATAGTGTTAAGAGCTATTAAGAAAAACTTTGTAAGAAATTGGGTAATAAACAAGACTGGATGATGGGATGAGCAGAAAAAAGGAACACTTAAACAAAAAAAAAAATGAATGAAGTTTGGGAACGCATCTTCAATTTGGGAATAACATATTCTGGCAGAGAGAACAGGAAAACACAAAAACCTTGAGGTGGACTGAAGTTGAACTTTTCAAAGAACAGCAAAAAGTCTAGTGTGGCTGCAGCAGAATTAGCAAAAGGAGAGGAGAATACGAGATATAAGTAGAGGCTAAATCATGTAGGACTTGAGGACATTTCCAGGATTATATCTGATTTTTTTCCTAAATGTTATGTGAACTCACTGGAAATTTTTTTCAGTAAGAAGATTGACATGATTTCTCAGAGGCTGTGTGAAGAGACTATAGGTAGGGCAAGAGTAGAAAAAGGTAAGATCACTGAGGAGTCTAGTAGTAGAGGTCAAAACAAGAGTCATGGTAATTTGGATTAGAGTGGTAACAGATGAGACAAAAGTCATGGTCAGATTATGGAAGTGTTTTAAAGGTGCAGCTAACAGAATTGATGGGTGCATTAGATGTGAAGTGTGAGACAACTTTGTGAATTTACTATAGCAAAATGATTAGACATAGATGACTTCTAGATCTGGGGGCTGAAAAAACGAGTACTTGATAGTGCCTTAGTGAGATAGGGGTCACTGGCAGCAGCAGGCTTGAAGCAGGATATTAAAGTCAGTTTGCTCATGTTAAATTTGCCCATCTAAATAAATTTATTGAGTAAAGTGCCATATATATCATCTTGGTGCTGAGGGGATAGGCAAGACTGGTGAGAAAAATCAGGAAGAATTCATGACACTTAAGAGAGAAAAGTTCTGAAGACAACACAATCCATAGAAGAGGAGGAAAAGTGTTCGCAGGTAAGAAAGGAGACACTGAACTTCCTTGGTGTGACATAGAATGTACACCTAGAAACTAAATATCAAGATTTGGGATAAACATTCAGTAATATTTATTGACAACTTAAAACAGACTCTATTCACAGATGTGTGTCTGGCTACTTTGACAGATTACTAGTTTAATGGGACCCTGAATTTTCTCTTCAGGATGCACCTGTCAGTGAACAACAAAAATTTACAGAGATTTCCTATCAATTAATCAGAGATGGTGATGTTTTAATGCAAAGACAAAAACCTCAAATAAAAAGTATAAGTCAAATTTTAGGTATTTTCTCATGTAGAAAAGGGCTAGAAGAGAATATTTATAGGAAATCCACTAACGAAAAGCACTATAATAACAGTAGGTTCACAGCCAAACTTTAATGATTTATTTAATGTATTGTATATTATCAAGAGTTTAATAAATGTGTTCTGTTGCCCATTAATGTGGTATACAGAAACAAACTGATTTAATATATTGTCTTCAAATATTCCTGCATAACTTCTTAGCCAAGGTATTAAAATGTTGTAACTCTAAATATTTCATTTATTATTATAGCCTAAAGACACAAAATCTATTTTTGTAAACTTGTTAATATGTATATATTAAACACCTCTAATATTTGTATTTGAGAAAATCAATATTTGTCAAATGTTATTTGAACATTAGAACTTTAAACAACTGACTTTTGTACCATATATATATATATATATATATATATATATATATAATAGGTTTTATATATCTATATGTATATATAGATATAAATTTTTTAACATAATGAAAAAACAGAAAAAATAAAATTATAGTTAAATAAGAATGCAAAAAAAAGCTAATAGTAAAATAGTGAGAGGCACAATTAATATCAGCTTTTAAAACAGAACTAGTGAAACATGAAAATCAGTTTTTCTTAATTGTAAAAAAATATATATTCTTTGTAAACAATATGATTTGGTTACAAATTCACACTAGTAATTTCATAGCAGATGTATAACATGTGTACCACCATGAAGACAAGGGCATGCTGTAATCAGCCTGCTTTTTGAATTTACTATAGCAAATGATTAGACACTGGATTTAATCATGCCATGTCTGGGATTTAGCATTTTAACAACTGCAGCCTAACTGCCACAGTGGTAGAAACTTACCAGTCCTTTGCAATAAGCATGTCTGGAGTTATTCCTTTGATTACTTTCAAGTGAGAAGGGATAAAAAAAGAATTATATACATCATCTACATTTGCAGAGATGGCATGACTCACATGTGATTTGATGCTTCCTTTACATCTTACTACCCAGCGGTATCCATATGAGTAATCTACCATGAACTCAGGAAATGAATATTGGATATTTTTCATGATGAAACTAATAAATTATTCTAATGAATTCTGATGAACATGAATTAATACAATACTCTGAAAGATTTCAAATTACATTATGCTGGAGCATAGACTAGCTCATTATATGGCCTTAGAGCCTTTCCAAGTTCTAAAGGAATATATTGTAGTACAAATATTATAATATGCAATCAAATTTTGCTGCCAAATCATATCTTCTAAAATACAACAATTGAATGTATCAAACATCTATAGTAAAGTTAATTCTCCTATAGTAAGACTTCAAAATGCCTGTTCTCAATCACCAAAATCCCAAATTAGATTGCATCATATTTTCTTTTTTGACAACCGCTTCTAGAATGATGATGCCATTAACAGAAAAACAGAAATGTTGCTCAGGAAAACTGATTGGAATGGGATATTAAGAGTCTGTTTTGAGACTTTAGAATTTAAAATTACATTGAATTATGCAGATGAAGATGGAGGTGATCATTTGTAAATATCTTATTGGTGTGCTTGAAATAAAGTAAGTAATGCTAGCTGCTATAATAACAAATATGAAAATCTTACAGTTTCATATAATAAGTGAATTCTTTGCTCCAATGAAGATATTTTTGTTGGCAAGCACTTCTGATTATTCAGGGGGTAAGTTTTTTATATCTTATTGCTCAGACCTAGTCCAGTATTTCCATTCATTTGATGAATAAAAATCAGAAGAGTCAAGACTTCTATGTGGAAGATTGTTGGAAGCTGGGCCTTGAAGTGATGTACACTAATCACCCTTGTCCACATATTATTGTGTAAAACTGTAAGAAGGCTGGGGAATATAGTATATTTGTGTGCCCAGAAGTAACAGGTGAACACACAAATCTCTGTCACACTTTGTTTGTTTAAGGGGTGAGAAATTGTTATATGAATCTGGGCAGCAGCATAGAAGTGACCACAAAAACTTGATGATAGGTGAATACTTTGAAAAAGTGGGTGCACATGAAAAAGCCAAAATTTAACACTGCATCTTAAGAAGTTGTGGTACTTATGTAACAAGAGATGAAATTTTTCCATTTGTATTAGTATTAAATTAATCTTTACAAATATGAATTATATTAATGTTAAGTATTTTGTAGGAGGAATAAAATCAACACATTGAACTGATTGAAAAGATCCAAGTTTTCTCTTCTTTAGTTTTATCCATCATTTAATTCAACTTTTAAGAAACCATCTTTATTCTTGTAAGTTAAATTGACTTATTCTAGTTTTTGCCTCTGTGATGATGTGGCCCCATTTTATATCTATATAAAAGAACTATTCACTTTAATTCACTTTCTACAGTAAAAAATACCTCTCCTGTACTTAATTCATAGGTATTATTTTAATTCTTTGTTGAACTGAATGAAACGATGCAAAATAAGAGACTAGTCATATTTTTGGGCAAGGCACACAAATAGAATTTTTAAGTAGATACATTTAGTATTTCAAATTAAATATTTAAAAAGTGGCTGTTTGCATATAATGTGATACAATACTCTACATATTTTACAGTAAACATTGTTGACTGAAATTTATAGTTGAAATTTACCTCCAAGTTTATTAATAGCTTTTTTTAAAATTATTTTTAATTGGCATATTCTAATATACTCAATATTTATTTTAATTATAGACATGTCACTGACTATGTTTCCAAGGGAAATGTTTATTTCAATATTAACAGCAGTGAAGTGTCTGTTGTAGGAGGAAACAAATTTGTGATTTTATTTCTTGAAATTTTATACAGGCCAGTGGCTCATCACCCGCATGGTCTACCATCAATCTTGGACAACCATATTTACATGAGAAATGGACAACCATTTCCTTAATATTACCTGGAATTCTAATTGTGTTCTTCTGAGATACATGAAAATGTTCTTGCAATTTCTATAATCTTTTTATTTGCTTATATCCATGTAATCCAAAACTAAGAAAGCTGAGATAGAAGACTTAACTCGTTTAAAATTATTAAAAATATAATAGTGGAAAAAGAATACCTACAATTTAAAGGGCAATCTGCCCTTTTACTCATCCATCTAAAAATAACTTCAGACTGGAAGAGATCTTTCTCATTATAAATGTTAGAAATATATCTGGTGTTTTCTTGAGTTCTGTGGTTGTACAGAGTTTTATCTTGACCTGATTTTTATCTTCTAAAGAGTTCTAAAGGAAATGAAATTGTGTAATCCATGGTGAATACCTTCCTATCACCACTTTTTAGGAGAAAATCAAACTAGGTGAACTCTTATTCAGTGAATACCTTATAAGTAATGAGCATTTTTAAATAAGTAAAACCTAATGTTGCAATGTAAGAACTCTTAAATATGACTGCTAACTCTCTAATGAGCTATGTCATAATACTAAAGAAGAAAAATCTAAATTTATTATTGCTTCCAGCAGAATATCTGAACATAACACAAATAATAGCTGTATTGATTTCAGTCCAGGTGTTTTTGTCAAAGCCAAATAAAAATTAATAACATAATTTTTACAAAGTAAAAATTGTTTTTTCAAGGAAAGTAAATATGATGATTATATCTGTTTATGCAGAGTTGTTTCCCCTGCCCCACTCCTGAGAGTTATGAATAGTTCCCAAGAAGCCTAGAGGATAAAAGTTGTTTGGAACTTTTTAGAAAATAAATTAGCAATTGGTTCAAGAACTTCAAAAAGTTCATAACAATGGCTGCTTTTACACAGGTGAAGTAACGACGGCAGCAGGAAGATCAATAATTAGAATTTGCTCTCATGTCTTTTTACCTAAATTCAAACCCCAACTCAACAGCTTTCTAGCTGTATTCAGACAAATGACTTAAAAACTCTATTCTTATTTTTTTTATCTGTAAAATGGAAACAGGGATACTACTTAATTCATATTGTAAATATTAATTTTGTAAAGTGCTTAGAACAGTGTCTAACACACAATAAACTATTATTGTCATTAATTTTTTGTTTATCAAGTAAGAAAAAAAAATCACCAGAGAGCACAAAAAAATATATAACCTTATGTCATACTTATACTTTAGACTGAGATTAAGCTTTATAACACATTCATTTATTCATTACTCATCTATTTAGTCATACTTTTAAGTTATGATTTGTATCAGGCTATTAGAGACTGTGATTATAGCAGTGAATAAGACAGACATGACCAAACCCTGAGAGCCCAGAAAATTTTACCATTAGAAAATAGTATACAAAGATATGCAATTAAGAGTTACAACTGTCTTGAATCAACTGCTAAGTACTATGAGGTTTGTAATTAATAACAATAGTAATAATGCATTTTAATTTTAATCAACAGTTGTTTTATATTTACTTTCTCTATCTTCACAACAAACCGTAGGGTATACATTATACCCATACTATAAATAAGAATCTTGAGATTGTACATAATTAATAGTGTCTCTGAGCTCACACAACTAGTAAAGTGATAGGGCCAGAATTCACATTTCTTCTCTTACTTCACTAGATATTAAGAAGCAAAGTTCCATTTTAGGAAATCTCTACATTATGTACTATGTACATTTTTTTCCCTCCTGAATGCTTTCTTCTCTGTCAGGAAACATTCTCTATTTTTAACCCAAATAAAAACCTATTTTTTAATGAAGCCATTGATTCACAAACTTGCATACACATTGAATTCACCCTTAAAATCTTATGCCTTGAACCAACTACTAGAAATCCTGACATAATTGGTCTGGAATATTGTCTGAACATTAAAATTTATAGCTCCTTAGGTGATTTTAACATACTGTGAAGGTTTAGAACCAATGAACTAAGGTATAAATGAATTCTTGAGTAGTGCTTAAGACATGAATTAGAGATTTAAATTAAAGGGATTATGTTATAATTTCTCAAGTATCTGATACTTTGAAGAAACAGTATAAAACAAGAAAAATAACAATGTTTTGTAGAGATTTACAATCTACTGTTATGCTAGAGGAGAGAAAAAGAGATGGGTTGAAGGTTGGGTATCAGAGAGGGAGAAGAAATCCAGGAGATGAAAATTGTCTGTATTGAGACACCATATGGATGAGATATCTTCACCTTCATGTTCACTGCATTATTATTTCCAGTAGCCAAGACATGGCAGCAACCTAAATGTCCATCAAAAGATGAATGAATATATAATTTGTGATATACACACATGCACAATGGAACATTATTTAATGATAAAAAAAAAAGATGGGAATCCTGAAATTTGAAAAAACATGGACGGACGGTAAGGGCATTATGCTAAGTAAACTAAATCAAACAGAGAAAGGTGAATACTGGATATCTCACTTATATGTGGAATCTTAAAAAAAATAGAAAAAGAGATCACATTTGTGGTCAACAAAGGTGAGGGATAAATAGATGGAAGAAATGGATGAAGGTGGTCAAGAGGTACCAGCTATTAAATAAATAAGCACAGGTATGTAATGTACAACATGATGATGTTAGCTAACTCCACTATATGTTATATTTAAAAGTTGCTAAGAGAATAGATCCTAAAAGTTTTCATTACAAGGAAAAAAATATTTGTGTGTGTGTGTGTGTTAATATGACATAATAGATGTTAACAAAATTTATTGTGGTAATCATTTTACAATATCTGTAAATCAAGTCATTAGGTGGTACACTTTAAACTTATACAGTGCTGTATGTCATTTATATCTCAATAACACTAAAAAAATATATTACCTAGAACATAAAATCATCCATTACATGTTAGCCAGGTTGGACTCAGTTTTTGTAGAGACTAATGTTTATAAACTTTGGAGGACTATAGTCAAAAACAAAATAATGCAAAATTACAAATTCAAAATTAAATACATTTCTGTCAATTTTTTAGAACATTTAAAAATTATAAAGAACTACAAAATCTAAAAAGCTGACAAATATCAATGTCACAAATTCTAGAAAATAAAATATTATTATGTCTTAACACATTAAAATATTTTTCCATATTTTTGGCTGAATTCTCTTTGTCCATTAACAGGAAAATTATTTTGTAGTAGTATTTTCTATAAAGAATAGAAAGATAATTAAAATATGCTTTAATATATTGTTATTATTAATAGTTTTAACAAGATATTGATAAGACACAAATTCTCCCATACAATTTTATATGTTCTATGATTACAGGATTTTCTGCAAACTAGCTTTTGGCTTTACACTTTTCAAACTATATCTCCACTACTGCAAACATATTTTTGATTCTCAGAGCCATAGAACGAGTTTACTTTTTTTTTTAAATGTCTAGCCCTATCCAAATGCCCTGGGATATTTGCATCATGGGCAGTAGATGTATTCCTGAACACTATTCATAGCTGGCAAAGTTAGCAATTATTTAACTGTACTCCAAAGGTGCTCTGAACCATTCAGTTACTTCCTACTAAAAACAAATTGCACGTATCTCCAATTCAACTCTTCCTTAACTGGATTCCAACACCTGAGGCAAATCTAAAAGCATTATCCTAGGGAAAACGTGGTGGAGGGGAATGTCATACAGGAAAGACAGCAGTCTCAACTGATTGCAGTTATTACACCAATTTCAAAAATTGTACCCCAAATACATGACTCTTAGAAGACCTGTCCAAGTTAAGGATCCTGAAGAATAAGCTTTATGTCATCCATGGCAAATCCACCTCTGAAGATTAGCCATTACTATCAGTAGAACCTCCATACTTTCAATAGAAGGTAGTAATCAGGTTAGAACACTTGGATAAGTAACTGATATGTAGATACCATTCTAAGAACTTTATAAATTTAACTGCAAGTAAGCCTCTAATGAACTTTATTGTGTAAATATTACCATCATCATCTCTCAAATGTGGAAAGTGACTCCCACAGAGGTCAATGACCTTCATTCTCACACACAGTAAATGGCCAATGTAGATGTGATCTAAACACAAAATACAATATATGTAGGCCTTACTGTTAAATAGTACACTTAAAATTTACTGGATTTTGTTAACCAATGTCACCATAATAAAAAATACATACATACATACATACATACATACATACATACATACATACATACATACATACAAATAATAGTTTGACTACAGGGCATGTTAGGAATCTCTTTGCAGTTCAGCCTCTTAGGTTATTCTTGAAGTTGAAAATAAATATGTCTTTACTTTAGCTTGAGGAACTGTCAAATAAGAACAGCAAGTGTGGGAGTTGATGAAGATTGTGGAAAATTCCTTGCTTAAAATGAAAGACAGGTAGGTCTATGAGGTCAGTATGGGAGTCTGCCATATACTATTGCAGCTCACACAACACATAAAGGGAAACTCTCAGGTGAGCCTGACAAGTGAAAATGAAACAACTGAAAGAAATACCAAGCAAAATAAACATAACAGCATTTATCATAGTCTATTTTAATTGCTTATTTATTTGGCTATATCCTCCAATCCATGACCTCATTAGTAGCAGATTTTATCTTTTATTTTAGTTCTGTCATATTGGAGGTGTTCAGTAAACTAATGAGGATAAACAAATAAATGGAGGGAAAAAGAAATGTAATGCCTCACATCCTGCTTACAATGCATCACAGGGTTTTATGTCTACCACCACCAAACATAACCATGAGCAATAACCAGGAATTTAACTCACACAGCAGTCCACAATTACCATACATGACTACCCACTCCTTGAACATTTGGAACACTTTTATTCTCATAATTACCATATTCATTCATCCAACAAATATACAATGAGTACTATTATGTGATAAGCATTGTTTCAGGCAATAGTGAAAAAAAATAGCTCAGCTTTGTGTTCCTCCTGTATATATATTGTCCCTGTCCAATTTTTCTTATATTAAAAAAAAAACAACAACAACTTCTTATGGCCTACACAATACTTTAGCACCTGTAACACCTAGTAGTTCATCTAAAATATAGTAAGCCCACTTGTCAGTTGCTGAGTGATATTAGACTGAACAAAAAGTAAACTATGTTTTTATATCTTATAGTCTAAATTCTAAATGATTTTATACATATATACCTTATTGGCCTCATGAGAAACTATTTATTACCTATTTATACTGGGGAATAGTCTTTCCTGAAGAATTGTTATGTGTACATTGCTGTTCCTAATTTAGAATCATAATTCATAACTAAGGGTGTGATCTTCTAGAAACCCGTTCCTGAGAAACAACCCAATAGATATACAAGCATCTCTGATCTGCAGATACTGAGGTGGTACCCAAGTACCAAACATTGTGGTTTAATTTTTGAGCACCCCCTGGTGTCAACAATAGATTCTTCTCTTAGTCTGTAGGAATCAGAATGCATCATTTCCTATTATTACTGAAATTTGAAATCCTGATTTCTCCATCAACTTAAATAATTTATTTCTAGGACATAAAAAAAGTCTGATTTTACATTTAAAATCCAATGAGAATTCTGAACGTTTTTATTTTGAAAAATTACTATAGTTTAAAACATCTACTTTCAAACATTTAAACTCTCAATTTACCAGTTTTGTCTCATACTTCCTGCCATTTAAGTCCTGTCAAATATCCTGTTGTTTCTTCTTGAGAAGTGAATGCTGTTGTTTCTAACAGCACCAGAAAGTTTTCATTGAAGCCAGTGTATATTTCATTGTTTTGATTTTACCTCCCTACTTCTCCAAAAGTCAAATATAGTTTTATAATTTTGGGGGGTGTATGGTTTAGTTATTTTTTCTTTTGGGAATAATATCTAAAAGAAAACAAGGTTAAAAAACACTATAAACATTGATAGGAAGATGAAGAAACAAACTCCAAAACATTTTAATTCTTATTCCTATTTTGAAGAGTATATAGTACAATGTATAATTCTATTGATAAAATTGTTTTGTGTGATAAAATTTATGACATAAATTAACTCCTAACACATTTATAGATATATAAATTTGAGTAACTTTTCTTTCCCTTAGAGGAAAGTAAGCAAATAGAGTCTAAAGATAAGATATTCTATAATATCATATCTATATCATATTGCTCATTATTTATTTCTTCTTAAAATAGTTGCCAAATTATCATTATCTTTAATAGAACTAAATGAAAAATTTTAATGTGACTTTGGGCAAGTTGGTAGCCTTTTCAAAGTCAACCATTATATCATATTCTCTCATATTCTCATATTTCTCATGTTTCTACATATGTAAGACTTGAGGCTTACAAATTCCACTATGATTAAAGTGTGTCAGTTTATATATGTTTACCTCCATTAATTTTAGTATTTTCACCTAATCAAAAGATTAACTCAATAGTTTTGATATTGCTGAAATATTAATAAACTCAGGCCCTAGATAACATTTTGGAAATCAGAAATAGGTCTTTTACTCATGAATTGGAAAAATCAACATTTATTCAGAGGTAGCAAGGGTAAAATTTATTTTCCCTATCTGAGTAAAGATATGAAGCTCATTTTTCATATTCCAATGCCCAAATCAAAAATGTTGAGATTCCTTAAGACAATTCCACAAGTAAGAACACTCCTAGACTCTAACAAGATATTTAACATCAAATGGAAAAGGGTCAAAAAATAGCCCCAAATCTAAAATGGTACATTGGAGAAATCATTTATACTTTAATAATTTAGAAAGGTCTATCTCATTCATAGTGAGCAAATGTCAATAACAAATTTCATGCTGTGTTCAAGAAAAACTCAAAAAGCATTTTATACACCATATCACTAGGATAGGTCAGACTGAAATAGAAAGTTAATATATGCTTTGTTTTCAAACTAGAAATATATGAATGCAAAATAAAAATATTATGCTACTGAATGCCTCAGTTAAATTGTTTTGCACTAAGGGAGAAAAAGAAAATTTGGCAATATGTGTATTTTATTTTTACTTCCTTTTCAATCTCTTAACATTTTACTGACTTTAGTACTATTACTAAAGTAGTGCTAAAATAATACTTATAAAGTATTGTTACTTTAGATTTAGATTTGGGAGTGACCAACTAAGCACATGGTCATTAAAGCCTTGGAAGTAAATGTAAACCCTTAGACTAAAAAGAGAAATAACACATGAGGCGAAAGGAAAAATTGGGGAAGTCTATTTTGGAGTCAAATATAGAAAAGGAGACAAAGCTACTGTTATTAGAGGGCAAGAGAGTTTGAATGTGTAGGGAAAAAGTGTTCAGTTGGTGCAGGAATATCTTAGAAAGGAAGAAAAAATGGGTATTGGTCATGGGAGCCAGAAAACAAGTGTAGAACTTAATCTTCACTAGAGGGAGAAACACCTCACCTGCATAAAGAACATTTCAATATGAATGAGGATGTTTTCTTGTAGAAATGACAGTAGAAAAATTCAGAGAAAAGTCTCACAAAGTAGCATGTTGGTGATATTTAAACCGATATATATTTAAAATACCTATAGTAAATAAAAATGAGTTTTCTAAAAGCATGTAGAATATAAGAGCACTTAGGATTCAAGTCAATAAACTTTTCAAGACATTTAGACAAAATAAATAGGTTTGAAATAGAAGAGAAATAGGTTGATGTCTTTATTGGTTAAGAAGTTCAAAGACTTTTCTTCATTATTTGCTATCGTTGTTATTGTTGTTGGAACACTTCAGAAGAAAAGTGTAGAGCATGAAAAGATACAGATTTTAGTAAAAAAGAATATATATATATATATATATATATATATATATATATATATATAGAGAGAGAGAGAGAGAGAGAGAGGGAGGGAGGGGGAGAGAGAGAGAGAAAGAGAGGTCACGCGCGCGCGCACGTGCTGGAGAGGGAGAGGGAAAGGGAGATTAATTTGCTTTTCTTGAGCACAAATACTTGTGCATGACCTTCTCCCACTCAGCTGCAAGTACCTGGAGGGAATAGAGATGACCAATGCTGTGATGAGAAGGAAAGAGAGGAGTTAATGAACAGTTTTGCCTTTTAAACCTAGCTTGTGAAGTTCATTTCATTGATAGCCCTGTACTAGCAAAAGCTTTTAATTTCTAAGAACAGAAGCTGTCAACAATGAAAAATAGGAGAAGGATCAATTATCAAAACTCAAAGCCCTGAAGGAACACAGATAAATTTATTCATAGACCTAGTTTTAAGAGGCAGATGAAGATTAATACTTTACAGTTATTCTTTGGTCGTGTTAGTTCTGGCTGAAAAATCAGAAGAACCCATAAGGCAGATAAGGAAGGGCCTTTCAAACTTAAGTGGATCATTCTTGTTAGGAAATGGAAACATCAGTAATATTCCACCACTTCTTCCAAGAGCAAGACCTATTCATACCAGCACCAGCAGGAGGGAGACATTACCTCTACTGAGGGGCTGTGTATGCAGTCCTTCACACTGCCAGTGGTAAGGTGAAGGTAGTTTCTGCAGATACCTGTGTGATACTTGCCAATCTTCCACAGGGTAAATTTCCTTCATGACTACTCCCATTGGACAATCTCTTCTTTAATATCCTAAGGTACTTAGATACTCTGACAATAGGATAAAATCCTAGATCATCAGAAAGACTCTTAAAGGTAGGGGAAGGACAAAGCTCTATAAGCGCCTGGTCTTGGATAGGGTATGCAGAACCAGATCCAGAGCCCTCACACCCCCAAACAGGGGCAGTGTTGAGGTCTATTTCAATTATTTTTTAATAAGAAGACAATTGATATAAAAAAGGTCTTTGGAGGGTCAATGTAATCAGAGCAAAAGATATATGCTAAGTCACATATGAGAAAGAAACACTTCTTTAGAGATGGTGGTGGGGGAAATAAAAAAAAAAAGATACAGAGAAGAAAATAAGAAAAGTGAGGGAACTAACTGGATATCAAAAATATTCACTTACATGAGACTAGATAATTTTTAAGAAGATGGTGCTGAGTAGAGTGGTAGGTCTTTGTTTTGCAGACTGAGAAATTTGGAAAATCTTTAAAACAGATCTGTGGGAGACATGATGTGTTGTGAAAAGGACATCATTACAAAGGTCCAGCTGATGTTAGATTGTATAAATTTAAAGTTTAAAATATCAGTTAACTACTAAATTATAACAACATTCACTATGGTTCAATTTATTTTGATTTAACTTAGTTTCCCAGTAACAGATGTGCTTGTTATTTTGCTAGTTGCTAAGACACATGAATCTATTTTGATAATAGTGAGGCTTATTTAAAAATATGATTTGTTTTATTAGACATAAACTGAATATTTAAATGTCACTAAAGAATGTTTTTTTCAAAATTTTTTATTCACACTTCTCCCATCTGTTATGAAAAAAAAAAAAAAATCCAGGCTTAAAAGATTTTAGTATATGTAAACACTTGACTTCCAGCATTTGCCTACGTATTGTGATTTACTGAATTGTTACTTTAAAAGAACAGAAAGAATAAAATGAAAACGGAACTAGCAGGAATAGAAAAGTTTTATTAGCCCAGAGAGGCATTTTACAGAAATGTCAAACTGACCACCTACTGAAAATGGCTGGAACACTCACTTCTTCCTAAATGTCACCAACTGCTCAAAATAAACATTGTGGATTGATGTACTAGCAGCCTTATATGATGTTCTTTTAAAGTTATCCATATTTCATTCACTCTTTTCCCGCCAAACGTGAAATAATACTGCATTTTTATTTTGCTTTTTTTTCCATTAGCAGAATGTCATAAAGGTCTTGTTTTCCTCCCCCAGATGAATTTCCTGTAGACCAGGCTTCTAATACCCTTCCAACCCTTCTAGAACTGCTCCAGCCTAACACGGAAAGGGCATAAGATTCAAAGTCAGAAAACTTGAATTTGAGTTCAGAGTTTGCCCTTTGCTACTTAAGTTGTGTGTTTTCAGCAAGTGTCTATCTGGACTACAGCTTCGTCTTCTGGAAAATAGAAAGATTCAAAGAATCTCATCTTTCAATCTTTAACATTCTGAGATTCAAACACATAATCCCTTACTATTAAGAAACACAAAGAAGCAGCAATCATAAATAACTAAATTAGAATCACAAAGGATCCCAAAACCCTCATAAAAGGAGAACCTAGGCTTCTATACTAATATTTTTCCACCAAATCCCCCAGATTCTACTGGAGGTTTAAATTTTCATGTAAATGAGACTACAATTCATAATGTCAAAAAGAAAAGGTGTATGTATGTGTGTGACTGTGTGCAGGTGTATATATTAAATGTGCATATATACATATATGTATATATATATATATACATATGTATGTATAGATACTCATGTGTTGTGTATATATTCTAGAAACCATCTTACAGGTCATTGAAAAAAATATATACTACTTGGCAATGTTAAGATTTACTTACTTAATAAACTATATGACCATATAGAAAACAATCATATACAAACATCTGATATGTTATTTGTATTAAAATATGCTTTAAATCACAAGAACAAACTAGTGAAAAGAACTTGTTATGATTCCCAAATATTTAAAATTATTTTGATGAAAGTACATGCCTTTCAGGAAATTACAATAAACGTGCATTTACTTTAAATGTTTGTTTTTAAAGTCTCTGGAATAAAATTAAGCTATTTTGCTTAGTATCAAGAGAAAAAGTATACAGAATCTTTTTCCAAAATAACTAAGTTCAATGAATCTGACATTTAGTTACTGCAAAAGAATAATTTATATGCTCATATACATATACACACACAGGTAAAATAAAGGATAACACCATATCATTTTCATTAAACTCCCATAAGTTCTTAATATTTTATTAATAACTTAGTATTACCATATACTAAGAATGTATTTTGGAACAAAAATCAAGAGTTACAACATAGATCTTTTTTTTTAAGATGTATTGCTTTTCAAGTTTACAAATGCATAAAAACTATAAAAAGTCAATGAATAATGTACGCAGATCACTAAGATAAAATTGAATAGAATAATATTCTAAAAATCATTTTGCACTGATAAGATACTGACTAAATCATTGTCTCAAAATTATAGAAACATGTTAAATCATTTCTCCTATATTGACTTCAGATGTATAGCAATGTTTCATGGGGTCCTATACATAAAGACAATTTTGCTGCATTGCTCATTAATCCTCCAAAACTTTAATACCTCAAGTAATATTGAGAATTAACTGATGGGCTAAGATTTTTTTAAAAAGTACATTAATGCAGAGTATCTCAATGAAAAACCATTTACACAAGAGTATATATTTTACCCTTTTTATTTTGGGAGTATACAAACAAATGCCATCTCAAAACCAAGATTCAATGTTTCCTTTACTCATCAAATCACATAACATGTGCATTCCACATCCATGTGTTTAAATCACTAATACGGAAAGAAGAACGTTGCCCCTTAGTACAGGCAGCTAAAGTGGCAGATCTATCTGTTGATGACTTCAATAATGTGTAATAGTTAACTTATAATACTCTCTTTTTATTTTAAAGGTCTGATACTTTAGACAGGTTCAGACTTCTGAACATCAATTTATATCTTTTCAGCTCACTGATTCTAATAATTTATCCCACTCCAATAACCCTTCAACCCCTTCAGACCTCTAATCCATTGATCTATCACTTCTTCACTGGCAATAGCCCTTTTTTCTTACTTTCTCTTTATCCAGTTTAGATTCCTGGTCCACAAATCTAATCTATTCTTTGAGTAAAAGTTGGACTCCCTTATATGTGCTCTCTTACCTGGTTAGTTAAAAAACAAACAAAAAATCCTAATTTAACAGCTATGGCTGCATCTATTATGCTCAAATGAATGTAGAAAGCATACACAGCCATGCTGGCTAGTCTCATTTTACATTTGGGAGAATTTACCTCAATTGGGACTTCAGAAGTGCTCTGATTTTAATACATATCCCCAGTGAGTTCACTGCCAATCCCAAGAAGATTATTTTACATCATCTTGGATCTCTTTTGATTTCCAGCATCCACCTCATCTCCTCACTTGTGGGTAATGCCCACCACATTCTTAGTTCATTGAGACAACAGAAACTATCAAAATAGAAATTTCTTCTCTTCCCACCTTATCTGCCATCATGCCTTCATGTGTACTTATATGTCCTGAATTTCCTTCCTGTTACAATGAATGAAAAATCCCTACATCTACCTAAGGTCAACCCATTCATTTATATGCATTTCATCCTCCAATCTCAAGAACTTTGTTCAATTCTCTCTCCTGAACACAAATTTCATTTCCCCCCACTTATTGGGTTTCTATTTGCACACAAATGTTCTATAGTATACTCTCACTTAAAAAAAAAAGAAAATTCTTTATACCTTATTTGTCCATCTAGTCACAGCCCAATCAATGTCTTTGTCTGAAGTTAGGCATAATTTCTCAAAGGATTTGTTTGCCTCCACTTGATCTCTTAGGGCTTCGATCACAACCATTCCACTGAAGTTGCTTTATTCAAGAATAATGAACACTTCTATGTTGATAAATTTCATGGCTATATGGTTTATATTTAATCCTAACTTTACTCAGCTTCTTAGCAGATTTGGCATAGACATTCCTTCCTTCTTGAAACATTTTATTCTCTTCAGTTTCAAGACACTACACATTTTCAGTTTCTATTTTACTTTCTTGTTTTCTTTTCAGACTTGTCTTCTGCATTTTCTTCTTCTTTCTATTAAATACTGGAATAAGACTGAATAAATCTTTGCCTCCCTGAGTTCTCTATCTATTCTCACTTCTTGGTAATGCCAGCCAGTCTTAGAGCTTTGGAAATCATTTATATAATTTGATAACTCCTATAATTGTATCTTTTCCCAGAACATTCTCACTATCTCTTGATTGTTCACCTGACTGCCAAATCACTGCTTTTACTTGGATCTTTAGTAGAATCTCACACTTAATGTTTCTAAAATAGAAACATAATTATTTCTGCCACCACCTGGCACCACCATTTATCCAATTGCTCAGGCCAAAAACTTTGGAATGAATATAGATAGATAGATAGATAGATAGATAGATAGATAGATAGATAGATAGATAGATAGCCAAATCCTAAATTGTGAGCAATTACATAATGCTCTGCCTTTAGAATATACCTGAACCTGACTACCTCTACTGCTAGGATCTTAGTCTAAGGTATTACCTCTATAGTAGCTGGAGTTATTTTATTTTTTAAAAAACTCTGATTATGACACTTCTTATGTCAAAAATCCCCAATGGGTCTACAGCCATGCTACCCTGAACATGCCCAATCCTGTCTGTTTTCAGAAGCTAAGCAGGATTCAGCCTGGTTAGCATTTGGATGGGAGATTCCCTAGGAAGAACAGATGCTGTAGGCATTTAAAAAAAATCCCCAATGGCTTTATATCTGGATCACCATGGGAATCTTACACCATGGTCTAGTATGTCCTCTGGGCTCTCACTCCTACCTGTCTGTTGAACTTCATCTCCTAATGTTCCTCCTATGTCTTCTGAACTCAGTGTATTTGTACTTATTGCTTTTATTTCCTCCATATATTGAAAAGCCTTGTTCATTCACTTAATTCAGGTCTGTTGTCTTTTCAAACTTATCACCCCAGAGAATCCTTTTATGAACACCCTTTTGAAAATCACCCTCCCCTTGCCTTTCCACTGCCATTTTAAAACCAACTTCACACAACACTCCTCCTCTGGGACTCAGACAGCTCCCTCCAGCACCCCCAGGCAATAATTCTTCCACCTCAGAAAACATAGTACAACAATATAGAGAAATTCATAAAGGGGTCCACAATCAATGCAAGCAAGAATCAGCAGCATAACAATTGTAGACTACACAGTTCAAACAGATTTAGTCACCAGAAGATGAAGAGGATTTAGATTTGTGATTTTCAAAGATGCTGTTAGTGTTGCTAAGATTTTGAAACTAAAGAAACTGGATTGGCAGCTAATAGACTCCAAAGGGGCCAAAGCTTTATCTGGATGGATTGGGCCCAGATACTTCCAAAGAACAAATGAAAAAATATTTTGGAGATTAAAAATATTGAACTTCCCATGAATACAAAAAAATGGAAGAGGGTGTTTTTTTTTTTAATTATTACATATACAGATAAAGAGCCAGTAAATAAATTGTTAGAAAGCAGATATCAAATTGGTTCTGTGAAGTGTGAAATCAAAGTTGCACAACGCAAAGAGGTATATAGGCAGTAACAGCAACAACAAAAAGGAGGAAGAGGTGCTGCAGCAGGTGAACAAAGTAGAGGCCAATGTCAGGGCCAAAACTGGAACCAAAGATCTAATATCTATTGGATAAGAAAATTATAATAATGACTATGGTGGTGATCAGAACTATAGTGGCTGTGGTGGCTATGATTATACTGGGCATAACTATGGAAAATATGGATATGGACAGGGCTATGCAGATTACAGTGGCCGACAGAGCACTTATGGCAAGGTGTCTAAAGGGATGACGATCACTAAAAAATCAGCCAACCTAAAGAAAGACATTGGAGAAAACAGGAGATTGACAAAGTAATCCATCTTGCAGGACAACATTGAAGATTGGTCTTCTGTAGCTCTATGATGATTATTTTTAAAAAGACTTCCTAGTGTATAAAATAAAACTGTGTCCAGCTGTATATAGCTGCCAATTAATTTTCTTAGTTTTCACTTTGTCTTTTGCTATTTGTATTATGACTCAATGTGGATTTGTGTTTATACAAATTTTATTTGCATGATTTCATGTTAAACCTCAAATAAATGTTTCCTTATGTGGAAAAAATTTTAAAAATAACCCTTGCCTTTCACTCTGTACATTTAGTGTGTTTCATTTTTCTTCATAGTACTTATCTCCAAGAAATATAATAGTGTATATATTTATTTATTTGCTTATTTCCTGACCATCTCCACCAATATAGTATAAATTCCATTGAGGACATGCTTGCTACCACAGCACCTAGTATGTAGTGAGAACAAAATACTTGTGTGTTTAATGAATGATAACAAATTTAGATAAATGCAAGACAAAATTCAACAATGCAAACTTCTCATTCTATTGAAGATGCTATTACCTATTCTCACATGTTATTAATAGGCATCCATGGTGGCTTGAATTAAGCAGAATGTTCTTTAGTATTTGTTATTAACTATGAATTTCAAATATAGGAGTTGTAGATATTTGTATTCATCTGCACTATGTTAGCATGATATTCAAAAATGAATTTCATTCAAATCTCATTAAGTTCACCAGAGGATCTCACCTGGACTTGTTCTAGAAGTATATCTTAGTTTTAGAATCCAATTGTCTGAGTTCCAACTCAGATTTCACTCATTACTGGTTACATAATTTTGAACAAATGATTTAACCACTCTGTGCCTCTGCTTCTTTATTTGTATAATGGAAACAATATCAATAATACAAATTAATAATTAAGAGAAGTAATGTGTGGAAGGTACTGGCATATATTATCTAGTCCCTAATTGGCACTAAAAAACTGTCAGAGATTATTATTACATTTAAATTTCAGAAAGTTCTGTTTTGTCCCTAACTTAACAAAAAAGTAAAATATTTCCAGGGACACTAATTCTTCTTATTATAAATTATTTTGTAAACATATATGGTAAGCAAAGATACACACACACACACATCTAGGATTAGTATGTGCCAGCCCTACTTGGTCATGATACTAGCTCCAAATATTTGATGCTGAGATTCTGAATTCTGCTTATCTTCCTAGACTTCAGAGATCTACCCACCATTCTCTAATCAAGGACCCTCACAGGACTTGACCACTTTCCTCCATTTTCTAACTGATTATGTGATAGTCAAACAATACTTTCTGCCATTTGTGGGATCTTCATATATTTTAAATCTAGCATCTTTATACCTTTGCCAGAAACTTTGTAAATCATATTTCTGGTCGCTGTTATCTGGATCTGACCCATTTCTGTTTCATTACAAGTTTACATATTCATTCTGATAGCTTACTATGGCGTACTTCTCAGCATAATTTCATATTACGTTCTTTGGGGAATTTAGTCAGAGATGAAATATATTAATTTATTTGTTTTCTTCATCTAACTTATTTTTATTTTTCAGAGGATTTTTCTCTTCTGCATATATTTAATTCCTGTACCTGTTTCTAAAACAAATGGTCTTTATTAAGTACAATGAATACTTCACATGGTTAAATCAAGAGGATTTTTCTATTAAAATGGGTTTCATTTGTTTTTTTTTTTTATATTTATGAAAGGGCAATTACTAGTAGGAACTAACTAGTAGGAACTATTACATTGTGTTATACTGCTTGATTTGAACTATAAGTTATAGATTATTTACTGAATTAAAAATGCAATCTTCAAAATATGTTTCTATTACTACTCTTAAAGTTTAACCACTCTGTTAGAGGATTAATTTGAAACATTCAGTTAGAACAAGGTAACAAAGGAGGAATAAATATGCTCAATTTTTTTTATGTATAAGTGACTATATTACTTGAAAAAATTTTAAATTATTTTAGCATATTCACTTTAATGTACACACTGCCCACTGTTACCCATCACTTAATTTTAAATTTGTTTACATATTTATAAGTTTAAAGGCCAAAAGAAGTTAATATAAACTTGAACAGTAAAGAATAAGAAATAATTAGCCATATATTTTCCACTAAAGTTAATGCCTTCATAGTGCTAAATTACAGTGTGAAAATGCAGGTATTTTGTACTTTAACTGGATTAATAAATGAGCTAGAGAGAGACAACATAAATGAAGCTGAATCGATAGTAAATACAATATTCAAACAAATAATTAAGGAGAACACTGTGCTGTAAGTCTCCCAAAATAAAACTGAAGTCCTGAAGGTTTTGCCAATTAACATGCTAAATAAATATAAACCAGTGGTGTGATTCTGCCTTTAAAGCTACTGAGTTACTGAGGTGCCTTTATACTAGAATAGCAGCACAGATGGGCAGCGAAGCTTTCTGATTTATCTAAGAAAAACATACAAGGGTTAGGGAGAACTCAGAGGAAAGGTCTAGAATAATAAGAGTTTGACCATTGGAAAGATTTAATAATACATCAAATAATCACAAATAATAGTTTCCAAAGTATATTGCAGACTGAACAAGATGCAGTATTAAGGAGAAGCACAAGATGCTTAGTCAAATAGTGAAATATTCTGACAATAAGCATAGGTAAAAACCAGACTGATTTTAAGTGAAACTGTGGAGCCATTTGCCTAGAGAGATGTTTAACATAGACTAGGTTTTTTGTTGATGACATAGCTATAACATAGTTCTTCCAAAAATGCTAAGATGTTCACTAATTATCTTTCAAATATATGATTATCAAAGAAACAAACTAGGACTTCACTTAGCATTTAATAGAAACTCTTTTTCCTGACATCTATTTCACATTGTACTTTTCTGTTCTTAATGGTCTTTGGAATTCCAAAAAAATAAAATTTAAGATTTAGAATCAGAGAACCTGATTCTGAATTCCAGCAAAACCAGTTTTTCTTCTCAGTCACCATGACCACAGTATAAGGAAATAAGGCTGTTTGTTAATGAAAAAAACCCAGACCTGTACTAATGTTAAGAGAGAGAGACACATCCAATAAGGTACAGCAATTCCCATTAATTAAAAATAAATACATATTAAATTAAACATACTAAAAAGAAGATCCTAGGCTTCATGACATGCATATTAATAGAAAGGGCTTAAAATAACAACTAATGTCTCCTTTTTTACAAATGTGCTTTCACCAAATACATAAGAATGATTTTAAAAAATCTAAATATGATCATTGATAACGGGCAAAATTTAAAAGCAGAAATCCCAGTTCAGAAAATCATAATTATAAGCCTCAGAAGAAAAGCAGAATTTAGAAGATCATACCAAAAGAGAAACCAGTCCCTTATTTTCAAGGTTAATAATTATAGCTATTTTCCAGGTGAGAAGAAACTAGAAGTTGATAGAAATTCAATCTGCAAACACATAGTTGTTTATCATTATGCCAGAGTAGAAAATGTGTATATTTCTCATTCCTTAATGGGTTCAGTTATTGTCAATACGTCTCTCTGTTATCTTCAATAAATCCTACATTTAAAAAAAAATGAATATATTGTCCAGGTGTTGCTATATAAACCTTCATGAGCTAAATTATGTGTTCCCAAATATTATAGCTTGAAGTGAAAAAAACAAAAAGTAATACCCTTTAAGAAGACTATCTTAAGGAGGCTAAATTTGGCTTTGATAATCTACAAATGGCACAATTAAGATATTTTGTAAATATCCAAAAAGTTCTTAGATAGCTTACTTTAAAACCAGGCTTTAAGTGTTTTAGAAATTCAGAGGTTATAAATACAGGATGGAGCTCTTTAATGTATATTGTATAGCTCCCAATTATTTGTGATACACAAGTAAGACAAAATATACATAAATATTTATTAAAATTAAAGCCACAATGGGCAATTACTCTAGGATCAAAATATTACTAATCTGTTTAACAAATATCATTTTAAGCTATATGAAATTGCCATTTTTATAGGTCAGAAGAAGCTGAATTTTGGCAGTTTCATATTGTTTAACTATTATTTATACAGTCACTTCTGTATTTGAGGACCAGTTATAGACAATAGGAATAAAATTAGAGTCTAATTTATAAGTAAATTAATCCTCTTCAGTTTTAACGGCCTTTTAGTATTTCTGTAGCCTCCCTGGATGACTATTTTTAATCTATCCATTTATTCTGCTAATATTTATTTGGCACTTTATACCTAGGTATTGAAAATACATTCATTATCAAAGGAAACATAATTCTTGCCTTAATGAAGTATAAATCTCAGTCAGAGAAACAGACATCAAAACAAACAACTCTTACAATATTGTAAATATAAGCATTGTGAAATGTATATTAAAAAACAGGTCCAGAGGACCTGGAAAGAGTAGACCAGGGAGATCATGTCTGATTTTTGAGGGTCCACATTTTGTAATCAGGAGCCCTGATTTTTTAAATGGTTAATGTAACTGAGACTAAGCGCTTTATAAATATTATCAATTTAATTATAACAACAGGACAGATACTATTCTATTTCCAATTTACTGATCAGAAACTGAATTTTAACGGGTTAAGTCACTGCTTAAAAACACAAAATTAGTAAATGTACTTGATCTTAGTCAAAAGGCTAAGAGGTGATGAAAACTAGTAAATGATATCAAAATTTGTACTCCAGCAGTTTCTCCTTTCAGAATCTACATTTTGTATATGTTGCCTCCTGTAGCTCAACTCTGATTTGTCTTGCATGGTCAAATATCAACAGCCCTAGGATGCAACTCTTCTAAAAATTATCCCGGGGATTTTTCAACCAAACCTTTTTCTTTCTAAGCTGAGATGGCTTTGAGAAAAGCGGGGCAGGAAAATGCTGACCAAGAAACAAATGAGGCTAAGGAGTCTCAAGTAACCATCATCTCTATTCACACAATCCTCTGACATATGATCTAAAGTTCCCTTTTAGTTTAGGACTTATACTTGAGATGCAACACATGAGATGAAGCAAACTTTATTAAACTCCATAAGTGCATACTTGAAAAAGCTAAAGCTTACAAGTAAATGCAAAGAGACATTAGAGTCTTACACACTTGTTTGTGTACATAAGAATTGGAAATAAAATGTCAACTCTAAATTTTAGCAGACAGGCAGGATTAAAAGTTAAGTAAAGCACACAATGTTAACTCTTTCAGATTTAATTGGGAAGGGTGAAATACATTCCAGTACACCTGATAAGAATTCTTCTTAAACCATTAATTTCATGGCAAATGACACTTATTTACCACTTCTCCTCAAAAACACCTGATAAAAAGTGATCTTATGAATACTACTATTTAATAGACTTAATCTTAAATGTAAAATAACATTAAAAAATAAAATATAATTATAGTAAATATCAACTATAAATGATGAAATTTCCTGTACCCCTGTATTCCCTCTCTTTGAGTACCCACCACTCCCACATGGCTCAGGAAGAGAAGCATGATCTTGATCATTTTCTCCCAAGCTTCATTTCTAGGAAGCATTTTCACTCTGTCCAGAAATTACAAAGACATCCTCATCTATATGTAGCTGCCCAGGTTGTGTTGCAACCCATTACACTCAACAGAATATAGTAAAATGGAACCTTATTTATAGCATAGTAAGAGAAAAGTTGTAGTATGTGAACTCACATATAACACAGGTTACTTTGTTTGCAAGCAACAAAAACCAACATGAATATTTAAATAAAAAAGGAATATTAGAAGGAGATACAGGAGCTCACAGGCAGGATTGGGGTAAGACAAACACTCAGACTTTAAAGTGACAAGAAATAGATAACTATGAATCTTACCAGACTCTTCAAGTCAGTGTTGCTGCTACTAGAATAAAATATCAATCATTTGTTCTATTTTGAATTACTCTGCTCGAATTTCAAATCCTCCTAAAAAAGAGACTCTGACTGAATACTCTTAGATCACAGGGCTCTTTATTTTTTTTTGTACAAAGGAGGATTCCAGTAAAGTTCTAGTAAACATATGCCCCAAAGAACACTTCTACTTCTGTAGTAAAAAAACTTGATTTATTGCATTCAAACAACTTCATACTAATGGAGGATCTTTTCCTATAAAGACATCAGGATGCAGTTCCAAAGCATGAATCAATGTTGGTTGGCAGAAGAAAACAAAGTAAAACAGTTTTTCCCCTAAACTGTACACTTGCATCTCCTGTGACTCAACAATACCATTTCTGGATATTTGCCAAAACATAAATACATTCATAGATTCCAAAAATATAATGCTCAAGAATATGCAGAAAATTTTCTTGGTGGTAGGCAAAAACTGGAAATCACCCAAATGTCTATTAACAGTAAAATGGATAAACACTACATGTAATAATATAGATGAATCTTACATGTATACTGTTGAGGGGAAGAATCCAGTTATAATGAGTACCTAATGTATGACCCTGTGCATGATTCTGTTATCAAACTGAAAACAGGTCAATCTAGCCTCTGATAGAAGTCAACATATTCTCATACTTTAGGGATGGTAGAGACAGGCACGGACCAGGATAAAGTTCCTAGGGTGCTCCTGGTGGCCTGTTTCTTGATTCTGATACTGTTAAGTTAGTAAAAAATCTATCTACCTGTGTATCCTCATGATTTGAGTGCCTTTCTGTTTGCTCCTCCATATGTGTGTATCACATACACAATAACTAAATAGAAAATTGTGTAAAGGAAATATGGTGGCATAAATTATAGAACACAGTTAGAATGCATTAAAGAAATCCGTATTGCTCTCCTAATGTAGAAATGACCAAAAACATAAAATGAAATAAGCACAATTTTGTTTATTAGTTTTTATGTAGTACTAAAAGTGACTCATATCCATGGCATAGTGTTCACATATGTACTTTCTGGAATAAGCCAAGCCAGGGTTCAATTCCCAGCACTACCATTTATTAATTATTTAACCTCGAATAAATTAATCTTGGTAAGTTTTAGTTTTTTAGTAGTAAAATGTATATACTAATACCTACATTTTAAGATTATAAATATTATACAACAAAATAATATATGTAAATAGCTTAGCACAGGATCCAGCATGTAGTGGCAATGATTGCTAATGTTGTTGAAGTGCTTTCATACGCATTATCTGAAATTCACTATAACTCTAAGAGTGGTCATGCTAGGTGAGCTGTAGTGCAGTGTTCTTCAGAACATGAGACGTATAAACGCTGGTGGCACACAAACTGATTTCAGGTGGCACATAATATTGTCTTCAATGACACTGAATGGCATAATGAGAAAATTATCCTCTTTTAAAGCCTTTGATTACATTAAGAAAGGTTTTCAGTTTGATTCTAGTATGTCTTCAACTTTTTCTATGGCTTGTTAATATCCCTTTTTAACAACAACAACAACAACAACAACAACAACAACAAAAAATGAGCAAATCTCAGGCTCAGGTTTTTAGCTAGATTCTCTTGTTTGAATTTAATGACAATGATTTAGTTTTGATTTTGTTCCTCATGGGAATTTTATGAAAACTCTCACTTATGGTAAATGTTACTGATTATTCATTTTCAATAACTATATATAATTTTACTTTACATAAATTGTTCAGGTTAAAATGGAGTAAATTAAGATATATTTAGGGTATGATAGAACATTTGGAACACAGACTATAAAAAAAATGGCAATTTGTGATTTATGGATCAGACTCCCCATACCTCCCATCCAAAGGAAATTTAGAGTAGGTATGCAAGAAAACCTGTTCTGTGATCCTTAGGCCCCTGATCCAGATCAAATGTATTAATAGAGATCAAAGAAAAGAGAAGAGAGGGTGAAGTGGGTAAAGGAGATCAAATATATGGTAGCTGAAGAAAACTGGACTTTGGGTGGCAAACACACAGTAGAATATACAGATGTCAAATGATAATGTACACCTGAAAATTATATAATTGTATTAACCAATCTTTCCGAAATAAACAATTAAAAAAAAAATGAAGAGAAGATTAGCATACTGGAAAAAGTTTACAGGAATAAAGGAAGTCAGAAACAATTCAGTATGTGATGTCTGATTACATCGAGTTGTGCTTATTAAGCATACTGGTTATAGATATTAGACAAGAAAGAAAACAAATTATAATGAACCTATCATGGACTAGTTAGATGAATGTTTAGATAAAACTTGATATTTTCCTGAATTATATTCTCCTATGCAGGAAGAATTTGAAGAACATACAGTACAATTTCCATAAATGGAATAGTAATTCTTAGAAATGCAACATTAAAATTATTTTAGAAAAAAAATTGAGGTTAGAGGTAGAAAGTTTTACAATTAGAAACTGCAGATTTAAATATAAACTATCTTCAATATGAAATTATCATAAAATATTGGCTGAGTCAAATTTTTAAAATATGTCTTCTAGAAGATTTAGTAAGGCTTTGTATCATAAAATAAACACAACGTAATTCAGAGTGGAAACTTCATTTCCTGTCAAGCTATAAACGTCTATGAGAAGTATAACCATATATTTCAATCCCACAGCTTGAATGACTTAGAGGATTTTCATCTTGTATTTACTTGCACTCAGAGCCACTGGGTTTATGTATGTAATCTTCTCAAATAATGTCTCACATTTATTATTTCATTCTACACATATTCTGAATACCTACCTACATTTCAGACCTTGTTCTAGCCAAGGTAGGTAAACAATAGTGAATGAGACATAAATATTCACTGCTCTCAGGAAGCATTGAAAAATTAATAAGTAAGACATGTCACAAAATAATAGGAAGCATAAAATAGTAAGAAGCTTCAAGGAGTGAAGTGTAGTCCTAATGGGCAGTGAGGGAGGGGAAGAGATTGCTCATTATTTTTGTGCCCAATAAGAAATGTGGTCACTGAAACAGATTCACTATGCTTTTAAAATGACAATCAAAACATAATTGTGGTACCGACAAAAATAAAATGTATACACCAGACTACATGAATAACTTCAAGTCATTTTGGCATTATTTTAAATCAGGTGGCTCTGTTATATTTCAAAGCAAAAGCTCAAAATAAATATTTTATTTTTCATTTCATGTGGTATCATAGAAATTCTGCTAAGGAAAGATGGACCTTTAACTCACAGTAGTTCACCCAGGCTATTATCCTAATCACCACTCAACTTTTCCAGATGCTGCTGTTATTTTTGTTTTGTTTTGTTTTTCTTAAGTCTACTAAACATATGACTATACTTAGTACAGTTCTCCTATCCATTTTCTGACAGAATCAGAAGATAAATAAAGAACTAGACGGCCAAACAAATATCCACTGAAAATATCTCAAAGAAGGTATATTTTTGAAAGGTGCCCTGAGGCATGAGATGTTAATTTTGGATTTGTAAAATACTGTTTATTTAAAAAAAATGAAGAAAAAAACAATGGTTTAGGTTTAGAGCAAAACAATCTACTATAAAAATAAGCATCAAAGAAGAAAAATAAAAATATTCCATGTGGAAAAACATATTTCCCCAATGTGTTATGTATGAAAAGTAACAAATACTAAATCACACTGAAGAAGAGACATTTCTTCATAGTGATTTTCTACAGAGTCAGCTGTGGTGAATCACAAATTTATGTTTAGAGAAATAAATAAGAATGAACAGTTTTAGTTGAAGAATTTTTAGGTTTTATGCTTAAGTTTTCTTGGAAGGACCACTGGCTATTTTGTATGCATAAAAAATACTTACAAACACATACTCAAAGTATCTTATTGGTGATAAGAAGGCAGTAATGATACTATGGTGACAACAGAAACACTCAATCTCCACCTCATTTTTCTTTCCACCCTCCCACAAACAGTGTTCTTCATTTTCCTCTTTCTGTTAATGGTATCGTTATTTTCCTGGCTTACGAAGTTGAGAGCAGCTGTTCAGATCACGGGTTTGGAATTACAAAATCATCTTACCCAACTCTATCATCAGCTATTTAACTTTGAGGCAAATACTTGATCTCTCTCAGCCTCAGTTCTCTTCTCTGTACAATAGAAACCCCACTTTCTTCCTTACTAACAATAATACATGGAACCTGAATATAATAAGCATTCATTACATGAGCTGGTATTATTATTCTGATTATCCATCCTTCCTCAACATTACTATGTTTTCTTTCTAATTCATGTTCATTCTGTCACTGAGCTTGTTGATCCTTGTGTCCTCATGTCTCTAGCTCCATATTTCCTAGAGTTCTACTTTTATTGGTTGCAGACCCATGTTCTATCCTCCTCACAAACAAAAATGAAACAAAAAGAGCGTTCCTATTTGTGTACCTGGCTTCTGTTCTAAGTACAACCTGTCCCTTTCCTCCTGCAAAGACTACTTGAATGTGACACCCAGGTACATGAACTCACGGGCTGATAACCTATCTAGCCTAAAATGTTTTTAGACGAAGAAGCCTAGAAAACTACCTATCTGGTAAGAAGTGTCTCTTGTTTCTTCTGAGCAAGGTTACTTTCTGACCTAAGGCATTTCACCTCTGTCGCTATCTTTCATTAGAGATTCACTACACCTTCCCCCATAGAAGCTTTGATACTCATTATAAAGAAGAAAGCCCAAACAAAGAAAAGGAGTTTCTCTGTTGCAATAGATTTCACAATCTCAATCTGTATATTGAAAGCACTCCTTTTGATTTCTTACCACTGGCTTCTTGGAGTACAAGTGATTGTGTTGAATTTGTGTCCTTTCCTTATTATTCCCCTCATTCTTCCATCCTTCTTCCTCTCTTTCTCTTTCTCCTCTTTCCTCACTCTTGCTCTCTACCCCTCCTTTTGTCTCTTTCCCCTTTCTTCTCTTTCTTTTTATACGGCCTGAATGGGTGAATAATGTTTTTCTTAGATGATCTGTTTGGATACCTCGAGGTGCATTTGGCTTAATTAATACTCAATCACCCAGCACAGCACCTAGAATCTCCTATTCTAGATAGATGACATTAAAATATAACAAGGTATGAATATTCAGACTGATTAGATAAATAAAATTTAACTTTTTGTGTTTTACTGTTCTGTTTGACTGCATTAGGATGATTAAACTCTTAGAGGAAGAAAGACATAACTTATCTTAGAATAACATGAAAATATTTTGCCACACTTCTAGTGAATATTTGGACATTTGAAGATTTGCCTCCTTGCCTTCAAAGAAAAACAAAAAAACTTGTTTTTGGTTGCCAACAAGTTGGACTCTGGACTTCCTGATTCATTAAGACCTATAATAAAAGAAATTGAGGCTATGAGTCCATGTAGAGGGATAAAAGGGAACTTAGGAAATATTAGAGGTAGGAGGAAAGGCAGGATGGTTACTAGATGAAACTACAAATATGTGGGAGCAATGAGAAGGAATCTCAGATGTGTTGTCCAGAGGGGCACGGGTGTGTGTGTGTGCTTATAATGGAGGAAAGGAGTTTGAGCCTAAATACGAAGGCATTGACCCAGAGAAGCTCCAACATACAAAACAATGTTTGAGTGCTACACACCACACTACATCAAAGTTCTTAGAAGGTGACAAATTTAACTTTACTTGAGTGAGATTCTGCCACCAGCTATATTGAGGTTGGGTAGTCCCTTTGGTGTCTGTGGAGGAAGGAAATCAGCCCCTTCCTTGCAGATCTTTCTATGCCTGTCCAACAGGGGAAATGCTGTGCCATGGTAAGAAACTTTTTGTTCCTTTATGTCATTTTCAAGCCTTTCTACAATGCCTCTAAAGAAACTGTAATCCTCAAAGTTAGTCCTGTAAAATAGCAAGGTATTGGGGAGGAATTCTCATATCTTTAATTTAGGGAGCTAAAATGAGCAAACTCATCTCATCACACTTAAGGATCATAGTTATCTGAGATGAAACATTTCCACAGCCACTCTCCAAGCAGACCTCGATTGCCTGCTCTAGATCTTCTTCCACCTCAGTGTGGGTAAAGCATGGACTTGAGGATTCTAAGATCATGCAGACTTCTGAGGCTCAATAAAATATGAAGAGTTCTGGAAAAGCTATAATATATAATAATTTTAATTTTCTAATAACCCATTAATAATAATTCATCAATAATTCATTATAGTATAATAAATTATAGTCTAGGATAATATCAACAATTCATTCCATATTTATCTATTTTGAGCTTCTCAACCACCATCTGCCCTCAGTTAAATTCTTCCTGTAGGAGGAGGGTTAGGGGTGGGGCACTGATCTATATTTATCAGGGACTACTGATTTGTATTATTTTGACTACTTGTTTTTCTCTTCAATCCCTCATTCCTTACACTGCTTGGCAAATTGTGGACAAAACAAAACAAGACCTAAAACACAAGGTGATACCACTACCTCCAACATCACCATCCCATTGACCCTAATACCTCATATAATCTCCAATTTGGAAATTTCTTTTTTATGAAGTTGGTCCCAATGTACATAAAATCACACATCTATACATAGAACTTTTTGTCTATGTCATCTTTAGGGCTTGGGGCATTAATTCAAGGCAATGTAAGTTCCCATGACAAAGAATTCATATCGGCTGAAGTAGTGAGACAAAAATCTAACTGGCAGCTTCATATGAAGAAAAAATACCTTCTTTTTCAAGCATTTTACTTATTCATATCCTGTGTGCTAGAAAATAACAAAAAAAAATGTATATCCCAAAATATAGAGTATTATAAGAATTTGGGAAAACTCTCTGGTCAAAGTGTTTTACCTCAACTTAGAACTAGCTAAATTTATACATGTTGATCTGGCACAGACAGAGAACAGTTCTTGCTTATAAAGGCTCCTGAACTTCAGTGTCACCCAGGAGAAGTCTAGGAGGAAGAGTACTGCAGATATAGATGACTTAGTATACCAGGTAGTGCTGCTCCCTCATGCTTATCTGTGGTAAAATGTCATTCCAGAATCTGACTGTGATCTATTTATAACAGTAAAGATAGTGTACAGAGAACTCCTGCCTGCCACACTGCAGTTTCCCATCTTAATGGGTAAGTCCGCTAGATTCTCCTTATCGTGACAAATTCTAAATTTTGGAATCACACCGAGTGTAATTTTTGGGCTCCTCCTGTCTCATAATTTTATGTCATCTGTATTCTACCAATTCCTAAATTTATATATGTAGTCCCAGATTCCTCCTCCACAATTCTTTTAATGAAATAAACTTTTTAAAGCCTGTTTTAAACTATTTTAAGTGAAGTTATTTCACTACTCTAAGCAGTTTATTCACCTAAATTGAAAACAATATCTACATTTTAGGGTTGTTGCAAAGTTAAAACAATTGCCTTAGTAAACATACTTGATTTAATTTTAAAGTCCTAATAAGTGAGATTAAAAATTAAAAACAGCCTTAGTGTTATTTCTCCAATATGCCCAAATAGTAAAATTTTTAGTGACACAAATAGTGCTACTTTTGCAAGTGACATTTTTGAATTCAATATATAATGAATATATCTCATAAGAATATGCATTTTCCATGGGACTCACTAGAAGAAAATTATGTTAACTTTTCAAGGGTGTCTGGCAAGTACTTCTGAATTCATTCTTCAGGGTAAAAAGATGTTGTGTTCCCAAAAGAAACGAATAAGTTACCAATAAAATAGCACCAGTCCAACCCAGAAAAAATAACTACTTCATTATAATATTTACTTTCTAATTCTTCTTTGCAGAAAATTTCTAGGGTAAACCATAATTAAATAACAGATTAGATCAATAAAAATGATTCTTTAAAATACTAAAGTTTAAACAGAAGACCGATTAATTTTTTATGCTTCCAAACCACTATTCTGATGTCACAAAGACAGGTACAGTGAATGCTGCAAGATATTCTTGCTCTCTTAGTCTAATTATAGAGAGTTGCTTTAATTCCAAAAAGGGGTCAAAAGGGGATACAATGATAATAAATGATAAATGTGGATGAGATTAAGGCAAACTGTACCAAACAAATATTATTTTTGCAACCTAATAATTTTTTGAAAACTATTTGCTGGGTAATTATGATTAATCAAAAAGAAAATCTGGCAACCAGTGCTTTTAATTCAATTTATGGGTGATTAGGGCATTGAAAAGGTAAGATAATAGCTTTGTTAATGGGGCAGCTTTTAAGCACAAAATTACCTTTTGAATGCTGAAGGAAAACATTTTAAGATTTGAAAACCCCTGCAGTGATTATTAAAACCTCTGACAAGCATTCTCCATGCTCTAATAATCAAACAAAATAAAAGTTCTTTGTCCTACTCACCTTCAACCCTTCAGTCTAGGTCAGTCAACCCACCCACACTGTCATATCTTCATCTCATTTGTATTATTAATTTCTGTGATCTCAAACTGGTTTTCCCCTTTACCAATTCTTCAATGGTACAGAATCTGATCATTATCCTCATCATGATCTTTGATCCTTGTACTTATTTCTGTTATCTTAAACTCTTTATTATTTCAACCTCTCTACTATGGACACCTTTCAATCATATTCTCACCATACATCTCTTGAGAACCAGCTAAAACATAAAAAGAGAAATTATAAAGCCTCAGTGCATAGGGCTAAAATAACTGACAAAGGTCATTATGATTATAAAACAAGGAAAGATGGACACAAATAACAGCAGCCAAATAAAACACTGTGTAGAGAAGAACCAGGACAATGTGACCAACAAATAGCAGAAAAAGCATTTCAACAGGAGAGAAATCGGGATGAATATAAAATCCCTGTCTCATATATAGGAAAGCTGGCTATATTCAAATAGTCAAGGATTGACTAGATCCTATTAGCTTCTTTCTGTGTTCTTGAGTTTACCTGTTGGGAAACTTTGGCATTTGCTGGTACATTTCTCAGGTGCACTATGGTCTCTTGTGACCATTATTCTAGTGTTAATATCTTAATAAGTTATTAGAGTTATTTATGTGCTGGTGGTATTAATGGTCTAGGTTTGATATTATTATTTGGTATATGGTCTGGAGAACAATGGATATGTCACCTCTCTTCCTTAAAGATACACATAAAACAATGCTAAGATTACATATGTTAAAAAATGACCATTAAGATAAGGTATGGCTGATTCTGTTACAAGACATATACAGAACCTCTCACTTTCCCTAAATAAAAAACAATATACACAACCACAGGGCTAGCTTTATAGTGGGTGACCTGAGCAATAGCATCCCATGGTCTCAAGGGCCCCAGCTTGGTTTGATGCTCCGCTGTTGCCTTCTTCACAACACTAATAATTTTAATTTTGAACTTATGTTTTGCTAGTGAAGACTGATGGGACAATGGAGCATATATGTTAGCAGACGGACGTAACAAAATATGTTCATCACGGTTCTTTATCATCCTATTAGCATATAGCATTTGCCATACCCCAAGAGCACAGAGTTCTTGTGGGCACACAATTCGTGGGAGTTCCACAAGACTCAAAGTGAACACAAGGTCACAAAGTTACTGTGTTACATTTGTGACTGAATAAGCAGAGCATGCCAGCCCTAAGAGGTCACAGTTTAACATATGTGCCCAAAAGTTGCTACTTTAGAGAGAACAAATGCGTGTTACAGAGCAGTAGTTTTCTCTTCCCTACCCAATCTTCACTCCCACTTTTGAGAGTAAAATGAGTGATTAATTATACTATTTGAAATCTAAACTTTTCTAAAGAAATCTATTTAACATTATATTCTAATATGTAGGAGAAATACAATGATAGGAGTAGGTGGCACATAGAAAACAGTAGATAATTCTCTTCGTTTTGCTCTTTGTCAGTTTAACTATTGGCTGGTTTCAGGTTTGCCCAGGTAAGGATACTTACTATAAGCAATTGTGTACCATTCAATGGCTTTCTATAACAAGCATTCATCATGTAGACATTTCCCAGAGTTCACTCAAACATGTCATCCTTTATTCATCACATTTTCATTGCTCAACATTTAACTTAATCTGATTTATGTGTTTTGACACCTGTTTCCTTTACTCAGTGCAGATGGAAATAAATGCTTTTAGAACCTAGAACAACCTTTAAATTCTCTCAGCTAAGGAATGAATACAGAGTATTGCCATTTCTACCACATTTAGAAACAGGAAGAAATGTATTTTTTGTTTTTAAATTTAGTAGTCCCCTAAAGCAAGTATCCAATTTTTTTTCTATAAAAATAAGATAATTATTAATAGAAATGATTAACTCTTTTGTGCACCTTGTCCTTTCAAACTTTTTTTATTTATACATATCAGGTTGGTTCTCAGTAATTGCACACCTATGGAATCCTTCAAATATTATGTTAATATGCTCCTCTGTGCTCCAGATGATTAGACAGAAACTTTGGCTCACAGGTCCCCTATTGAAGAGAGTTTGCCTCTGCAATTGCAAATCATTTTTTATAATCATGTCAATGTATTTCTCTTTTCAGAAAAAAAAATAGCTTCATTTACATGTAATATCAATACTTTGCTTTCCCTGGAGGTCATCAGCTTCAATAATCAGTTTTCCTGTAGATAATGGACTGAAGCTAAACTTTGTAAAGTAATACAGTGTACATATTCTTGGAGAAACAAGACAACCAGTTTTTATACCTTTTGTTCCAAAAGATATGGAATAAAACCTTCATCTTTCATGGTTCTATTAAACACTGTAACATATATTTATTTTAAACATTATTTTCAAAATTAATTTGTTTTCCCTTCAATAAAACTGTGAGTTTTGGCTGGGGCAGGTAGGGTAGAATGAACAAAAATTATTTCTTGTTCATTTTGCATCCTCAGTACTTAGCAAGTTATTTCATATAACCATTCAATAAATGTTTGTTGAATAAATGAAAAGATAGAATTTTAACCCAGATTTCTCCCAGAAAGATTGCATTCACAGTCATGACTCAATGTCACTGGTTTGCTCTATTTACTTGCATATTGTAAGAACTTCAGTTTCCTATTGTGGTGTGTGGTTATATATAGTGGTGACTTATATGGGCTCATAAACAGAGTAGTTCTTGTTTTCTCTATAAAACTGTTTGAGATGGAAACCGCACGCTAGCATACTGTGGGTACCATTCACAATGACATTCTTGCTTTGGTGATAATTTCCAAAGCTATGACTTAAGTTGCCAAAGCAGTACTATGTTTCCTTTGGTCAATACTGTTTAGGTGGTATACTATTTTCCATGTAAAAATAGGTACTGTGTTATCTCCAAATATGTAACAGACATGGTCATCATTAATTCATTTATTCAATTAAGAAATATGTGTTGACTGATTTTTGTATGCTAAGCACTGTTCAAGGTACTGGGCATTAAATGATGAAGAACACAGTAAAGGCAACAATGAATGAAATAGCAAAGATACCTGTTATAGCTAATTTATATTTAAGTGTGAGTTGATACTTGACAAATGTATGATTTTAGATAGTGATTAAAGCACAGGCTGTACTCCATATCTCAAATGCTTTATTTCAATCTGAGTCACAAGTTTCCTTTTTATTTTAAGGCTTCTGAAATGGAGATGTATGCTATATTGATATGTAAATTTAATGTAGTTTACTCTTTTATGTTGCTTTCTGTGATAAGTTGTTACTGATAGTGGGTGTGATAAAGAATGGCTTCTTAGGATAAAGAAAATATTGCAATACTCCTTGAAAACACCATTTTTAAGTTTTGCTTGTTGCACCTCTCATGGCTAATTAAAAACCAGTTCATTTAACTGAGCTAAGTAGAGAATGCACTGTCCATCAAATGTTTTCCCCCTGAGGTCCTGTACCCTAACATTCTCCATAAAAAACCCTGTCTTATTCCTTTTAATCAGCTCATGAGATGTATTCTTATTTATTTATTTATTTATTTAAATTAAGTTTATTGGGGTAACATTGGTTAATACAATTATATAATTTTCAAGTGTACATTATAATTTGACATCATATATTCTACTGTGTGTTTACTACCCAAAGTTCAGTTTCCTTCAGCTACCATATATTTGATCCTCTTTACACACTTCACCCTTCATCTACTCCCCTATGTCCTGATCCCCTTAACCCCATCTATCTGTCCCCTCCTTTCCAATCTCCTACCCTCTGGTAACCATTAGTCCATTGTTCATGTCCCTGAGTCTCAGTTTGTCCTGTTCATTTGTGGCTTTTAGGTTTATATCCCATATATATCACATATAAGTGATATCATGTGATTTTCTACTTATTGAGTCTGGCTTATTTTGCTTAGCATGATTATCTCGAGGTCCATCCACGTTGTCGCAAAAGGCAGTATTTCATCTCTTCTTATGGTTGAGTAATATTCCATTGTATATATATACCACAGCTTCTTTAGCCAGTCATCTATAGTAGGACTCTTCAATGGCTTCCATGTCCTGGCCACTGTGAATAATGCTGCTATGAACATCGATGTGCAAGTATCTTTTCGGATGTGGGTTTTCAAATCTTTGGGATAAATACCTAGTAGTGGGATTGATGTATCATCTGGTAGATCAATTCTTAGCTTTCTGAGGAAACTCCATACTGTTTTCCATAGTGGCTGTACCAATTTGCAATCCCACCAGCAGTGTATGAGGGTCCCTTTTTCTCTGGATCCTCTCCACCATTTGTTATTACTTGTCCTGTTAATTATAGCTATTCTAATAGGTGTGAGATGGTATCTCATTATGGTTTTGATTTCATTTCCCTAATAGCTAGCGATATTGGGCATCTTTTCATGTTTGTAAGCCATTTGTATGTCCTCTAGGAAGAAGTGTCTGTTCAGATCCTCTGCCCATTTTTGATTATATCATTTGTTTTTGTGTTGTTATTGAGTCATATGAATTCTTTATGTATTTTAGATTTTAGGCCCTTATCAGAGGTGTTACTTGCAAATATATTTTCCCATTTAGATGGCTGTCTCTTTACCTTGTTGACAGTTTCCTTTGCTGAGCAGAAGCTTTTTAGTTTGATATAGTCTCATTCATTTATTTTTGCTTTTGCTTCCCTTTCCTTTGAGGTCAAATTCATAAAATCCTCTTTAAGTCCAAGGTCCTTGAGTTTAGTTTCTATGTTTTCTTCTATGCATTTTATTGTTTCAAGTCTTATATACATGTCCTTAATCTATTTTTAGTTAATTTTGGTGTGTGGTGATAGACAACAGTCTAGTTTCATTCTTTTGCAGGTGGCCTTCCAATTTCCCAGCACCATTTATTGAAGAGGCTTTTCTTTCTCCACTGTAGGTTTTGGCTTTTTTGTTGAAAATTATATGCCCATATAAATATAGCTTTACTTCTGGACTATCAATTTTGTTTCACTGGTCCATGTGTCTGTTTTCTTCTAATACCATGCCATTTTGATTACCATCACTTTGTAGTATAATTTGCAGTCAGGAAGAGTGATGTCTCCAGCCTTGTTCTTTTTTCTCAGGATGACTTTTGTAATTCAGGGTCCTTTGTGCTTCCATACAAATCTGATGTTCTATTTCTTTAAAAATTGCTGATGAAATTTTGAGGGAGAACACATTAAATCTGTATAATGCTTTAGGTAATAAGATCATTTTAATTATGTTGATTCATGAGATATATTCTTGATGGGCTTGTATGACCCTCTTCACTAGATGTATTCAAACATACCTCAGATTTAACCATTGGCTCAAGTTATAACTCCAGCTGGAAATGATCTTGTTCCATCCTCTCCTTTTACAGAAAAGAAAACTAAAGCCTAAGAGGGAGGTTGAGATGTTCAGAGTCTACTACAGTTTCAGAATTGGAGCCCATGTATTTTCATCTTAGAACCCATCTATCTTTCCACAAGACCAACTACCAACTCACTTCAAATACTTCAAAAGTTTTCTCAACTTGCCTCCAGACATTCTTCTTTGAAAATAACACATGTGAAAATGTTCAAAATAATAATTAAGGTATTAAAAGAAGCTTTGCAAGATATTATTGAACATGTGCTCTGTAGTGGAACTAAAGGACAATGATAATACGTAAGAAGCTGCTGAGCCCTTAAGGATCACAGTCTCATGAACAATTAAATATCAAGAATTTTAATTTATCACCTTCAAATACTGCTTGCTCATAAAGAATAATATATTATTTATGCAAACAATTTATTTTCATTAATAAAATGATTGTCAATTATTGGTCAAACCTATGATGGATCTTAGTAAACATAAAGGACAACATAAATTCTGGATGATATATCAGTGTAGGCTTCATATCTGATGATAAAAAAATTTATATAAAATGCATGGCAGGGGACTTCATTCCACTTTTTCTCTAATTTTCCTTTTCATCCAAGCAGTAGTAAAGCTAATAAACTACTCCCTTTATGGAAAAAGCCAGGAGTCACATCTATTTTCTCTTTCCTAATAGGCTACATGCACCAAGGCATCAATGGAAAATGCTAGTGGGAAAGTTCTGTTTCAATAAAAGATGATCTGTTTTCTGAGAGTGCTGTTGGAAAAAAAAATTATGTGAAAGATTTTGAATTTAGTGATTTATATCTTAAAGGTGTTGAATATGAATGGTGCTTTTTTTTATAAAAGGTAGAAGAATGACACATACTTAGAAGTGAAAATTTTTTTGTAAGAATGTTTCACTCAACAACTCTATAATCTTGAATTTAGAATCATGAATTTTGTCAAATGTCACCCATGAATTATCACAAGGAATTAAACACACCAAAAGCAAATATTTGATAGAATGACTTGGAAAAAAGATCTGATTTTAGTTCATCTTTCTGAGCTCAGAATTTGGCTTAACAATTCTACTGAAGACACTAATAAGAGAACATGTGGTAGGAGAGCAGCACAATGACATAAGCTTGGCAAGTTCTACACTTCTTTCCTAAAGGTTAATAGGCAGGTTAGCAAATATGTTACTTTGCTAGAACTGCTAGAATATAGTACCACAAGCTGCATTTCTTAGAACAATAAGCGTTGTCACACAGTTCCGAAGGACAAAAGTCTGCAACTAAGGTGTTGGCAAGGCCATGATCACTCTGAAGATGTAAAGAAAGATACGTTCCAGGCCTCTCTCCTACCTTCTGAGAGTTCCATGGCTTGTCAAGGCAGTACACCTCCAATACTCATATAGTGCTATCTGTGTGTGTGTGCGTGTCAGTGTTCAAGTTTGCCCTTTCATAAGGACAGCAGTCATTAGATTAGAAAACCTTTCTACTCCAGGATGACCTTATTCAATTTAATTAATTACATTTGCAATGAACCTATTTCCAAATAAGGCCATGCTCTGAGGTCCTTGGCATTAGGACATCAACAATATTCAGGTGACATAATTCAACCCATAGCAGCATGTTAAAATCATTTGGAATATCACTGAAAAATATTATTTAATTTTGGTTTTATTTAGAAATTTGTTGTTTTTAAGAATGGAACACTTTATTACTATATTCCTGTTAGCATTCCTTAAAACACTGTAGGAAAGAAACAGAGGAGAAAATTAAGGCATGAAATGTAGAAAATATCTAAATTTAAAGGTACAAGTGAAAAATGGAACTTGAGAAGAAATTGTGTAAATAATTGAAGAAATAGAAAGACAGCAGTATAATAAGTATGAAGAAAGTGAGAGATTTCAACACAAATAGGATATTTAGTAGTATACTGCCTATATCAACTTGCTTTTACTGCATAACAGAATACTCCAGATCTTAATGGCTTAAAACAATAAACATATATTTCTCATAAGTATGGTATTCAGCAGATCTATACTAAACTTGGCTTATCAGTGCTATTTACTCATGTGTCTGTGAGTTGTCTCTGTTCCATGTGTCACTCTATCTCCTGAGACTATTGGTTGGTACCCAGCATATCCTCTTATGACAATGGCAGAGATACAAGAGCAAGTGGAAATATCTAAGGCTTCTTGAGACCTGAGATTGGAACTACACAATTTTGCTTCTGCCTCATTCTAATAGCCAAAGTAGATCACATAATTGATTCCAGAATTAGAGTAGGAGGGCATTTGTCTCCATATCTAAGAGAGCTTCTCCAATGACCATCCTGCTTGAAAGCTAAAGACCACTAGAAGGAATATTAGCCCTGTGCTACCACTCACAGATGCAAGAACTGCAGGATTTTTACATTTTTTAATTTATCTCTTCAAACTGGAGTTTTTCCTTTCAGTAGCAATTATGGTCTTTCACAATGCTACCTATACCCAATACCTAGGGAATCCAAAAGCTGAACAAGGGAATGTCTGGTACATATGTTCATGTTTAACAGTGACATAAAGTATAGGTTAATGAGAACTGAGCTGCAGATATTTTAGGTATATAGCCATATCATACACGCACATAAAAACACAATACAAATATTTGCTCTACACACTGGAAGACTATAACTTTGGCCCCTTCAATGTAACATCCCTCTTTATTCTGATTCTAGCTTCTTATTTTTAAGTACAGCTAGTGTCCTTTACCTCTTTCTGTTGGACCACATTTTCTAATATTCAATGTTTTGAGAAACAATTCAATGACCTATGAAACCTGAAAATTCTATTAGAGATATATACAACTCTTGTCAACACATGGCCACATTTTATTGCATAAAATTAAGTATAATGTGGGAATTAAAAATTCAGTGTATAAGAAATTACAATACGTATTAATTCATCAAATATTTATTGAACACCTATTATACATTAAGAATTGTTCTAGTCTGGGGAAAAAAACATCACTAAAACCATCTGTTTCTTAAGCATTTTTATCATATCACATTAAATCAGTTGTGACATAAGAAAAAATCAATGCATAATAATTATGATACCTATTTATTTATCTAATATTTATTGAGGTTTTGTTGTATTACATTCCCTATTATAGGCTCTACAGCTACTGTAGTGAACTCAAGTTACAGAAAATAACAAATACACTAATAAATATAAAAATAATACTACATTACTACAAGTGCCATGTAGAAAAGCTGAAGTAGAATAAAGGGGTAGATTGTGACAGGTAGGTGCTATTTTATATAGGGCTATTCATGATGACTTTTTAAACAGATGACACCTGAGCAAAGTAAAAATTAAGCAGGGAGAGAGAAAGCCAAGAGAATATCTGGGGAAATATTCTACCAGATAGAGAGAACAGCAGACACAGACACACACAGACACACACACACATATATTACAGTGGTATTATGTTTGACATGTTCAAGAATATAAAGAAGACCAGCATGGCTATCAGAGAAGTAGCCTTTATCCAAGTCAGGTAGGGCATACATTAGTGGCCTCATCAAGATTTGGGATTTTATCCAAAGTGTTAGAGAAAGCTATTGGAGGGTTTTAAACAGGAAGCATAAAAAGATAGTGAGTCCATTATTTCTGTTATTAATGCATGGTTTTATTTTGTCTGTCAAAGCCCTACGATTTGGAACCAATCCACTTTCCCAGACTTATCTCAACTAAATCCTTCCATAAGCTCTAAATATCTAGGAAAAGAATCTGTTATCATTTTCCATTACTTCCATCACTACTTATCAAAATCTACTTACCTTTCAAGGTCTCTAAGCTTCAAAGGCCACCTCCTTTACAAAGGAACATTTTTGATTAGAGTACTTTCTTCATCCACAATCTCTATATTCTTTTGTTCTCACATGAGTGTTTATTTCTATGCTATTCTCTTGATGCCCTGCCATTCAACAAACTGTCCAGGAATCAAATAATTGAAAAGGTCTATAAAAATAGTAATTATTAAGACATTCGCATCATAAATATTTTATATTAAGATATATAATTATATGTTTATAAATATTTTAAAGGCCAAGATATTTTCTCTGAGTATAGGTTTATTTATTAGAGTTTTGCATAATGGTTTCTCCTAAACCAAGCTCATAGTGGTTCTCCAATTGATCTCAACTTTAGTTCTGTAATATTGAACAGCAATTTTCAAAAACCTGTATATAAACCTCAAGGAAACATCCTTGAATTTTTTTTTTTTTAGTCTCCTCTAGAATCTTACTGCTAAAAGTATAGTTCACAGACCAGCATCCATATCATTATACCTTGGAACTCATTAGAAATACCACGTCTCAGAATCTATATCAAAATTAATTCAATAAGAATCCACACTTTACCAAAATTTCCAACTAATTTTTCTGAACATAAAAGTTAAATAGATAATGGCTTAACACATGTCTAATTCAACTGCAATTATTTTTTTAATTGTCTTTAAGTTTCTTCAAAATGTTATATTTAGTTTTAATAGAAACAATTTTTCTCTTGATCTTTTTCTGCACTCATATTCCTTATTTCACTGGTGTATGTATGTGCAGAAAAGACAACATAGCAGGTCTGAGACTATTATTCTTTGAAAGTCTTGCTTGCGTTGGCTCTTAGCTCATGTTAGGGAATGTGACAGGTGAACAATTTCCTGCATTGATATACAGTTGTCTCTAAGTGGTAAAAGTGTTTCAATGTGCCCTAAACCAGCAGTCCCAAACGTTTTGAGCACCAGGGACCGATGCTCATAGAGAAATCTAAAGTCTGATCTGAGGTGGAGCTGAGGCAGTGATGCTAGCTCTGAGGAGTGGCTGCAAATACAGATGAAGCTTCAATTGCTCACTCACCTGCCCGCTCACCACTCACCTCCTGCTCTGTGGCCCAGTTCCTAACAGGACATAGACCGATACCAGAAAACGGCCCAGGGGTTGGAGACTCATGTCTTAAAATGTTTGTGCAAACACATAATTTATAATGAATATCTGCTCTCCTTCTGAGTTTGGAATTTTAGTATGTGCTAAGCACAGGATGACTTGTGATCGATTCTCAAAAACCCTGGACTCCTAGGTTCATGTGAGCTTCCATAGAAGACTAACACCTTACACAGATTGTTACAACTAGTTGCTGGAGAAATTAGGTGTATCCTGTGTGATTCTATTTGGGGAGGATTCTTGGAAATTTGTGCCTGATCTCCTTCTAATTTTATGTAATATACCCTTTCTGTTTGCTGATTTTGCTTTGTATCCTTTTCCCTATAATAAATCTTAACTGTGATTAGAACTATATACAGAGACCTTATAGCAAATTACCTGACTTGGGGGCAATCTTGGGGATTTAAAATACAATGTAATTCTAAATTAAATTACCTTATTACTAAAACAAATACAGCTGATTTTGGAACACATATAACCGATTTTTAGCAAGCATACAACTCAGTAAGTAAAAGCAAAAGTGTATGGATATTCAGGAGTGGGCAATTAGTACACCTCAGACATAAATCAGCGTATTTTCAGAGAGAAGAAATTATATTGGTTAATTTACAAAGAAATAAAGTTCTCATTAAGGCAAGATTCAAGTTTAAAGGCCTATATATCCCTACAAAACAACACTATGCCTTACACATAATTAGTTGTCAGAGAATATTTATTAAAAAAATGCTTTGACCATTTAAACATTTCATTGTATTATATTTTAAGGTAAAATATTCACTAAGATATTTTTAAAGAAAGGAAACAACATGCATAGATAAAAATAGTTATAGGCAAAATGTGGATTAACAAAAGAAAACATGTTTCCAGTTTTTCATTTTCAAATTAATATGAAAATATATCAATAGCTTTTTCTCAACATGCATCAAAGCATTTATTGTTTGTATTTTAGTAAATGAGTTGCCTGACTATTTCAGGTCTTATGGTTTTTATTTTGGTTCACTAAAGCCCTCTAAGGCAGAGAAAATCACAAGGGTATTCCCACTCAAAAGACAAATCTGACATTCCCTAAAGCCATCATTCTTCTTAACTTGTCAACAGATTCAGTTCAATTTGTTATACTGATATAAAAGTTGAACTCTGAAAACTAAATACCCCAGGAAGCTGTAATCCTTCTATGCTAGTTTGAAAGATTTTGCCATTTAGACAAGTAAATTACTCTATTTAGAAACTATTATTATGGTTTACTATAAAAATCAAGAACAATTGTTAAAATGTTGATTTATCATAATCTAAGTAAATTGCTTCATTTTGCTGCTGACATGATTTCCCACGGTTTTTGGTTTTCCAGAAAGGGTGAGCTTTAACACATTTACTTAGAATAGTCTCTGATGTACATGTGCTAAAAATCACTTCATTATCATTTTTTTCTGAATTATGACCCTTTGAATACATAGACATCTGGTACCAACCAAGTCAATGTGACCATAATTTTACCTGAATCCTCAAAATTACTGGTTAACTTCAACATGTATTGGACTGACATAAGTAACCCTATGGAATGAAGTACTGTTAAATACAACTTTTCACTTATTATTACATAGAATATTTTTGTACTTATCATTTGTATAAAGGGCGATGTTTAAAATATTTATTGACAATAAAAATGATAAATTATAGATTCCATTTTAAATTCACTAAAGTCTTATCTTTCTATAAGATTTTGCCTTGCTTTTAACTATAGTTTCACAAAAATGTTAGCATACTCAAACAATCTAAGATATTTATATATTTAAGGCAACAAAAGAATTTGTTGTCCTAAGGAACAAAGAAAATGAATTTTACATGAATTAATTTTCATTCAAATGCTAATAAGTTTAGAAAGAAATTTAAATTCAGAATAACTGTGCTTTAAATTTATCTGAGATTATGCAGCAAAAAAAATTCTTTCATTCAGGTGTGAAATTTAGCATATTAATATTTGATTAAGAGCCCAGTTTAGTAGTTGATGTATAAAAAATCTAAATAACTACTTCTTAAAGAAATGAAAGCATTAGGGGGCAAATGAGTGAAGGTATGACTTAGTGAGATTTTGAGAGAGATAGGTTGTGATATTTCTGAAATTATAAAATTTATTACAAGAAAAAGAAGAGGCATCTACACATAGCACTTTTACATACTGTTAAAATAACAGACATTGAGATATTGGAGAACAAAACAACATAACGTTATTTAGAAGTTTTTGTGACAAATGATTTACCAAGTCAATTTTTAATAACTAAATCAAATAATACTCTACTTTACTATCACAGTTGTTTCTAATCATGGGTTTATTTATCAACCTCTATCAATAGTAGTGAAAGTATTTGCAGAACATATATGTCAGAATTCCCAATTTTTTTTAACTGTGTTTTTCTAAATTCCTCTAAGGGTCTTAGCTAATCACAATACTCAATTTCAAAATAGTAAAACTGGAGATGAAGGCATTATATGACTCATACAAAGGTTAAAATCAAGTAAAAAATTAAGTAATAAAAGATATTGTGCCATGTGATGCCGAGGTCTAATATATTGTTACACTCATCAATGCTATAGTGAACTGATAACAGATTATGAAGTGTTGTTTTTTAAATTTTGACTTTGAAATTCAAAAAATTGGGTTTTAATTAGGAAAAAATTTAAAAGGGAAAGAAAATTGCATTGACCATCAATTAAACCACTCAGAAGCTTTTCTTTCAAAGAATAAAAAACATAATGTCAATAGACTTTGCAAAATACAGTAAAACTCAAGGCCTGAAAAAAATATAGAGACTGAGATGTACCATTACAACAGATATGTTCAGCATTATTTACATTAACTATGAGTGCTAAGTAAAACTAATTATCTATAAAAAATTAAAATATAGGATTATATACAAATGAAACTTAAGCAAGTTAAGCTAGTTATTTCATATCTTTGAGTCTCCTTTTTTACCTTTAAAATTGTATTTATAATTTTTTTCTGAAAAGATTATTATGAAACAAAATATCTTTAAGTGATAAGGTCTTACCCTGACATAAAAATTAAGACTCACATCTTGTTGCTATTGTTCAAAATTTAAATGGTCACAATTTATATTCACTTTGAAAGAATCCTGCTAAATCCTGCTTTAATATTTTAAAAACAGTATGCTTATGGCCTAATTTTATTTTTGTTAATAATAATACCACTGATTATTTTGGCATGCTGGATCATATTGGCATATTTGTCTATAGACTATCAGCATAGAGGCATAAATGAATGCATGTATAATATATAAATAATTCAAAGTGATAACTCAAGAACCAGAAAAGTGATTCACACACAAAAAATTATCTTTTAGTACTGATATGCATTTATTCTACTAAAGTTTACTTTTAGAATGGTACTTTTAGAAGTAATTGACTTTTACAGTTTCTCACCATTGACTATCACCTAGGAGAAACAATTATACTTGAAATAATTACTCTGTGGCAATATTATGTTTTTCTACATTAACTGCATTGAGTGAAGGTAAAGAACCTTTACCTTAAAATCAATGAAACAAGTAAAACTTTCTACAGTTCAACATTACTAAAATAAAGGTCTCAGTGATCTCAATTACATCAGTCTGAAGTTTCAAATTTTACAAAACCTACGTCTATATTCTCAGACTTGGTTGATACTGCATTTCTTCAATTTACCTTCCACCTGTAAGATAACCTTTCCTAAAGTTTAATTGAGAAGGTGTTTGTTTGTTTGTTTGTTTTTAGTACCTGCATAATGACCAACCATGCTCCAATTATTTAACTGTTAGCCAAGCCACACAAGTCCAAGAGCTAATATGGGATTCATTACCAGTAATAGTCTCTGTTTATTATTTGCTAACACCATATGCCAAGGTACAACCCACTAGTTTCCTCAAGCTTACTCTCTGTGAAATTATAGTGAATCCCCAAGAGATAGTTGAGGTCATTTTTCAAACAAATTCAGTAAGTCTCTACCCAGAATTTCTCTGGCTGACTACACTGTAAATCTTTCAGTTTGTGCTGTTCTCACCAGGCACTGTTAACTCATTCTTGGTACCACTATTTCCTCTTTGTGCCTTCAAGACTGGTGGTCACCAAAGCTAGCTCCACTGGATACCAATTACCTCTAGGCACAGCTGCTATCAGGCACTGTTTCCAGATATATGATTTACAAAAGAAGTAGAGAATGTCTATGTTATACTCTGAGAGAAGCTCCAATGTGATGCTTAATAATAGATATCATTAATTTAGCACTCACAATGTTCTAGGCCCTATGCTAAATTATCTCTAAGTAATATGTATTACTTAGAAATGAAAAACTAAAGCTAAAAATGTTCAATGAATTGTTCAAGATCACTCCGTGTCAGTGCTGATTTTAACATCTACATTTGACTCCAAAACTCAGGTTCTATGAGCTTATGAGCAAGCTGCTGAGCCTTAAGAAATCTGAATGGAAAATACTATGTGCTATGCAAAATCTTTCTACCCCAACAACACTGATATTGTGTTATATAGACAAACTTGTTCTACCAGATTTTCTCTTTGGAACAAGTTTCTTTCCAAGAAATGCTTACACATCTCATAAATATAGGTATCAGTTCTACACCTTCACAAAATATCTTAGTCCAGCAATGAATACAGCTTTAACTAAAGGTGGCATCTGGGTATCTTGTGTCATTTGATCTAGAATATATATTCTCTAACTTTTTGGTCCCACTACCTCTGAGACCCTTAAATTTTCTGAGGACATGGACATGCTTTAATTTGTGAATTATGTCTATCTACCTTTACCATATTAGAAAATTTTAATTTGTATATTAAATATGGCCTCAAATTCTTTGTAGTTTCTTTGATCAAGAGATAGAATCTATTATTCACTTTGAATTTTTGCTAGCCTTGTGACTTGCATTGTCTAATATGATACAGCAGAAGTCATGTTCTGTGATTTCCAAATCTAAGTCTTAAGAGACCTTGTAGCTTTTGTTTTTGCTCTTTTGAAATTCTGAAACCTCCATGCTGTAAAGAAACAACACCTAACATGCTGGAGGACAAAAGACCTTTTGGAGAAGAACCAAGATTTCCCAGCATACAGGTAGAGCCAACTAACAGACATAATTCAGGCCATCCTGTACCTTGTGGTCCAGGTGACTCTCAGCTGCATGCAGTTAGTATAATTGGGCCTGTGATTCTTGACTATTGAATTAATACATTTTTCAGTATATTCTAGTTTAAAGTGAAATATACAGATACTTTGACATTGAGGCTTTGTACAAATAGTTCTAAATTAAATAAAAAAATGATATAATTCTCTGGCTAATCAGTTACCTATTAAGAAAGAAAGAGATTCAAAGTCTAACATTTTTAGAATGGCTGTCTACTTTGAGTAATCTGATCTTTTCATTCTTTTCTGCAAACCTGATTCAAATTTGATATAGAATATTACCTTCAAGTATGTCTATATCCATAAAATAAAATAGAATGTTAAAGTGGTTATCTATTTAACTTGATCTAATATCAAAAATTGTGTATTTTTTAAATATGTAAGAAAATTGCCTTCATTCTGCTCATTTTGAAAAAAAAATGCTACTGTGGTATGGGGTTAAATAAACTCAATTTTAAGACGTGAACATTTAAAAATAGAGTGAAGGATTCCTTATGAACAATGATCTAGGGTTAGAAAACGCTAGATAATACTATATGCCATATATCTGAACATGACTTATTTCTAATCTATTAGTTACCTTCTAAGAGAAGGAAAATAATGATTCTAGCATTGATTAATTAATTACCTGCTGTTCTAGTGTCATAGCACAATATTGGCTTTGCTATTAATTCTTTTGACACTTCCTCATTATCTAACTCATTAACCCTTATGACATTCATAAAAAAAAGATTTTCTTTTCCCCTAAAAATTATTGTATATAATGTGAAAAGTGAAAGGCAAAATCTGAAAATTTTCCAATTAATGCGATTGCCATAGAAAGTCAAACAAAAGTCAGGAGCCAAACATATATAGCTTTTTTTAAATGAACTACTTAAAAATAATTTGATCAGTTCCTCATATGTTACCAATGCCCTCATAATTTTAAAAATTCTTGATCACTCTATGATTCTGTATGATTGGACCACACTGTAGCAACCCATGTCTTTTCCAGTAACTTTTCAGTGATAAGTGCTCCATAATTATTTATTTTTTGGAAAAAAAAGGGAAAAAAGGGAGGGAGAGAGAGAGGGATAGGGGGAAAGAGGAAGGGAGGGAAGGAGGAAAAGAGAAAGATAGAAAGAAACTCCATTCTTGATTTCCCAACATTGTTTACAGCTAAATGTCCTACTGACAGTTGAATCCCCTTTGTAAGATTATGAAAGAAGCCCTATAGTGACAAAACCTACTTTTCATTTATTAGACCAACCATTTCCTGGCTGTTACCAATGGTGACTATATATCTTGAGTTAACAGAAAGAATAATTTATATCATTGTACCAGAATAAATATTAATCATCTCTCATAACTACCAAAAGTGCTCAATATTAAATAATAGCACAGAATGTCAACAAATGAATAGCTTTTCCCTTGTGACACTCTCTCTCTTACACATGTCTCCTTTCAGAAATTCTCTTAGTCAGGAGGAAAGTTTAATAGGTCTGTGCTTTTATTGTACTCTCTTATTTTCTTGTTTTTTTCTCTCAATCAATTCATTATTTCTGTTTATCCCTCCCTCATTTATTTATCATTCAAGAAAAGTCCAGATGTATTTTTTTGCTTTATTTTTGGCCTTATTTAAATACTTGCCTATAACAGAAGTAGTATTATTTAGCAGGGAATTAAGAATGAGCTCTTGAGTTGGTGTCAATTGCCTGAACTTCCTTGAGTCCTAGGTTTTATCGCCCATAAAAGGGTATTAGTAACTACTCATCTTACGAAGAGTATGGTAAAATGTCTCATAAAACTGTTTAAACTGTGAAATAATTAAAATATATATACTGATTTATGTTACAAATTAAAAATAGCTTAATTTAGTAGGATAATGTATTTTTAAAGTACTAATTTTCTTGAAGTCATCAATTTTAAGTTCTTTTTCAGAAATTATTATGAGTAAACTTGATTTTGTAATAGGTTTCTCAGATTTTTGAGAATTGTAGAATATTAGCATTGGAAGAAACCTTAAAAATAAGAAATGGGGGTGGGGGAACAGAAGGAAAAAGAAGAGGGGAAGAAGAGGAATAAGAAAAACAGAAATAATTATACCTATAAATATAGTAGAAATAAATCTCAAACTTAAATCCTAATAATTGAATGATAAAATTTTAAATAAGGCTACATTATTATTTTCCATATTGAAAGTAAAAGACAGAGATTGGATTAAACATGGCATCATGAGAGACGTTTCTAGATCTCTCCCCTTGAAACAACAATAATCTGAACACCTAACACTCAAAAAAAAAAAAACACCCAAACTGCACACCAGCACATCTGAGCATGGGATCTGCACATAAGAGCTACCACAGGTCAGAACCCTGGGTGTTAGGTAGTGGACTGGGAGAAACAAAGAAGCTGCTTTTCACAGCCAGACCTCCTTGTAAGAGGAGGGAGAAGGAAGAAGGAGCAGTGAATTCCCTGAACAGCCCTGCCTAAGAGTGCTATGAGTTCCATGCAGCCAGCAGCATTGCCAAATCATCAGAGCAAAAAGCAGAGAAACAAGGACGGAAAAAAAGCAGGGATGGCAGAGAAACAACAGTTGATTTTTACCAACCACAGCTGCAAAACTGAGGCGGAGCTGAAGCCTCCAACCCCCAACACAAAAGGCCCCTCCCCCCATAACCTACGAGATAGACTACTGCAGAGCTGCAGGGCTATTCGAACAAACACTACCAAAACTGTCACTAACACTGACAGAAACTGAGCTGAGGGTAGCAAACATGATTAAACATTTATAAGGAAAAAAATATATTATTAACATTTTATATAACACAGAGATCCAAGAGGCTTAGAGGCACCTACTGGAAACTAAAAGAAAAACACCTTATTTACAAGAGGCTAGAAACCATTATATAATAAATCTTTCTGGAAGGATAAAAAAAAAAAAAAGCAGAATATACTTCCAGTAATGCCCATGTGGAGAAATCGTCCATTAAATACCATGAACAACCAAGCTGACAAGGCATCTCAGAAAAATCTCTAGAAAATAAGCTTAGACATAGAAATATGCAACTTAAATGGCATAGAATTCAGGATGGTACTTCTGAAAAAACTCAGTGAGTTCCAAAACAAGTCATATCAACAATTTCAGGAGATGAAAAACAACCAGATGAGTAGAATGAGTTCTTTAGCAAGGAGACTGAAACCCTCAGATAGAACTGAAAAGACTTTCTGGAGAAGAAGAACACACTGCAAGAGTAGAAAAATAAAATAACAAGCTTGGGAAATAGAATCGACCAAATGGAGGAAATGATCAGTGATATTGAAGACAGAAATCTAGAAATAAATCAGAAGGAAGGAGAAACCGAAGAATGAAAATAATGAAAGATAAATACAGGAAGTAGCTGATACCATCAGGAGAGGAAACATAAGAATCATGGGCAATCTCGAAGGGGAGGAAAAGGAGCAGGGATTAGAAAGCATTTTCAGACAGTTTACAAATATTTCCCAAATCTAAGGAATGAACTGGAGCGTGGAATTCAAGAAGAGAACACCCAATTATCTCAACCTAAAAAGGCCTTTACCAAGACATACTGGATTAAAATTATTAGAAATCAATGACAAAAATAATTCTCAGGGCATCCAGGGAAAAGAAGATGGTAACCTATAAAGGAAAACCCATTAGATTATCATCTGACTTCTTAGCGCAAACTTTACAAGCCAGAAAGGAGTGGAATCAAATATTCAAACTATTAAATGAAAGTAACTACCAGCCTAGAATAATTTATCAGGCTAAGCGCTCCTTTAGATGTGAAAGAGAATTAAATACCTTTCTAGACATACAAAAATTGAGGGAATTCTCCACTATGAGGCTTGTACTACAGGAAATACTAAAAGAGGTCAGCTCATCTAAAACAAAATAACAAAAACAAAAAAACAAACAAAAAAACAAAAACAGAATTATGAGTAAGGTGACTAGCAGACTGTTAATAGCAGAAGAGTGCAACCCTTACTATGAACAAGGCATTATAAGCTTAAAATAAGAAGAGACTTACTATAGCAAGATAGTAATGAACGCTCAGCATACATAGGGACAAAATGAAACAAAATGACTGAAAAGGGGAGGATGTAAAGGGAAATGGAGATAAGGCACACAGAGAAGAAAAGAGACCACTGTATATAAACAAGATACTTTTCATATTTGTAATGGTAACCACAGGCCAAAGATTTAGAACCAAAGTATATAACAAAACAAGAAGAATCAGAGAGCAAACCACAAAAGCCAACCCAATTAAAGAAAACAGAAATACCAGGACAAAGAAATAATGGAAAGACTGACCTACAAGAAACCAAAACATAAAATGGCTATCAGAAGACCTCATATTTCAATACTCACTCTAAATGTAAATGGACTGAACTCACCAATAAAAAGGCACAGAGTTGCAGACTGAATTGAAAAAACAAAATCTAAACATATGCTGCCTTCAGGAGACACATCTCAGCTCCAAAAACAAATACAGACTCAAAGTGAAAGGGCAGAAAATGATGTTTCAAGCAAATGGCATTCAGGGAAAAGTGGGAGTAGCAGTACTAATATCAGATGAAATAGACTTCAAATTCAAAAAGGTAAAGAAAGATATTGAGGGAAATTTCATAATGATAAAGGGAACCATATACCAAGAAAACATAATACTTATTAATATCTACACTCATAATCAGGAGGCCCTGAAAAATGTAAAGAAATTACTAACAGAACTAAAGGGAGAAACAGACCAAAATACTATCATAGTAGGGGATCTAAATACCGCATTTTCAGATATGGACAGATCATCCAAACAGAAAATCAATAAGGAAATAACATCATTAAATGATACCTTAGACCAAATGGACATAATTGACATTTACAGACCCTCACATCCCAAAAGAGCTGATTATTTCTTCTTCTCTGGTGCACATGGAATATTCTTAAGGACTGACCACATCCTGGGACACAGAGGTAGCCTCAACAAATACGAGGGTTGAATCATACCAATCACATTCTGTGATCATAATACTTTGAAAGAAGAAATCAACTGTAAAAAGAAAGCAGAAATAACCACAAATAAATGGAGATTAAACAACATACTACTGAAGAATGACTGGGTCAGAGAAGAAATAAAAAGGGAGATCAAGAGCTACATAGAAATGAATGATGATAGTACAACATATCAAAACTTTTGGGACACAGCAAAAGTGGACATAAGAGGAAAGTTCATATCATATCATTATAGGTCTACCTCCAAAAACAAGAACAAGCCAAATAAACAACCTAACATTTCATTTTATAAAAATATAAAAGGAAGAACAAATGAAGCCTAAAGTCAGCAGAAAGAAATAAATCATCAAAATTAGAACAGAAATAAATAAAATTGAAAACAAACAAAAAACAATAGGTAAAACACATGCAACAAAGAGCTGGATCTTTGAAAAAGTTAATAAAATTGACAAACCTCTGGCTAAAAAAACTAAAGAAAAAAGAGAAAGAACACAAATAATCAAGGATAGAAGAGGGGAAATTACGACAGGCAGTGCAGAAATGCAGAGGATCATGTAAGAATACTATGAGAAAGTATACAACACCAAATTTAATAACATAGATGAAATGGACCAGTACATTGAAAAATACAACCTTTCTAGACTGAATGAATCAAGAACTGGAAAATCTAAATAGAATGATTAGCAGTATGGAAATTGAACAATCATAAAAAGCCTACCAGAAAATAAAAGTCCAGGACCAGATGACTTCACCAGTGAATTTTACCAAATACTCAAAGATTCAATACCTATTCACCTCAAACTCTTCTAAAAAATCGAAGAGGAGGCAATAATTCCAAACTCATTTTATGAGGCCAATAGTACCTTGATACCAAAACCTGGTAAAGATAACACAAAAAGAGAAAACTACAGACCAATATCTCTCATGAACACAAATGCAAAAATCCTAAATAAGATACTAGAGAACCAAATATGGCAACATATTAAAAAGGTTATACACCACAATCAAGTGAGCTTCATCCCAGGGGCACAAGAATAATTTGACATATGCAAATCAATTAATGTGATACACCACATAAACAAATTAAAAAATAAGAATTAAATGATACATCAATAGATACAGAAAAAGCCTTCGACAAGATACAGCATCCATTTATGATCAATACACTTAATGTAATTGGTATAGAAGACAAATACCTTATCATAATAATATATGATAGTATATGACCATCTATGACAAACCCTCAGCCAACGTTATACTTAATGGTGAAAAACTAAAAACCTTCCCTCTAAGGTCAGGAACAAGGCAAGGCTGTCCGTTATCACCACTGTTATTCAATACAACATTGGAGGTTCTAGAGAGTGCAATCAGGCAGGAGAAAGATATAAAAGGCATCAAATAGGAAACAAAGTCAAACTGTCACTCTTTGTGGATGACATGATTCTCTATATAGAAAACCCTAAAGACTCCACAAGAACACTATTAGAAACAATAAGCAAATACAGCAAAGTCTCTGGATACAAAATCAATGTTCAAAAATCCATAGCGTTCCTGTACACTAATAACGAAGTATCAGAAAAAGAAGTGAAAAAAATAATTTCTGTTGCAATTGCAACAACAACAACAACAACAACAACAACAAAATACCTAGAAATAAGTTTAACAAAATATGTAAAGCACCTATATAAAGAAAACTATAAGATTCTATTAGAAGAAATGGAAGAAAATACAAAGAAATGCAAAGGTATTTCATGTTCTTGGATTGGAAGAATCAACATAGTTAAAATGATCATATTACCCAAAGCATTATACAAATTTTATGCAATCTTTTAAAAATCCCATTGGCATTTTTTAAAGATATAGAACAAAAAAATCATAACATTTGTTTGGAAGCACAAAAGACCCTGAACTGCCAAAGCTATACTCAGAAAAAAAAAACAAGGCTGGAGGCATCACTCTGTCCAACTTCATATTATACTACAAAGCAACAGTAATCAAAACAGCATTGTTTTGACATAAAAATAGACATATGGACAAGTGGAACAGAATTGAGAGTCCAGAAGTAAACCCATATTTATATGGGCAAATAATTTTTAACAAAACACCAAAAATATGTAATGAAGAAAGGAAATTCTTAATAAATGGTTCTGGGAATACTGGAAAGCCATCTGCAAAAGAATGAAACTAGACTGTTGTCTATCACCACACACCAAAATTAACTCAAAATTGATTAAGGACCTGAACATAAGATCTGAAACCATAAAATGTATAAAAGAAAACATAGGAACTAAACTCAAGGAGTTAAAGAGGATTTTATAAATTTGACCTCAAAGACAAGGGAAGTATGAGCAAAAATAAATGAATGAGACTACATTTAACTAAAAAGCTTCTGCTAAGCAAAAGAAACCATCAACAAGGTAAAGAGACAACCATCAGAATGTTTGCAAGCAACACCTCCAATAAGGGCCTTCTATCCAAAATATACAAAGAACTCATATGACTCAATGACAATAACAACAAAAATACAAACAATCCAATCAAAAAATGGTCAGAGGACCTGAACAGAGGACATAAAAATGGCCAACAAATATATGAAAAGATGTTAGCTCTTAGGGAAACACAAATCAAAATCACAATAAGATACCATCTCATACCTATTAGAATGACTGTAATCAACAGAACAAGAAATAACAAATGCTGGAGAGGATGTGGAGAAATAGGAACACTCATACACTGTTGGTGGGATTGCCAATTGGTATAGCTTCTATGGAAAGCAGTATGGAGGTTTGTCAAAAATCTAAGAATTGATCTACTATATGATCCAGCAATCCCTCTACTGAGTATTTACCCCAAAGATTTGAAACCTCATATTCGAAAAGATATTTACACACCAATGTTCATAGCAGCATTATTCCCAGTGGCCAGGACATGGAAGCAACCAAAGTGTCCTATGATAGATGATTGTCTAAAGAAGCTGTAGTCCATATATACAATGGAATATTACTCAGCCGTAAGAGATGAAATACTGCCATTTGCAACAACATGAATGGACATTGAAATAATCATACTAGCAAAATAAGCTAGACAGAAAAAGGTGGAAAATCACATGATATCACGTATGTGGGATATAAACCTAAAAGCAACAAATGAACAGGACAGAGACTCATAGACATGGACAATGGACTAGTAGTTACCAGAAGGGAGCAGGAAAGGGAAAAGAAAAAATTTTAAAAATAAAATGTTAAAAAATAATTATGTATATATAGTATGAAATAAATAAACTGGGATTTTTAAAAATAAATAAATAAATAAAAGTAAAAAATAAGGTTGAAAAATGGTGAATTCTCAAAGATTTATAAAGAATGACAGATACATAACTGTCTGGAAGATCAATCAGTATAGTTCTTTTGTTAGACTCAAAATTTTGCATTATATTTTATACTTTGAGTGTAATAAATTCTCAAAACATATTAGCATTCAAATAATATAAAACTGGTTTAACCAGGGGAAGATTAACAAAGAACAAATAAGAAAGTGGACTTCAATGTTGTGGATGGCATTATTTAAATATTCTTTACTCAGGTGTTTAAAAAAATAAATATTCCCTATTATTTAGGTTTAACAACAAATATCTGCTGATCTATATAGATAACATACACGACAATTTATTAGAAAAAGTCACTCCCTACAAATTGTAAAGATTCAAGTTGAGAAGAAATAGCCTTTATATAGAAAAGTATTTTTTAAAAAATAAGGTATGATTCATGCTTATAATTTGGAGGATTGGGAACTGTATTCACCCTCCTGCTTAAGGCCATGTGAAAAATAAGCAAAATATAGGAAACAATTGTTTAAAGGCATTGTCTATCAAGCAGCAAAGGACAATGATCTATGAGAGATGAACAGCAAAGTAAGCCTCAGGATTGTACCTGCCTACTATCTTCAGAGACTTTTCAGACCACAGAGAAAATAATCCAGGTGAAAACCAACAATCTCAATGAACTGAGGCAATGGAGCTGAGAGCCAGATAGACCAAAGAAGCTAGAATTCACAGGGTAGAATACTGGTAAGGAGAGAGTGGCACAGAATAAGAACACCAAAGATCTGCAGAGGTCTCCCTCAAATATTGAGCAGAGTACTGTTCAATATATATATATTGAACAAATATTGAGCAGAGTACTGTTCAATATATATATATATATATATATATATATATATATATATATATATATATGAGGAGGTACCCGAAGCCAGAAAATTACCACTCAAAAGGATTAAAGAACAGTACACACAGGAACAAGAACAGTGCATGTCCCACATCCAGAATAGCCTCTAATTTATAAGCCATTGGGGAGAATATTCAGATCTTGGCACAGTAGTGGGGAATATATAATTAGCCATAGACTAAATACCACCTAGTTTCTACTTAATAAATCTTAAAAGCAAGACCTAAAAGTACCGACAGTTTTTCAAGTAACTAAACTATGTCTCCAAACAAAGCTCAATAGTACTTTTAAAATATACCAGCAAACCAACAAGGAGAAATTCATATTGTCTGTACTTAAACAATATATTAAAGAGCACTAGAAACATTAACTATGTTGGTAAATACATATGATATTTTTCATTGTGTAAATTTACTTAAAAGAAAAAAATGGACTCCTGCTTCCAGGAATATGGAGTAGAAGTACTTTTTTCTTCTGCCTTTTCAAAGTACAACTACAAACTCTGAATATTATATATAAGCAAATATAAAAATACTTTGAAAGGTAGATCGAAGGCAGACTGGCTAGAGAACTAGGGACTCAAGAACGGCATGGCAGTGAGTTCCCTGAGTTTTCTTTGTACTTTATACGATCACAAACGTGATGCTACAGAAGCCAACAACCCACAGAAAAATATATATATATTTATGTAGAAAGTTATTATTTCTGAAAAATAAGATGGGATTTACTCTGGTAGTCAATTTGGAATGTCAGGGACTGGATTTACTCTCCTACCTAAAACTTCATGAAAAACAGACAAAATATAAAAAGAGTGATTTTAAAGACATTGGGCAGCATGTGACAAAGATTCTTCGGTGTACACACACACAGCCCAAAGAAAGTCTCCATGCTCTAATGATAATACAGGAAAAGGGGCAGCCTAGCAAGATAGAAAGGTTTTAGACAAAAACTGTTCTATACCAGCCAAACAGCACAGAAAACAAAACAAAATAAAACAAAACAAAATGTAGCCCCATATCCGCTGATGCCTGGAAGGGTTGAAGGCAGAGTCTAGATTTCCAACCTACCCAGGACAATGAGTCATCTCAGCACAAGCCCCAACCTCTATCCCCCAACTCCAGCCACCACTAGGGTGGTATCAGAGCCCAAGCAGAAACCATGACTTCTATCCTTTTTAGATGGTAATAAGCCCTCTTCCATATGGTATCAATGATAAACACCAGGGGAACAGTAATAAGAAATTCCCATTTCTCCAGCCAGGTGATTCCAGTGGGGGCCTGGTGGAGAGTGAGAACTCCTATTCTCACCCAGAAATAATGAGCAGGCATTCTCTTTTGTGTCAACAGAGGCTGTATGGGGGAACTTCTTCACTTTTAGTCCCACCTTCTTGCCTGCTGACCCTCTTGCCTGCTGAAGTGAGCTCATAGGAAGCCAGCTAAAATGGAAGGTTTAAACAAGATCCAGATATTCATAACATAAAAAAAAATCCAAAAACTCACTTGTCATATGAAGAACCAAAAAATATCAACTTGAATGAAAAAAAGACAAATCAGAAGAACAATATGACAGATAATTTATAATTATCTGATGAAGATTTAAAGTAGCTATCATAAAAATGATTTAATGAGCAAATGCAAACAAAAAGAGATTTTCAATAATTAAATAAAAATATTAGCAAAAAATAAGTAGAAAACAAAAAAAAGAAGTAACTGTAGTATTGAAAATACAATAACAAATAAAACTCAATCAATGGGATCAATAACAGAATTGAGAGGATAGAGTGAAGAATCAGTAATATTGAAGATAAACTAGAAATTAATATAAATATCAAAGAGAAAATAGACTAAAAATATGTATATACACAGAACCTTGGGGATCTGTGGGACCATAATGAGTTCTAATCTCCATGTTATCAAAGTAACATAAAGAGAAAATGAGGGTAGATTGAAAAAGTATTCAAATAAATGCCAAAACTTTGCAAATTTGAAAAATGATATAAGCAGATGGATTCAAGAAGCTGAGCAAATCCCAAACAAGATAAATTAAAAGAAATCCACACTAAGACACATCATAATCAAACTTCTAAAACTAAAAACAAAGAAAAACACTTGAAAAGAGTGGGAGTACTTCCAAACTCATTTTATAAGGCCAACATCATCTTGATACCAAGGCCAGACAAAAACACAAAAATATAAAACTACGGGCCAGTTATTTCTGATGAACCTAGATATAAAAATCTTCAATGAAATACTAACAAATCAAATTTAACTACACATCAAAAATATCATACTCCATGACCAAGTGGTATTTATTCCTATGACACAAGGTAGATTTAATATATGCAAATAAATCAATGTGATATACATATTAACAGAGCAAAAGATACCACATATTTTACAATAAAAAAAATAAAATAAAATAAAAAAACAGAGGAGGAAACTTATTTAACATGATAAAGATAACTTAGGAAAAGCTCACAGTTACCATAATAATCAATGGAAAAAAACTGAGCTTTTCCTCTAAGATCTAGTACAAGGCAAGGATACCTACTCTTGTCACTTCTTTCAACGTAGTACTGAAAGTTCTAATAAGCAATCAGACAGGAAAAGAAAAATCATCCAAATCAAGAAAGGAGAAATGAAACTATTTGTTTGCAGACAACATGATCCTATATAGAGAAAAAATTCTAAAAGCTTCACAAAAAATATTTGTTAGAATGAATAAACAAATTCAATAAAGTTGCAGGATTCAAATCAACATACAACAAATGGTTAGGTAGCTAGTCACACATGAATGATGGAGGGAGCAATGGAATAGGGGCCCAGCCTAGAGACTGCCCAAAGAACACGCTAATGGTAATAGAATTTTGGGTATGCACATGCACACACACACTAGGCAAAGAGTTATATAGCAGCCAAGTGTCAGTCAAAATGACCTAACTTGCTAATCACTTAGGAATGCCTTCAGAACTACCCATCATGGCCCAAATATAATGCAAACATTTCCACTTCTGGGTCTTTTGTGTCTTTGTTGTGTTTGTTGTTGTTACAGTACTTTGTTTCAGCTCCTCACTAAAACTATGTGCTTCCTTGGGGTATGCTTTGTCTTTCTAGAATATACTTTTAATAAATCTTTTCTAAATCTCACTGACCTGCAATTCTTCACTGCATCAATAAGGAAGAACTGAGGAAAAATGATAACTACACTTCTGCACTGTTATCCCCTAACCCTGTGCCCCCAACCTTTGTGGTGACACCAAAGTTTAAATCAGCCCTAAAGGTGACAGATTTTTTTTTTCAATGCCATGATTCAGCAGTGGCATAAAAAAAACAGACCCTTAGACCTGTGGAGCAGGATAGAAAACCAAGAAATAAATAAACCCAAGCATGTTTGCTACCTAATTTCCAACAAGGGTGCAAGAACACATGATATAGAAATAATAGTCTCCTCAATAAATGGTGCTGGGAAAACTGGATAACCACATGCACAACCGTAAAATTGGATCCTCATCTTATGCCATGAACAAAAAAAGTCAATTCAAAATAAAGACTTACATATAAGACCTAAAGTCCTAAATCTCCTAGAATAAAACATAGGAAAAGCTTTTTGATATTTGCTTGAAAATGATTTTAGATGACACCAAAAGAACAAACAAAAACAAAAATAAACAAGTGGGACTACACTGAACTAAAGAACTTCAGCACAGCAAAAGAACAATCAACAAAGTAAAACAGAGTGAAAAGGCAACCTACTGAATAAGAGAAAATATTTGCAAACTATATCTGATGAGGGGTTAATTTCCAAAATATATAAAGAACACATACAATTTAATAGCAAAAAATATTTAAACAACCTGATTTAAAAATGGGCAAAGAACCTGAATAGACATTTCTCCAAAGATATACAAATAGCCAACAGATATATAAAAAGAATGTTCAGTATCCTCAGTCATCAAGGAAATGTAAATCAAAACCGCAATGAGATGATATCACTTCATGCCTGCCAGAATGGCTATTAAATAAAAAAAAGACAGCAAGTGTTCGGAAGAATGTGGAAAAAAGGGAACCCTGTGCACTGTTGGTGAGAACATAAATTGCTACAGTTACTATAAAAAAGTTTAAAGTTTCCTCAACAAACTAAAAAACAGAACTATCACATGACCCAGCAATCTCTCCTTTAGGTGTATACCCAAAAGAAATTAAATCAATATTTCAAAGAAGTATCTACATTCCCATGTTCATTTTATCATTATTCACAATAGCCATATATAGAGCAACCTAAGTATCTGTTAATAGATGAGTGGATAAAAATAAATTGTGAGACACACACACAGAGAAATATTATTCACCCTCAAAATAGGAGGTATTATTTGCACCAAATGGATGAAACTGGAAGACATTATCTGAAGTGAAATAAGGTAGAAAGAAAAAGAAAAAAAACACATGTTCTCATTTATATGTGAAATCTAAAAAATTGAATGCATAGAAGCAGGAAGTAGAGTGGTAGTGGTTACAGGGAATAGTGAGGGAGGGGAAATAGAGATGTACTGGTCAAAGGGTACAAAGTAGCAGTTATACAGAATAAATAAAGCTGGATATTGAACATACAGCCTGATGACTACAGTTAATACTGAGCTGAATATTGGAAATCTGCTGAGAGATTTCAAGTAATTTATCACGTGCAAAAAATTATAACTATGTGAGAATATATGTTAATATGTGTATATACATGATTATGTTGTACACTTAAATATACAATTTTATTCAAAATTTAATTAAATAAAAACCCTAGTAATAAGTAATTGAAGATTTTTAAAATATGCCCTGGCAACTTGATTTTCTTAATCATTTCTTACAACTGTAAAACCTATGGAATTTAGATATAGATCTAATATATCAGATCAAATTTAACTTTCTAATTACATGTGTTACAGCTGTATAATACTGGATTTGGGATTTTATTATGAAGACAAATGTAAGACATACCTTATTTATGATTCTAATATGGGTTATATTTTAAACTTAAAACATTTTAAATTTATTTGGTTATAAAATGAAAAAAAAAACCCTAACCATATCACATATAAGTGAGTAATCTAAACATCATCATGTAAAAGGCAGAAATTATCAGACTGTCTAACAGACAAAGACCTAATCATAAGAAATCTTCTTTGTATATAAAAACACATATAGATTACAGTTATAAGAACAGGAAAACAATAATCCAGGTAAGTAGACTCAATGTTAATATCAGTCAAGTAGATTAGAGATAAGAATATCAGCAGAGATAAAGTCACTTCATAATGATAATGGAATTAGTTCATCAGAATAACACAATACTAAATAGTTATCCACCCAGTAACAGAGCTTTGAAATGCATGAAGCAAAATGTAGAATTGCAAGTAGAAAAAAAGGAAACCCTGAATTATATTGGAGACTTTATTACCCCTCTCTCAATACATAGAATATGTAGACAAAAATCTGTAAGAAAATAGATTTGAATTGCATTATCAACAAACTGGACCTCACTGATATTTGGAGAATGTTTTACCCACAAATAGCAGTATACACATTCTTTTCAAGTGCACAGAGAACATTTAACATATAGACTATAATGTAGGCTATAAAGGATGTCTCTAAAATGTTCATTATTATAAAATAAACTATAAAATTCTATAAAATCTGAATACAGTGGAATTAAATTTGAAATCTATAACAGAGAGACATCTGGAAAGTCCCAAAATTTTTGGAATAAATAAAACATTTCTAAATAACCCATGTGTCAAAGAAATAAAAAGGAAAATTAAAGGTATTTTGAGCTGAATAAAAATAAAACATCAAAAATTTGGGGATGTTGCTAAAGTACTTTGCAGTGGGAAATTTTTAGCACTAAGTGCCTGTATTAAAAAAGCATAAAATTAAAAATAAGTTACCTCAGTTTCTACTTCAAAATACTAGAATATCAAATTGAACCCAAAATCATCAGAAAGGAAATAATAAGATATATTAATGAAATAGAAAACAGAAAAATAGAAGAGAAAAATCAATGAAATTAGAAACTGGTTCTTTGAAAATATTAGTAAAATTGATAAACCTCTCTAGACTAATCAGAAAACAAGGAGAAAAGACAATTTACCAATATCAGAAACAAGAGATGTGGTATCATGACGGATACTATAGATATTGAAAGGACAATGAAGATTATTTTAAGAACAATAAGCAAAACAGATCAGCAGTTGCCAGAGGATAGTTATTAGACAGAGACGGGGCTCCGAAGGAAGAAACCACAAAGATGAATAAAGAAACTTTCAGGGGTGATAAACATATTAATTATCTTGATTATGCCTATGGTTTCATAGCTATATACATGTCAAAACTTATTAGGTTACTAAAATATGTGCAGTTTGTTGTAAGTCGATTATACTTAAATAAGTCTATTAAAACACAGGAGGTAAACAATGCCAAATTAACTATAAGAAAACAAATTTAGCAAAGCAGATTTTAAAAAATATGACTAGTGATGGTTAAATGCTTCATGGAAAAAGTGACAACTGTCTCAACAATGAATCCTGCCTAGTAGTCATAAACATACTAACAGCCAACCCAAATTAATCCTGGATGATTTTCTTTGGTTCAAACAGTTGTGGGACCATGTGTTTCTTTGATTGGTCACTAATTATTACGTTTGGTCCCCCTACAACTATTTCACATAAAATACAAATGTCACATAAAAATACAGACTTCTGGTTGCTTGTTTGCTTGCTTTGTTCTAAAAAATGTGAACATCTGGCAATGTTAGGCACATTTTCCCCTAGGGAAACAACTTTTTACTTTTCCCACTAAGAAGGTCACACTGGCCAGTTCTACTGTGGAGACTTACCTTCTTTCACTGAGTATCAGTTGCCATCTACCATAGTAGTCATGCTATTATTTTTTTCAATCTTCATTCACTGAGGTTCCCTACCTTGGTCCTGGGGCATTTTATTTTGAACCCTTGCTAGGTAGACGATTATTAGAATTTTGATTGATTAAAACCTTGATTTTACTCAGTCTTCTTAAGGTAGGACACCCAACAGCAAGCTAGATGTACTTAACAGTAACATTCCTCAGCTATTACTAAGCTGGGGACACTTAAAGTGGTGCCTTTGGAAGTGTACTGTTGTGGCTCCATAGGAGACTTGTTTTCCACTTTGGGGCAAAAAAAGAGCAAAAATTAGTTTCCCTTTGCCTCTCTGTGACAGAGAATGGAATCAACAGAGAGAAATTGTTTCTTTGGTTAAGTAAAGAGCAGAAAAACAGTATTTTATAAAATATATTGGAGAGAAGAAAGTCATAGAAAACAAAAGATTGTGCAAATTAGATTTTAAACATTGACAAATGTAATAAAAATTTCTTACTGAAAAATATAATTTGGCTCCTTATGAAAGAAATTCATATCTCCCAATGAAATTAATAAAATTAAGAATATTACTAATTTGCATGAGACAGTTTTGTTGGTAGTATTGGGAGGTGTTTTTGCTTGCATGTCTTCACTAGCTATTGGATACCTGCTAAAAATCACAAGTCCAGCATTGGCTACTGATTCCAAAGTAAAGAGTTCACAGTATCTTAATTTCAAGGTATGGTCTGTTTATTCACTTGAATGCAACTTGATTTTGCCTGATTCTTTTTCCTGCCTCACCATCAATAGAGGATATATATAATACATAGGCTATAAGATTTCTAGATCCTATTGCTAAATTGCAAAATTTCAATATGCTTCTTAAATTTCTTGGTTTCAATGAAATATCCCTAGGGTTCTCCCAAAATTTCCCAAGTTCATTCAACTCTAACTTGTAATTCCCCATGAAAAAAGAAGTCATTTTTTCCAGTTTGGAGTTTCTTCCATAATTTTTTTCTTCCACTCTGAACATATTGAAGTGGCTCCCAAATCAGTTTTTAAGCTTTAATATAAAGAATACTCTAGGTACCATACTTGATGAAAGAGAAATAGGAGATAATGACTAGCCTATCTGTTCTGCCTCTTTTACACTAGTACACAGTACGGGTGGTGGGGGAGCATCCAGTTATTTCTGCTGCTGACAGTGTTCAGCTAGCATTTTAAAAATGATGTTGAAATTCATTGCAATCATAAATGTCTACACCTCTTAACTCTAAGTCTGGACAGATAAGTGTGGCAATATCTACTTACTGAATACTGTGATTATCCATTAAGAAAATTCCAATTAAATGATACCATTACCTAGATATAGATGGCTTCTAGAATCTTAGTGGAAAGAAAAAGAGAGGAGAATGAGGGAGGAAGAGATATGGGGAGGGAGGTAAAAAGTAGGGAGCAAAGAAGAGGAAGAAACAGAGAGAAGGGGATGGAGGGAGGGAGAGATAGAGGGAGAAAGGGAGGGAGGAGGGAAGAGAGAGACAGAAAGAGAGAAGTCAATTGAATCTCCTTACATTCAGAAGAATAATATCCTCCTTAGAAAGATGGAGGGAGAAGAGAAAATAATAAAATAAAATATAAAATAAAATAAATAAAATATAAAATAAAATATAATGAAATAAAATAAAAATAAAGCCAAAGTCTAAATATGGAGATGTTCATATTTTTCCAAAAACTAATACTGCTATCTGAGACCACAGTTTTCTTCTTGTCACCATACTGCTTCACTATCTTGGTTCATGATAACTGATCAAGGTGGTATACCTCAAGTAGATACCTGGGTATCTGAAAGTATGTAACACTCATTGAAACATGTCTGTTTTGATATGTTTTCATTGACATTAACTAATACGTTTGGATCTTGGCCAGTGTCATATCCATGTGACCCTCTAGATTTTTTTTTTTTACCCTCTCTTGACTTGCCTTCAGCTTCTGCCTCTTCTCCGTTCTTGATCAGCTTTAATAACTAAAAAAAAAAAAAAAGAAAAGAAAAGAAAAACTGGAGGTAGATAGGAGCAATCATACTCTAATTCAGTGAGATAGAGCAATTTACTTGGAAAGGCTTGAGCCTGAAAATGATCCAAAAGTTATTTAAACTCATTTCCAGATTCCTTCGATTTTCAGGTTGTAAAGATGTTTTTCCCCTAGCATTCTGGGAAGTGATTAAGAAATTTGCTATTGCTGCCCTCCAGCTTTCCACTCACTGAAAAGCGCACTTGAAGGTATGTATACACTTTGCCAGTCACTGACCTGTTTTGCTTTTATTTGTTCATTTGGCCTAGTGTTCAAGAACAGAGTTTTCTGACTCTAATACTTCTATATCTTTGCAACATCTCAGTAAGACACCTGGGTCACAGTTCAAAAAGTCCTTGACCTGACGTTGTGGTAGGATTTTCTAAAAACAATCCCAACTTTTTATTATGGTCTCTTTCAATAAAATAAATAGAAATCTTGATCCTGAGATACATTCATCAGGCGGATGGGAAGTATTTTCTGATTCCTCCAGGTTACCGGCTATCAGGCTGTCTCTTTTTTTAAAGGATCTGTCAGGAAGAAAAAATGGTCACTTTTATTGGACCACAGACCAGTTCCCAACAAATTTTCTGTCAATAGGCTAACATACACAGTAGATAATTAATTGCATAAAAGCCACTCCCTTTGGCACAGTTTTCTAAGTACTGTCTATCATGATTTTTAAGTTTTTCATGTTTCAAAGATTATATTCACATCTGGTCATTATCCTTATCGCCAAGAATATGAGTATCAAATCGGCCTTTATCCTTATGCATTATTCCTCTACCAAAATAGTACAAAAGAAGCAGGAAAGATATATTTAATTCTGGCTTATAGGTACTATTATGTCTGTAAAGTTATTCGGGTTTCATTCAGGATTTACTATATTGAAAAGTGTGCAGATGGGTAAATTACCTATGAAAAAAATGGAAAGAGAAACCTAGAGATGAGGTTGACACCTTTTTATCTGACTCATGGCAAGGTTATATCTGCTCATCAGAGATTACTCAGCTGACTCTGTAGTTAGAACAAGGCTTTCTTTTCATGACATCATGTTGATATACATATTGGCCAAGTGCCCCACTCTACTCAGACCACTCATGATACCCGTCAGGTGATAGGATATCTGAAGGTACTAGTCATTGGTACTACTCATCATTACCTCCCACATATGTTTGGAGGGCTGAGGTTTCTCTAGTCTTTTTTTCTGCTATATAAGGTGCACCTCCAATTTAAGACTCATTTATTCTCTGGGAACAGACAAGTTTGAATGTGAGTATGGCATTTTTGTCATTTCTTTCTTATTCTTAGTTTCTGTTTCTGAATAGTGAATCATAACTGCTGTTGTAGACTGAGAAATTATAGAGAGAAAGGTTTTTATGGTGCCACTGAAAAAATATATTTAAAACTACACAGATGCAACCTCATTATGTGTCTTTTCTTCTGTGCAGGCGTATTTACTTTCTCCATGTCTTTTCTAAATAGTACATTAGGCAGAATTTAATATAAATTCATCATTCCTCTGTGATAATGGAATAGCACAAGTTCTGAGACCCTTGTAGAGTCCACCTGTATATAGTCTAGCACTCACACTGAGGTGCTCATTCTATTAATGGAGTTCTAGCCACCCTTACCCAGTTGTTATATAAGAATTTCTAATGCCATGCTGACTGTCAATTCTTCTAATAGCCCACTGAGACTTACCTGCTTTTCTAGGATGCTACTTTAATATTAGGAAGTCTGCCTCTAATCCCTGGCTCAGGGCCACCTGGGAAATAGCTTCTCAGTTGACCACTGTTAGTCTGCTTGGACTATAAGCACCACTAGTGCTGCAAAGGTGTGATAGTTTACTTTATGTGTCAACTTGACCGGGCTAAGGGATGTCCAGATAGCTGGTAAAACATTATTTCTGGATGTGTCTGCAAGGGTGTTTCTAGAAGAGATTAGCATTTAAATTGGTCAACTGAGTAAAGATCCCCCTCACCAGTTTGGATCATCCAATCCATGGAGAGCCTGAATAAAACAAAAAGATGAGTGAAGAGTAAATTTACTCTCTGCTTGACCTGGGACATCCATTTTCTCCTGTTTTTACATATTAGAGCTCGCATTTTTTTTGAGTTTGGACTTAAATTATGCCACCAGATTTCCTAGACCCCTCTAGTTTGCAGAAAGCAGATTGTGGGATTTCTCAGGCTCCCTAATTACGTTAGCCAATTTCTATGTGTATATATAAATTATATATACACATAGATATGAGATTATATAATATTTTATATCTATCTCTATATATACATGTATAGATAAAATAAAATCATATGAGTTTTGTTTCTCTGAAGAGCCCTGACTAACACAGCAAGTAAATGTTTAATAATCGTCTCTTGGGGATACAAAAACCTCATGATTTGAAGTCTGTACTGATTTCTGCACTGCAGATATTTCTATCATGGCCAGTTTTAAGATACCAGTGTGTTATCACTGAATGCAGAGTTGGAAGAGACTTGTACTATTGACTGGCATGAGTCGGTGGAAACAGCCCCAGCACCCCAATCTAGATTACCCCTGATTCTTTTCTTCCTACTCCATTTTTCATCTTGGAACCTTTCTGACATTTTACCTGAACTATAAATGCAGATGACTTGTAGATCGTGGCATCTACCCCAGCCCACTCCAAATCACCCACATTGCCATGCCTGTTCTCACTATATTTTTGACCCAATCACCATTAACAGCAGATCCTGATCCTGAATATTCCACCAAAATATCACCAAAGAACCCTTAAAAATAACACAATAAAATCAAGAATGTTCAAATGTATTGTCTTTTACTATTTTTAGAACAATTAACTTCAAATTAAGTTAATTACCTACTACCATTTAATTGTTTCATACTAATAAATTGAAACAAATGACTCATGTTATTAAACAATGAGAAGTAAAGAGGTTTTAGTGTTTCAAATTTTTTGGCTATTGTTTGTCGTTAGTTAGCAGGTGGTTATATTTCTGAGTTTGTAGTGAATAACATAACAGGTCTCAGCTGTTTTTGTGTAATTTGTCACTGATCCTCTAAATATACTGAGTACTGACTCTTTTTTTTCTCTGATATTATCTAAATTAAAAGTAAATCAACACGGGTAGAACATGTGAGCTGGCTAGCTAATAGGTTTAGTGAAATTTTAAATCAACTAATTAAACATATGGAAGCCATCTGCTAAAACAAAAATGTAGTAAAGTGGTTAAGATACAGATTTCCTGAGTCAGAGATTTGTTTTAATCTCTACCTCTGCCAATATCAGCTGCATGATATTGAACATATGTTGGCAGAGGCTGTGAGCCGATCATCATAACTACTTTTACTTCTCCAAGGTTCCTGGTTAGACTATATCTTCCAACCTTTCTTGCAGTTAATTGTAACCATCTGACTAGTTCTTGACAATGGAACATGAACAGAAAAGCAACGGATGCTACTTTGGGGATAAAGATTTTAAGGAGCCAATATTCCTTCCCCACTCTTCTTTTTAAAATATAGACTGAGTTCAGATGACAACAAAGACTCTAAGAGATGGTGGAACAACAAACTGAAAGAAGGCAGGTTTCATGAACCACCGTGAGTAAATGAGTCTCCTGCTAAGGCTATTATTTTTATATTTACTTGAGGGCTTCAATTTGAACTTCAGCCAGCCTGTTTATTACATCAGTTTAGCATACCCTAATGAAAATGTAATAATACTATTGCATTAATTAACATTTGCTTACTTAGGAATAGCAAAACTCTACCTCTAGCTAGTCTAAGCTAAATGGAGAAATTTACATAATAAGGTAGTGGTCCAGGAATACAGCTGGGCCTCAGGACACAAGAGAGACAAACAAGAAAGCCTTCTGAAACCTGTGAAGACACTTTTTAAATCTCTTACCTCTGGCCCAATAATATCTGGCAAATATTTTTCTCTGTGCATCTTCATTATTTTATCTTTCTCCTGTAAATACCACTCTAGAATTTCTGATTTTATATATCTCCTGTTCAAGAAAGTAACTTATCTCAATTGCAATTCCAAATCAAAAGGATAGAATCTATTTGACTCATCTTAGTCCAAGAGTTCTCCACTTGGACCAAGTGGCCCACTTGAGGCTAAAGCAAAGGAATCACAAATTACTAATATCATTGCCAAAGGCCCATTCCTATGTTTGTATAAAGAGGATCAGTTCTCAAAGATAAGAGATCTGTGTTAAATAGACTTCTCAAAATGGGTCAAGTATGCTACTTCATGAATTATTATAAAAATTAAGTACTCATAAAATTCTGAACAAGGTTCCTAACAACAGTAAGATTTCCATGTTGTGTCATTCTTGATTACATTAGACATTATATTAGTTTTCTGTTGCCATAACAAATTATCACAAACTTAGAAGCCTCATCTATATTATCTCACAATTTCCGTGAGTCAGAAATTTGGGCAGTGTTATTCCGCTTGTTCCTCTAGTTCAGGCTTCATGAGAACCAAATCAAGATGTTGTTCCTTTCTAGAGGTGGATTCTTAGAGGCACTTTAAAGGTTATTTATGTTGTTGGCAGAATTCAGTTTCTTATGCTTGTAGGAAAAAGTCCTGTGTCCTTGCTGACTTGCATCTATGGGTTGTCTTTACCTCCTAGAGGCCTCTCTCTGGTCTTTGCAGTTGGCCTCCTGTGTCTCAGAACCAGCAACAGCACATCAATCTTTCTCTCTCAGCATTTCTCTGCCTTTCTCTCTACAACATCTTTCTTGCCTTCTCTTCCACATTTCTAGCTCCATCCAGAGAAAATTATCTTCTTAAAATTTATATGATTAAGTTGGGCTCACTCAGGCAATCCAGAATAATCTCCCTATATCAAAGTCCATAATTTTAATTACTTTGGCAAAATCTTTTCTGACATGAAACATAATAAGTTCATAGGTTCCAGTGATTATAGCATGGACATTTGCAGGGAGTCATTCTGCCTACCACAGACATATTAAATATTACTACTCCAGGCTCCTCTAATTTAGAAAACATAACAAATGTGTATGACCTAACTATTACTTACTTTTGAATAGTTCTTAAAAAATTTGAAGCAAGTCATGGTATGAATGTAATATAGTGATCATACATACAACTTGTGTTTGCCTTTATATATGTTACTTTCTATGCATATATTTCAAAATTTATAGCCATTCTCCTTATTAATATATATTTTTCCAATTTGTTTATTCATTTCACTAATGTTTATTTTGTCTTCACAATTTTCGGTGCTGGAGATACAGTCCTAAACAGCATAGTTCAGAGTCCTGTACCATGAAGGTGCCTACACACTGGTACTGGGAGACACACAACAAGCATGTTAACACATGAAAAATCAAATTTCAGAAAGTGAGAAGATAGGGTCTTATGATAGATTCCAAAAGGCTGGGTGTGCAGAAGGTCACTCTATTTTAGATTGGCTGGTCAGAAAGTTCTCTCTAAGGAAGTAAGATTAGAGTTTTCCAGTAGGAGTTATAGTCAAAGAATGTACCTACGAGAATGGGAACCAGTTTCAAGTGTCATGACAACTAGCTTGGGGGAAAAAATAGCCAATGAAAAGAAAGGTACTCAGTGGGTTAAAAGGAGTGCAGAGAAGGAAGCCAGATCTTTTGCCTAAATCTTTAGTTTGTCACTATAGGAACTTAAAAATCGTAATCTAATTTTAAAACTATAAAGCATACAAATGATCTGATCAAACTGTTTGGGTACAACATTATTCATTGAATATAAAATTGCAGTTAAAGAAAAAAAAAGTTATAACAGGTAATTTCACCTAGACTCCAAATCCACCATCTCCATAGCTGCCATGTCATGAGTATCCCAAGGATTTTCCTTAAATGGCATTTCTGTCCTCAACAGGAATTCTGCCATTGTATTAATTTTTTATCCTTGCCTTATAAACTATAAAGACATTTTTGAAAGACATAACTATTTTTCTTTTAGGTACTCTCTGCATTTTGCCATGCATCTCACACTCACACGCACACACACACACACACACACACACAATTTAAGAGAAAATGTGCTCTATCAATGTAAAATGACTGTGATAATAATTTTCATGGCCTCTTGTGATGTCCTAGAATTTATCTATGAGATAATGCATCAGTGATAGAATAAGATATTTAAACTATAAAAGGAAAAAAAAGAGATCTAATTGAAATATGTAAGTTTTACTTCTTTATTCAGCATCCCAACTTAAAAATGGCCTTGTTAAAAAGGTTGTGTTCAAGTATTTAAAACAGAGATCTAAATTTAATCTGTTGACTTAAAAACTTTTGAAATTTTTCTCATTCTAGCAGAGTTCTAAAATGTGATGCATAAGAAATCCTTTCCTTTCTTATATGTTTGAATCATGTCTCTTGTTTGGACTCACACATTTTAGCATTATATACTCAAATGCCTTAAAAAGAAAAACAGAATTCTGACTCATAGGTCAGATGATAAACATCTTAAGTTATTAAATGATAATTATGTCTGCCAATCAACATCTGAATATAAGTACTGTGGCCATTTATTTTGAGAAACTTATGTGTATTTAAATAGTTTATGGAACTTTGAAATCATTTTGACAAGAGTCAGTGTAAGATTAAGGTTTGGCTCTGGCTATTAATTCTAGCTCTGTAATTTACTAGCAAGTTACTTCACTCTTCTGTGCTTCGGTATCATCTTTTAGATGGTCAATAACCTATACAGTTGTTGTAAGAATTAGAATGAAAACAGGTCAAGTTCTTAGATCAATGTCTGGCATGTAATAAACATTGAAATCTCTTAGATTTTAAGATATAAAATATATCAAACTTCACGGAAATAGGGAAATTAAAGTACTATTAATACTGACAAAACATTAAAACCTCAACCAAGTACATGATCAATTATGAAGAAAAAAAGGCACAAAATACTGGAAAAATTTATTGTGTCTAAATTATAACACTGTTAGTTCTCAGGGGACAGAATCATTTCATATAAATCTCTAATAATTTTTTAAAAAGAATTTGTAAGTTACTTTCTTTTAATTCATTTAGTTTCTCTTTCCTTATGTTTATTTTATCATCAATATACTCTCTAAAATAAATTTTTTGGATGCTCAAATAAAATGCATTAGCAAGATATTCATGTAATTCACAATTTTTAGGCCATTTAGAGATTTTTCTCTTTCAGAATTTCCCAAGTGTCAAAGATACATTTTTCTTTCTTCGGATATAAAATACATTTTCTTATTTTTATGTACGAGTGACACTGCTTGCCTTTCACAAGTTGTAATCTATAAACAACTCTGTTTTAAAGATATGCTACAATTTAAGATATTCTGATGGCTGGTCTCTTTGAGACATTATTTTAGTTTTTAAATGTACACTGACTTTTTCTCAGATTATCCATCATTATCAGTGAAGATTTAAAGAGATCAAAGTTTTAAAAGGCCTGTGTCACTAGAGCTACAAAGTTAAGAGTAAAGGCAACATGCACTAGTCATACATTCTCATACTCACTGTCCAACTGTAGCAAAGCATGAGACAGGAGGGAAGATCAGAGAATGTCAGAAAAGGGAGAGAATTTTGACCACCTTTTTGTATAGGTAAGGGACCCCTGCTCAAAGAGAAGATGTGACTAGTTCAAGTATATGTGAATATTAGACTTTTCATACTTGGAGATCACTTTTAAAATGAGATCTTTTACTATTCTCTATCTCTATAAACAAACAAAAATCTTGTGTGAGCCATATTCCAGGAAAGAAGGTATTATTCTCCTTTCTTCCTCCCTTTTGTATTTTCTCTTTCACTTATTTATAAATGTGTGTATACACACACAGATACACAGACACACACACACACACACTTTAAATAAATTCATGCCATTAAAAGCCATATTACTTTTAAATGTTTTGTTACCTTTTCCTCACTTTTTTGTTTAGCACTGGTTTTATCACTATCTGAAATTACCTTGATCTTTTATGTGTTGTTTATATTTTTTTCTCTCCCTTTTCCTGTCATATAACCTCTCTAAAGAGTTTATTACTCCACATTTTTCTTTTGTTGGAATAACTATACACATAACTATCAACATAAAAAAAAACATGGTGTGTGTGCCCATATGGATTACTCTGTCATTTAAAGTTAGGTAAAACTCAGCAGTGAACCTACTTAGTCATTTTGTTGGTTGATCATGAATCCACTTCCCATTATCTTTCAGGTTAATTTATTTACTAGAGTGTTCTGCAACTTCTTGGTCAACTTTGGCTTTGTTTTTTTCTTTGTTATTGTTTTACTTTTCTGGGTAATCAACCATTCTCTTTAGATTACAAAATAGATTTGCATGTAGTCACATTTTCTAATTATTCTTATCTTTTCTATATTAGATGATTTTCTTATTCCTAAGATTTCTCACTTCTTTCATATTTGATAAATCAAGTGAACAAGTAGTTTGTTTTGGTTGTCGGTCTTTTAAAAAGACCAGGTTTTGCATTATTTGATAGTTGTACTATTATTTGTGGAATTTTTCATTCATTGTGGTTTCTACTCAAGTTAGTCAAAAATCATCACTGTTTTTGATATAAATATTTAATTTATTTGATCAAGGTAGCCATCTCAGAATCCATTAAGAAAGTCAGTATCAGCAAGATATCTAATGTATGATTGCATTTTACCAAAATATTGATACAAATTATTGAGCAATAGAACTGCCAATATCTATCTTTAAAATATTTTTATGACAAAAATATACATTAATATCATTTTAGATTTAAAAAATGAACTTAAAACTATCAAATTCATATATTTCAGAAGCCTTTAATATCCAACATAAAGTAATTTACCATGTTCAACATTCATGATTTTTTCAAGATCAGGTATGCTTTAAATGATTCTTAATTATTGGTTTTGAATTATAAATAACTAGGAGTCATTTTCTATCTTTTCTATATAAAGATATTACATAAAATAATATTTTATAAGCCATCAATTTCCTTTAAGATAAAATTATGGTATAAGTTTGTGATTGATAACATTGTTATATATATATATATATATATATATATATATATATATATATACACATACATATATATATATATGTTGTGTGTATATATAGTGTATATACATAGTGTATATTTTGTATATATAGTGTGTATATATATATAGTGTGTGTATTTTGTATATATAGTGTATATATATTGTATATTTAAGACCTGCTATATAATTTTTATGATAATTCTAAAGGCCAAGCAAGAGGCAAGACAGTTTATATTTTCATTATATAAAAGATTACGTTAATGAAAAGACAAATAAATAAATTCAGAAAATACCACTGAACCATTAAGATAGTGTAACCAATAAAAAAAAAATTAAACATTCAGTATGAAGTGAAGAAATTAAACTCTCAAGACTTTCCACTACCTATAAACTCACAGTGAAATTTCATATGAGAGACAAGTGAGAAAAATAAATAACCACTAACTCTTAAAATAAATGTTTAATATGTACAATTTTCCAAAAAAAAAATAATTTAAACCAGATTTTTTCAAACTAAAATTACAAATCCTTATTAGGTATAAATTTGAAAAACTTAATTTTACTGTATTTAGATTTACCTTTACAATTTAATTTCTTCCTCTTAGCTTTGAACCATAGGCTTTTCAGAAAGAAGATATGATCTCTCTAGAGTTCTCTGCCTTGATTAATGAAACAAAAGACATCACCTTTTATGAAAGTTCTCTCATGTCACCACCTTATGAGAGCACTCACAAAAGTGTATTTAAGAAATACCAGGAGTCAAAGAGACTAATTCTTTTAGAGAAAGAATACAAATCCATGACCCTTCTGGTAAAACAAAAATTAACATACATCAGTTTTGCCAGTCCTCTACAGCAAATTAAAGGGTCTTAATACTTAATTTCTTTTTTTAATCTAATTTGCCTTTATTACCAATATGTAATTAGAGAAAACTAAGTTATTTTTTCATAAGCGAATTCTGATGACTGCTATGGATCCTGTTGTCTATTTAAAACAAAAAGAAACAAGAAAGGGAATGAAGGAGGGAGAAAGATGAATGGAGAGAGGAAGAGAATAAAAACACAAGTTACTTTGAACCTTAAATTTTGTCTTAAGCACCTGTAGCAAAGACCAAGTCATCAGGACATTAACATAACTGTCCTTAGAGCAGGATTAAAGTTTTATAAATCAGATAACATAAATGAACTTAGACTGAGGAAAATCATACTGCTAAATGAATTAGTAGAAATTTATAGCATCTTTAATCTCAAGCTTGAATGAGAAAAGATCAAAGTGTAATTTTTACTTGTAACATTTGAAATCTTGGTTTAGGTAAATCTTTGGAGGGCAAGTTTTAAACAAGAAATCTGAAGCAGTTCTTCCTTTAATTTTACGACAGAACCTATTGAAACAACAGGACTTCTCATCAGAATCATTTCTTCTCAGAACTTTTATTTAAGTATAATAATTTATTAAAAATGAAGAAAAAAATAGTTATTTCCAATATTAGTTGTGAGAACACTGTCTGAAATACTAATTTCTCAATATTTTTGGGACTATTATAAAAAAAATTCCGAATTAAGAATATTTTAAAGTCATATATGCCATGTGCTAATCAACACAGTTTTTCAAAAGACTTCCCTTTATAGATTCCCTTTGCTTTACAAACTTGAAAACTCTTAGCATAATAGTTGATGCTTCAGAAATGGCTGATTTCGCATCAGAAATCACATTGTCTTCCCCTTTAAAAGAGAGCAAAACCTATATCCATCACTGTTCTGATATTTTATGATTTATATATCACAATTTCTTATATTGTCCAAATACATTCAGAATTTGTTAATGTTTTACAATTTTCCAAGTTATACATAATGCTTGGTTTTGTTTAGAATTATTTTACAAAATTGCATACTAACATTTTAAGGTCTCAATTTCAAATTCTGCAAGTCTCCATGATGTTGTTCCCATAGTCCAAATAAAAAACAACATATAACAAATTTGAGAGCTGGCGCTTTGATTAAATGTTTCATTGCCAATTATGATGTTCTAACTTTTCTTTTCTTAAGCCAAGACTTCATCATAATTAAAGATGTTATAGAAATCCAACTCAGCAAGCTTAGAAGTAATTTAGAAATGCAAAATTAAAAAAACCATAAATGAGCAATTTGCATTTTTTATCCTCTATTTCATTGCTATGGTGGTGGGAAAATAGACAGTTTATAGATTATGGTGGTCTCATCATTTCTAGTAAATCAACTGACTGACCAAAGTCTCCCAAAAGTTTTATGGTTCATGAAGTTTTAAATTACAAATTACAAATTCTCACATCATCTGTCTTTCGATTTATAGCAGCTGGAGCACAAATCTAGTTCTAAACAATTAGCTCAGAAAGTACTGGCCCCATTTTGTTTGATTCCATCATTATCATTCTTGAATGTGAATCCTAAATCTCTAAGCCAATTTCCCAGTCTCTTCTCAAAGAGTTGCAATATTTTCTCTTGAATGCATTATTTAATGACAAATATTTTGATAGCATTAGCTTATATTAACCACAAATGTTTTATAGTTTTTGTTTGCTTGATTTTGTTTTTCTTTTTTTTTGAGAAATATTACAATGAATTTCAAGAGAAATAAAATATATCAGATAACAACCAACTGGATATTAAACAAATAGGATCATATGAAGTCATTGACATACCCAAATATGCTGCT